>JAPDPK010000002.1:1270000-2481666 GCA_031772115.1 Heritiera littoralis
TGGGTCAAAGAATTGGAAAAGCACCTCATGCCATTTATTATGCTTCAAGGACTTTGAATGATGCTCAGAGAAATTACTCTACCACTGAAAAAGAACTTTTAGCTGTTGTTTTTGCTTTGGAAAAGTTTCGATCTTATTTGCTTGGTACTAAAGTCATTGTTTATTCTGATCATGCAGCTCTTCGTTATTTGATGACAAAGAAAGAGGCAAAACCAAGGTTAATAAGATGGATACTTCTCTTGAGTGAGTTTGATTTAGAGATCAAAGATAAAAGAGGGACAGAAAATTGTGTCGCAGATCATTTGAGTCGTTTAGTTCAAATGGAGGATGAAATCCCCCTACAAGATATGTTTCCTGACGAGCAATTGTTCTCTGCAAGTGTGATGTTACCCTAGTATGTAAATATTGTAAATTATTTGGTTACTAATATGTTACCTTCTGGTTTGTCTAAGGCTCAAAGGGATAAGATCAAAAGTGATGCCAAATACTATGTATGGGATGACCCATACTTATGGAAGCATTGTGCAGATCAAGTGATAAGAAGGTGCGTACCTGACAATGAAATTATTTCTATTCTCACCTTTTGCCATTCTTATGCTTGTGGAGGTCACTTTGGAGCTAAGAGAACAGCAAGAAAAGTGCTAGAATGTGGTTTCTATTGGCCTTCTTTATTTCGAGATTCATATTCTTTTTGTAAGACATGCGATCATTGTCAGAAGACAGGTAATTTATCTCAGAGGAATGAGATGCCTCAAACCCCCATATTATTTTGCGAAATTTTTGATGTTTGGGGTATCGATTTTATGGGACCATTCCCTGTATCTTTCGGTTATGTGTATATTTTGCTTGCTGTTGATTATGTCTCAAAATGGGTAGAAGCTAAAGCTACCAGGACTGATGATTCTAAAGTTGTTATAGATTTTATCAAATCTAACATATTCTCCAGGTTTGGAATTCCTAGAGCTTTAATAAGTGATCGAGGCACTCACTTTTGCAATCGAACTGTAGGGACTTTGCTGAAAAAATACCATGTGACCCATAAGGTATCAACTGCTTATCATCCACAAACCAGTGGACAAGCAGAAGTGTCAAATAGAGAGATCAAGTCCATTCTTGAAAAGACAGTCAATCCAAATAGAAAAGATTGGAGTTTGCGCTTGGATGATGCCTTATGGGCATATAGGACTGCATATAAAACACCCATTGGCATGTCACCTTATCGGTTAGTATTTGGGAAACCATGCCATCTTCCAGTTGAGTTAGAACACAAGGCTTATTGGGCTATTAAGAGTTTCAACATGAAAATGGATGAAAGTGGAGAGTGCAGGAAATTGCAGCTACAAGAGTTAGAGGAAATTCGCAATGATGCCTATGAGAGTGCAAGGATTTACAAGGAAAAGACGAAGGCTTTCCATGACAAGATGATCTCTAGAAAGGAGTTTAAAGTTGGTCAAAAAGTCCTTCTTTACCATTCACGGCTACGTTTGTTTCCAGGTAAATTGCGTTCTCGTTGGATAGGACCTTTTATTGTTACTAATGTTTTTCCTCATGGTGCAGTAGAAATTCAAAGTTTAGCAACTTCCAAGGTGTTCAAGGTGAATGGCCATAGACTTAAACTTTTCTATGAAGGTTTCCAAGTAGAGAATGTGGCGCAATTGGACCTTGAGGATCCAATTTATTCTAATTGAAAAAGGAAGCATTAAGTCGAGCTAACGACAATAAACAAAAGCGCTGCTTGGGAGGCAACCCAAGGGAAGTTCATTTCTTTTACTCTTACCCCTGCATTTATATTTTAATTACTTTGTCTTTTCTTTACATTTGACCTTACATTGGGGACAATGTAAGTTTTAAGTGTGGGGGAGGGGATTTAAGGGATTTAAGTGTGTTTAATTTGTCAAAAAAAAAAATTCATAACATAATTGAATAAATAATCTTCTTTCCTTGAGAATGGTAGTGACTAAATTCAGTAGACAAAAGCTGGTGAGGTTTTGAGCCTTTAGACTGACACAATTATATCAGTCTCACTATTTTCTTTTTTCTGTGTGATATTCCATCATGGATTTGTTTCTCTAGAACTTGCCTTGATTCTCTTTGAGATCATATTGACACATGCATGCGTGAACATGATTAAGGCCCTCTTTGTTATAAGCTACACAAGCCAAATAGCCTACCTTGTAATTAATTTTTCCTTTGGTGAACCCCTTTGAGCTTTATTGAATTTTTTTTTTTTTTTGAGAATCACATTACAAACTTTAAACCCGAAAAGAATACCTTTACCCAAGCCGTAGAGCTAGTGGAGCATTGTTCATCATTATGATATGTAAAGGTATGCAAGAAATAAGTGTGGGGGTGTCTGGATTTGCAGTACGGCTTTGACTAGTAGAATGGAATATGTTTTGCTTCTCAATTCATGAGTTCCACTATTGATGTTCAAAAAAAAAAAAAAAAAAAACCAGAGTGATGAAAGGAAATTGCTTTTAAGATTACAATCTGTCCATGATCATATTTCCTCATAAAATTCCAACAAAGGAGTCTATTGATATGTGATGCATAAAAGAGAGGGAAGCTATGCAAAGAACTGCTCCCTGCTGCAAACGAAAAGTGTTCATTTGAACGATCTCTTTTTCAATGCAGGAGTGTTACATGATTTAAATGCATTGAAGCCAAATTGAAGAAGTTCCTGAATGGAGTGGTTGTTTTTAATATGAGTTATATATTTGAGCTTGCTTTGATTCATTTTTGCTTTGCTAGTCTCGATGGCTTTTGAGCTACATTCCCAAATATTTTCCACCTTGACCCTAAACCATGTTACAACCTTTGAAAAGTCCTTATGATTCGAGTTATGCATGTGATCACAGTGGTGGAGAATGAGAAGATATGCAAGCTTATGGTAGATCATTTACATTGGAATAAATGTGAGCGAAACACATACCCTTCAAACACATGAGAGTCGAGTGTTTATTTCTGTGAGGGTCTGCGTATTTAGTTGATTCCATCTTCAAGATGAAACGCTTACTAAGTAATTGTAAGTTGTTTAAAAATATTTGTTCATGATATGTTATGAGTTTTGAAAAGCTTGGTTATTCTTTGCTGATAGCATTACAACCTTGGTATTTTTGGGAAAGTGAATTTGAGTTTTGCACGAGGACGAGCAAAAGTTAAGTGTGGGGGTGTTTGATGAGAGTGCAGAATGTCACATTTTTCTCTCTTAATGTTTAGTCTCTTATGCTTATTTGGTGCCTAAATGAACTCACTATTCTTATATTTTGATTTAGAATTCAAATGGAGATATTAAGAGCAAAACAGAGCTTTTTGGGTGATTTTAGACAGTTTCGACATCAGTTCGTAATCTGGACATAACTCTCTCATCCGAGCTCCGATCGAGATGATTCAAGATGCTATGGAAAGACAAGAAAGAGTTCTACAACTTTCATGTTTTGAGTTTTGAGAGATACCAGTTGCATCAAGGTCAAAATCGGGCTTAAAGTTGCTGCACCTGCACTGTTGGTGTTCTGGAATGTTATTTAGCCTGCAAGTTTGATGTGTTGACTTGAAGCAACTTATTTTTGGAAGCTTCCAAATCTGATGCACGAAAATCCCAACTGAAATCACAAGTTTCCTTCTAGTGTTGAGACTATTTTTATTATTTTCCTTAATTAGTTAGATTTGAATATTGTTATTTTAGGACAATGTTTAATTTGTTTAGCAGTTTTTTTTTTTTGGTCTCTGAGAGGGGCATTGCCGTGTATAAAATAGAGGAGAGATCATTAAGACTAGATTGCTTCTTCCCTGATCTTTTACTTTTTTTTCTTCTCAAGTTTTTATGATGGCCATGCTTGGCTAATTTTTATAGTTGGTCGAAGGAAATTGAAGCCTCGGAATCAATAAAATTGTGAGATCTAATTAGTTTTTATTGTTCAATTTACGCCTTAGGTATCGGATGCTCTTCTATGCTTATTTTCATGATTGCCTCGTTTAATTACTAGGAGGCCTACTAGTTTATTATTCGTTGCAATCTATTGCTAAGTTAGATATCAAATCCGTAATTGTTTGGTCTCTCTAATTTATGAAGCAACTAAAATTTAATGAATTGCTGCATCAGAAATTATTAGATTTTAGGAAGAATGTTCGACTAAATTAAATGCAACTGCTTGAGCTTGTGTTGTTTAGCTTCACCGATTTCTTTTATTCTTAAGGCTACTATTAAATTAAACCTTTAGTGCTTGTCTTGGGTTATTTAATAGTTAGAATTGGTTAGATCATCTGTTTTCTAATTAATTGCAATTAAGGAGAGATAGAAAAAAAAAATGGTTCCAACGGTGAATATTTTAAGTGTGAATTGATATATATTTGCATCGATGATCAGTTTTAAAATTCCGAGAGTGGATGTTGACTTAGACCAACGTTTGTTCTTTTGATTGATTTCAATATTTCAATTTGAATTTTTTTTTTCTTAAAATTGTTTTTATTATACTCAAGAACCTCTTCCCCATCCTTGTTCGTATAGCATAAAACTAAGCTAGATACTCTCTGTGGGAATGATCCTTACTCACACCACTACATAAATTTTTAGGAGTATAGGTTTAATTTGGTTGCCCACGACAGCACACCAGGTATACTAGCAGTATAATATGGAAGATGATCAAAAGGTCAAAAATGATAAGTATCCAAGACGATACCACCTTTAAATTAAGTTAAATTCGGAGGATCGAATTTCTTAAGGTGGGGAGAATGTGATAACCGCAAATTTTCTATTTTTGGAAATTAATATTAAAGAAAATAGACGAGGAAATAAATAAATTAAAGTAAATAAATAAAATTTACTTACGAGATGGGAATATCGTTGAAATTCCCGAAATTGATGAAGTGAAGAAGTGGAGAAAATTAATTTGGATAAAATTGAGGAAATTTAATTTGGATAAATGGAAATCCAAATTAAATAAGAAATAAAAAGGAAAATTAAATTGGAAATAAGAAATGAATGAGGAAATTTAATTTGGATAAATGGAAATCCAAATTAAATAAGAAAAGGAGAAAAGAATATAAAATATATTTATATAATTATATATTATATAAATGTATTTTTATACAAATACATATGTATTGAAATACTATATGGTATATATTAATATACATTAGTATATACATGTATATATACTATTTAGTACATTTAAATAATACATATGTATATAAATATGATCTTTTATGTATATATATAAATATATACATATATAAGAAAAGTAAATATTATTTTTATTAAAATTTATATATATTGTAATACAATATATATTTCTATAAATACATATATATGAAATATATATTAATTCAAATTAAAATTATATATATATATATATATATATATATATATGTATGTATTTTGTGTAAAATATATATATATATGTGTGTGTGTGTTATATTATGTTGGTATATATAATATAATATAAAAAAAATAATGAAAAAATAACAGAAACGGGAAACACCCGTTCCCGTTTCTGTGTTAATATCACAGAAATGGAAGCCGACCTCGTCGGCGACGCCGGAGGAGAAAGAGAGAAAAAGGAGGCCATCGTCGGCCGGCGAGCCAAGGAGGAAGCTGACGCCGGCGAAGGGAAAAGAAAACAGAAGCAAAGCGAAGCGGAGAGGAACCCGAGAGAAAGAGAAAAGTGGAACGGCGGTGCTGGCCCGTTCAGGCACCGCCACCGCTACCAGCACCACCGCCGAAGGGAGATGAAGGCGAGAGGAGCCACCGGTGGTGAAGGAAACGGCAGAGGAGGGAAGAAATAGGGAAGAAAGGAGCCGAAACCCACCCTCTTAGGTCTGGCACCGTCGCCGGTGATAGGAAGAAACCGAGGCCAAATCCGGCGTCCCCGCCACTCCGGCAAGCTATGGGAGGCACGAACCGGCGGGATGAAGCTGAACCAGCGGTGATGAGGCGGACCGGGTTGAACCAGTTTGAATCGGTCTGAACCGATTCAGACCAGAAAAGAGGAAAAGGAGGAGAAAAAGAAAAGAAAAAGAAAAGAAAAGAAAAAGAAAGAAAAAGAAAAAGAAAAAGGAAGAGAGAAAAAGGAAAAAAAAAGAGAGAGAAAAAGGAGAATTTTGGAAATTATGGGAAATCTCGAGAATTCGGAAACCCGGGAATTACGGGAATCGGTAAGAAATCCCGGAAAGTGATAAATTGTTTAAATAATTATTTATTTAAATAATTATGGAAAAATTCTAAATTTAGAATTTAATTTCCAGAAAATTTCCTCGATAATCGAGCCGATGGAATCGGGCGAGGTGAACACAGGCGCGACGGACGAGGTGATCGTCGACTCGAAACAGGTAAGGGATGCATGTGCAGCACTGTAGGGATATTCAGTTTGCATGTTTTAATTACGAAATATTTTATGAAAATATTTTATGAAATTATTATGATGAGTGATTGGTTGGAATTTGTAATGAAGTACTGGCTGGAAATTATAAACTGTATTTTCCGTGCAGGAGGCTAGCCAATCGGCAGCCGTTATACTGCCGAAAAATTTTCGAAAAATTTCTGAAAATTACTGGAAATCATAATAAATGATTTTATGTCACGAGAAATGATTTTCATCCACGAAAACCGAGAAAATGAATATTTTCATAAAAACATGAATAAAATAAAAATGATTTTAAATTATTCATGTTTTCGAGAATGGTGATAAGGAAATCACTGAAAATCTTCTTCGAGAATGGTGATAATGAAATCACCGAAAATTCTCTTAATATGTAAAATACATGTAATACAAGACGAAAAATGAAAAGAAGTAAAGTGAATATTTTTATGAATATTTTCATAATTATTTCTTAAATATTCACTAAATAGTTTTATAACCTTTATGATTTTAAATTATGAAATTATATATTTTATAAATTTCATAAAGGTTATTTTATGATGAAAACTTGGTTTTGAGACTAGTTGGCCCTCTATCATGCCGACATGTGATATGTAATACGTGATATGTGATATGTATCATGTAATATGTGATATGTAGTCCCGGCCGACACCTGATCAGTGATCCGCCGAGGACAATTATAGACTATGGCCATAGATCTGACATGATTATTTATACCCTTCGGGGTCTATAGCATGATATGAGTGACGACCCAGTGGACGGGCTGGGCGTGCATACCAAGTCTCCATATATGAAAATGTTTTATATGATATGTGATATGTGAAATGTAAATGTTTTACATGATATGTTACAAGTTAAATGAAAGAGATTTACAGCATTTTACATAATGCTTATTTCAGTACTGATTTTAGTACTACGAGATGATTTTCATATGATATGTGATATGAACATCTAATATGTTTTCAAAAGGAAGAAGAGTTTCTAAGTCTAATATTCTTACTATGATTTGAAATTGAATATTAGACTATATGTGACATGAATATGTGATATGTTTTTCAAAAAGGAAAGAGGAGGAAAAATAAATCTAATATTCTTATTTTGAAATTTAAATTGAATATTAGATTTAAATGATATATATGTTATACGAAAATGATTTAATAGCTGATTTTGCTATTTAAAGTACTGTACTAATTATGGTTGTACAGTAAAACATGAAATGAGTTTTAAATGAGAATGATGAGAATTTAACTAATATTCTTTTCAAGAATATATGAATATTAGTTACTTTATTTAAATGCTTTATTTTATAAAAGCATTATTTTGAAAAGAATATGAAAATGTTATGGAATAAAAAGGTAAAAGGGATTAAAATTTCAAACGAAAAGGAAATTATTCTCTACAGTTGCTTCTAGGTTCCGGGACAAGATAGGTATTTCAAAATACCTACCTTACTCCATCCGGATCCCTAGCCGACTGTAGTATCTTTCCTACATGCGAGCCTAGAGCCCATAGGAAAAATGAAAAAGATTTTCAGCATATAGGAAGCTGAATATCAAGTATGCATATAATTTCCTTACTGAGCCGTGGTTTGCTCATCCCTTAATATTAACATTTCATGTTTTCGAGGACTAAGAGTCTGACATCTAAAGGACTTCGGCTGTGCATTTGGGGACGATGCGACAGCTCGACTTATGACATGAGGTACAATCATTTATTTTTTGTATTTAGACATTTTCACTGTACTATTTTCTTATGAAGTAAGATAGGGGATATATTTCATATTATAAATTAATATGAAATTGTTAATATGTAAAAGAAAAGTAAAGTCTCGTAGACAGCCCAACCAAATAAGATGTATTGAAAAAGGTGAAAAATAGGGTCACGGGCTGTGACATATTCAACCTTCCATACTTAGCCAAATCAACACTTTACATAAGCGACTATGCCATTCACACTTGGTCTTTTGATTCTTTATAAAGTAACTACTCTACATGAGAGGTTGTACTATTCGCACTAATAAAATAAATGTTTCTTGTGGGCAATTACTCTATCCATACGCATCTTTCCCCTTTTAATTATGTGAATACCTTAGAAGAGTGATTTCATCATCCATATCTCGCTTTCCATACTTCTCCTCATGAATGCTCCATGATTGCACTATTCGTGATTAGCTTTTCATACTTAGTGACATTGAGTGTCACTCATGATTAAACGTGCAATCCATGCTAGGTTTTCTCATGTTTTGCCATGCAGATGTATCATATCTTTGGATGTGTAGTTTGCATTAAGTCTTTCTCTCTTAGTGAGCTTTCCTTAGTTGCTTATTTCCTTCATTATAGTGTGTCTTGTACATTACTTT
Source organism: Heritiera littoralis (assembly GCA_031772115.1). NCBI lineage: Eukaryota > Viridiplantae > Streptophyta > Magnoliopsida > Malvales > Malvaceae > Heritiera > Heritiera littoralis. Next base: position 1,278,737 of record JAPDPK010000002.1, read on the forward strand.
TCTTTTTAGTTGCCTGCATGCTTTTACATTCGTAACCATGGCTCCATCCATGCCTTGATAAGGCAAGCAAGGACAAAATTGATAAGGTAAGGCGTGTTTGGGTAAGGCATTGGTTTAACTTCACCGAGAAAGGTTATGACACACTTGATAGGGCACCACTTGATCGAGTAAGGTTTAGTTTGTTTAATCAAGACAAGGCAAAGTTTGTTTAGGCATACTTTGGTTAGGTATGGAGATCTCCAAGTTTGTTTGAGCATGACTTGGCCATATAAAAGGGTCTACAAGTTTGCTTTATATAACTTGATTGGGGTAGGGATGTTTCAAAATTGTTCAAGCATTTCATTCTAAGATTTGATCGAACAAAGAGCTTCACGTGTTTCATCAGGCTCAATTCTTCACACTTGATTTGGTCTTGCCTTCGACCACTCATTTGATCAGGCTTAAGACTTGCTCTTTGCATGCCAAGGTTTAATTGTATTATTTTTGCTCATCTTAATTAAGTTTACTTGGGTTTTTTTTATCCAAAACTTTTTCACAAGGCATCCATGCACTAACTTTGATCAAGTAACAAGCAACTTGATTTAAACGGGTAAAAGGAAGTTTGGCCTTAATCGGGTAGCCTTAGGACTTCATTGATTGGGTAATGAAATGTGAAGGCTTGATAGGGTCTTTTTGGAAAAAGAATAGGGAAAGAGGAAAGGCTAGGGTTTAGAAAGTCTAATGGGCCAAAAGTCCTCTTCCTAGGGTAGGGAATGACCTTTTATATGTAAGTTACTCAAATATGGTACGCTAGGCCTACATATCCCCTTTCAACCATGTTTGTCCTACACAATTAGGTTGGGATTAATTGACTTGTCCCTCTAGTCATTGGGTTGGAACAACTTGGAATGCATTGTTACCTTAGGCCTACCCATGATGACCTTAGTCCCGAGGTGGTTGCTTAGGGTGAGGCAGGTCAGTATCTGATACATTGAAGCAGCCATATGTCAGGCACAAGTGATAAGTGTTGTCCCAATTGTCTCTTTGTTCAACTTGAAAGACTAGAATACCATCATATTAAAATTCACCGCAGCGTATCAATTTTATAGTTAATCAAATTGTATCGTACGATATATATCAAATTTCATCCAATATTGATAACTATGAATAGAATCATAAGGCAATAGAACATTTATACTAGGGATGAATAAAATTAAGCTAAATAATTAACAATAATTAACTTATGCTCTTCACCATTTCCATTCACTTTTAATTTGAGCAAAGCCCCAATCGATGATCTTCATTATCGTAGACCAATTTTGTTTCAAATTTTCTTTTCTAGTTCATAAAAACATGGCTAATAAGATAATGGATAAGGGTTTCCCTCCAACGACTGATAATTGGCAATTGACTTTGATATTCTCAAAGATTCCAATAATAAATTAATTTACTTAATCCTATAGCTAGGGCAAGCAAAGGTTGTGAGAACCCTTTTTATTGTACTGTACATGCATAAATATTTAATTATTAATTACTTTGTGATATATTTTGTAAATTATAAGTAAATAGGGATGTGGGCTTTACTTGAATTTATGTCCAGATATAATTATGACTGAGGAAAAATAGTGTACGAAAGGTGTAATAATTATATTATGGAAATCTTGAGAACTAAAATACCTTAATTTCATTATTTTGGGAAGTGTGGCAAATAAATTGAAAAATGACGGTTCTGTCTCGAGGGTATTTTCGTAAATTGCACCCAAACTAAAATGAATTGGGACGAAGTAAAAATATTATGATATCCCAAATGAAAAGGAGGTTAAGATAGTATCAATAGATTTATCGAATCGGTGGTTAAATCCAAAAATTTCGCTGGCAGTCTGCAAGGGTTAATTTCGTAATTTTACGCAATTGGTGTACCGCGCATCAACGAAACCACTTTTATTCATCAAAATACATCCAATAAGATTATTGTGATGGAATCTAAAATTTTGAAGTGTAATTACATAGTTATTACGATTATGGAAGTTTAAGGGCAAAATTATCCGAAATTTGCATAACCAAGGGCATTTTCGTAATTTCACTCCCTTCTAAAATTCTCTGTATATTTCTCCCCATCAGCTGCTGGCACTATTCACTCATCTTCCTCACCTCTCTCACGTCCTCCATGTGAGAAAGAAAGAAAAAAAGAAAAGAAAGCTTCCATAACATTACATACACACGTTTTCTCACAAAAACCTCTTCCTCTCTTCAAGATATATCTACCCATACCCATAGCTTATTAAATAAGTGAGAAAATAAGGAGAAAAGAGCTTGAAGTTTCAATCAAGGTAAGGTTCTCTTCATCCATGGTGTTTCATTTAATCTCAATGGTGTAGGAAGATTCATTTAAACTTGCTAAGCAAGTTGGTAGCGTTAGTTTTGATTAAATTGAACAAAATGAAAATGTGCCATGAATGGGGTTTCGGCCATGATGAGAACTTAAGGAAAACTTAGTGTTTAATGCATGAAAATGGTGCCAAATTCCTTAGTGAGCATGGATAGACAAGTATGTAAGCTTAGATTGTTGAATTTCCAAGGAATTGGCTAGATGAAGAATTCGGTCAACATAAGGGGACCTATGTTCATGGCTGAATTTGATGATTTAAGGGTGCCATTAAACTGTAGAAATTATAAGGAGTCCATGTCACAGCCCGTGACCCTATTTTTCACCTTTTTCTATACATCTTATTTGGTTAGGCAGTCTGCGATACTTTACTTTTCTTTTACATATAAACAATTTCATATAAAATTATAATATGAATTACATCCCCTATTTTACTTCATAAGAAAGTAGTACTGTCGATAAGTCTAAATACAGAAAATAAATTATCATACCTTATTAAATAAATCAAGCTGTCGCATTGTTCCTGAATGCACAGCCACAATCCTTTAGAAGTCCGACTCTCAATCTTTGAAAACCTGAAATGTTAAAATTAAGAGATGAGCAAACTACGGCTCAGTAAGGGAATTATATGCCTCACTTGATATTCAGCTATCTATATGCTGAAAAACTTTTTCATTTTTCCTATGGGGCTATAGGCAAACATGTAGGAAGGATACTACAGTCGGCTAGGGATCCAGATGGAGTAAGGTAGGTATTTTGAAATACCTATCTTGTCCTGAAACCTAGAAGCAACTGTAAAGAATAATTTCCTTTTCGTTTGGAATTTTAATCCCTTTTACCTTTTTATTCCATAACATTTTCATATTCTTTTCAAAATAATGCTTTAATAAAATAAAGCATTTAAATAAAATAACTAATATTCATATTTTCTTTGAAAGGAATATTTGTTAAATCATCATCATTTTCCTTGAAAACTCATTTCATGTTTTACTGTACAATCATAATTAATACAGTACTTTAAAATAGCAAAATAAGCTATTAAACTTTTTTCGTATAACATATAAATCATTTAAATCTAATTGTCGTAACGTATTAAGCTTTAGAGAAAAACCTAATAGCTAGACACAAAGACATGGAGTCGCCACCAACCATTCTAACCTAGGTGTGATTGGTCACCTATTCAAACTAAGGATAAGGCTTGATCTACATTCAAAGACATTAGGGTTCGGGAGTACGGTTACGTGTAGGGAAGGATTAGCACCCCTACAACGCCCATCCTAAAATGGTACCAACTAGTTTTAGGTTATCTTTACAATTTGCCTTGTATTTATATTAATTTCGATATGCTTATATATTGGGAATATTTCTAAGATTTTTCCATCAATTTGGCTCCAATCTTAAAAATCTCCCTCACCTCAAGATTTTCAAGGAGTCTCGATTGATTTTCTTGAATTCCATCGTCGAATCAATTAAATAATTTATGAAAATCTTATTCTTTCTAACTTTGGCTCTAATTTCGATTCCATATTAATCTCTATACTTTTTTAATCTTACTTCATATTATATTTATCTATGTATTTTATTTATTTAGAGAATAAATATGAATCATGGTTTATTGAAGATTTTCTTAAAAGCGTCCCATCAATTTGGCTCGGCTTAAAAGAAATCTTCTCACCGAGAAAATTCAAGGAGTCCCAATTGACTTTCTTGAAATTTCATCATTGGCATAATTCGTATTATTTCTTATAATTTTTTATTCTAGGTAATTTACTTCGTTTATTTATTCACTCATCTAATTTTATTTAAATTTCTTTAATTTTAATCTTGATTCAATTTATCTTTATCTTATTTACTTATATTTATTTAATAAACATAAATTATATTTTATCGAAAACTCTTTCAAAAGTATTCCATCAATTTGGCTCAACTTTAGAAAGAATCATCTCACCTAGAAATATCCAAGGAGTCTCAATTGACTTTCTTGGAATTTCATCCTCGGTATAACTCATATTTATTTACTATCTAATCTTAATAATTACTAATTATTTTCAATCTAAACTATTTCATTCTATTTATTTAATTTTTCATCTAATTTATGTTCTTGTATTTATCTATATTTATTTATATTTTATTCATATTTAATTTACTAAGAATAAACATGAATTATAATTTATTGAAAATTCTTTCAAAAGTATCCCATCAATTTGGCTCAACTTAAGAAAGAATCATCTCACCTAGACATTTTAAGATGTCTCAATTGACTTTCTCAAAATGTCATCATCGGTATAATTTTTACTTAAACTAAAGCTTTGTTATTATAATTTAATTCATGACACAAGTTTTAATTTTATGAATTGATTTGATACTTTTAATGTTATAAATTCATTTTTATAGACTTAATAATTATAACTTTTATTCAATACATCTTATTATTATTATTATTATTTTTATATTTCTAATGATTAAGACCCGTTTTTAAGACTACAAATAAATAAATTAATGAAGTATACTACATATAGTACAATCAAAACCAACAATTGAATAACCAAGATGAGTAACCAAATCAATCCAAGGTAGACGTAAACAACTAACCTACTAAAACAAATCCATTAGCTTGTTGTAAATAAATGAATGACACACCACGTTTTAATTGTAGTAAGCAACCAATTCTGAACAAAAATAAAATAAAATAAAATAAAAAATAAAAAATAAAAATAAAAATAAAAATAAAAATGAAATAAGCAACCAATTAACTAGCAAAAGAAACATGTCCAAAGAATCAAAACTTGCATATGCTAGCGTGCCAAAAAAAACTAATGACTAAGTCAAATTAACAAGAAAAAAAATGCCAAAACGTAAGGAAGGTAAATGAGCAAGAATAACCAACCTGTGGGTGCAAATAATCGTGCAGTAAATGTGTCAATGGTGGAGCAGTAAATGGCGAAGCGTGATGATGCAGGGAGCGCAGGACAATGGAGGCTGACTAGGAGAAGATTCTTGCTCGTGTATCCCTTCCTTCACGATAGTACCATACTTAGGCTTGGCAGCAAGTTTGCATCCCTGCTTTCACGACTCCAAGAAAAACTACAACATTGCAGTAATGCCGCAACAGTAGGACTAGCGACAGTAGGGGCGAAGTGCAGCAAGCTATGGTGAGTGATAAAGATGGCTCTGGTCTGGCAAGGTGCAGTGTAAAGGCACGAGGTGCAGTGTGAGCAAGTGCAGGAGCAGAGGAGAAGAGATGGTGATGATGGTGCAACAACAGCAACTGCGGTAGAAGTCTTGGTGCAGCAGTGGACCATGCAAACAGGGGACGTGGTCAGAGGTGCAAGTGTGTGCAAGGTGGCTGGGATCGATGCAGCAAGGTGTTTGTCATTGTGGTGATGACGAGCTGCTATGGATGATGGTTTTCTGGTTTGAGGCAGCAGGCAGCGGCAAGGAACGATGGTGGTTTTGCAACAAGTTGGGCAGTGATGGTGATGCAGCAGCCGCATGAACCGTGGGCAAGGTGAAGGGAAACTTGGCTTTGGTATAGTGGCAGTAGCAGATGAGGATGATGATACAATAGAAGAAGACGATGGTGCAGCAGCCAAGAACCCGAGACGACGTGCAACAGCCAGCCTTTTCTTTCTAGGTTTTTTTTTTCTCTCGCTCTCTTTTTTTTCCTTTCTAGGGTTTTTTTTCTAGGGTTTTCCTAGGGCTTTTTCTCTCTAGGTTTTTTTTTTGTGTCGTTCTCCCCCTCTCTTTTTTCAAGGTTTCTCCCCCTTTATATTCTTTTTTCTTTATCATTATATTTTTATTTATTATTATTATTATTTTTTAAAAGGAAAATAAAATTAAAGGCCCTTTATTGATCCCATGATCATGGGATTTTTCATTTATTTTCTTTGACTTTCCTTCTCTTTTTTTTTCAACTTATTTCCATTTCATTTTTTTATTTTTGGTAGTCAATCTTCAAATTTTATTTCACTGTGATTACTACTTTATCATTACTATCTTTCTTATGACAACAAATCATTGAAGTCAACTTCCTTTCTTTTTATCATTTTTTTATTATTTTATTATTTTTTATTTTTTTGATTTTTTTAAAAAAAAAATGTTCGGACAAAATTAGGTGTCTACACTAATATTCAATTTAAAATTAAAATAAGAATATTAGATTTACTTTCCTCCTTTTTCCTTTTGAAAACATATTACATATTCATATTACATGTCATATGAAAATTATCTCGTAGTACTAAAAACAGTACTGCAATAAGCATTTTATAAAAATGCTATAAATCATTTCATTTTCTTCTCATATCATATGAAACATATTCATTTAACATGTCACATATCGTAAAAACATTTTCATATCACATATCATAAATCATATATGGAGACAGTGGCAACCACCGAGTCCTATCATGCAATAATACCCTAAGGTATAAAATAATCATGTCAGATCTATGGCCATAGTCTATAATTGTCCTCGTGGATCACTGATCAGGTGTCGGCCAGGACTACATATCACATATCATATTTTACATATCACATATCACATATCACATGTCGGCATGATAGAGGGGCCAACTAGTCTCAAAACCATGTTTTCATCATAAAATAACCTTTATAAAATTTATAAAATATATAATTTCATAATTTAAAATCATAAAGGTTACAAAACCATTTAGCGAATATTTAAGAAATATTCATAAAAATATTCATAAAAATATTCACTTTACTTCTTTTCATTTTTTGTCTCGTATTACGTGTAAGTTACATATTAAGAGAATTTTCGGTGATCTTATTTTCACCATTATCGAAGAGAATTTTTGGTGATTTCATTATCATCATTCTCTAAAATATGAATATTTTAAAATCACTTTCCTTTTATTCATGTTTTTATGAAAAATATTCATTTTCTTGTTTTTCATGGTTGAAAGTCATTTCTCGTGAAATAAAATCATTTATTATGATTGTATGAAATTTTCTAGAAATTTTCGGCAATTTTTGATAATTTTTCGGCAGTATAATAGCTGCCGATTGGCTAGCCTCCTACACGAAAAATACAGTTTAAAATCTCAACTAGTAATTCACCACAATTTTCCAACCAATCATTCATCGCAATAATTTCGTGAAATATATTTATAAAATATTTCATAATTAACATTATGCAAACTGAATATCCTTACAGTGCTGCACATGCATCCTTTACTTGTTTCAGGTCGGCGACTGCCTCTCGAAGGTCGCGCCCGTGTTCACCTAGCCCGATTCTATCGGCTCAGTCATCGAGAAAATTTTCTGAAAATTAAAATTCTAAAATTTAGAATTTTTCCAATTAATTTATTTAATTTTTTTTACTCGAATTAAATTTTCGAAATTCTTACCGAATATCCGTAACTTTCGAGTTTTCGAATTTCCCTAGATTTCTCGAATTCGCGAAAATTCTTTTTTCTCTCTTTCTTTCTTCCTTTTTCTTCTTTCTTTTTCCTTTTTCTTCTTCTTTTTTTTCTTTTTTCTTTTCCTTTTTCTTTTTCTTTTTCCTTTTCCCCTTTCTGGTCTGAACCGGTTCCGACCAGTCTAGCTCCCTCACCGCCGATTCTCCTCCGATGGCCGTTTCTCCGGTGGTTCGATGTCTCCACGGCTGGCGGACATCACGGCGAAGCTGCAGGTGGTCTCCGTTCAGCCCAGCTCGGTAGCACAGCGGCAGATCGAGTCGGCATGGGTCTCGGTCCTTTCTCCCCTTTTTCTTCCTTCCTCTGTCATTTCCTTCACCATCGGTGACTCCTCTCACCTTCGTCTCCCTTCGGCGGTGGTGCTGGTGGCGATGGCGGTGCCCAAATCAACCGGCACCGCCGATTTCCCTTTTTCCTTCCGATTCACGTCCTCTGTTTCGCTCGATTCCTTCTCTGTCACCGACGATCCTTCTCTTCCTCTTCATCATCTCGCCGGCCTCTCCACTTTGTCTCTCTCACCTCCTCATTTTCTCACCGACGGCGGCAGCGGTAATTACCGTCTACCTCGTTTGGGAAAGGGGAATCGGGTTTTCTCGATTCCCATCTTTCTTTTCTTTTTTTTTCTATATTATATTTATACAATATGTATAAATATAATTATAACACACACACACACACACACACACATATATATACAATTTAATTAGGATGCATACATATATATATTTCCTATATATATTTTATAGATATATATTGTATACTAGAAATATATATTAATATACATATATTTATACACTTTAAAATTCATTAACATTTATATATATTTATATAAATGAAATACTACAATATATATTGTATTTACAATATATATTTATACAAACTTACAATATATATGTGATTTTGTGGTTATCACATGATTATGGCTAAATGTAAGATCGAGCCAAACTCGATAGAGGAAAAAGTAATTATACTCAAAGGAGTAAAGAAATTATTTATATTTTACTGCCAGTCATATAAATGGAAAAAGGATATATATATACCACTTCGAAATGATGGAAATAATGGATTTATATGGATAATGAGGTGATTAAATTGATAATTATAGATTCAATGATAAATTTAAATAATGAGGAGATTAAATTATAATTTGATTATGCCATTATGGAATCTAAATTATCAAAAGAGTATATTCTCTGATATATTCTAAAACCTAAGTGATATAGAGTATACCGTAAGAATAAGAGATGTAATGATGAGATTACATGGAAGGAAATAAGGGGAGAAAATGATTATCTCCTGATTCAATTATGGTAAAAGATGGTGAATAGTAAAGTCTGCAAATGAGCTGCAGCATTTGATGAAATAAATATGAAAAGAGTATTGGGGATAATAATGAAGAATCCAAAAGAGATATGATAATATGGAAGTGATTAGAGACTAATTGTCGAATGAAATCACTTCTCCATTATCAAACTTGTAGATTCTTTAGTGCCACAGTCAAAATATGATTATAACTGATGAGAATTTATGTAAAGTTCCAGTGAGCCCTATATGTGATGGGAATCTCTGAGTAGCTATATGTTTATGGGAAATAGCATCGCTCTGTACTGATGTATATTGGTTTTTTATCTCATCTTCTCTTCATTTGGCCAACAGCCATTTATTCCCTTTCACACCTTCCATTCAGTTCCAGCCTTAAATCTTCATATTTGTTCATGCTTTATTTAATGCTTTCACACCATCAACACTATGTTCAACCTTTTTATCAAGATCAAATCCTATCTATTTCTTGTTGCACTTTGATGTTTGTTTTTCTCTCTTTTATACACCATACTATAAATCATAATTTCCAATAATTAAAATGGAGAGTGGAAATCCACATTCAATTTTTATTTAATCTCACTAAATTATTTATTTCCACTATCAATCATTTACAATTATGGTGTACAGTGAAATAAAATCAGGTCTCACATTTCCCTCCACCTTAAGAAATTTGGTCCTCCAAATTTCATTCGAACCTATCACTGAAAAAGCTCTGGATACCTCTCATGCATAAGGCTCTCTAACTCCTAAGTAGCCTCCTCTTCAGTATGATACTGCCGGAGCACCTTAACCAAAGGAATCGTTCTAGTTCGCAATACCTTATCTTTCCTATCCAAGATCCGTATCGGCTTCTCAACGTAACTCATGTCTTCTCTGATCTCCAGTAGCTCATGTCAAATTACGTGAGAACGATCTGGATGCTACTTTCTCAACATTGAGATATGGAATACGTTATGCACTCCTGACAACTCTGGTGGTAGTGCTAACCGATATGCCACATCTCCCACGTGATCTAAGATCTTATAAGGCCCAATTTATCGGGGGCTCAACTTTCCTCCCTTCCCGAATCTTATTATACCTTTGGAAGGTGAGACCTTTAAGAATACATAATCACCCGTTACAAACTCTAATGGTCGGCATCTAGTATCTGCATAACTCTCTGCTAACTTTGAGCAGTTCTGAGCCTCTCACAAATCATCTGTACATCACAAGAAGCTTGTTCGACCAAATCGGGAGCTAACAGTTTACGGTCCCCCACTTCTTCCATGCTATCGGGGATCTACATCATCTGCCATACAAGACCTCATAAGGTTCCATGCCAATACTCGTATGAAAGCTATTATTATAAGCAAATTCTGCCAGGGGTAAGTGATCGTCCCATGAGCCTCTAAAGTCCAATGCACATGCTCTCAACATATCCTCGAGCGTTTGTATCGTACACTCAGATTGTCCATCAGTCTGTGGATGAAAAGTGGTGCTAAAATTCAGTTGGGATCCCATAGCCTCCTGAAATCTTTCCCAGAAATGAGATGTGAAGCGAGAATCCCTATCTGATGTAATACTCACTGGAACACCATGTAATCTCACTATCTCCCTGACATACAATTCGGCTAAGGCACTAACTGAATCTGTAGATCTCATGGCCAAGAAATGAGCAGACTTAGTCAATCTATCTACGATTACCCAAATAGCATCATAACCCTTTCGGGTCCGTGGTAAACCTATAACAAAATCCATAGTCACATGCTCCTATTTCCACGTAAGAATCGATAATGGTCGAAGCATACCTGCAGGCTTTTGATGCTCAATCTTAATCTGCTGGCATGTTAGACATCTAGCAACAAAATCAGCGATGTCCTTCTTCATCTTAGGCCACCAATATACTCTCCAAAGATTCTGGTACATCTTAGTACTACCCGGATGTAATGTATATCTAGAGGTATGGGCCTCTGATAAAATCAAATCTCAAATCTGCTGATCTCTGGAAACACATATCTTGCCTCTAAACCTCAGTATTCCATTGGTGCCAATCTCAAAATCTGACACAACTCCCATCTGAATCTGACTAGCTACCCCGACGCAATAATCATCACTCCTCTGAGCTTCTCTAATCCGATCCATCAAATCCGACTCTATACGAAAACTAGCCGTAAATCCATACTAGTCAGAGGAAATAACTGTCAAGTTGGGGCTAGAGAACTGCTCCATCAAATCATGCTCCCTGATCATCATGTAAGATACCATGCCAACATGCTTACGGCTCAGTGCATCTACTACTACATTAGCTTTACCCGGGTGATACAAAATCTCACAATCATAGTCTTTTAATAGTTCCATCCACCGTCGCTGCCTCAAGTTCAACTCTTGTTGTGAGAATATATACTTCAGACTCTTATGGTCTGTATATATCTGAAATTTCTCCTCGTACAAGTAATGCCGCCATATCTTCAGTGCAAACACTACTACGGCTAGCTCCAAATCATGTGTCAGGTAATTCCTCTCATGATCCTTCAACTGCCAAAAACCATAGGCTATAACCCGACCATGCTGCATAAGCACACACCTTAAACCTTGAGCGGACGCATCAGTATACACCATAAATCCACCTGATCCACTGGGAAGGGCTAATACGAGGGTAGTAGTCAATCTATGCTTAAGCTCAAGAAAACTACGCTCACACGCGTCATTCCACTCAAACTTCACATCCTTACGTGTGAGTCGTGTCAATGGAGCAGCAAGTTTGGATAATCCCTCCATGAACCTGCGATAATATCCGGCAAGACCTAAGAAACTCCGTATCTTAGTAACGGCGTTAGGCCTTTCCCACTGTGCAATCGCCTCTATCTTGGACGGATCAACTGACACCCCGTCCTTCGACACTATGTGTCCCAAAAAGATTATATGGTCAAGCCAGAAATCACACTTACTGAATTTTGCATACAACCTCCGGTCTCTGAGGGTATGTAATACCATATACAAATGCTGCTCATGCTTCTCTGGAGTCTTAGAATAAATCAAAATGTCATCTATAAACACTATGACAAACTTATCCAAAAATGGATGGAACACCTCATTCATCAAAATCATAAAAGCTGCAAGGGCACTTGTTAACCCAAAAGGCATCACTAAGAACTCATAGTGACCATAGCGATCCGAAATGCTGTCTTATGCACATCCCACTCCTTAATTTTCAACTGGTGATAGCCTGATCGGAGGTCTATTGTGAAAAATACCTGTGCACCCCTGAGCTGGTCAAATAGGTCATCAATCCTGGGTAGTGGATACTTATTCTTAATGGTAGCCCGATTCAACATCTGGTAATCTATACACAACCGGAGACTACCATCCTTCTTCCGAACAAATAATACTGGAGCTCCCCACGGTGACACACTGGGACGTATAAATCCCTTATCTAATAACTCTTGGAGCTGCTTCTTAAGCTCGTTTAACTTTGTTAGTGCCATCCGATATGGGGGTTGAGAAATCGGCTCCGTACCGGGTACCAACTCGATCATAAAGTCCATCTCTCAATCCAGTGGTAACCCTGGTAAATCCTCTGGAAATACATTCGAAAAGTCCTTGACCACAGGAATCTCTTGAATCTCTAGATGTTTCCTCTCTACATCCTCCACACTAGCAATATATCCTTCATAAACATTCATACACAACCACAATTTCAGTATGCATGTCATTTCACAAACATATATTCACATACTTTTTATTAATTTACAATAACTTTACAATATACTTTTCGGTATGAGAGAAGGTAATAAACTTAGTATTACAATCCAAACTAACATGGTTTGTAGCTAACTAATCAATACCCAATATGATGTCAAAATCATATATATTCAACAAAATTAGGTTAGCTGTCATAACCTTCTCTCCTATAGTCAATTTACAATTCCTATATACAATATCTGTCCTTTGGAAATCTTTAAAGGAGTATTCACTTGCAAAGTACACCCTAACAACTTCGGCTCTGCTGGAGTCCTGTTAGCACATGTAGGCGATAAGAACGAATGGGTAGAACCCGGATCAATTAAGGCAATTACAGGAATATTAAAGAGATAAACTTTACCTTTAATCACATCAATAGAGGCGTCGACAGTCTCCTGATCCATCGCGTACACCCGACCTTGAGTCACAACCTTTTTATCGTTCTCTGCGGCTGTCGCCCGCCTAGGCTGTGAGGGTGTCGCCTTCTCCGGCTCACTCAGAGCTGCCGGTGCCGCTATCTGAGGTAGTGCAGGAGGAAGAGTAGAAGCAGCTGATTCTCTGAGCATCGGGCAATTCCTGATAAAGTGCCCCATCTGTCCACATCTAAAACATGCCTTAGACTTCAAAGGACAAGGGCGTGACCCATGTGACCTTCCACAATGTTTGCATAAAGTCGCAACACTTCTCTGAGTAGCGGTGGGGCCACTAGCAGGGGCAGAAACTACTGATCTATTGAATCGTCCCTTTGAAATCTGTATGCCTGAAGATCTAATCCTCTTAGGCTGCTTCCTACTATATCTATTCTCCAAAAATCTCTTACCCTTATCTTTATCTTTACTCTTGCTCTTACCACTAGCCTCTACATGGTACTGCTCAAAATCCCTCTCACATAGCTACGCCCGTCGTACTACCTCATCATATGTCACAATATCGAATGGGGCTAGCTTCGATCTGATGGAGGGTCTCAAACCAGCTTTAAATCCCTTGATCTTATGTCTCTCATTAACACTGGTCTGTGAATCAAATCGGCTTCAGGTGGTAAACTTAGCTTCATACTCGTCCACTGTCATACTTACCTGAGTTAAATACATAAACTCTTGTTGTAGTTTCTACTGGGCAGTGTCAGGGATATACCTTCGTCTAAAGGCATCTACAAAAATCGCCCAAGTAATATCCTGATGCTGGGAGAACAATACTATCTGAGTAGCCTTCCACCAGTGCTCCGCATCATCTGTCAACTGGAACACTGCTAGACCTGCCTTCTCGGTCTCCGTACACCTCATAATCCTCAATAACTTCTCTATAGCAATAACCTATTGCTCTGCAGCCAACGGATTCCTATCACCTTAAAACTTAGGTGGATCGAACTTCTTAAATGATCGTACCAAAGTGACATCACAATACGACTCCACATCTCTAGGCGGCTGAATCAATGGCTATGGTGGAGCTACCTGTGGCTGAGGTGCCGGTGGTGGAATAGGCTGAAGCTCGGGTACAACTGGTGCCGGCTGTGGCGGTGCTAGCGCCACTACTAGAGCTGCTGGTCTCTCCTTCTCCGTCCTATCCGCAGCTCTATCCGCCTGATACATAGCCATGAAATCGACTACTAACCTCTCCACTCGGCTCACACGAGCATCAGTGCTCTCCGGCTGTAGGGGACGTGCAGGTCTTAGGGCGGGTTCCGGTGTCTGCGGCTCAGGAATCTGTGCCACCCTACCTCGGCCTCTACCCCTAACTGAGCATGTCACCCTTTTTCCACTCATATCGGTACCACAGGGATCATTTATTTCACTTATCATTAGTATATGAATTATTTATTCAGATTATACAGTACTACAGGAAATGTTTACTATTCACTTTTCGTTTTAAGCATCACTAGACATTCGACCAACCCTGCTCTAATACCATTAAATCTGTAACATTCCGAATCCACAGTATAATATAATATTTACTTATAAATCACACTTACTTACCGGTTGGGCTTTCTGTGATGCTTAACAACTCGTAACCCTTTAAGTATATCATAGTACTTCCATTTATAGTACTGTAACAGAATTATAACTATTACAGTTAGTTTATTTAAGATCATTTACATTCCCTCTTACTCAAAGTAGTACTGTACAATTTTACTGAATATATAAAAGAATATAATGTACCTTCGATATCGTATATCTACTGACTCCAACAGCCGATAACTCTGGAAGGTAAACTGTTTACTTCAAATCAATAGCCTGTGGAGTGAAAAATCAGGGGTGAGCGACACATGCTCAGTAAGGAAGGTGTATGCTGCTTTATAAAAATAAAAACTATATCCCCCAAAACGTTTATTTTTCCTAACAACATACCCAGTAGAAAAACAGTAGATATAGTAAACAGTCTTTAATATTCAAATCACTGGCTAAACAATTTACAATATAGTATAGTAAACAGTAAACATGATTCAATAAATCCTTTCAGTAAACAGAAATCAATAAGTTGAGACTAGGCATCACCCTACAATTAAATCATGCTATCATCATTCCCAAAGGAACGCATCCTTTCCGAAGAAACATAGTAATCATCCCCACAGGGATGTAGTAGATCTATGGCCATGGTCTATATTGTGACGCCTTGGGATGCACCCGCTGGTCCACCGACCCAAGCCATCGCCCCAGGCGGGTCACTCAGCTACATGAATAGTAATGCATGAAACTCGGGGCCTAAAGTCTCAAAAATCACTTTATATCTCATAAAGAACCTTTAAGGAATATTTCACATATTTCATCATTTCTGTAAAATGATTGTTTTCGAAAAAGGTTTTATATTTTCTATTTACAAAACACAGTAAAAACAGCTAGTAATTTCACCATTTTTCGTGTGAGAAAAACACAAGTTAAACAGACTCGCCCCTCATCAGCTCGCCCATTAGGGCTCGCCCATCGCAGTAGATTGAGCTTGCCTGTTTTTTTTCGCCTATGTGGTGAACTAACATCGCCCACTTTGGCTCTCAGACCGAGTTGAACTGGGGCCACAAAATAGTTCAGGGTTGTCCATAAGATTATTAGGGATCGCCCATAAGCACTTATCTTTAAAAACCAAGGGGTCACCCACTTTTGGCTCACCCGAAATATCACAAAGGGGTCACCCACTTTTGGCTCACCCGAAATATCACAAAGGGGTCACCTATCTTTGGCTCGCTCGGATTTTATTAACACAGGGGTCGCCTTTTTTTTGCTTGCCCAAAACATCTCAAAGGGGTCGCCTTTATAGCTCGCCCAAATCATAGTCTGTGAAAACAGTTTATCAGACCAATGCATGTTTCAAATCAAATCATTTTCTCAATGTTTCCATAAAATTTAACTCCACAGAACATGCATTCACTTCACACACATCTCCCTTACCTTGTCTTACGAAGCCTAGCTTCTCGATCGCCTTTGTCAATTTTCAATTCCCGGCTGCAAAAAAAATTATCAAAACTATCAATATATTCTGTTCGAATCTTTCCAACACTTTGGCGAGACTTGAGACTAATCCTCTAGCTCGCCCAATATAACTCGTCATTCATATATTAGCTTATACGTGGGAGATCGCCCACAATTCAACTCGCCATGCCTATGCATGTGAGTTCGCCATACACAGCTTTTTATTCCGAGGTGGGTTCGCCTATGAATTAAACTAGCATGTGGCGACCTCGCCCACTACACCACACTCCATATTATTTAGCTCGCCAATAATAGCTGAGCTCGCCTATTTCTCATCACTTTTACACCGTTTCCAGTACTTTCCTTGTTTATTCTCAATTATTTTCTAGACCACATCTTGTTCTAGTTTTTTATGTCCTAACAAGATTTAACTAAAACAAGGCTATATCTATGTTTCTTACGGTATAAAACATAGAAATATACCAATAAACATCAATAGGACCAACGAAATATGGAACTCACCTTAATTGAGTTGCACTTCCAGAACAGAGTGTTTTTTGTCTCACATTACCTTTACTTTGCTTATTCCTTAGCTCTTCAAACGATGGAGAAAAGGTTTAGCTAACTAAAGGATGAAATTTCATGGCTCACGTATGAAAGGAACGAGAGAAACGAGATTTGAGCTTGTAGTAAAACAAAATGGACGAGAAGCAGTAGAGTGGTTTTCGAAGAAGATGAAGTTTGCTAATGTCGGTTTTCTCATGAAGTCTTCTTATATAGTCCTATTAATCCAATCAGAACCTACCACCTGTTTCTTATCCCATTTTCTTTCATCATTTCACATCTTTCATGCATTAAAAACTTGTAGAAAACTGCAGCAAGTGTAACGGCTATGGGAGGCAAATTTCTGCACGTTTTTTACTATTATTTCTTACATTTCACTCAACTTAATTTTCCTTCTTTTCTCCTTCCTCTCCATGCCATTTCCAGCCAACTATTATTAGCTTTTTATCTCATCATCTCTTCATTTGGCCAACAGCCATTTATTCCCTTTCACACCTTCCATTCAGTTGCAGCCTTAAATCTTCGTATTTGTTCATGCTTTATTTAATGCTTTCACACCATCAACACTATGTTCAACCTTTTTATCAAGATCAAATCCCATCTATTTCTTGTTGCACTTTGATGTTTGTTTTTCTTTCTTTTATACACCATACTATAAATCATAATTTCCAATAATTAAAATGGAGAGTAGAAATTCACATTCAATATTTATTTAATCTCACTAAATTATTTATTTCTACTATCAATCATTTACAATTATGGTGTACAGTGAAATAAAATCGGGTCTCACACCCACGTACGGGCCAGGTATCCATCCTTAAGCCATTCCTATTTAATGATAACAATGGCCATTGTGGAAAAGAATCCATAGTGCTCACTAGTCAGGTGCCTACTGTGGATGCTACAGACTTGACTAGGGTCTCGTAGCCGTAATCAATCAATAATTTACAAGATCATTAAGGAGCAACGATCTCAAAACAATTTCATTTAAAGCAATAAGAAATCATTTCATTATCAAACTATCTTCAGTCAACTATAATGGTGTAAATAAATAAATATTATAATTGAGGAAATAAAATTCGATAAATGAAAATTAAAAGTCTTTAAAATTTCGTTATGCATATGTTAGAAATTTAAGGTATAGGCTAGTAAAAGAATTCAATAAAAATTCTTAATGCAGAAGTTAAATATCCAAAAGAAGTGCACTTAAAATCGTTAATGCCAAACGTTTAAAACTATTAAACAATGTGTGTGACATGAGCAATGTACTTATGCATGATTTATGCATGCAAACACATCATCAGTTCAATTTAATCCTATAAAGTTTTACTAAGTTTACTTGACATTTTCATTTCGATCGTAAAAAAATTAATTATTAGAAAACCCAATTCTTTAACCCCCAAAATACTTTCTTGAAAATATAATTTTCTTCTTAATAATCACTTTTTCTATCTATGATTTTATAAAATTTTGGCAACATAACAGTTATAACTACCCTAACCCTCCTGCGTGAAAACACAGTTTATATTCCAAGGCAGTTGATTTTAAATCCATTATAGTATCCAAATCATAAACCTCATTCCAATCAAAATCATAAACAATTCACAAATCATCCTAAGACCTCAATCAAGTCAAACCATAAACAGTGTGAAATTTATCTTTTAAACATCAATCACATTAAAGCATAATTCTTTCTTCCAAAACTGTAAACATTTCAAAACATGCAATTTTCGATATAATATAAAAATATCCAATCATTTAAAACATTACTAAAATCATTTAAAACTTTAATTTCTTTATCATTAAACTGATCAAATAAAGACATGATATAATCCCACTTCTTCCTTATATATCCCTTACCAATTCAATGTCAATCCCTTTTCTTACATTTCCATTTGCAACATCGAGCTTGTAACGTCCGGAAACATAAAATTTTGAACTAACTTTTTCTTTTCGATACTATTTTCTCATTCAATTATTTGTTACCATTCGGTTTGCATTCGGTGTCAGTGTAAGTTTATTCTATAACTTTCATTACAAATTAATCTCTATACCATTAAACCATTCAGTTTATAAATCAATAAACAAAAAATCAACATATAAACTATAATATAAAAATTTATAATTTTCTTTATAGTAGATCAATCCAATTACATCCCACTAGTTCATAAAACATTCTTTACCTTTACACTACATTATTTACATCTCGATCTATAATTACATCTATTGTGCATGTACTTATCTGAATATAAATATAACATTTTACATGTACTTATTTACTTAATACTTTAAACTTCTAGTAATCCTTTTCAACTGACCTGGAAAACAACGACCGCCACATACGTTGATGAATTATCTAAGATGGTGAGTAAGGGGGTGAGCTTGGGGAAGCCTAGTAAGAAATATATATAAAAGTGTGTACTATGCTACTATATGCAGATAAAATAAATAAAGTTTTATTTTACTTATTATGAAAATGTATTAAATGTAAATATAAAATGCATGAAATCATTTAATTCCTAGCGATGTACTAAGGGACATTTTAGGAAGGATACTATAATCTGCTAGGTGACCAGATAGAGTATGGAAGGCTACTTTGAAGTACCTTTCGTATTCCAATCCCCAGTTCCGACTATAGAGAGTAGGCAGTTGACGATGAAATAGATAAACAGTATAAAACACTTAATAATTTCATACAATTTCTAGTCAATAACAGTATATAAAACAATTTATTTAAAACAATTTCATAAAACAATTTCAGTAGTAAATTTCAGTAAACAGTACGGTAATATTTCAAAATCATGATATAAAGCAATATTTTTAGTATTTTCACTTAGTGCAGTAAAGCAATTCATTTAAGATCATTAAAATAAGATAAATGCACTTGTATCATGAAAACATATACTTTAAAACTCATTCATTTCTTTTTTTTAGATCAGTCAAATCAGTATTCAAATAATTCACAATCAATTTAGTGGAGACTATCAACCTCCAATAGAATCATGCACGAAACAGTATCTCCAAAGGGATGAATAGTATCCTCGAAGGGATAAACAGTATCCCCGAAAGGATGAATAATAACAATGGTCATCGTCGAACAGTCACAGTAGGCATTAGGCAAATGCCAACTGTAGTGCCGTCGACTTGCCTAAGGTCTCACAACTAGTAACATATCAATCAATCAATATGCAACATTACTAAGGAGCTAACAATGTCTAAAACAATCTTACTTTTTCATTAAATTAACAATAGAAATCATTTTAGTAAAATTACCTTTAGTCAATCCATAAATATTTAAATAGTAAAATCTTATATTTAATTTGAAATTCAATAAATATTTTCAGTGCAAAAGCAAGTATATAAAATATTGTTTAACTTTTAAAGTAGCTATAAATATGAATTTAAACAATAGTAAATCATGCAGTTTTGAAAACAGTGATTAAAATATTTTTGGGATTGGAATTTATTTAGGACATGGGTTCAGGGTTCGTTTTACGAAATTTTGACAGTATGACAACTGTAACTATTCTAACATCCTGCATAAAACCAGAATTTATATTTTCAAACCAACCACAATTCCCACATGCAAGCATAGCATTCCTATGCTACTTCCATATATGTTCCTTACCTCAATCTCCATGCAGTGTAACAACTTTATTGGGCTACCTATGCCTCTCTATTTTCCATATCCAACATTGCACAATGATCCCAAATTATATTAAAAATTCCATATTACAACTATAATAAATATTCTATTAATTTTTATCAAATGCCACAATGTAGGTACACTCAAATTACAATCTTTTCCAAGTCCAATTTCACTAATAATCTTATTAACCTTTATAAATTATTGTTTAGCTATCAACCATGAAATTCACATGGTAACACCCTACATTATGCCTTGGCCGAATACTTCAATTTACTTAAACTCCTACTTTTTCAAACTTTAACTTCATGAGTACTATTTATTCACTTTGTACATTCATCAAACACCTTCCACACATTTAAAATTACACAAACATCCTCCACCCTAGCCATGGTCGAATGCTTCCTCTCACCCAACATTATTCATTTTTCCGTTTAACTTCATAAATAATCTTGATTCATCTTACACAATATTTCCACAATCATGAAATATCAAAATTACATAATCATTAATTCTCCTTTATCATGGCCGAATTTAATATTTAGTGCCAAATTTATTATTTTGCTAATTCATGCTTTATGGTGATATTTATCACATTACATATAATCATTTCTTACCATCAACATATTAAAACCACCATCGTTCACCTATGCACACCCTTTGGTTGAAACCTCCGTGAATCATTACACTCATGATTTTGCTAATTTATCACCATGGCTAAGCTTGATTCACTACTTGCTTCTATTTTCTACCTTTCATGCATTAAAACTACCATGGTATCCATACATCTTCTTCATGGCTGAAACCCCTATGACATCCTACACATGTTTTTGTTTCAATCTAAGGCCTCAAACATATTTCCCATGCATGAATTAATCAACGACCATAGCTAGAAATTAAAGAAACATCATCACTCCCCACCTTCCACCATTGCTGAATAGTGCAGCAGCCTAAAACTAGTCTACACTTCTTCACTTCAGCCCCTCCAATCCTAGATTTAAAGAGTTCTTTTGGTGAGGGATAGCTTTTGTGAAGAGTGCTTAATGATTTGTTGAAGAGAAATGGTGGATTTGCTAGGAAAATGAGTGGAAACGTGATGGAGGGGGAGAAGAAAAGAGTAACTGCAGGGGTGACTGGCTGGACATGGAAGAAATGAGAAAATTCTGGTTTTTATTGATATTTTTAAAGATATTTTTGGCCCATATACAAAATGACCAATTTGCCTCTCTTAAAATTCACTATTACAATTATGCCATTAGGATTATTTTATTATTTCTAAGTTTCAGATTTTATTTTATATTTTTATTACATTTTATTTATTTAAGTCAATTTTAGTCAAACATTGACTAATTTGACCAGCCCCTTACTAAAAGACAATAATACCCTTATACAATCTGATTATTTGTATTTATGTCCTAATATTATTTTAATATTTTTAAATTCAAATTTTATATTTTATTTTTATTATTTTCATGTATTCAGGTCAAACATGGTCAAAAGGTGACTCCCAAGGTGGTTTGACCTGTCATAAGTAGTGAAATTACCAAACTACCCCTAAACGAAAGCTTTTGGTTTCGTTCGCGTTGTTTTTAGCACTTTTGTGTAATTCAGTTCACGGGCTGGATCCACATGAAACTTCTTTACACGAGGATTTTCCTATAATAATCTGTGGGTCTAAAGTCATTTTGGTTTGACCGTTATTCAAAAAAGTTCTTCCGGGCTATGGACTACATCTTCATTTTTTAATTTGTTGCACACAAACCTAGATGTACTTCATTAAGAGACTTTTGAAAAGTAGTCTTCTTACTCTTTAGGTATTTGGGCCCCAAATTTAACATTTTGCCACTTCAAAGGGTATTCAGATTACGAATTGTCCTATGAGGCCCACTTGAGCATTTTCTAGATGTAATAACCGAAAATTTCAGCCTTTGGCTTATGACCAATCTGCCTTGTTTCAGTTATATCTCTTGATTGGAGCATCGAAAGGATAAACCGTAAAATTTTTTATGAAAGTTAACTTAAAGGTCTTTTAGCCATAAAAAGCTCACAATTTAATCCCCTACGGATTAATACTAGAAAAAATTCCGAATTTGAACAATGTGCAGTCAAACCTGTCAGTCGACACCTCTGTAAAGAATCGAGTATATCTCTTAGTAGGAAACTCCAATTAAGACGATTCAAATTTTGTTGAAAAGCTAACTCGATAAGCTTTCTGAAGATATAAGACTTGCTATCTAATTCAATGTGGATCAGCAGCAATGAATTTATAGATTCACGTCACAGACTGGAAATTCTGATCGTGAGCAATTGGTAAAGAAACGAGCATAACTTTTGATAGAGAACTCCAATTCAAGTGATTCAAATCTTGTTGAAAAGCTAATTTGGAGACCCTTCCGATCAAGTATGGCATACTCCTAGAATCCTTGTAGATCGATACAGTTATTTATTGGAAGTCAGGCTCAAAAGTGAGAAATTGCAAGATTTATCGATGAAATTTGGTTTGCCGGAGAAGTTTATGAGGCTTGAGGTTTAATTCGATTTAACCTAATCTGAAAAGACCTAATGGGAATAGAATTAAGGATTTAAATTAAATATTTTATCCTTAAAGTCATAAAAATTCAAGTTAACTTACTTGAGCTTATGAAATTAGAAGAAAAACTAAGTGTAAAGGAAATTGACATGTGCTAAAAGGCTTCATTAATGGCATAATTGTAAATACCTTGAACTTTAGTTATTTCAAAGCCAATTTTGGCTTTCTATCTCAGCAAAAACCGTGAGCCTCCTTCTCCCATATTCATCTTCACTCCATTCTCCCCCTTTCCTCCTTTAAGTTCGAAAAAAAAATCAAGTGAGAATGGATAAAATCGGTGCTAGCTGAATATTCTTCACTACCAAACCAGCCTATCCTTCCATTTTGCAAGTTGTTTCCATGGAAATTAAGGAAGAACACCAAAAATAAAGAATGGGTAAGGGAATTCGGTTTTTACTAGATTTGTAAAGAATTGTTTGGTTGTTTGTTTTGATCTCTTAATGTGTTGTTTAAGGACTGATTCTAAGTGTTTCTATCATTTCAATTGAAGAAATTGTTCAAGAATGGAGACCTAGGGATTTCGCCCAACATGAGGGAATTCGGGATTTTTGGGTGAGTTAAATTCTCATGAAATTAAAGTTACATTTTAGTTAATTGAATATATTAGAAGCTAATTATAACTTCAATTTCAATGGATTGCTTGGAATTGATGTTCTGTTCTGGGATTGTTTAACAAAATTTTGGGATTTTGCATTGATTTAAGGGGTAAGGTTCTAACCCTATAATGATTGATTATTATGCATGAAAATGATATTATGATGAGCTAAATTTAAATGGCTATGGTTAGATAAAGATAAACTGAAATTCTGACTTGATGTTGAATCTAGAATTTGCTGTTCTGTTTGGGTGGAAAATTAAAATGAGCAGTTGAATAGTTCTGTACGGAGAAAAATTCTGGAAAAATTATGAATTATGGCCCTTTAAATTACAAGAAAGTCGGTTTTGGAATTTCTTGAATTGGACTTCTGTAGCTTGAGTTATGCACAAATGAGTGTAGGCTGTTCTGTCCAGAAACGTGAATCACAGTCCTGACTTTGAAAAATCAAAGCAAATGGCCTAAATTGAATTAGGTTGCAAGCCTTACATGTCTAGAAAGGTAATTAAGTTAGGAGATGGTTCTGGGTTTGCATCATTTGGATACCCCTATAACCAGATATGAGACAGTTTGTGCATATTTGCCAGTGTTTACAGTGTCAGGAAACTGCTAGACATACTGAAATTTTGGGAAATTTCTGGTATTCATATAGGAAGAGTTAAATTATGAATCTTACATTTCTAAATATGGAAATGAGTTAACTTTCATCTGGTTTTGGAATTTCCAGATTTGGAACTTCATGGCTTAAGATATGTATGAATGCATGCAGGATACTCACTGCTCGAGACAGATTTTTAATGTAAACTTGAAATGTTCATAGAAAATTGCCCAGATCAAATATGACTGCAAACTTCACATGTTCAGAAAGATAAATGAGTCATGATTGACATGGTATTGAGTTTGTACAGATCTCATATCCCTATAGTTGTCAGTAAGCATTTTACTGTACACAGGTCAGGAAATTTCCTGCCTACTGCGCCAGATTTGGACCAAGGTCTAAAAATTGATGGGAAATGGCACAAAATGAATTAGGAAATGAGCCTTATATGTCTAAATAGGGATTTGAGTTAGAAGTAATATAAAAAAATTATGGTTTGATAATTAAGTTCTGAAAATTATACTTAAGGCTAGCACAATACCATAAGGTCCAAAACCTTAAAGGACAGAAATGGACCAAATGGGTCATAAGTGGTTCAAATGAACAAAAAGGCAATAAACAGTGCTAGTAACGTTTGAATAACTCTGGAAACAGAGCCAATTATTGTTTCTTGTTGAATTATACAATGCTTAATGTTAGCTTATGATTGGAAATACTAAGATCGATGGATGTATAAAGATTGATTCAATCTACTATGTGTTATGCAGAGGGTTGTCCTAAGGACTGAGTTTGACCCAAATCAATCGATACTCCAAGACTTGTTAGGCACGGGAGAACTGATTCAGAAGCTAAGGAAGTACTGTAAGTAACCCTAACCGACTACTTGCATCCAATTTGTTTAATGCTATAAACTCTTGGAATTTGGCAATTGAAACCAAATGAATGCTGCATATGAGATGTCTTCCCTTGACTGTTGAGTTTGCTTTACTAGAAATGGTTTGTAAACAAGTGATGGGCTCGCAAGAAATGTACTGTTTGGGCGTATTATATACATAAGAAATATTTTAAATGTTTTAAAGGTTCAAATTAAATTCTGATTTAATATGATTTTATTCTTTGTGTTGTAACCTTGTTAATGTTTTTAAATGCCTTGTGAGCCTTGTTTGTTGAATTACTTCCTTATAAACTCCAAAGATTGCTATGAGGTCAGGGAAGAACGAAATTTGTTTTAAGACTAATGGATATTTGTTTTAGACCCGAGGTATTGAGACCTCAGGGCACTGTACCTTGAGAACATTGTAGACACATTTGATTGACTTAGAGCACTGTTTCTCGAGCATTAGCCTCGGAGACGTTTGGCTTGTCCCGTATATTACGTTTGGACAGGTCCCGGTTTCATATGCGCAATGAGCCGGGGTTTGATTGGTCTATGCATAGGCAGCGCCCTTTATGGGAGTTTGTCTACGGTTAGCGACCGTGGGTTTGTTCGCTCTAAGTAGCATTGATTGATACTCTGTGAGCTCTGTTGGTACTATGGTTTGTTTTATTGGTTTCACTGCATACTTTAAGTATGGTTTGATATTAAGACTTCTAGTTTAATGATGGAACTCCATATTTGACTATGATTTGCTATTGAGTTGCCATACTGTGTTTTAAGTTTGATGCAGCATAATTGATTTGATTTATTTGAAAGTGATTTGAATTAGGTTTCATAAATGAGGGATGCTTGGTATAATTTAGTTGCTTATTGTTGTTACTTAGTGAGTTTACGACTCACTCCCCTCTTCTTTCCCCTCCCTTTCAGAGTGATCGATACAGCGACTGTTCTTTTTGGCTTGGGAAGCTTCTTGAGAGTGGACTTCCTTGCACAGTCTAAGGTATATGGCTCCCAGCGGTTTGTATAGACATAGACGAATGATGGCACAGTGTATTGGAATTCTTTTGATTGTACATATATATTTATGTGATGAGTCTAGGATGTAAGCTAGATTATGTATTATTGGAATATGACAATCAATATACTTTTTGAATTGGCATTATGTATGTTGGTAGATATGCCTAGATATATTAAGGGAGTTATATGAAATTGAGATTGACCTACATATTCACCTATAGATGGATAGTGATATAAGGAAAAAAAATTTTAATTTCGCAATTTAGGCTTCTGTAAGATATTAAGAAAGATCAGGCGTGACAGTTTGGTATCAGAGCGGGTTTGTTCGTGTCTGTGTAGGTCGATAAAGTTAGCTTACAACCATATGCACTGTGCCTGTGTCTATTCTTGAACTGTGTTTGCCATATAAACTGTACTAAATTATTTGTTTATGTTTGAGGGAAGTAAAGTGAAAATGAGGAAGAAAGGTAGACTACAACGAGTTCCTCCTTAAGAGTGATCTAGGTCTTTGACCTTTCTACCTCCTCCATGACCTTTTTGATCCCAAATCTCAATGTCAAAAAAGGCCAGTCAATAAGGACTGTAGGAGAATTGCAATAGACCGTATAGAACTTGACGGCCTTTATGGCTCATCAATTTGGAGGCAACCCTAATTAGCCTCTAACTCAAGCTCTAGTACAAGCACCAATCCCTTCTTATGCGCCATAGCCTTAGGCTACTCCACGGTAGCGAGCTACGACACCACAGCCACTAGTGCTGCCATTGCCATCTCTAGTGCCTCCACCGTAGACTAAGGAATAGGTGGATAAGAATTTGAATTGATTGTGGCCGTTCTAGAAGATGAACTTGCCTACCTTTAAGAGTGTGAAAGATCTAAAGGTAGCTAAGGAGTGGATTGAGCAGTAATAAATGATAAAGCCAGAACTAATTGATCAGATTCATTAGAAGCAGAAAGAGGATTCCCCATTAAGATAGATTGTCTGTAAAGGATGAAGATTGATGGTAATTGAGTGATGATACGATTGCCTAATGATTCAACTTCGCTAGTAAATACTAGATGTCGTAACTTGTGGCATAAGGATTTGATGTTGGAATGTGGCAAAGTATAATTGTGACAGCGATAATGTATTTATTTATCGAGTCCACTAAATTTAATGAGGAATTGTTATAGCACTCAGGATTATCTATGTAAACAACATAGTGATAGTGGACCTTGATTGATTGTTAGCTTGAGTACGCATGGATAACTCGAAAATGATATAGAACTTTGTGGAATAATAGTGGATTTGAAATGATACTAACAAAGGTCTAATAGGTTATGTGGATAATGAAATTCACTTGTATAGGTGTAAATGATGGAAATACATATGACTTGAATTGAGGATTTATAATTGTGAATTAAATTCCTATTGTTTAAAAGAGTTCTTGCTGAGAACAAATATTCATCTATCTGGAATTGATGCCTTTTTTATCTAATCAGAGATGTATAAGAAATTCATAAGACTAGTCTATGTACAAGGCGTAATCAGCTAATAGTTGGAGACTGATACCCATAAGATAATATTTAGAATTTGACAATTTCTTACAAGTTCCTATTAGGGTTTACAAGATTAATGAAATACCATGAGAGGTATGTAAGCCCAATGAATGAGGTTTTTAGACCCTACATGGATAAATGATGAGGGTGAAAAGATGAAAATGTAATAAGGAGATAAAATTTCATGAGGACTAGGGAATATAAGTATGAAACAGTTCCCAAATTGAGACAAAGTGATTTCTTTTGGTTATCACATGATTATGGTTAGATGTAAGATTGAGCCAAACTCGATAGAGGAAATTTAATGATACTCAAGGGAGTAAATAAATGAATTATATTTTTACTGCTAGTAATGTGAATGGAAAAATGTTATATAGATATAACCACCTCGAAATGATAACAATGGTGGAATTGTATAGATAATGTGGTGCTTAAATGGATAATTTGAAGATTCAATCATAGAATCTAAATTATGAAAGGAGTATACTCCCAGCTATATTCTAAAATTTAAGTGATATTGAATATACCATAAGAATAAGAGATGTAATGACCATACTACATGAAAAGAGACATGGAGAGAAAATGATTGTCTCGTGATTTATTACTGTAAGAGATAATTAACAGTAAAATCTGCAATGAGATGCAGCCTTGATGGAATAAATGTGAAAATGAATATTGTGAACAATAAAGAGTTTAAAAGAGATATGATGATATGGAAATGATTAAAGACTGATTGTCTAAATAGAATCAAATTCCATTATCAAACTCCAAGATTCTATAGTGCCATAGTCGGAGTATGAGTATGAAACGATGAGAATGTATATGTACAATTCCAGTGAGCATTACATATGAGGGGAATCTCTGAGTTGCCATATGCTAATAGAAAATAGCAAAAGGCTTGAGACCCCAAATGTACTGGTAGCACCACTCCGTACTAATGTAAATATATGAGCGTGATATATAAACGCTCCATGGTATTGAGAGAGCATGTGCACGAGATGTGAAAGCTACTGGGACAATTACATACTACTTATTAAATTGGGTAATTGATAGTTATCAAACTATATCGACTTGACACCAAATAAGAAAGATGGGTGATGAACAGTATGAATCATATGTGATATGAAAAGGAGTGGAAATGGATTGGCTAGCTAGACATCATGCTTGGTTAGATTGTTATAAGAAATAAAGTGATGAATTGTTTTTGTCTGATTATTTTGCCTAAGAATGCATGATGTTTGTGATGAATATGCTTAATTGCATATTGAATTCATTGACACAGCTACGAACCTTAAGTATTTCAACGCGTGTCTTAATGTAACACATGGACATATTTAGCATAAGCCTTGAGCTTTTAGAATCATTTGATTTTGATCATGCATGGATTTGAAGGTTAATACATATGGAAATCTTAAATATATGGGCTATTTTGATTGACAGGAAAAGAAATCGAACTATGCATTGAACTTTATATTTTATAGAGCCATTCAAACGTGAGGCCTTATGCTAACTTTATTTTCCTATGAAGAGAATATAAGATTTGATCGAATACATGATCTAGCTTTGCTTTGAGAGCTATATGAAATTTGGAATTGCGATTTTAAACTAAGAAACTTGAATTTTGAGGATTGGGCATCCTTGATGAGCTTTAGTAGAGTCCCAAGTGTGATATCAATTGTGCTTATTGGATTTGACCAATAAGGTTTGGACTTGTCCACAATAGTGGCAAGAAACGGTTATTGAACTTGTTCACCATGCTTGACAAAAAAAAAATTGGACTTTATGGATATGTCTCAAAAAAAAAAGAGTTAAGGTCTGATCTTCATTTGAAATTGAAGTATGTGTTAGATCATGTATATTTTGAAAAGTCCTTTGGTCTTCAAACTCTACTAATGGAGAAGGTTTTAATGGAGTTGATATTAAATACGACTGATTATAGAAGTTATGAATCTTTGAGTACTAGTGGAGACCTTTAAAGAATGTGAAGCAAGGTGGTAACTTGATTTCAAAGCTAGGATTTTGTGAGATAAGATAATCAAGATCGCCTTAAACTGGCATGGATCTTAGCTCAACTTGAGGGTTTTGGATTTATAAAATGATATACGTTTCTAATGTGTGAATTAATGAGATACATCTAATTTGTGGATTCATTGAATATTAAGATTGAGATCTAATGTAAAATGAGGCAATCTTTAAATTGGACTTTGAATTCACCTGTTATGGATTAAATGGATACGAGAAGTGTGATAAAGAACAGCAACCTCACCTTTTCAATATGACTTTGATCAAATTTGGAGGACCAAATTCCTAAAGGTGGGGAGGATGTAATAACCGAAAATTTCAGCCTTTGGCTTATGACCAATCTGCCTTGTTTCAGTTATATCTCTTAATTGGAGCATCGAAAGGATAAACCGTAAAATTTTTATGAAATTTAACTTAAAGGTCTTTTAGCCATAAAAAGCTCACAATTTAATCCCTTACGGATTAATACCAGAAAAAATTCCGAAGTTGAACAATGTGCAGTCAAACCTATCAGTCGACACCTCTGTAAAGAATTGAGCATATCTCTTAGTAGGAAACTCCAATTAAGGCGATTCAAATTTTCTTGAAAAGCTAACTCGATAAGCTTTCTGACGATATAAGACTTGCTATCTAATTCAATGTGGATCAGCAGCAATGAATTTATAGATTCACGTCACAGACTGGAAATTCTGATCGTGAGCAATTGGTAAAGAAACGAGCATAACATTTGATAGAGAACTCCAATTCAAGTGATTCAAATCTTGTTGAAAAGCTAATTTGGAGACTCTTCCGATCAAGTATGGCATACTCCTAGAATCTTTGTAGAACGATACAGTTATTTATTGGAAGTCAGGCTCAAAAGTGAGAAATTGCAAGATTTATCGATGAAATTTGGTTTGCCGGAGAAGTTTATGAGGCTTGAGGTTTAATTCGATTTAACCTAATCTGAAAAGACCTAATGGGAATAGAATTAAGGTTTTAAATTAAATATTTTATCCTTAAAGTCATAAAAATTCAAGTTAACTTACTTGAGCTTATGAAATTAGAAGAAAAACTAAGTGTAAAGGAAATTGACATGTGCTAAAAGGCTTCATTAATGGCATAATTGTAAATACCTTGAACTTTAGTTATTTCAAAGCCAATTTTGGCTTTCTATCTCAGCAAAAACCGTGAGCCTCCTTCTGCCATATTCATCTTCACGCCATTCTCCCCCTTTCCTCCTTTAAGTTCGAAAAAAAAAATCAAGTGAGAATGGATAAAATCGGTGCTAGCTGAATATTCTTCACTACCAAACCAGCCTATCCTTCCATTTTGCAAGTTGTTTCCATGGAAATTAAGGAAGAACACCGAAAATGAAGAATGGGTAAGGGAATTTGGTTTTTATTAGATTTGTAAAGAATTGTTTGGTTGTTTATTTTGATCTCTTAATGTGTTGTTTAAGGACTGATTCTAAGTGTTTCTATCGTTTCAATTGAAGAAATTGTTCAAGAATGGAGACCTAGGGATTTCACCCAACATGAGTGAATTGGGGATTTTTGGGTGAGTTAAATTCTCATGAAATTAAAGTTACATTTTAGTTAATTGAATATATTAGAAGCTAATTATAACTTCAGTTTCAATGGATTGCTTGGAATTGATGTTCTGTTCTGGGATTGTTTAACAAAATTTTGGGTTTTTGCATTGATTTAAGGGGTAAGGTTCTAACCCTATAATGATTGATTATTATGCATGAAAATAATATTATGATGAGCTAAATTTAAATGGCTATGGTTAGATAAAGATAAACTGAAATTCTGACTTGATGTTGAATCTAGAATTTGCTGTTCTGTCTGGGTGGAAAATAAAAATGAGCAGTTTAATAGTTCTGTATGGAGAAAAATTCTGGAAAAATTATGAATTGTGGCCCTTTAAGTTACAAGAAAGACAGTTTTGGAATTTCTGGAATTGGACTTCTGTAGCTTGAGTTATGCACAAATGAGTGCAGGGTGTTCTGTCCAGAAACGTGAATCACAGTCATAACTTTGAAAAATCATAGCAAATGGCCTAAATTGAATTAGGTTGCAAGCCTTACATGTCTAGAAAGGCAATTAAGTTAAGAGTATGATGGTTCTGGGTTTGCATCATTTGGATACTCCTATAACCAGATATAAGACAGTTTGTGCATATTTGTCAGTGTTTACTGTGTCAGGAAACTGCTGGGCATACTGAAACTTTGGGAAATTTCTGATATTCATATAGGAAGAGTTAAATTATGAATCTTACATTTCTAAATAGGGAAATGAGTTAACTTTAATCTGGTTTTGGAATTTCCAGATTTGGAACTTCATGGCTTAAGATATGTATGAATGCATGTAGGATACTCACCGTTGGGGACAGATTTTTAATGTAAACTTCAAATGTTCATAGAAAATTGCCCAGATCAAATATGACTGCAAACTTCACATGTTCAGAAAGATAAATGAGTCATGATTGACATGGTATTGAGTTTGTATAGATCTCATATCCTTATAGTTGGCAGTAACCATTTTACTGTACACAGGTCAGGAAATTTCCTGCCTACTGTGCCAGATTTGGACCAAGGTCTAAAAATTGATGGGAAATGGCACAAAATGAATTAGGAAATGAGCCTTATATGTCTAAATAGGGATTTGAGTTAGAAGTAATATAAAAAAATTACGGTTTGATAATTAAGTTCTGAAAATTATACTTAAGGCCAGCACAATACCATAAGGTCCAAAACCTTAAAGGACAGAAATGGACCAAATGGGTCATAAGTGGTTCAAATGAACAAAAAGGCAATAAACAGTGCTAGTAACATTTGAATAACTCTGGAAACACAGCCAAGTATTGTTTCTTGTTGAATTATACAATGCTTAATGTTAGTTTATGATTGGAAATACTAAGATTGATGGATGTATAAAGATTGATTCAATCTACTATGTGTTATGTAGAGGGTTGTCCTAAGGACTGAGTTTGACCCAAATCAATCGATACTCCAAGACTTGTTAGGCGAGGGAGAACTAATTCAAAAGCTAAGGAAGTACTATAAGTAACCCTAATCGACTACTTGTATCCAATTTGTTTAATGCTATAAACTCTTGGAATTTGGCAATTGAAACCAAATGAATGCTGCATATGAGATGTCTTCCCTTGACTGTTGAGTTTGCTTTACTAGAAATGGTTTGTAAACAAGTGATGGGCTCGCAGGAAACGTACTGTTTGCGCGTATTATATACATAAGAAATATTTTAAATGTTTTAAAGGTTCAAATTAAATTCTGATTTAATATGATTTTATACTTTGTGTTGTGACCTTGTTAATGTTTTTAAATACCTTGTGAGCCTTGTTTTTTGAATTACTTCCTTATAAACTCCAAAGATTGCTATGAGGTCAGGGAAGAATGAAATTTGTTTTAAGACTACCGGATATTTGTTTTAGACCCGAGGTATTGAGACCTCAAGGTACTGTACCTTGAGAATTTTGTAGACACATTTGATTGACTTAGAGCATTGTTTCTCAAGCATTAGCCTCGGAGACATTTGGCTTGTCCCGTATATTACGTTTGGACAGGTCCCGGTTTCATATGCGCAATGAGCCGGGGTTTGATTGGTCTATGCATAGGCAGCGCCCTTTATGGGAGTTTGGCTACGGTTAGCGACCGTGGGTTTGTTCGCTCTAAGTAGCATTGGTTGATACTCTGTGAACTCTCTTGGTACTATGGTTTGTTTTATTGGTTTCACTGCATATTTTAAGTATGGTTTGATATTAAGACTTCTAGTCTAATGATGGAACTCCATATTTGACTATGATTTGCTATTGAGTTGCCATACTGTGTTTTAAGTTTGATGCAGCATAATTGATTTGATTTATTTGAAAGTGATTTGAATTAGCTTTCATAAATGAGGGATGCTTGGTATAATTTAGTTGCTTATTGTTGTTACTTAGTGAGTTTACGACTCACTCCCCTCTTCTTTCCCCTCCCTTTCAGAGTGATCGATACAGCGACTGTTCTTTTTGGCTTGGGAAGCTTCTTGAGAGTGGACTTCCCTGCATAGTCTAAGGTATATGGCTCCCAGCGGTTTGTATAGACATTGACGAATGATGGCACAGTGTATTGGAATTCTTTTGATTGTACATATATATTTATGTGATGAGTCTGGGATGTAAGCTAGATTATGTATTATTGGAATATGACGATCAATAAACTTTTTGAATTGGCATTATGTATGTTGATAGATATGCCTAGATATATTAAGGGAGTTATATGAAATTGAGATTGACCTACATATTCACCTACAGATGGATAGTAATATAAGGAAAAAAAAAATTTTAATTCCGCAATTTAGGCTTCTGTAAGATATTAAGAAAGATCAGGCATGACAGTCCAATGGTTAGTCGTTACTCGACACTTACAAGTGGTAAGGGGTTCGAGTAGCGGCGGACGGGAAAGAAATCCGTGAGGGGCTAAGTGCCACGTCTGTGTGACGGGGGCCACCTCTAGAACCCAAAGCGGACACTACGGATGAGTAAGGTACTGGGGTGGTAAACCCCTGGTTAACGGAGATCTAGGCACTCTCGGTCCTTACAATAAAAACGCGCATTTTATTGTAAGGACCGGGAGTGCCTGGATCTCTGTTAACCAAGAGTTTACCACCCCAGTACCTTACTCATCCATACTGTCCGCTTTGGGTTCTAGAGGTGGCCCCCGTCACACAGACGCGAAAGAAATCCGTGAGGGGCTAAGTGCCATGTTTGTGTGACGGGGGCCACCTCTAGAACCCGAAGCGGACAGTACGGATGAGTAAGGTACTAGGGTGGTAAACCCCTGGTTAACGGAGATCTAGGCACTCCCGGTCCTTACACTAGATAACTACACCACAGAATGAAATTAGTTTTCGTAACTTAGTATTCTAATTCAGCATCTTTAATAGGTATAGACAGAATAGAGAAATTTGGGATCTCACAGAGCTAGTAGGCAAGCACATATTCACCTACTTAACCAGTTCTACTCCACTACTTCGGAACTGCAAAAATCAATTCTCAATATAAGATATGTATTCTATATCTCAACAATTTTCACAAGACATTTAAAATTCCAAATCATTTCTTAAATTTCACATTACCCTAGTGAATAATGCCCCCAAGCCCTTAATCACATTTCTCATATCCCATAGATATTAAAATCAATTTCCCATTAGGTACCAAATTATCTCACCACACTTCAACAATATTTCCATAACCATTATTCATATTTATATTGTTCATTTTACTTTCACATAACACCCTAGTTCATACTCCATAAAGTCTAACTTGTCAAAGTTAGCATTCACATCATACCATACTCATACTTAATCAATTATAAAATTTTTAATTCACACACATTGATTCTTTTTCCACAAAGAGACATAAAATCACTAAATTACACCATCATCACTTTCTATTAAATGCTTTAGCGATATTTCACAAGGTCAAGTTATAAATATTTATATTTTCAATATTCTAAAAATATCCCTCAATATCAACCAATCATTTACATCACTCCTACTTTTCTTTATATTTCCATAGTCATTTTCTTTCTCAAATAATTTAAATCAACATTCAATTACATCACTCTTACTTTTCTTTATATTTCCATAGTCATTTTCTTTCTTCAATAATTTAAATCAACATTCAATATTTTTCAACAATCTCATATACCTTCCATTAATCCCCTATTTGGTATTTAAGCAATATTAAAATACTACCACAACAACATTGCACATCAATTTAACAATCCACATCAATTTAACAATTTCTAATATCATTCTTAACATTTCACTCAATCAAATTTAATTCAATAAAACACCCCCTTAACATCCTACATCAATTCAACAAGTTTCTAACTTCATTCTATATTAGATCAATTAAATAAAACTTCTAACAATATAATCCTACAACCAGCTTATATAAATATCTTACCAAGTGTCAAAATTCACAATTTAATCTTTCTCAAGCTCTGTCAAGCTCCAAACACCCTTTGCATAATTTCTACAAATTCAAATCCATATTTGCACTTAGAAACTTTACAAGATTATTCAACAATTTAACAAAGAATTAAAAATTATAACAATTTTTCTTACCATTTTTTCTGTTTCGTCTTCTCTCTTTCTTCTTTTTTTTTTGCTGAATTGGTTCAGACCCGGTTTAGCCTTTCCCTGCCAATTTAGCCTTCTTCTTCCCTTTCCACTGCTGGTTCAGTCACTCCAGCAACAGTTGAGGGTGCGACCTGGGTGTGGTTGTTCCCTTCTCTTCCTTCGTTCCTCGTTCTAGATCCGCCCCAACAGCTCCCTTATTTCCCCCTTTTTTTTTCTTGGTCGTTTGTCCTCCTCAGCTCCTCCATCCGGCCATATCTACTCTCACCGTCATTAACCAAAGCGATGGAGACAGAGATAGTGTGAGGACCAGATGGCATCGATCAGTCTCTCCTTCCTTTTTCGTTTTCTTTCGTTCTTCTCTTTTCCTTCTCCCCCGATCTGCTCCTGTTCTTCACTGTCGCCAACCTTTCTTCTCTCCCTTAGCCGATGACAATTTGGGGTTCTCCGATCGATTCTTCCTTCTCTCTTCTCTTTTCTTTCTTTTCTCATTTTTTTCTTCTAGTCGGGTCTGCATACTGATGCAGTAAGCTTCCACGGGAAGCTTGCTGAAACCTATTTTCTTATTATTATTATTATTATTATTATTATTATTATTATTATTATTATTATTATTATTATTATTATTAATGCAAATATATTATAAACATATTTTCTATTAATACTTTATAAATATACTTTATATTAACAATTATATATATATGAGTTTATATATGATGCACTGACAGTGTATAGTTTCTATACACTGTCAATGCATCAGAGGTTGACACCTCATCAATAGGCCCTTGTGGGCAAATAAAAAAAATTTATTTATATTTGCATATAAGGGCCTAATGATGAGGTGTCAACCTTTGATGCATTGACAGTGTATAGAAACTATACACTGTCAGTGCATCATATATAAATCCTATATATATATATATATATATATATATATTCTTGACATATATTTATATACATATATACTTTTATATATATTTAAAATTTATACTTACAATACAGCTAGTATATATTAAAAACATATTTATATATATAATTTATATTTTATATATATAATCCTTAAAACATATATTTATCCATTTTATTATTTATTAATATGTATATATATATATTTATATATATACTTTAATTCAAAATAATATTATTGTTTATATATATACTTGTATGTTTGTACTTATATATAATAATATATATATATACATACATACACATTTTTATTTCTTTAAATTTTAAATTCCTTAATACCCAAATTAAATTTCTAATTATTAAATCTCTAATTTATCAGTGGTTCAAGTACCATAATCTCGAAATATTCTAGTCCCCTAATAAATTTATTTATTTACTTTAACTTGTCTATTAACATCTAAAATTGAATTTACAAATCCTTAATTCCAAAAGTGGAAGAATCCTCGGTTATCACAGTATAAAACAGTAAATCACAAATCAAGATTATGATCTAATAAGCAATAACGCATAAACTGAAAAAAAGAAGCAAAATCAATATTAAATAGCACTAAAGAAATCGGCAAACCTATAAAAACAATAAAGAAAATATTAAATCCCTCTAATAATAAAGAAGAAATCAAAAAGAAATTTAAAGAACAAGCAAGAATAGGTTTTAAGAGAAAAACTAAGAAAGAAACAAATTTTCCTATTACTATACTAAAAATTAATAAAGAAAGAAAATAAATTTTATAAAACTTAAAAGAAATTGGTTTTTAGGAAAGAATGAGCAATCGGCAATTAAAAAGAAAAACAAAAGAAAGAAAAATATTTTTTATAAAATTAAAGCAAGAAATCGGTTACTAAGAAAATAAAGAAAATAAAATTTTTATTAAAAGCTAAAGGAGCCGTACAGCCTAAAGGGGAAGAGAGGGATGATTTTTATGAAGAGTCATGTGCTCTTTACATAGCCCTAAGAGTCTTAGATAGAGTAGAAGTCTGTGAAGAGTTTTAATTGGTTATTGACTAGTCAACCTTATCACAACTCTTATCTTTTTACATCTCTTTTCCTACTTTATTACATTGTCTTAAAAATAAATTATAACTTTAAGACATAACAAAACTTTCAGTAGACTTGGCAATCTTAGACACGACACGAACACAATACGAATAAATGACAAGAGATGACAAGGGCTAAAATAAAGTAAAATTAGTATATGAATATGGTAAAAGCTAAAAATAACGTTTTAAGTTTTTCGTGTCGACACGAAATTTTTGTGTTTTACACGACACGACACGAACACAATTTTACATGACACGAAAATTAATTATAAACACAAATTTTCAGGTCTAACTTTCAGACATGTCTTGTCTAAACCAAATCTTGTCTCCACAAAATCTCGTCTTAACGAAGCCTTGTCTTGGCCTTGCTTTGTTGGAACTTTTTCTAAAAATAGAAAGTATTGAGCAAATTTTGTTATAACTTTCCACAAATGGTTGACCCATCAAATGAATTCCAATTTTTGCGATCTTTTACATTCTAGAAACCTTAAGAAGTCCTCCACAACTTCTATCCATATGATGTCATGAAGATACAGTTGACCAAGGAGCATGTAAACCATATAGACGTGGTAGTGACAAAGGTAACCATTACAAACATAACAACAAGTGATGAGGCAATAAGGACTAGTAGAATATTCGAAAAACATGAGGAAATGGAAGAGCAGGGTATGTTAGAGGATGAGGACACTGGTGAGCAGACTGTTGAGAATGGTGAGTTGGCTATCAATCATTGGATCGCACAAGGAGGATAGCTGTCAGAGATCATCTAATGAGAAAGGCACGTGAGACAATCGGGTAACATTAGGAAGTGTGCAATATCAACACCGTATGAATATATAAAGCCAATTCTTGATGTATATGCCTTCTTATGAATGAAAACATTACCAATTTCTCTCAATCTTCTGGTCTGTCTTCTTCTTCTTCTTTCTATTTAGCTTTCTTTAATCAATGTTAGCTTGTTGTTCCATAACAACTTGGTATCAAAGGAACCAAGATCCAAAGATAGCTTGAGGAAAGCAAAAGAAACAGTTGTTGATGGTCGAGAGCACGAGGTTGAACTCACTGGAGGAACAGTTTCAAGCTATCCAAGGTCTAGAAGCTTTAAAAACGACAAAGTCAACAATGCCTCCTTAGTGGGATGAACAACGATGGGCTATTGAAACAAGGCTTACTAAAAACTAAGGTTATATTGCCCAGGTTTTAGCCTTGATAACACAAGAGAAGTTAATGTGAACCTGAGTGAGCTAGGAGGAGC
Organism: Heritiera littoralis; assembly: GCA_031772115.1. Taxonomy (NCBI): domain Eukaryota; kingdom Viridiplantae; phylum Streptophyta; class Magnoliopsida; order Malvales; family Malvaceae; genus Heritiera; species Heritiera littoralis. The sequence continues at coordinate 1,317,820 of JAPDPK010000002.1, forward strand.
CTCCAAAGAAGGTAAACATGTTGCCAACTCTCAAAAACCCACTAGAAATGAAGGAAAACTACATGTAGAAGTGAAAGTGATAGATGAGGCAGGTAAATACACTTATAAAAATAGTGAACTTGGGTTGCTACATAAGAATCATGTGGGAAGTTGTAATAGACAGAAATATTTAGGAGGAGAATAGGGAAAGAATGGAGCTTTTATTTTGAAGGATGGTCATTCAGCTGCAACAGCCTTTTCACCTAGACTTAAGATAGAACTACGTTTCTTTGATGGAAGCAATGTAAGAAGGTGGTTAAAAATGTTAGAAATACTTTTCCATTTTTTTCTGTCAGAAGTTAGAGATTGTTGCCATGTATTTAACAGGGAAATTCAAGATTTAGTTTCATGGGTTTTTTTTATGCAAAAACCAAACATGGCATTGCAGGAGTTTGTGGTGGAGTTAAGCCAAAGGTTATGTGACAAAAATTGCTCTGACGTTATTGAGGAATTTAACAAGCTACACCAAAGGTCTATTGTGGAGGACTACCAAGAAAAGTTTGAAGACTTGAAACTGTACATGTTAAAGGTGAACTTAGACCTAACAGAAAGCTATTTTATTACTAACTTTATCAATGGCTTAAAGGAAGATCGTAAACTACGGGTCAAAGCAAGTGAGCCAAGGACCCTTAATGCTATTTATAGGCAAGCTAGACTACATGAGCTTTCTTTGGAGTTGGAGACTAAAAGATACAAGCAGAGCCTAAAACCAAGCTACCCCACTTACTCCCTTCATATTGCAAAAAATACCTTTCCCAATCGTAGCACTAAAATCAACCCAAACATCTCTACCAACAACTCGGGACAAACTCTGATGGAGCAACAGTGAGCCCAAAATCTTTGCTTTTGGTATAGAGAAAAATTTGTACCTTGTCATACTTGTAAGGAAGCTGTTGAATGTGATCATAGGCAAAGAGATGGTAGGAGATTTGGAAGAGATGACAAGGGAAATCGGCGAAAGGGAACAAGATAGGGACAATGAAATAGAGGAAGCAGAGGATGACTTAAAGATCTCTATCAATGCACTGACAAGTAACATGAGTCATAACACCTTAAGAATTTTAGGAAGCATCAAAGGGAAGCCTTTGCACATTTTGATAGACAATGGGAGCACCCACAGTTTCGTTACACGGAAGTTGGCTAAGGACGGGGTTGAGCTCTTTCATACTAATCCTCTGGCCATTACAATAGCTAGTGGCGAGAAGCTTTATAGCATGGCTTAATGTAAATAACTATAGTGGAGTATTCAAGAAAATCAATTTTCCCATGATTTAAGAGTGTTAACTATGGGAGGAAGTGACATGGTGTTAGGGGTTGATTGGATAAAGAGGTACAGTCCTCTAGTGTTAAATTTCAATGAGTTATCAGTTTCATTCTAAAAGGATGGCAAACAGCTTCTAAATGAATTTGTTGATTTGTTTGAAGAACCATAAGGGCTACCACTAAAGAGGGCACATGACATAGCATTACCTTAAAGGCAGAAGTTTAACCAATTAATTTGAGATCATACAAGTTCCCATGTTACTGAATAAAAGAAGTAGAAAAGCAAGTATCACAAATATTGGCTGCATCAATTATATAGACAAGTTCCAGCCCTTTTGCTTCACTATGCTTATTAGTGAAGAAGAAATATAGGATTTAGAGATTGTGTATCGATTATAGAAAGCTGAATGATCTTACTGTTAAAAACAAATTTCTTATCCTTGTTGTTGAAGATTTACTAGATGTGTTGAAAGGTGCAAGCATTTTCTCAAAGATAGATTTCAGAAATGGATATTGGCAAATACGAGTTAAGGAGGAAGATATGCATAAGACGACCTTTAGAACACACCAAAGGCATTATGAATTTAAGGTGATGCCCTTTGGGCTCACCAATGCCCTTGCCATCTTTCAATCTTTGATGAATGAGGTATTTGCAGATCAAATAAGGAAGTATGTGCTTGTGTTTTTTGATGATATATTAATATATAGTGCTAACATGAAGACACATTTGAAGCACTTAAAGACTGTTTTTGTTGTGTTGAAGAAGAAAAAGCTTTTTGCCAAAAAGAGCAAGTGTTTCTTTGGATAGAGGAGGGTGGAGTATCTTGCTCACATAATATCTAGTGAATGAGTAGCAATAGACCCCTCAAAATTGAAGCTATGGAGAAATGGCCACTTCCCAAACCTTGAAGTCTCTTAAAGGTTTTTTAGGTCCAACTGGGTACTACAGAAAGTTCATAAAACATTATGGCATCATTAGCTAATCATTGACAGATATGTTAAAAAAATGGGTTTCAATGGGGTTCAAAAGCTATAGCAGCCTTTCAACAATTGAAGAAAGCCATGGTGAGTGCCCCTATACAAGCTCTACCCAACTTCAACAAGACATTTTGCTTGGAGATTAATGCAAGTTTTGCTAGAGTGAGAACTATCTTGTCACAAGAGAGTAGGCTTATAGCCTACTTGAGTCAAGCTCTAGGACCTAGACATGCAAGACATCAATTTACGAGAAGAAGTACCTTGCCATCCTAGTTGTTGTTACAAAATGGAGACACTATTTGGAAGGGGGTGTCACATCCCGTAACTACATTATTTTACGTTTTTTCACACATTTTATATGGTTGGGCTATCTATGATGTCTTACTTACCTTTTTCCTTTCTCACAATGATCATTTAAAATTTGAATTTAACATTTATTATATGTTATATTTACATATCGAAATCTATTTATTATTTACATCTCCTGTTCCTTAAACAATAATGTAGTACTATAAAACATATCTGAACATATAAAATTATATGACTGTACCTCTAGGATATAAACTCGCTGCCTCGGGGCACTAAATACGCAACCAACAATCCTCGGATGCAAATCACGCAGTCACCGGAAGTACTCTGTAGATGTTGAAATAAAAGGTTGAGCAAACCATGGCTCAGTAAGAGATTTGTATGCAAAACTAGATATCCCGAAATCTATATGCAGTACAAATCTGTATTTTTCCTATAGGTGTTCTAAGGACCAAATTAGGAAGGATACTATAGTCGGCCAGGTAACCGGTTGGAGTAATGGAAGGTACTTTAGAGTACTGTTTGTGTTCCGGCACCTAGAAGCGACCATAGAGAGTAAATATCATTTTTGAGATCAATCACTTTCCATATCATTTCATATTCTTTTCACAATAATGCTTTTATAAAATAAAGCATTTAAATAAAATAAACTAATATTCATATATTCTAAAAAAAAAGAAAATTAGTTTAAATAAATCATAATTCTTATTTAAACTCATTTCACATGTCATTATATAAATCATAAACAATACAGTACTCCATATAGCACAGTAAACTATTAGAAATTAATCATTCTCCTTTTCGTATAAAACATATTCATATACTTTCTCATTTAAACATCTTTTTCATATCACATATTATTTCATATCTCATAAAAGTGGAGACTAAGGCATCACCCATAATATATATCATGCTAGAGAGAAAATACCTCGTAGGGCAGTAATAATCATGACAGATCTATGGCCATAGTTTATGGTAGTCCTCAGTCAAACACTGATCAGGTGTCAACCGGAACTGAATACATATCACATGTCACATGTCACATATCACATATCACATACGGCATGATATTGGGCCTAGTAGTCTCAAAACAGTATTTTCATAATCATATCACCTTTATGGAAATAAAGAAAATCAATAATTCTTCAATCAGTCCATAAAGGATTTTATTTAATCATAAAGTGAATATTTATGAAAAATAATTTATAAAATATTCACTTTCCATCTTTTCATCTCATAAACCATATCATATGGTGTAAAACATGTAAGAATAATATTATGTATTCTCACTTTCAGCCAAATTGGCAACATGAATATTTAAATAATATTTTTTAGTATATTCATATTTTATGAAAAATAATAAATTTCTCATTTTCAAGGCTAGGAATTCATCAAATCATGTAATTAAATACTTTCTAATATTTTTAGAAAATATTTCAAGAAATTTCAGCAGCATAACGACTGCTATTATCCTAGCCCTCCTACAAATTAAACATAATTCCATATACAGTATACAGCCTTAATTTCCACAGATTTCAATGCATTTCATTTCAAAAATATTCTCATAATATTTTATGCATAATAAATATGCATTCAAAATATCGCTACAGCTTACACACGCATCCCTTACCTGTGTAGCGAAATCGAGCTCTTCGGATGCACCACACGATATTCATTAATCTCAGCCTACAATTAATTCCATTAAAATTATTAGCTCATTAAATACTTATTTTTGAGCTATTGTTCATATCTAAATGCAGCCATATTAGACACTGCAATTATTTTTGCAGTATAATTTCTACCGTTAACATAGCATAACTTCCTCGTTTTGCGTCGGATTTTAAATCCGAGCATACTAGCAGACTCCTCGTAATTCCTACAGTCATAATCTACCCTCAAAACATCAAAATCAGCCATAAAACCAATCCCCTTCATTATGGCTAAAAATGGTGAATAGTTATTCCATGGGATTTCCAACAATTTAATGCTTAAATCATGTTCTGTCATCCTTGATCTTCATTTTGGCATGCACTTAATGCATGAAAGCTCAAGGATTTCCTAGGTACCATCAATGGATGAAACCCCCTCTTATGGCATCTTTTGATTTTGCAACATTTAATTAAAACAAATGGTAAAATCATGCTTAGTCAACCTAAATGAATAAATCTATACCTTTAGAATCAAAAAAACCAAATGGATAGCAAAGTACCTTGCTTGGCCGAATTCTTTAAGGGGTTCTTTCTCCTTATTTGATGGCTTACTCAATGAGATATAGGTATAAGTATAGGTAAGTAGAGGAGAGAAAATAGGATGTCCTTGTAGTCAAAGGTTTGGTGCAAATTTAACTAATTTAGTAGTTTTCAAAGTTTGAAATTTTTTTCTTTCCTCTTTTCTCTTGAAATGGCATGGGTTTTATTGAAGGAAGAAGGTATACAGTACATCTCAGCAGCTGGCTGACTTTAAGGGAAAATTCTGAAATTTTGCAAATTACCAAAATGCCCCTAGTTATGAAATTTTGGACGATTTTGCCCTTATGGTCCCGTTAGCTTAAAAATCGTGTAAACGTGCTCCAAATTTTCAGATTTCAGTTCCAAATGGTCATATTAAACATATATTGATGATTGGAAGTGGTTTCGTTGACGCGCGGTGCACGGATAGCGAGAAATTACAATTTTACTCCCGTGACCCGCCAATGAATTTTTTGTTTTTATGACTGTTTCGACAAATCTATTGATACCAAGTTTAAGTACTTTTCATGTAGAATAACATGATATTTTTACTTCGTCCCAATTCATTTTGGTTTGAAAGAAATTTACAAAAATACCCTTGAGATGTATCCATCATTTTCCAATTTGTTTCTCAACAAGTACAAACACTAAAAATAAATTACTTTCAAGTCTCTAAAATTTCCTCCTTATAATTATTTCACCATCTGTACATTGATCTTTCATTCATAATTTCATCTGGGCATGAAAATCCAAGTGGGGCCCATATCCTTTTATATTTAAAATTTATAAACTCTTTAGAAATAAATCATTTATTAATAAATAAATGAATAATGGTACATGTACAGTACAAAATAACTGGGTCTCACAGGGGGCCTATTCATAATCAAAACAGATCATGAATCTTTGAAACATTTACTTGAATAGAAGTTAACTACAACAATTCAAAAGAAAGGCTTTACTAAATTGTTGGGTCTTGACTACATTATACACCAGGTAGTAGATGCACTTTCGAGACAGTGGGAAGAAATGGGTCAATGCTCTAATATGGCAGAAATGGTTGTGGTTCTCGAATGGGTACAAGAGATAGAAGCTAGCTACGAGGATAATGAGTATGTAACGGTCCGAGTACACAGTAAATTACTCATTTTTATACATATTTATTAGTTGGGCTGTCTGTGATGCCTTTAACACTTGAACAGTAACAGAATAAATGATAAACATTTATTTATTTAATAAATTTGGAATATGAAATTCTTACAATATTCCTTACACTTTACATCCCCTGCTTCTATTTTATAATAAAGTAGTACTGTATATATGTGTCTGAATATATAAGAGAAGTGATTGTACCTTAAAATTTAACTCACTTTGCCCCAGTGTGCTTACTCACAGCTATATTTATCTTAGGAAGATCTCAATTAATCCTTGCAATAAATCTGGGGAGTTGAAAAATAAAGGGATAAGCGAAACATGCTCAGTAAATGAGTCGTATGCAGGCTTGATACAATTAAGTCCATATGCTGGAAAATTTTTATTATTCATTTTTCCATAAACATAAATGGAATAAAACATTTTATTTCCATCACTTCAGTAACAGTTCAAAACACGTGACAATACAGTAGTGAAACAGTTCAGTGAGCAGTAGGTATATAACCTTAGAAGCAGTAAATAGTTGCTTTAGTACAGTATATTATCCAAAAAATCAATGGATAATTAGTTCAGTAATTATTTCTAAATTTAGAAATAATTTTCATAATATTCTTTTCCATCAACCAGTAGTTTTTAGTTTAGTTTAGTAAACAGTAATCAGTAAGAAACCGTTCAATAAACAGTATTTCTCAATATAGTACAGTAAACAGTATTCAATAAAATCTAGTTCAGTAAATAGTATCAGTGGGTTTGAGACTAGGCATCACCCTAAATCATATCATGCTATCATCATCCCCTAAAGGACACAGTAACAATATACAATAAGATCTATGGCTATAGTCTATAGGGCGTCCTCGGTGTACACTTGCTAGGTGACTCCGAGATTGCTGATGACTTGGCGGGTCAATCAGCCACGTGACAGTAACAGTAATTAGTAAGCATGAAATTGGGGCCTAAAGTCTCAAAATCATTTATTTCCTATAGAAAATACCTTTAAGGAATTTAAATGAATTAAATCATTTATTTAAATAAATATTTCCAAAAAGGTATTTATTTTTCATTTCCAAATATAGTAAAACAGTAAGTAAATATTCATGTATCAAGTGAGAACTCTCATAAATATTCCTTTTTGAATATTTAATTTTATATAGAATATAGTTTTATTCTCATTTTAAATAATATTCAAAACATGATTATCTAACTTAAACATTTTTCTCACAATTTCCCATTTATGGAAAGTTTATGGAAATAATTTCCAAAATTCATAATTTATTCCATTTATGCATCTAAATTATTTCACAATATTTTAGAGTAATTTCGTAAATTTTTCGGCAGCGTAACGACTACAAATTTCTAGCCTCCTGCACGAAAATTTCAGTATATATACCAACTTTCAACCACAATTTGCATGATTTTCAAAGCAAATCAAGCTTCCAATAATTTTATAAAATTAAACTTGATAAATCATGCAATTCATCATATCCATACAACTCACAAACTTCTCCCTTACTTGACTAGCGATACCGAGCTCTTCGGTAGTACCGACCAAAATCCAAAATTCCCAGCTGTAAAATAATTTTATCAAAATTTATCAATAATTTTCCTCTTAATATTAAGCCTCTAACTTTCATAAAATGTAGCCACTAATAATACAACATGTGTACAACCAGTATAAATTACACTGGTGCTAGAACTAAACTTTCTCGTTTTAGCTCTTTTTTCGGTTCCGATTTCACCGATCTTTCTCTTTCGATTTCTACAATCATTTCTATTATCAAACCATTATTTGTAGCATTGAATCATGCTCAACCAAGCCATGGCCGAAACCCCTTTAAGGCATACTTTCATAATTTAGCTTCCATTTTTCAATCTAACTCTTCTATCATTCTTATTTCATCTTAAACTATTATTTCTTATCATTCTCATGCAAGAAAGTGCCTGTCTTCCTTAGGTTCTCAAACTAACCGAACCCATAAAAATGGTATATTTTTTATTTTTCAAAATTCTCCCATAATTTAATGTTTCCAACTTTAATTCTTTACTCACTTGATCATTTCCTATTATTTTCTTGCATGAAAATACAAAGTATTACTCATTCTCATGCCAACCGAAATTTCACTTCCTTGGCAAATTTTTATCTAACCAATATCATGGAAAACTAACTTCATAAACTTTCTCTACATCTTAAACTAAGCTAGAACATAACTTTGGATTTAATTAAAACAACAGAAAATGATGTCTCCATACCTTAACCGAATCAAACTGCTCAAAATTTGTGTTGTTTCCTTTCACGTCAGCCCTCCCTTTCTTGGTTCTTAGATGGTTTTAAGGTGGAGGAAAGGTGTATGGAGAAGAGTTAAATGATTAGGTAGCAATATGATGAAATTTTGCTAAGTAATTAATGGAAGAAACGGAAATAAAACAGAGCAAACTTGCAGCCAAAACAGCAAGGTTGACGTGCAGCAGAGTAAGTCGGTAAGAAGAAGAAAATTTGCTGAAGTTCAGTTCCATTTAGTCTTCTATTTATTCATGTTATCCAATAAGAGGTTGCCACCTATTTACCTATTCCATTTACTCATCATTTCTTGTCTTATAGAGCAATAAAACATGCAGCAAAATGCAGCAAAAAGAAACGGCGGTGGAGACTTATTTGCCTGCACGTTTTTGACTTATTTTCTCTTTGTTGTATACTTCAACCAATAAAATTAAGATTTATATATGATGCACTGACAGTGTATAGTTTCTATACATTGTCAATGCATCAGAGGTTGACATCTTATCATTAGGTCCTTATATGTAAATATAAATAAATTTTTTTTATTTACCCATAATGGCCTATTGATGAGGTATCAACCTCTGATGCATTGACAGTGTATAAAAACTATACACTGTCAGTGCATCATATATAAACTCATAAAATTAACCATATTTCCAATTAATAAAATACCCTTCCTTTCAATATCATTATATTGCATTTTATACCATAAAAGTTGCATTTTTATTTTCTTTAGATGGGTTCCAGCGATGCAACATAACGGCAGCAAAAGGAGAGGGATGAAGGCTGCATATGTGTACTCCATCCAATGACAATTTAACATATGTCCAAAAATAAAATTCTCCTCTCTAATAAAGCATATATTTGCATATTATACTATGAAAATATCACTTCCATTTATAAATTTCAGAATTATTTTTTTTATTTATTCTATACCTTTAATTCATCATTTAATATTTATTTCATCTCTTATACACCATATTATAAATCATAAATCCAATAAATCCAAAATCCAAAGTGGAAATCTACATTCACTCTTTATTTAATTCTACTAAATAATTTATTTTCACTATCAACGATTTACAAAAATATGATGTACAATATTATAACATCGAGAGTATGCTTGAAAAAGAGTGAATGCTTTAGTAACTGTTCCCTCTGCAAATTCTGATTGGTCTTACTCACACGATATATTATGATACAAAATAGAGTCTACGTTGGAAACAAAGGACCTTTGAGACAGAAGGTACTCTAGACCTTGCACAATTCTCCTCAAGGAGACCACTCAGGGAAGCCACTTACTACAGGGTGCATTTGTATTTTTATTGGCCAAGAATTGATGAAAAGTGTTCGAAGTTACATACAGCAGTGTGAAGAGTGTCAGAGAAATAAACATGAAAACGTAGCATCTCCAGGGCTGTTACTTCCTATTCCAATTCCTTAGCATAGTTGGGAGGTAATAATCATGGATTTCGTTGGAGGTATGCCTCCATCTCAGAAATTCGATTGTGTTCTTGTGGTTATAGACAAGCTAACCATGGTCACTTCCTTGCATTGTCTTATCCTTTTACTGCCAAGGATATAGCTTAGAAATACTTGGATTATATTTACAAGTTACATGGGAACCTAAGAGTTATCATTTTTGATCGTGATAAGGTGTTTACAATCTCTATATGGCAAGAGCTGATGCAATTAACAGGAACCAATGTACAGCTTACAACAGCCGATCATATGAAGTTCGATGGACAATTTGATAGGCTTAACCAATGCCTTGAACAGCATTTGCGTTGCATATGCTTCCTCCACCCAAAGTATTGGTCGAAATGGCTACCATTAGCCGAATGGTGGTACAATTCTAGCTACCATATAGCCCTTAAAATGACTCCTTTCTAGGCTCTTTACAAATATCCACCTCTTGGTTTTTGTTGGGATTCAAGTTCCAATGCTAAGATAATCACAATGGAAGAAATGCTAAAGGAGAGGGAAAAGTTGAGTAAGTTGATGCTAGAACAATTAGAAAAAGCTCAACAGAGGATGAAGTGGTATGCAGAGAAGAAGAGAACCGAAAGAGAATTTCAAGTGGGTGCCGAGGTGTATTTGAAGGTCCAACCATACAGACAGACTTCTTTAAGTTTGAGGAAGAATTTAAAGCTTTCTACTCATTACTATAGCCCTTGCACAGTCATTTCAAAGGTTAGCCCAGTGGCTTACAAGCTGCAACTTCCACCTATAGCTAAAATACATAACGTGTTCCATGTAAGTTTGCTTAAGAAGAATATAGGATCGAAGGTGGTTCCGTCCATAACTCCTGCTAAGGTTGCAGAAGATGGACAACCATTAGTGTACCCAGCTGCCGTTTTGGATAAATGCATAGTAAAAAGGGATAATCATGCTGTGACTCAGTTACTGGTGCAATGGATAAACTTGGCACCAGAAAATGCCACATGGGAAGATTATTTGGTGTTAACATCCCAGTTCCCATCATTTGATCCTTAAGGACAAGGATCAGCTACAAGGAAAGGTAATGTCATGAAGATGCAGGTGACCAAGGAGCATGCAAACCATACAGATGTGGTAGTGACAGAGGTAACCATGGCAAATAGAACAACAAGTGATGAGGCAATAAGGACTGGCAGAATATTTGAAGAAGGTAAGGAAATGGAGGAGCAGGGTATGTCAAAGGATAGACACTGGTGAGCAAACCGTTGAGGATGGTGAGTTGGCTGCCAATCATGAGACCACACAAGGAGGATGGTTGTCGAAGATCATCCAATGAGAAAGGCCCGTGGGACAATCGGGTAGCATTAGGAAGCATGCAGTATCAGCACCATGTAAATATATAAAACCAATTCCTGATGTATATGCCTCTTATGAATGAAAACATTACCAGTTTCTCTCAATGTCCTTGTCTCTCTCCTTCTTTCTATTTAGCTAGCTTCCTTTAATCAATTTTAGCTTGTTGTTCCATAACACATGATAGCGGTGTCATTCGAAGTTTCCCAATTATCAGCCCGCGGCCATCTTCCTAAGAACAAGAAACAAAGCGTCTCTAAAGCATTTCTGAAGAAACGCAGAAGTACCATCATCAACTTCCATAGTACTTGAGTACTCATGTAATAACAGCATAGAAAGAATTTACATGTAACCTTTCTAGTTTTGCATACTTCATGCTATCTCCATCATATCCATATCTTTTTTTTATTAGTATAAGTAAGAAATTCCAACATTGAATTTACACCAATCACAGTTCCGAGTCCATTCCAAAGGAACTTTTGGAATTCTGTTTTAATTGAAACTACTACTTTCTTTGGTCATACCACAAATTCATACGTGTGGAGGTCACACATTAAACAAATTTAATATAAGAAATCTATTAATGAAAAACATAATTTGTGAATTCTTATGAATTTCCAAATAAAACGTGTCCGATTTTACCTTTTGGTTCAATCCCAAAATGAATGTCTTTGTCTACTATCACCACCTTTGAGCAAAATTTCTTATAAAAAATAAATATAATTAAAAAAAATTGAGATTAATATTAGAACAAGATTTTGAAAAAAAAAATCTGATAAATTATGAAAAGGTTTCAAGTCGAATATCAATGTCGTTTTTTTAAGGTTTTTTTCACCTCCACCATTTAATTATTTGGCGTGAAAAAAGATTACGATAATAAACGTTGAGAATACAATGAAGCCAATGGTAGATTGCGTTTTGCACTAATAAAATCAGTCCACTTAGTATTCACCGATGCAAGAATAAAATTATAAGATTTGGTTATACAAAACTTGTAGGGGCTTTTCCTGGTTTGTCCCATGTATAGAAATGTTATTTATTGTATTATTTTTTTATCATCCTAAAATCAAAAGAGTTTTATTTATGATCAAACAGCTGTAAAGAAATAAATATTTAAATAGATACATATTTGTTCAGATATTATTGTCCAAACAACCGAAGTTGATCTATCGATTCCAATATTGAAATCTCTTTGTAGAATACAAAAAAAAAAAAACATAGCTGTCCAAAGATAAAAACAATTATCCAAACGCAACTTATGTGGCTTATTATTAAAAAAAAAAAATCTAGCCCTTTCAAATCTCATATGTCATTCCGACTCTTAGAAGCCTAGTTTGTGGTATGACCATTACTTTCTCCCCTTGCCTAAAGTTTTTCCTCAGAAAATTATACACATAGTCCACAATTATCTTCTTTATGAAGGATGAATTTCGCTTTGCTATCACTTCAGCTTCTCCCAGCAGGTAAATAACTCCCTCATCCATTGCTCCCTGCACAAACTGCATCTCCTCTTCAGCTCCCAGCATCGGCGCAGAGATGATCCGACTCGACGAGTTTGTTGATCTGGCTGCATTGAACGAGTGAGTTGAAGCTGAGGAAACGCGAGATGAGTTGAGCTGGTTCAGTGATTCCTCAACAAAAACGGTGGATTTACTCGCTCCTTTTTCTTTTGCTTGATTTTCTACAAGAGCGGTGCTCCGAGGGTCCTCTGGGGCAGTCGTTTGCTCAGTGGCGCCTCCTTCAGCAATGAAGTATTCTTGACGAATGAATTCCTTCAAGTTCTCTACCAACGAAAGCTCAAACTCCTCAGGAGTTCCCATTACATCCTGATAACCGTATCTTACAACACAGCGGAACATTCGATACTCCCTTGGCTCCACCCGTCTGAAGAGAAAACGCTCCTCCAATGCTATTCTGCTAATTGGAAGTTTCTTAATTGAGACAAACACTAGAACTGAATGAATGGAAGGTATGCTAGAAATGAAATGAGGAAATATGGGAGGTATGCCCTGAACGAGCTCCGAGTAGAGAAGACCCATTCCCGGTAACCGGCTTATCCTTGGATTTTCCGCCAGTTGTTTCATGTATTCATTAGAAACCTTGTTCTTGAGCTCAAAATCGTATCTTCTTTGGTGGACGTAGTGCCATACTCCCATGATTGTCATGAGCACAATGGAGAAGGCCAGGGGAAGGTAGCCTCCTTGAACAAATTTATACAAAACCGATGAGAGATATAAAGCCTCTACAGCGCCAAAGAACAAAGAGAAGAGGGCAATCCACAATATGTTTATCTTCCATATGACAAGCATGATAAGAGTAACCATGCTTGTTGTGATCATCATTACCGCTACAACAGCAATTCCTACGAACCAAGAGAATTGAAGTGTCATCCTTAAAATTTCATTGCCATTCACATTCGAGTACTTGAGTACTTTTGAGTTGGGAGCTTACCATACGCATTGCCGATCTTTTCTGTGGTTTTGAAGCCAAGGGTGACTATAACACATGCAATCATGAGCATGTAGTTGATGTCTGGTATGTATACCTGACCCTCATACTTAGCGGAGGTGTGAACTATCTTGACCCTTGGAAAACACCCGAGAGATAATGATTGAGAGATGATAGAAAATGCTCCAGATATCATAGCTTGGCTGGCAATAATGGCAGCGGCAACAGCTACCACAAATGTTGGCCAGTACATTGAATCTACATCCAATTAAAATACAATTACTCACAAAAATTGTTTTGAAAACAAAGCATTTAACCTTTTCATTCTTCTAATTGAAGATTTTACTTGGTATCGATTTGTAGAAAGTGTCCCCAACGTCATTAGGGTATTTGGTAAGGTAGGCTGCTTGGCCACTATATGCAATGAGTAAGGCAGGCAAGGCAATGCCGGAGAAGCTCATCTGCAGTTCCATGTATAAAAAGAAACCAAAAATAAATCGACAACAAATATTCACTTATTAAATATATATTTAATTATGAAATTTTTTATGAATTTAGCTGGAAGTACTAGTTACACCTCACTAGATGCAAAGGCGATAGAGTACATTTTTGTCTCCATTTTTTATCTTTTGCTATTTTTGGGCCACCAATCGCACCGCATCGGTGCTGATCGGTGTCTCAAACTAAGTTTGACCAGTCTGGTGCAGTGGCCCAGAAATAGCAAAAGATAAAAAATAGAGAGAGCAATGCATTCGCTCGCTCTTAATTTAATTATTTAAATTATTTTATTTTAAAATATAAATTTTTAATAATCATTTTATTCTTTTTAATATAATCCAACTAATCTCGAATTAATCCTCAAATGGGACTTTAGTAAACTTACTTGAATTGCTTGAACATTGAAATGACCCAGATCAGCAAACATAGCTTCCGTCCCTATTTGAGGCGTCATGCAGCGCAGCACTTTAGACAAAAGGGAGATGGGAAAATACATGAACATATCATCAAAAAAGTAAAAACTGCCACTCACCTGTAATGCAAAGAACTACTCCACCAAGTGACACCCATCCGTGCTTGCCGCGTCTTTTGAAGTAATCCACTATGTATAACGGATTAAACGCACGTAATACACCCCAACCATAGGTGAAGAGGTTGTACAAGCCGATGCCACTGAGGAAGGCAAACCACAAGCATATGATTGGGGCGAATGAATATCCCACTTTATCAGTTCCAAACCGTTGAGCACAGAAAAGGATGATCAGGATTGCCACGGAAATTCCCACCACAGCGTCTGAAAATTCATATACGCAGGTAAGAATTTGGCCCAAAATCGCTGGAGAAATAGATTTGTGCTATTCTGATAATGGTGAAGAAGTGAAGATGTTCTACCTTTTCCCAAGGATTTGATGCCACTAACTGCGGAAAGAACTGTTAAGAAAAAAAAAAGGATTTTTCATGAAAATTAGTGAGAAGAAAAGGGAATAATTCGCCCTCTTTTATTTTTTATTTTTTGGATCCGATCGCTGTGAGAAATTGTGAGCAGATGTGTAGGGAATACCTGAGATGGATGGAGTCAAAACCCCATCTCCTATGACCATTGAAGTCCCAAGGATCGTTACCAGGAATAGAACAAGTTTAGCAAGTTTACTGTTCTCTATCATTCCTCTTATTTTGTATGCCCGCTTTAACATGCTGGAAGGAGTGTCCAACTGGTAGTTAGACAGCTCTCTATCCTCAGGTTGTTGATTTGGATTTAAGCTTGCTTTTACATGTCGGCATAACAGCGAATACAGCGCAAATGTTCCACCTGGAAATCATACCATATTTCATAATATTGTTCAATATTCAATTTAGTTAAATGATATATCTATAAATATGATGGAGATTATAAATTTTAATAAATATTTTAAGATCTGAAAGATAAAATAATTGTGTTCGAGAAAAGTAGTATCGAGCTTATAGTGTCTAAGCACTTCGATCCTAAGCTTGAAGCTAAAAAATTATTAAAACAAATATGTATATATTCATCATAATGAATATCTTTATTACAAAGTTATATAACTTTATTTTATAATTTATATTTTAATCAAATTACAACTTATAGTTTTATCTATATCTTTTCTTAAATACATGAAATTTAATATATCAACAGGTAATATTACACTCTATTTAAAGATAAAATATTCAAGAATCATTTATAACCTCTTTTACCCAACTAAAACTCAAGAAAGAAACTTCTATTAAAAAAATTCTACATGTGATTGACTTTAAGACAAAATTTTTAATTTTTTTCGAATAAAAGACATAATTAACTTTTGAGATTACTTGAATTCGATAAATTAAAATATGAGATTTAATTTAATTTAATGAAAATTACATAATTATATCTGGCACATAATTTACTATATTGAAATATACAAATACAATTATACGAATAATAATTATTAAAAATACAAACCTTAAATGTTCATAAACTTAAAAACTTGAATTATTTTTATTAAAAAAATATATTTATATTATATATTAATTTCTTCAAATGTTTGCATGAATTTTGATTCAATCCGGTATAATCTTGTTAAGGTGTTTGACCGATCCATGATGACTTTGTAGAAGAGAGAACTCTCACGCAAATGTATACTAAGGCTCCGTTTGGTACACGAAATTCATTTTTCAGAAAATATTTTTCATATTTTTTAGTGTTTGGTATCTGTAAAACGTTTTTTATCAACGAAAAATGAAATTCGGTCAACGAAAAATTTTTAAAGATTTTGAAAAATTATCTTACCATTTTCAAAAGTGGAAGACAATTTCTAAACCTATGTCACTGTTAAAAAAAAGCTTCATTGAAATTCAACCTAATCTATATTGAGTTAAAACAACAAGCAATAAAAAATATTTTTCAGCATATCAACCAAACAACAAAAAATATTTAGTTTTTTCAGAAAATCAAATTTTCAAAAATTATTTTCTGAAGTCATTTTACGCGAATCAAACGGAGCCTAAGTTAAATAGTCCAAGGCAATTTACACACGCAAGATAGAGTTGACCAAGCAGGTAGGGACGAAAACTAGTAGCTTATTAATTACCTTCGCCATTGTCATTGGCTCTCAACACGACAAATGCATACTTGAAAAAGGGGATGAGAATTATGGAATAGATGATGAGGGACAGAACCGCAATAAGGTTGTCTTGGTGGCCAATGCCATCAGGGAAAGTGCTGGAAAACACATAAAGTGGTGAAGTTCCAATATCTCCGTACACCACTCCAACGCTCTGCAATGCTAAACTCAACGTCGTCACCCAATCAACCTGTACAAAATCACAAGCCGTGTTTACGGAAGTGTTGAGGAAAAATTTTTACAATTTTAAATACAAAATGATGGCACTATAAAAAATAATATGAATAAAAATAGATATAAAAACTAATTAAATAAAAATTATATATAAATATATTAAATATTAAAAATAAATTTTTGATTTTTTATATTGACACAAATTTTAAGATAAATTTTTTAAAATTTACATAATATAAATATAATTTTAAATAATACAAATACGAATTATAAATATGAATTATTAAACCTAGAAAATTAATTAAACAAGGGAAATTTTTAGGCAATAACGAGTGTACAGAAGAGACCTTGGACTTGGTGTTCTTGCTTGAAGAGGCAGAAAGTCTACCAGCTTCCAAATTGAGAGAATCCACACGGCGCAGCTTAGCCCACGAGAACTTTCGATCTTTCAGTCGGTTTTTATCAGCTTCTGCCGCCACCTCGATCTCCTCGACATTCTCCACATTTTCTGCCATGCCTGCTTTAGTCTCCTCCTTTATGGAGAGAGGACTCCTCGGCATTGGCAATATATAGGCACTGAAGTCAAACGGCCTGGATTCAATGCAAGCTTGGTTTAAAATATTCACTACTTCACTAATCAGTTTTGATGAGAAAAAAAAAAAAACTAAAACCCCTATAAATTAATATTTTTGAGACCCACGATTGAATATTAATCTAAAGGGCTTTAGTTTGTGAATTGTTAGTTAAAAAAAATGTTTGTTTAATTTTTATATTCTTTAAATCCTTTAACAACTTTATAGTTTTAAATTTCATAAAAAATCTCATTGTTAATGTATTTTATATTTTTTAATTCTTAAAATTAAAAAAAAATCTTAAATATGATAATCTTTTATAAATTAACACCTTAAAGTGCTTTTTAGTTCTTGAATATTATAAAATATATTTTGCTTTTTATAAAATTATTAATATATGCGATAATTGAAATTAAATTTTACATTAAATCTTAAAATAAAATTAATAATTATTATGATAAAGAGATTTATTAAGTTTTTTTTATTGGTACAGGTTGAGGACCATAATTTTTTATTAATTTAGAGATGATTAATTTATAGGGCTACTGTTTCAGGATTCTTTAACAGCCACTGATGTACTGACCATGGTTGAATGAAATAAAATCATATTTATCTCAAAAAATAATATTTTCAACGTTTGCGTGAATTTTTTAAAAATAAATTTTAAAAAAAAAAGGAAATCTGTTTATACTAAATATTTCATTCATAGGCTACATTAAATTTATTTGTCCCTCTTCTTTGGAGTGTAAGTAATGGGACTAAGATTTAAATCTAAGATAATTTAATTGCAAAGTTATCATCCTGTAAATCGATGCCATTCAATTTTCCATATTAACTTTTTAGTTGAATGTACTTTGTTGCCGTTTGTTTGTACTTTGTAGTAAGAGAGACATATTTTCTTTTAATTAATTTCTTTTTGTTATGAAATTATAGAAAGAACACAATGAGAGAGAGCAAGAAGAGAGATTTTCTCTTATTTTTCAAGTGTGTTCAATACATGGATGGTGAGCCTCTATTTATAGGCTTCACAAATACATGAATGGAAGATGAATAGTTACAAACTTAATGGGGAAGTTATAAACCTAATAAAGAGGAAGTTACAAACTTAATGGGGAAGTTACAAACTTAATTAGAGGGTAGAGAATAGTTTCTCATTCATGTATCAATATGAAAAGTCATGGGAGATGAATGGACATCCATATTTATAACTATTCATAACACTCCCCCTTGGATGTCCATTACTGAAGAATATGCCTCATTAAAACCTTACTAGAAAAAAACCTGTGGGATAAAAACCTAGTGAAGGAAAAAGAGTACATTATTCTTCAAAATACACATGAGATGCTGCCTCATTAAAAACCTTACCAAGAAAACCCAGTGGGACAAAACCATGGTTAAGGAAAAAAGAGTACAACGTGTATTTACTCCCCCTCATGATTATATCATTTGAGATCTCTGAGTCGACGCAATCCAACATTGTGGACTAACTTCTCAAATGTAGTTGTAGGAAGCAACTTTGTTAATAAATCTGCCAAATTTTCACTTGAACGGATTTGTTGAACATTTATATCACCATTCTTCTGAAGGTCATGAGTGAAAAAGAACTTCGGTGAAATGTGTTTTGTTTTATCACCTTTGATATATCCTTCTTTCAGTTGGGCGATACATGCTGCATTATCCTCATATAAGACCGCCGGTGCCTCTTTTCTTGAAGATAAACCACAAGCTCCTCATATGTGCTGAATTACAGACCTTAACCATACACATTCATGACTAGCCTCATGTATTGCCAAAATTTCAGCATGATTAGAAGATGTGGCTACTATAGTTTGTTTCATGGAATGCCATGAAATGGCAGTGCCACCACATGTGAATACATATCCAGTTTGTGATCAAGCATTATGAGGATCAGATAGGTACCCTGCATCTGCAAAACCAATCAAATCTGTTTTGGGTAGGTTAGGAAAATACAAACTCATATCCTTTGTACCTTGTAGATAACGAAGTACATGTTTAACCCCATTCCAATGCCTTCGGGTTGGACAAGAGCTATATCTCTCTAATAAGTTAACAGAGAATGATATATCAGGTCGTGTATGACTAGCGAGATACATTAGTGCTCCAATTGCACTCAAGTATGGTACTTCAGGACCAAGAATCTCCTCATCATTTTCCCTAGGTCGAAATGGGTCTTTATTTACATCAAGTGACCTTACAACAATTGGGGTGCTCAACGGATGTGCTTTGTCCATATAAAATCGTTTTAGCACCTTTTCTATATAAGTTGTTTGATGCACAAGAATCTCGTCCTTTAAATGTTCTATCTGTAACCCAAGACAAAATTTTATCTTTCCAAGATCTTTCATCTCAAATTCTCTCTTCAAGTACTCTACTGCCTTTGAAATCTCTTCAGGAGTTCCAATGATATTCAGATCATCAACATAAACCGCAACGATAACAAACTCAAATCTAGATCTCTTTATAAAAATGCATGGGCAAACGGGATCATTCTTAAATCCCTCATTTAACAAATATTCACTAAGGCGGTTATACCACATGCGACCAGATTGTTTTAATCCATATAGAGATCTGTTTAATTTGATTGAGTAATGTTCTCGAGAACTAGAATAACATTCTTCTGGTAGTTTAAATCCTTCTGGAAGTTTCATATAAATGTCATTATCAAGTGGGCCATACAAATAATGCTGTAACGACATCCATTAGACGCAAATCGAGTCCCTCTTTTATTGCCAGACTAATTAGAAATCGAAAAGTAGTCACATCCACCACAAGGGAGTATGTCTCTTCATAATCAATACCAGGTCTTTGCAAAAAACCTTGTGCAACTAGACGTGCTTTATGTCTCACAATTTCACCCTTTTCATTTCGTTTTCGCACAAAGACCCATTTGTAACCCACTGGTTTTACACCATTAGGTGTACGGACTACTAGTCCAAAAACATTTCTCTTTTCAAGAGATTTCAATTCTGCCTCAATTGTGTCTTTCCATTTTGGCCAATCATGTCTATGCTTACATTCTTCAATAGACTTTGGTTCAAGATCCTCGTCATCATCCATAACATCTAGCGCTACATTATATACAAAAACATCATCGACGTCGATTTTGTTTCGGTTCCATATTTTTCTTGACATGACATAATTTATCGAGATCTCTTCATTTTCAGTAATTTCAGGTACTTGACTTTCTTTTGGAACTGTAATGTTAGTCATGTCTAAGGGCTCTTTTGTAAACTCTTCTGGAGTTACAATTTCCTCGACCTGGCCATCTTGAATCTTTGCTCCCTTTCTTTTTCAAGGATTCTTATCTTTGGAACCGACTGGTCTACCATGCTTCAGGCGTGCTTTAGATTCATTGGCAACAAAAGATTGTCCTTCTGGGACATCAATTTTAATTGGAGCATTAATAGCTGGTATATGTGACTTTGTCACTCTCTTTGGGTCAGTAAATGCGTCTGGCAATTGATTTGCTAAACTTTGTAAATGAATTATCTTTTGAACTTCTAGTTCGTATTGTTTTGTACGATGATCAAGATGAGAAAATGATAATTCATTCCAACTTATCTCTTTTTCCAGCTGCCTATTTTCTCCCCCTAAGTTTGGGAAGACTGATTCATCAAAATGACAATCAGCAAATCTAGCTGTAAATAAATTCCATTTTGATGGTTCTAAATATTTAATTATAGATGGGGATTCATATCCAACATATATTCCCAACCTCATTTGAGGACCCATCTTAGTACGTTGTGGTGGAGAAATTGGAACATATACAGCACATCCGAAAATTCTTAGATGGGAAATATTTAGTTCCTGACCAAAAACCAATTGTAAAGGGGAGGACTTATGATAACTTGTTGGCCTGATGCGAATTAGTGCTGCCGCATGTAAAATAGCATGACCCCAAGCAGAAATTGGGAGTTTTGATTCCATTAGTAATGGTCTTGCAATCGATTGAAGACGCTTAATAAATGATTCTGCAAGGCTATTTTGTGTATGAACATGTGCTACAGGATGTTCAATACCTATCCCAATAGACATACAATAATCATTGAAAGATTGGGAAGTAAATTCACCAGCATTGTCAAGACGAATTGTCTTGATGGGATAATCTGGAAAATGTGCTCGTAATCTAATTAATTGAGCAAGTAACCTCGCAAACGCCAGGTTGCGAGTTGATAATAAAGATACATGTGACCACCTAGTTGATGCATCAATTAAAACCATAAAATATCTAAAAAGTCGACATGGTGGATGTATTGGTCCGCATATATCACCTTGTATTCGTTCCAAAAAAGTAAGGGATTCAATCCCTATCTTAGCTGGTGACGGTCGAACAATTAACTTGCCTTGAGAACAAGTAGCACATGGGAAATCTTTCGATTGAAGAATTTGCTGGCTCTTCAATGGATGTCCACATGAATTCTCAACTATTCTTCGCATCATTATCGATCCAGGATGGCCTAACCGGTCATGCCAAACCGGTCATGCCAAACAACAAAGTTATTGTGATCTATAAGCTTTTGGTTAATGACCATATTTGTTTCAATTGTTTTAATTCTTGTGTAGTACAAACCGGAGGAAAAGGCCGGTAATTTTTCTAATACAATTTTATTACCCAAGATTATACTCGTAATGTGAAGGTACTCAATTTCTCCTTCACTTGTTGTCTCAATATGATATCCATTTCGGCGGATATCCTTAAAACTCAATAAATTTCTTTGAGACTTGGGAGAGTATAATGCTTCATGAATTTCAAACTTTGTTCCTCCAGGCAAGAATATGTTAGCTCTTCCGGAGCCTTCTATCAATTTTGCACTACCCGATATAGTACTAACATTAGCCTCTTGCATTATCAAATAAGAAAAATATTTCTTATTCTTTAATATAGTGTGTGTAGTTGTACTGTCTGCAAGACATATATCTCCACCACTCATCGCAAATCGAACCAGGAGAGTATCTATATTCTTCATTGAAAATAAGAAATATATAACCAGATTAATAAAATATCCCATAAATAACCAAAACATAATGAAACATCTAAACATGACAAATACTTAATAATTAGAATCCTATTAATAAGAAGCATGCTTAAAATAAAGTCCAATAACATCTAAGTAAGATCTTAGAACTTTATTTTTGGACACTCTCATTGCCAATCAAATGGTCAATTTTTCCTTCAGGGTGTGAGAAAAAATCAGCAACATCTAGATGAGTGGCATCAACATAACCATAATCAAAATCATCATCTCCACAAACAAAATTTGTCTCATCTTTTCCATCATCACTAGCAAAATTAGTCTCTATCTTCTTCCCTTTATCTTTTAGTGATTGTTGATAGAGCTCAACAAGATGTTTTGGCATACGACAGGTACGTGACCAATGGCCTTTGCCTCCACAACGATAGCATAAATTCTCCACGACCTTTTTGTCTTTCCAACTTTTATCTTTGCGTTTTCCATCCTTATGTTCCCACTTCTGGTAGGTATATGTGTTTTTGAAATGACCACCTCGATGATTATTACGTCCACGTCCACGTCCACGTCCATGACCACGGCCATGGCTACTGGCATGACCTCTGTTTTTTTCATTATATGTTGCCGCATTCACTGCAGGGAATGGAGCAGATCCAGTTGGACGGGCTTCATGATTTTTCATCAATAGCTCATTATTTTGCTCAGCCACAAGGAGGCATGAAATCAGTTCAGAGTACTTCTTAAAACCTTTTTCACGATATTGCTACTGCAGGAGCATATTTGATGCATGAAAGGTGGAGAATGTTTTTTCTAACATATCCTCATCAATGATCTTTTTTCCACATAACTTTAATTGAGAACTGATTCTAAACATGGCTGAGTTATATTCACTTACAGATTTAAAATCTTGTAATCTCAGATGCATTCAATCATAACGAGCTTTAGGGAGTATCACAGTTTTCTGATAGTCATATCTTTCCTTTAGACTAGTCCAAAGAATTAGTGGGTCTTTAATAGTCAGATATTCAATTTTAAGTCCCTCGTGGAGGTGATGACGAAGAAATATCATCGCTTTAGCCTTATCTTGACTAGATGCTTTATTCCCTTCTTTGATGGTATCACCGAGACCATTTGCATCTAGATGAATTTCAGCATCTAACACCCATGATAAATAGTTCTTTCCCGTAATGTCAAGAGCCACAAATTCGAGTTTTGCAAGGTTTGACATTATGAACTATCACAAGTATATTTAATAAGTTAGGAGAAAATAATTAACAAAAATTCAACAACTGGATAATTACAGAGGAGCTAAATAAAAATAGTTTCATTACCGTAAAAGAAGAGATAGATAATTGTGATTGATGAAGATCCTTGGTTGAGGCCTATTCTCCAAATCTCTCGCGGGTTTTTAGAGTCTCGTGCTGATAACGTGTTATGAAATTATAGAAAGAACACAAGGAGAGAGAGCAAGAAGAGAGATTTTCTCTTATTTTTCAAGTGTGTTCAATACATGGATGGTGGGCCTCTATTTATAGGCTTCACAAATACATGAATGGAAGATGAATAGTTACAAACTTAATGGGGAAGTTATAAACCTAATAAAGAGGAAGTTACAAACTTAATGGAGAAGTTATAAACCTAATGAAGAGGAAGTTACAAACTTAATGGGGAAGTTACAAACTTAATTAGAGGGTAGAGAATAGTTCCTCATTCATGTATCAATATGAAGAGTCATGGGAGATGAATGGACATCCATATTTATAACTATTCATAACACTTTTTTTTCTTTTCTTGTCATGGTCCTGTATTGTTCGCTTAGGAAGTCTAAGAGGCCGAGGTTTCATTAACAAATGTTTATCTATAGAAGAAAATTGAAGGCACGAAATAAAAAAGTCATACATTTTTTATGGCCTATGATAGAAAAAGTCATTGAAAGAGAATTCGAATGACAAAATCATTATATTATCCTGCATTATTGCAATAATTCTTCATATATATAATGATTGTTTTCCCTTTTTTTTTTTTTAATGAAACTACAGGGCGACAAAGTTGAAATTTTTAATTAATTTAGTCTCTGTCACAAAAATGAAAAATAATCTTTTATTGACTTTAGTGCAGTTGCTGGCGAAGGACATTGAGACTTAAACAAGTACAAATTGCCCAAAGGCAGGAGGTCGCGTTATGAATTCTCCTTCTATTAATTACAAGTAGTATTTCATAAAAGTAAGAGTACGGTACGTGACATGTCCACCACCAACCTAGATCAATCCGTATCATTTGGCCTCTCAGTACTATAAAATTTCCATGACGGATGATTGGATATTATAAAAAAAAGCAATTATTGAACTTTTCTCTCTTTCTTTACTTCGTTTTGATATGATCGAATATATATAAAAAAATCAATTGACTTCAATAATTTCAACTAATATAGATTATAGTAGATCAATTATTCATTTCAAACTACATTATTATGTTATCTATTAGATCTGTTAATGAGTTAGTTTCGGTCGGATTCGAATCGGGTTAATTAAGATGTTAAAAGTTGAAAGCAAATTTTCAGTTTGATATGATTTTTAGGTCTATTTTATTTTTTTTGGTTCAATTACGCTTTTAAGTATAACAAACAAGTTCAAACCTACCTAAATCTACAAAAATACTATTAATTTTTTTTAAACAATTATAATAAAATAAAATAAAATGAAAACACATGTTTGTAAAAAGGTATAACACAATAAATTCAAATAAATTCTTACAAAAATACTACAAAAAACAAAATTTAAATCAGAATCTAAAAAAATACAAATTCAAATTAAATTGCACAAAAAATTAAAAGCAATAAAAAATGCATTAGTATAAAAATATAGTAAAAATTATAATTATTGAATCTGATTGAGTCAAGCTTAGATTTGAAATAATGAATCTAAATTCAGCTCGATTTTTTAATGAAATTCAATTTTCAAGTCTAAACTCTCGTTTAACGAGCTTAGTATTTTTATTCAAATTCGTTTAAGATTTGAATGAACTTTCAAGTTTTGACAAATAATTTGACTTTTAAACAGATTTATTATTTACTAACAAATAATAGATTAAATAAAAAAAGTATTTGTTGGAAACCACTAATATCCACTTATTTTGGTATACATATTATACTTTCAAAGGACTATTCTTTTATGCGTTGAGATTTAAGAGCAGTTGAAGAGTACAAGCGACAATGGCGTGGAATAAAATGGAGGTTATGGCAGCCAGATCGGACGGTCTCAAAGAATTAGTTTTAAGCGAATATTAGAACGGTTATTTGCATCACCACGCGTGCTTACAGCAATTTTACGCCATCTTATACCAAATGCAAAGTCAATTCACTATCGTGGGCCTTCCCGGGCCTTCCCAAGATTTGCGTTGACTTTTTGCTATTGTTTTTTGTATTTGAAACGGAGAAGGTTGTGTCTATATATGTCACATTGATTGATGCAAATAAATTTTAAAAATAGGTGATGAAGGTTTTACTAAAAGTCATTGAGCGTTGATATAAGTCATGCCGAAGAATATTGGGCCTAATGGTAGTTTAAGCCCTAAAGGAAAGAGAACTAAGAAGGGCCATGAAAGATTCACTAGGTTATCATTTAAGCTATGGGTCTTAACTGTAATTACATGTCATATTACTCTTATAAATAGGTCACATATATTATTTTTAAACCTTAATCTCTATTGGCTTATTAAAACCCTGCTTAGATCCTGTCTGACTTAAGCATCGGAGTGTGTGCGCAAGGGAAAGCCTCTGCGCCCTCTAATCATTTTCTTTCTTGCAAAGTTCTTAGAGACAGGTTAAGACGTAAATCGAGATTCGTACATCATAAAAAATATTTTTTGTAAACAAGTAACAACAATTGGCACCGTCTGTAGGAAATCGAAATAAGCAAGGTGCTCATCACGATTCAATCAAATCTTGAAATTTTCAATCCAAAAATGAGTTAGCTTTTGATTCTTTACAATTTTTTTTATTCAATTCTTTACAATTTCTTATCGGTTTATTCTGAAATATTATGCATAAAATTGATTTTTTAAATATCCTTCAGAATTCGTTTTAATTGAAAGTTTGAAAAATAGGAAAAGAAACATTAAATTTTTCCTGTTCCAAATAACATATTGATGCTTTGGTTCCTTGCATTAAATGTTATTTTGCCTTAAAATAACACATGGGCATTGTAGATTCATCTTCGGACATGTGAAATATGATTTTTGATATGAGAAATCTCATTTAAATGCGAAGCAAATTTTGAAGAAACCCATAGAAAACCAAATGGGTTGAAGCTTCTTTTGCACAAAGAAGATGAGAGAATATCTCCCTCTCATAGTAAAAATATAAGCCACCCGTCACACTCACCAAGCAAAAGAGGGAATATTCTAAGAATATTCCCTCTATGAGTAAAAGTGTAAAACTTTTATGTACCCGTAAAATACTAAAAAAAGGAATATTCTTCCAATATTCCTTCCAGCAATTGAAATTAATTACATTTAAGTTGTCAAACTTTATAAAATTATGATTTTGACCACTATGCATCAAGTTTGTACAAGTAAGTTTTTAAAGTATTCAATTGTATCCTTAATTACATGAACTCATCAAATTTTGTGATTTATAATACTGTTATCATATATGATATGATATTATCAAAAATATAATTGAGCTAATTCAATTTGTCATTTATTCACGAATTTATCTTGAACATCAATTTTCTTTTATTATCTTGAATGCTTTAAAAATTTATATGATTGCCTTCTCAAATTTGCAATTCGCATAAATTAGAATACAAATGTATTTATGAATATTAGTAAGAATAAAATTGTAGTAGGCATCTCTCTCTTTTGCTATCTCAAGATAAGTTGTATTCTGTAATGAATATAGTTTATAAAAGCAAAATAGCTACATTTATTATCTTTGGATTATTGTTATTCATGCTTAGTGTCATGATACAATGTGTTTATAGCTTACATTATTTGCTAAGCTTGAACTCCTTATCTTTTTATTGTCGCTTGTCTTGATTATAATATACATTATTCTAAGTACATAATCCATTATGTCATATATGTTAGCTAACATTCAGGTTCGTATAAGCCCTGCTCGTTAGGCACTTTATTATAAGCCTTGCTCGCCAACAAGAGCACTTGGGGAGCAACATAAACAAATGAATCAAAGAAATCTTGTAACAGCAATGAGAAATACAACACAAGAAGAAGAAATCCTGAAGCGAAAAGCGCGCGAAGTAGGCTACACATGGACTTGAAGCGAAAAGTGTGCGATGTAAGTCATGCATGAAGACAAAAAGTGCAAGTGCTTGAAGTGAAAAATGTGCGAGTTAAGCCACGCACTCAAAGAAAAAAGCATGAAGCGAAAAAGGTGCGAAATAAGCCGTGAATGAAATAAAAGTCCCTAAGCGAAAAATGCGCGAGATGGGAAACATATATGCTTGAAGCGAAAAATGCGCGAGGTAAGCTGTGAGTGAAATAAAAGTCCCTAAGCGAAAAATGCGTAAGAGGGGCAACATATGGGCTTGAAGCGAAAAATGCACAAGGTAAGCCGTGAATGGAACAAAAAAATCCTGAAGCGAAAAATGTGCAAGATGGGCAACATATGAGCTTGAAGCGAAAAATGTGCGAGATTGGTAACACATGGGCTTGAAGCGAAAAATGCTCCAGGTAAGCCGTGAATGAAATAAAAGTCCCTAAGCGAAAAATGCGTGAGATGAGAAACACATAGGCTTGAAGCGAAAAAGGCGCAAAGTAAGCCGTGAATGAAATAAAAGTCCCTAAGTGAAAAATGCGGGAGATGGGAAACACATGAGCTTGAAGCGAAAAAGACGCAAAGTAAGCCGTGAATGAAATAAAAGTCCCTAAGCAAAAAATGCGCGAGATGAGAAACATATGAGCTTAAAGCGAAAAATGTTCGAGGTAAGCCGTGAATTAAATAAAAGTATCTAATCGAAAAATGCGCGAGATAGGTAACAAATGGGCTTGAAGCGAAAAATGCACAAGGTAAGTTGTGAATGAAACAAAAAAGTCCCTAAGCGAAAAAATGCGTGAGATGGGAAACACATGGGCTTGAAGCGAAAAATGCGTGAGGTAAGTCGTGAATGAAACAAAAGTCCCTAAGCAAAAAATGCGCGAGATGAAAAACACATGAGCTTGAAGCTAAAAATGTGCGAGATGGGCAACACACGGGCTTGAAATGAAAAAATGCATGAGATAAGCCACGAACAAAGTAAAGGGCATAAAGCAAAAAATGTACGAGGTAAGTCACGCACAAAAAAAGGCCTGAAGCAAAAAGTGCACGAAGTAGGCTATGCATAGACATGATTTAAATAAAAAAACCCTTATATACTCTTTCACAGGGTATACCCTACGAAATAGTGGAGAGCAATTGATGAAGGTATTACTAAAGGTAATTGAGCCTTGATATAAGTCATGCTGAAGAATATTGGGCCTAATGGTAGTCTAAGCCTCAGAGGAAAGAAAACTAAAAAGGGCCATAAAAGATCCACTAAGTTATCATTTAAGCTATGGGTCTTAACTGTAATTACGCGCCATATTATTCATATAAATAGGTCACATGTATTATTTTTAAACCCTAATCTCTATTGGCTTATTAAAACCTTGCTTAGATCTTGTCTGACTTAAGCATCGGAATGCACGCGCAGGAGAAAGCTCCTGTGCCCTCTGATAATTTTCTTTCTTGCAGAGTTCTTGAAGACAGGTTAAGACACAGATCGAGATTCGTACGTCATCAAAAATATTTGTTGTAAACAAGTAACAACAATAGGTAAAGCACTCAAAAAGTTATTTTAAAGATAATAATTTTTTTTTACAAAAATGTAAATGAAATTTTGAACACGTTATCGAATAAAAAAAAAACAAAGAATGATATATTTCTTTAATTGATTATATGTGAAGTGTTATTGTATGTCTTAAGACCAATCAGATTGATATGTAATACATCTTATATTAAACATTACTATTATTAATTAAAACATTCTTTATCTATAAGTTTGTATACATATTTAGATTACTTACTAAATAGAATAAAGTTCACGAAATAAATATGCTTTGCTAGAGAATTACAAACAAATTGTAATTATGAGATTATCATTACTTCAAAGCATTATTTCTAAACCGTTTTTAATAAATATTCTGTAGAAATAGGATATTAACAAATCTAGCATACAACGATACTCTTATGACACAAGCGACAAATCTCTTAGGTAAAAGCTTAAATAAGTTGAGCTGATATGTGAGTGATAGTTAAAAGAATAAGTTATAGACATTTAATTTTGTTTGGATTATTAAATAAGTTCGAATTAATTTTCATTTTAATTTAAAAAAATTGAACTCCAGATTTCTTAGTTAAACAATATGATTTCCCTAAAATTATTAACTGGACTTGAAGTTGTTGGCCTAATTTAATTGGTTACAATAAACCTGAGCAGATTCAATAAGTGAAATTAATCTAGATGGAATCATTTTGTTTGGAATTTAAAGTTGATTAAAATCATGTGAAGTTCGAATTTTGAATGTCAAAATTTATTTCATTTGGTTGAGTCTTTTCTATTAAATAGAATCGAACTTCAAAATTGAAATTGTCAAAAAAAATCAAAATCAAAATCCAATGCAAAAGGTCATTTGGGCATAGAAGGCCCAATTCAACTTAGTTTAGATCCAATGAGCTAGAAGCCTAAATTTCAAGAAGTCCAAATTTTTTAATTTTGTTTTTGTTTTTATTTTTTATTGTTTCTATTGTAATTTTATTTTGTTAATTTAATGAGTTCGTTGGGGTCATTTGGTATTGCTTATTATTTTCCGTTTTATTATTTATGTTTTCAAAAATTTTATTTTTGTTTAGTTTTCAACTGAAAATAGAAAATATATTTGGTTTAATATTATTACGTGTTGAAAACAAATATTTAAATTGATTTAAAAATAATTATTCAATTTATAAAGTAAAATTTTAAAAATTTAAATAAAAATAATATAATTTTTTAAAAAATATTATGTACATAATATTAAATAATATTATAATTAAATATATTATTAAAAATAATTACTTAAAAATAATGTTTTTAATATTAATTTTCATTCTACAATAGTTGAGATTAGTAAAATTCTAAATTTATATATTAAGTAATAATATGAATTAATAATTATAAATTCAATTTAATAATATTATTTAATTTAATTGTATTAATATTAAATTCTTAAATAATATATACTTAACTAATTAATTTATAATAAATTATATAATCATTAAGATATATTATATTTAATATAAATAACATTATTAAATGTCAAGTATTCATTTATTTAATAATATTAAATTATTTAATAGTAAAGTGATAAATTTTAAATTTAATTAAAAAGTATAATATTAAACAACACGTCCAATTTTAAATGACCAAAGGCACATGCATGTGCACTTTTGAAATACAAAACACCAGAATATACGAAAACCTACTTTGAAAATGGCGAACCACAAAAGGCCCAATACATGCAATGCATGTCCATTTCCAAAATACCAGAAAAAAATATGACGCATGCATGTCCACTTTGAAATCCCAAAACACAAGAACAAATGAAACCCACTTTCAAGAAACGAACACCAAAAGATCCAAACATACAACCCATGTCCACTTTGATAGACCCTTAGGCAGAATCTATCAAGAATCCAGAAGTTGAACAAGAATAAGATGAGAAAAGAACAAGAATGACAGAGGATGAGAAGAGCTCTTACTGATGTTATTCATTCCCTGTCTTGTACATTGATTACAATCGTATTTATAGCAGTAAACTACAGTCATCAAAGTAACAACTATCTGTTATCTATTTCCCGCCCATGTAACTAATACAACTGCCTTAACCTTCTGATTACAGCTGTCTACTAACTCTCATATATAGCAGGCTTCTTAATCCCTTCTTTGCACGTGTCAAGGCAATACTCTGTTGCTTCTTGCTGTCTTCCAGCTTTTCCTTTGCACTGTGGTCCTCCTTGGCGAATTCTTCCCCTACTATCATATCAATACCTCCCCCATTAATTTCAACCTTGTCCTCAAGGTTGAAGTCAGGATAGCTAGTTTTCATGGTTGCTTTATCTTTCCAACTGGCCTCGGTTTCACTTAACTCTTTCGATTGAATTAAGACTATGCGCACGTCAGTCCCTCCACGAATCACCATTCTATGTTAGAAAACTTTGCTTGGCTCTAGTATAGGGTGACAGGCTACAATATCTACAGGTAATGGAAAGGATACAGTAGTAGTATCTCCTTCCAGCTTCTTGAGTACAGAAAGATGGAAAACATCATGTATTTTGGAATCTACTGGCAACTCCAATTGATAAGCCACCTTGCCCACCTTCTTCAGTATTTGAAATGGACCAAAGTACCTTTTGGCCAACTTGTCACACTCCCTTCTAACTACTGTACTCTGCCTATATGGTTGGTGTTTAACCAACACCATATCTCCCACTTGGAACGTAACCACTCCAGTAGGTAACAAAGTTAATTGAAACAAGGAAACCACAACATCCTTTGACTGACAGCTTAGAAATTGGTGCATCGACATTGGTTGAGGTTGCCACTGTTTTATTCCTTGTAAATGCACCTTTTCTGACTCCCATGTGAAGTCCATTGTCAAGTACTGATAATCAATCATGATCAGGCCTAGCAGCTGTAACCATTGTGCACCAAGTACAACATCAACTCCCTGTACTGGTAGGACATAAAAATCTACTAGGAATACATGTTTCTGGATTTGGATTGGTATCTTTGCACAATGTCCTTCACACAACAACACCTCTCCATTCCCAACCATAACCTTAAATTTATGGTTAGTATCAACAGTTAGATTCAATTTGGAAACGATGCTAGATTGCAAAATATTATGAGTGCTACCACCATCAATCAAGATATGAACCTTGGTTTTAGCAATGAAACCCGAAAAACGTAGGGTTTGAGCAGGCACCACCCTTGTCATTGCATGAAGGCTGATGTGAGGTGTTTCTTCGACAGCAAATTGATCTGCTTCTGGTGCGTACGTTGTTGCTACTGCCTCAGTGGTCTCCTCACTAGATTTTCCTTCATCTGGAGCTATTAATATATGAACTGAAGCACGACAATTATGGCCAACTGTATACTTATCATTACAGTAGAAACACAACCCCTTGGCTCTCCTTTCTTGAATTTGACTCTGAGTCAGTTTCTGGATTATAGGTTTTTGGTTACTTGAAGATGGAAGTTGTTTGCAAATGGTTTCAGGTACTGGTTTGAGTGCAATTTGTTGGGTTGCGGTATACTGGGGGTTGATGTGTTTGTGGTGTAGGTAAGAGAGGTGGCAGTGAAGAATGTAATGTGGGGTAAACATTTTTAAGGTTTAATTTGGTTTCTTGAATCTTGGCAAGGGTTATTGCTTTTGTCAATGAATGGGGTTGAAAAGCCATTACCTCATGTTGTATTTCTGGTTTCAAGCCTGACACAAAGCAACTCAGAAGAAACGACTCTGAAAGACCATTCACCCGATTTGATAAAGACTCAAATGCCTCCTGATATTCAACTACAGACCCTTTCTGCACCAACTTTGTCAATTGCCCTTGATAGTCTTCTAACTCTGAAGGTCCAAATCTAGTTTGTAGTGCATCCAAGAAAGCGTTCCAACTTAGAATCTGGGTGTTTTTGAAAAGCCATTGATACCATGCAAGAGCTTTGCCATCAAAGTAAAAAGATGCTACTTTCAAACGCTGATCTGGCGGGGTTCCATGAAAATCAAAGAATCATTGAATCTTGAAGATCCAACCAGTGGGATCTCCACCATCAAATCTTGGTACATCAATCTGTAACGGTTTAAGGTTCACTGGTGCAATACCTGGTGTATTGGAGGGAACTCAAACATTTGGTTGTGAGTTGACAGGAGAAGAATTTGCATGTTGATGCTTACCCTGCTCTGCATTTGCATATAATGTAGAAATCTTGAATCCAAGGTCATTTAACTGTGTTGAGATATTTGCAACATTCACGCCTAAAGGCTCCATGTCTGTACGCATTTGAGAAACTTTTGAATGCACTTCAGAGATCTCAGATTGGAACTGTGTGATTAATTGTTCTTGCTTTTCGACCCGATCCTCAAGGGACCTGTTTCTTGTGGACGCCATGATCAAAGAATGAAAGCACCAATTGATAGACCCTTAGGCAGAATCTATCAAGAATCCAGAAGTTGAACAAGAATAAGATGAGAAAAGAACAAGAATGACAGAGGATGAGAAGAGCTCTTACTGATGTTATTCATTCCCTGTCTTGTACATTGATTACAATCGTATTTATAGCGGTAAACTACAGTCATCAAAGTAACAACTATCTGTTATCTATTTCCCGCCCATGTAACTAATACAACTGCCTTAACCTTCTGATTACAGCTGTCTAGTAACTCTCATATATAGCAGGCTTCTTAATCCCTTCTTTGCACGTGTCAAGGCAATACTCTGTTGCTTCTTGCTGTCTTCCAGCCTTTCCTTTGCACTATGGTCCTCCTTGGCGAATTCTTCCCCTACTATCATATCACACTTCCAGTAGATCCAAAAACACAAAAAATTATGGCTTCCTGAACGCCACTTCTAATATTAAGGTTACAGAGTTCCTTTTTTTAAAAATAAATTTAAACTTGTATAATTAATAATTTTATATGCTACATTTACTAATAAAACTGTAGTTTTGTGGTACAATAATTTTTATAAAAAGGTAAATTTATATTTTTTTAAGCTGCAATTTAATATTAATCGTAATATTTCCATAATTATTTTTAAAAATTAGACTACGACTTTTAAATATTCATATTATTTAATTTATAAAGACTACAATTTATTAAAAACCATAGTTTTTGCGCAATTATGTTTAAGTAAAATGTGATCATTTGATATATTAGACTAGGCTTGAAAATATAAATTTAGTTAGAGTGCAAATGAAAAATGTACAAAAACTATGTTTGTTATAGCATTGTAGTCATACAATTGCTTAGAAGACGTTTTTACTCGGTTTGAAATCCCAAAACATTTATAATTTTAAAAGCTATAGTTAAAGATAATAGACAATGTTTGGTTTCAGTAACTATATGAACTTCTTTTTTTTTCCTAGTAGTGATAATACTAATAATTTTTTCTACTAGCACTAACATTAGTTATTCAAGCATTGGCAGATTTTGTTTAAAAATTAAAATTTAAAAGAAATGAAAAACAAACGGAAGAAAAGCACTCGAGCTGCTCGTGTTGATTATAGAAATTCAAAATCATTGCATATTTTACATTTACACTCCAAAAAGGAGCCATTATCTGGCCCCACTACACCTTTGACCAAAATGCACAACATGAACCACAAAATAGCTTAATCTTAGAACCAGCATGGCCATTTTCCCAAAATGGACCAAATCCAACAACCCAAGAAACCGTTACTTCAGTCCCGCCAAAAACATCAAAAATAAGAAAAGCCATTAACGGCAAGACACCATAACTGAACTGACGCATTAATTTTCCTGATAATATAGTAGCACTAGCGCTTGTTTATTTTTGTGGAAGCTATTAAAACAGGTAACCCGACGAAGAACCCAAATCGAATCCGTCAGTTGCCGTATCAGGAGTCCTCCCGAAGGCTGGGGCGTGCTGCACAAAATCGTAAGAGTTAAAGCCCAAATACGGTTCACTTACTCCTGAGTCGAATCCATTTGTAGGTTGATCCGAGAACCCGAGAAGGCCTGTGTCATTCCAAGCTCCATAACCCATGTCCGAACCATCAACTCCATATCCATAACAAGTAGAGGAGACATCAGGAGGCAAGGGTGGCAGGTCAGAGTCATGGTTGAACTGTTGAGAACCACCGTTTCCAGCATCCATGAAGCCGGTAATGGGCCTGTACGACCCGACCGTATCACTCTCTTGGGTCCACCCATCTCCGGTTGGTAACCCGGAAGAAAACTGGCATGCATTGAAAGGGTCTTGAGTGCTGAAGAAGAGCTGGTTCTGGTTACCATCATTTTGTTGGTGGAAAGGAGGATTAATGGAAAAAATGGATGACATGTCAAGTTGTGATTCGTCAGGGGAGATGATGGAGGTGACTGATGAGCCAGCGGGCATGTCCGAATAGACAAAGTTGGTTCGACCCTTGGAGCCACGCATGGAGCGAGCGGCACGGTCGTATGCCAAAGCTGCTTCCTCGGCAGTGTCAAACGTGCCAAGCCAATGCCTTTCTTTTGTGGAAGGGTCTCTTATCTCCGCTGCGTATCTGCCCCATGGCCTCCTCCTTACTCCCAGGAATCTTGCCTCTTGTTGCTGTTGTTGCTGTTGCTGAGGTTGAGCTTGCTGCTTTCTTTTGTTTTTGGAAGAGGAAGGTGAGTTAGTCTTTGAGTTGCTGAAATCCATGAAGATAAAAAAGCTTTGAAGTTGATAGGCTGCTAAGAAAGAAAAACTTTTGTGTTTCTGCCTTTCTTTTACTGTGTGTCTGTCTGGGCTTCTCTTAGAACAAAGTGTGTGTCTTAGTCTTAGACAGACAGAAAGAGAGTAAAAAGGGAGAACTCTTGGTCTTCTCTTAGAATGGAATAGAGCAATAGATAGTTGGGCTTGTTTATCAGCCGTCTGCATGTTGGGTGTTTAAATAGGGAGATTGATTGCACCATCGCATGACATCCTCCCGATTTTATTTTTTTTCTTGTTTTACCAGAGTTGCCCTTGGAGAAATTTTCAAATGTATCCATGGTTTTCTAATCCGAATTATGACTGAGCAATGCCTGCTAATGATCCTAGTGTGGGCCCTTGGTTCTAATTGGACCCTCTTAAGCTCGCATGAGCACAGTTGCCCTTCATTATGAATCATGATGCTTGTGAACGAAAAAGAAGAAACAGCAAAACTATGCATTAACTTCACCATTAAAGCTTTCTTCAAATCACCAAATTGCAAACTTCCCCAAAGCAGTTACCTGTTTTTAAAGGAAGTTTAATCCATGTTGCTTATATTTCAATTTTGACAAATTAAGATAAGAAAGGCATTCCCAATTTTCAATAATTAGACTTAAGGCACCCCAAGGCATGAATTTGGCAAAGATACCATAATTGACCTGTATTCATGAGCTTTGAGATTATTCAGGTGATTTGATTAGAACAACTCATCATTCATCCTCTACCTGGAGTTCAATTTTATATATATCCCCTGGGCCACAAGAGTAAACTTTCTGATGATTTCCCTTGCAGTCCTGCCCACTGGTCAGTAAGCGCAATCATGAGCTCATCAGAAGCTTAATATCTTCCCATGATTGACATGTGCTTGCTCCTTGAATGAACTTTCCTTGCAATTTTCTACGATTTCCAACGATCAAGTTCTTCTCTTCATTTCGAATGAGTTGATTAATGGGACTATTATATCTTCTCCAAAGATTCTGACATGAGTGCTTGCAGGAGAGACCGAAAGAGAGTCTCTGTTGAATCAGGAACTAATCATGGAATGTAGTAATAAAATCACTAGTATTTATGAGCATGCATGACTTTGCATATAACTTTATCCAAACTCAAAAAGGTTTGCAATAGGCTGACCTGCACCATATGATTGCCTAATGTATGATCACAATCCAATTATCATTCACATGATCATTCAATTGTCAGTACCCATCATTTCCACAAGTATATTTTTTTACCGACCATTTCTCATTCAACCTTACAGTACTAGTCTAAAAGCATTTTCTTTCCGACACAAAACAACACAATCTACACAGATATATTTATATAAAATGAATGTTAAAGACAGTCATTTTTATAATTATATTTCAATATTTTTTATTTTACTAGATCACATTTTTTTTAATTTTACGTAAAAATCGATTATCTATTATTACAGAATATTTGAAATGTATTTTTTTTAGCATTCACATATTTAAAATTTTTATTTTTTACATGAGTAACATATTTTCACGTAAAATTAAAAAATGACATGACTTAATAAAATGAAAAATGTTGAATTGTACTTATAGGTTGTGGCTCATTGGCAACCCAAGCTGAGTTTGTGGGAAGAGCTTTCGGGTTCAACTCCCATTAAACAGACTTTTCGGGAGGGATGAAAAGCCTTAACTGTGACTAAACTCCGAACAAGATTAGTATCAGACTGTTAAAACGGATGAGGATATCTGTTGTTTATACAAGAAAAATGTTGAATTGTAATTGCAAAATGATTGTCCCTAACATTTCTCTTTATATAATACGTACTAGTCCTCTCCTACACAGAAAAGGTCATGTTGCCCTAGACTAATGGAGATGGAGCCTTTTTACGTGGAAAAAAAAAACATATGGAATATCATAATCTCAGCCATGTGCATCCAATTTAAGCCAAATATAATGATAAGTTCCACAATCTTTCTCAGCTTTTGAAACTAAAATGTGTACCTTTTTCATCTTTTTGAATCCCATGGGGAATGCCTTTTGCCCTATTTTTATAGCATTTGTGATGTTTTTTGGAGCATCCATGTTGCACATTAGCATGTATGAACACACTCAAATCAAAAGAGGGGAAGAAGGGATGTTGGGTTGCATGTGAGAAGGATACATAGGCATGCTTTTTTGAACAAAACAATTCATTAGGAAGACCTATATACTTAACTAGTAATTTAAAGCACAAGAAGATTAATTAACATGCAGGCAGCGTGCTTTGACCCAAAGGGACCCACATAAATATAGCTAGTAGGATTTTGCTTAACATATGATTTGCTAATATTTTGCTCTTTATATATATATATATATATATATATATATATATATATATATATATATATATATATAAATTGAAGTTTAAACCAAGAGATTGAGGTGTAGTATTTCTGCTTACGTCAACCATGTGACTAATAAAAGAAATCCATACAGCGTAGACCTACCACTGGAAAATGAAATGCTTAAGAATTGAAGACGATGATAAAGAAAAATAAGCTAAGCAGAGCAAAGCTCTTTCAATATGTTTATGTTCCAAGTCCAAGGTTAATTTTGAAGAACAAACATACATCATCAGAAAACATATTAACTAAAATATAAGGAGCCATCCTGGGTAAGGTTATAGAGTATTTATTCTGAAACAGGGTTTATTTTTTTGGATAATTATCTAATAGATTATTAGTAAATTTTTTTAACTTCACAAACAGAATTAGAATGATTATACTTATCCTTTAAAAATATTAAAAATATAAAATAAATAAAATAAGACATATATAATCATCTTAAATATACTTATAAAATCAAAAAATTTTACCAATCATGTATTAGATAATTATCTTTACATGTTCTCCACGCCCTTGAGTATTAAGCAGCATCTTATTTCGAGAAGACGTGCGTGCCCAAATCCAATAGAATGTATTTTCAAATAGGAAAAACTGGGTAAACAAAGTTATTACGACTTGGCAAGATTTGATTCCATTATGCATGTACTCCCCACAAAAGTCACAATATAGGTCAAAAATCTACGAAGACTTTTGAGGAGGTACATAATTTTTTTTTTATCAAAATGGGAGCCAAATTTAATGTAAAGATGCGTTGGGATTTGGATTAAGAGCATGCATTATCTACCATCATCTAATTATTGCCACTTTGCCTAATTATTGTCTTCCGTTTTAACCTCTTTGTTTTTTTATTTGTTATATAAATAAAATAAGATATGTATTACGATCTTAATGTTATTTATAAAGTAAAAAAATTTCACTATCAATACATGTAATAATTATTCTTATATTTAACTTCTTTGTTTTGTCTTCCTCGTATACAATCTGGGTTTCCACAGCCCATTAGCTAGGTCCATTACTTTATGTGTCATCCCATGGAAGGACTCTAGATTTTGATTCAATGGTCGTTTTATTTTTAGTTAAACATTAGTTTTTCATGTTTTACTGTTCAACCAAATTTATATATATGTTTTAAGAAAAATTGCCAAGTAAATAGAGTTAATTGCAAAATAAAATTAAAGAGAAAATTTGACAAAGATAAAAGTGGGATCAATATTTTGTATCTTATATCATAAGCAGCTTTTTAAATCCTGAGTATCTAACTTGGAGTAGTAGCAGTAATAATTAATAAAGAACTGAAAAGCCAGGTATAGGAGTTGTCCCTAGCTTATTACCTAACCTAAGCTAACTTTGAGTATATTAAATAAATTTTACTGTTGGATTACTCATTGTAGAATATAGAAACCGGTAGAAGAATATTCTTTCTGTTTGACAAACATTCAAAGATGGGAACAATAAGGAGTAAATTTTTATTGAGTCCATTTGACCGAGAATACTGTAACCTGAAATGATTTTCTTTGAAAGAGCAAGTCCAGAATCTTCTTATATATATTTTTAATAGAAATTGAAAAAAAATGAAAAATGTTCTTCTATAATAAAAGAGCATTATACAAATAGTGACAACATAAAAAATAAAGAAAAAATAAAACGACAGTAACTTTTTGATCGGATGATTAAGAATGAATTATAAAATTTAAGTTCGAATCTAAATAATTTTACTTCTATCCTGAAAAAGTAGAGCAGGCAGCCATGCCACGAGATGAAAAATAACATGTCTAGCTAGTCTAGCTACCATGCATCTACTTAATGGATACGGATCAGTGGTGCTCAAACATTACATTCCCTGGCATTGAAGATGTAAAACAATGGCTGAATCTGAACAGGCAAAACGAAAATTAAGTAAAGAATTGTAAAATCAATTCTAGCTAGCTAGTTAGCTAGGTTTTTTCTCATAACTTAATAGTGATCGATTCTGAAACTTAAAGAGTTCAGATAAAAACAAAAGCAACTAGGTGTCAAAACTCAAATGAGGCGGCCAACTAGGAATTGTTCCCTTGAAAATCCCATGAATCTCAATTTCCTAGGTTCAAATAAAACAGATGATCATGTTAAAAGATGTGTTAAAAGGGGGGAGGAGTCAAAGGGAAACCTCGCCCCTTATTGAATAGAACTTGGAAAAAAAGGCAATCTTTGACAGAGATGGCATCAGTGGAATTCCATCTGGAACCAGCGCACAATCCTTCCCTTGGCGTTATTTTGCTGGTCCCAATTTCAAACGAGGTATATGTAGCATTTCCATTTAAGAAATTGCTACGAGTATGGAAGCTAAGACCGAAGCAACATTTAGGTTGAAAATTCAACACAATATTCAGGTCGGAAATGGTAAACAATAAAATTTTTTTAACGATAATAACTTCAGGATTCAGACAATATCCAAATACTAGAAGAATAAATTCACTTTCATTTTTTTTGAATCACTTGTTGGTTCATAAGAACTAATTATTAATGCCATTATAATAGTCTATCTGTTTTCTTTGTTTATCTAATTATTTTCAACAAAGTAGTTTACTCTTCGAGTAGCCACATCGGTATTAATGTCCCGCAACATCGAGGGTCCGGTCAGCCCAGAATACAAGGTTGAGTGGTCTCTTTCCTTTTATTCTCTCTATCCCGTTCCATTCTCCCACCCCATTTAACCTGTTCAACCAATTCTTTTTCTTGGTATTGCCTATTCAACCAATTCGCACTGTTGTTGAACACAGGATATTTCCTTTCAGTAACTGCAATCAAACAACAATTTCGAGAAAAAAGAGTGCGTGGGCACACCGTCGAAATGAAAAATTAAACCATTAATACTAGCAAGGAATTTCAGTTTATTTCTTTCTTGTTGAAAAATTTTCAAAGTAGTGAAAGAATGATTTATTAAATATGATGCTCTTCGTTAATAGAATAAGAAATTAGTATAAAAGTTAGACAGATTTTTTCAATAAATAATTTATTTTTTAAAGAGTTATATGTTCTTTGAAGTAGTATTCTTTCACTTATTAATAGTTGAAAAATATAAACATTAGTTATCAAAAATTATAATTTTATTAAAAAATAAATTTATTGGATTAAAAAGACACAATTGAAAGTTGATGACATTTGTTTGTAATCATGTCACAACTCTTGCATAGAGATGCCAAGATTCATTTTGAGACACATTACGAAAACACTGGAAAATACTTGGGATATCAAATATTTATATATATATATATATATTATATCTTTGTTCTCTTATTCTCAAAATAAAATTAAGTTTCTTAGACATTGTTTATTACATAAAATAATGGTATAATACAAGATACTTCTATACTTGCAAGAGTGTTTAGTGGTTTGATTTTACAAATGCAATGTGATTGCAAATAGTGGCTTCATTGTATCTGATGAAGGGGTATACGCACCTAAGGATAATATAGTTTTTCGTCTTTGATAATGACCCAATAGAGGAGATGCTCACGTTACCTAACTTGATACGTGGATAATCTCAACATGTTGGGCGCTGATTTGTCGCTCATAGGAGCAACTGTGAGAGCCCGAAATTCCTCATATTTTAAATAGGTTATTGAGTGTAGAAAAATTTAAATAGGAAAATTTATTGTTAAAAGATGTAAAGGAGGGGTCTATTTGATAAGATCAAGAAGGTACTCGGTGCGGGTCCCATTAGGACTTTTTTTGTCTCGATCGAACTGAGACTCTAGAATGATGATATTTAAGGTAAATAATTTTATATGTAATAAGGTTTTATATCATGTGGATTGATAAAAGTGATTAAGTGTAAAAATAGAAATTTACGCGATTTTATGATTAGGGGTAATTTAATAATTTCACAAATTGTGATCGGTCAAACCCCTTTATGAGTCAATAATTGACCATGTTTAACTTAAATACATGGGAAATAATAAAAATAAAACATTAAATCTGAATTTAAAAATATTAATTTAATGATTGGACTTAATTGAAATTATATAAGGGTAAAATGGTCATTTAACATGAGGTTGGTCAAATTGGTCAAAGATTGACCAAACATTGATCTAAATAAATTAAATTTAATTAAAATAAAAAGTTAAAATCTGAAAATTTAGAAATAATAAAATATTTGATGGAAAAAGTGTAAACTCTTGGAAAGTTAAAAGAGAAATCTATGTGGCAAGATATCATTGGAGGGAAAAATCAATAAGAAGACCCAAAGCTCAGCATTTTCATCCCATTTTCTGCTGATTTTCCCAACTCCATCACCGACTTATTACCCTTGCTGCTGGCTGCACGTTTTGCTTCTTCTTCTTTCACGTTTTCCTCACGTTCACCTTTCTAAACTTCCAATTTTCTTCACCAATACTTCTATCCAACTTCACAAATCTGTCTTTCACTTGAATGGCATCTTAAACTCAGAGATGGTGAGGTTGACGTGAAGGAATTGTATGGGTGAAGGGCTGTGTTGCTTGGGATCAAGGTAAGGTGGTTAGAAAATGCTTTGATCGATCCTACCTAAGGTTTAGAATTGTTTTATACATGGGAGAGTGTTTATAGTATTAGGATGAAATAAAATTAAATTTTTTAAGTTTCATGTGGATTCGGTGATGAGTAGGAGATAAGGAAATTATTGTGATTTTTGTGTGGTTTGAGGTAAAATTTAGTAGTAGATGATGATAGGATTTGTATGGAATGGGATTATGATTGTGAATCTTGCAAAACACCAAAGTGCAGCAAAGCGGCGTGAATGTAGGGGAGATTAATGGCAGAACAAGGCAGTCATGATGGTAAGGGAATTTGTTGAATTTAACACGTTTGATGAAATTTTTAAGTGAATAAATTATGTATGTAAAGACTGAAATGAATAAAGGAGGAAAAACCATGAAGACATGGCATTAAGGGACTCACGGCAATGAAGGAACAAAAGGAGAATGTCGACAGTAAAAGGAAACCAAAACAGAAAAGAAAAGGAATGAAGCAGAAAAGAAAAGAAAAAGAAAAGAAAAAGAAAAGAAAAATGATAAATGTAAATTGATAAATGGTAATTGGGCTAGAGTAAAATTTGGTTAAAGCCCAATTATGTAGAGTTCTATAATTTAATAGTTAATAAATAAAAAACATAGATTCATTAGATTATTAATGAAATTGAAAGTGAGAGAAGAATGAATAAATTTTGAGATCAATTGGAATATATTTCATAATATGAAATGTTGAATTTTAATGGTCGATGAGTAAGAAATAATATAGTAAAATTAATAAGAGTATTGATAGAAGATGTGTGATAAATGTTTTAAGTGAAGAGGAAATTATTTATAAGTGAAATTGAGAAAGGAAAGAATGAAAAATAATGAAGAGGAAACCTTAGGAAACCTAAGGTTATGAAGAATAGGGACAAGTGTTGGTATAAATTGTATTAAGTGATGATAGGAAAATTAATATGATGTTAAATAAAGATTAATTGAGATATTGAATTTAGGAAAATGAATGAGTTTTGTGTACATGAAGATTTCAGCTAAGCTTACAAGAATAGATTTTATGTTAAATTTTATAAGTTTATGGGTGAAGAATAATGAATTGGAATAATAAAGATTAATTGGTGAGATTGGAATTAAGAAATAATAAGTGTAGTGCAAGAATGTGAATAATTGGCTAAAGCCTTGTTCATGAAGCCCTCATGTTAATTTTAGGATTTAATGACTAAAGAAAATAATTAAGGATAAGTAGAGAATATTTGGAAGAAAATAAGTTGTGTGCATGAAGAGGGGTATGATTGAACTTGGAAATAGAATTATAATGTGAATTTCATGGTATGAGAATTAAAAAATAAGAAATAAATGTTAATGAAATTATTGGTGGAATTAAATTTCAGAAAAGAATAAGTTTTTAGTTAATGGGAGAAATTTGGAGAAT
The DNA here is from genome assembly GCA_031772115.1 of Heritiera littoralis. Taxonomy (NCBI): domain Eukaryota; kingdom Viridiplantae; phylum Streptophyta; class Magnoliopsida; order Malvales; family Malvaceae; genus Heritiera; species Heritiera littoralis. The sequence continues at coordinate 1,361,902 of JAPDPK010000002.1, forward strand.
TTATGATTTATTGAAGTTACATGATTTAACTCCTTCCTGTGTGAGTTAACGCAGCCGGTCCCAAGCCCGGGTAAAGAAGGAGGGTGGCGGTAGGTTTGTACAACCAGCCTTAAAAACTAGTCCAATCTCATGAAATGAACCAATATCAAAACAACGTTGGGGCGTCCCCTACACAGCGACGCGCTGCATTGGAGCTCGGGTGTAGTGTAAAGTGGGCAAGGGTTGCTAGGTCGTCGCCCAGAAGTGACGCGCCACATCGACGCCTGGATGTGGTGTTAAATAGGCAAAGGTTCCCACACCACAATGGACGGGGGTGGGTAAAGAAGTTAGTCCATAACCATAAGCTTAGGTTAGGATCTTGGAATATAGGTACGCTTAGTAGTAAGTTAGGTGAGATTTGTGAGGTTATGAGTAGGAGGAGGGTTAACATCTTGTGTCTCCAAGAGACCAAATGGGTTGAGGAAAAGGCTAGAGAGATAGCACCTTGGCAATATAAGCTTTGGTACACAGGGAAAGATAGAGACCGAAATGGAGTAGGTATCATTATAGATAAAGAGTACCATAAGGATGTTGTACAGATTAAGAGACAAGGGGATAGGATTATTTTGGTTAAACTAGTTTTAGGAGAAGAGGTGTTGAATGTCATTAGCGTGTATGCACCCCAGATAGGACTTGATGAGGTTAGTAAACGACAGTTCTGGGAGGATTTAGATAAGGTAGTACAAGAAGTACCCATAGGAGAAAACCTTTTTATTGGCGGTGATCTTAATGGACATGTAGGTACAAGTAGAGAGGGTTTTGAGAGAGTACATGGGGGTTTTAGTTATGGTGTAAGAAACGAGGGAGGAGATGCTATCTTAAATTTTGCTTTATCTTATGACCTAATCCTAGCAAATACATTGTTTAAGAAGAGAGATTCTCATCTTATAACCTTTAGAAGTGGACCAAGAGCAAGTCAGATAGATTTCTTTTTAACTAGGAGTAGGGATAGACATAGATGTTTGGATTGTAAGGTTATCCCAGGTGAGAGTGTTACCGCGCAACATAGACTCTTAGTTCTAGATATGAAGATAGATAGACGACATCGAAGGAACCAACAAAAAGGAATTGAACGGATTCGATGGTGGAAGTTAAAAGAAGATTGTCATACAACATGTAGAGATAGTTGGATTCAAAAAGAGGCTTGGACAACAGAAGAGAACCCAAATGTAATGTGGAATAAGATGGCAAAATGCATTCGGGAGGTAGGCAAAGAGACATTAGGAGTATCAAACGGAAAAGTGCCGACTGGAAAGGACGCAACATGGTGGACTGCAGTAGTAAAAGATGCTATAAAGACTAAGCGAGAGCGTTACAAGGCTTTAAAGAAGAACAATACAGAAGAGAGTTTTTCGGAATATAAGGTAGCAAGAAAGGAGGCAAAAAAGGCTGTGGCAGAAGCTAAGACGAGGGTTGCGAAAGAGATTTACGACAAGTTGAACACAAAGGAGGGAGAGAAAAGGATATACAGATTGGCGCGAGCAAGAGAAAGGAGGAGTCGCGACCTAGGAGTCGTGAAATGTATTAAGGATGAGCATCAAAGAACTCTCGTTAAAGATAATGACATTAAGGACAGGTGGCGAGATTATTTTAACAAATTATTTAATGATGGACAAAATAAAGTTTTGGATAATATTTTGGTGCCTCTTAAGGATTTAAATCGGTGCTTTATGCGTAGAATCCAAGAGACAGAGGTAAAAGATGCACTAAAGATGATGAAGAATGGAAAAGCTGTTGGACCTGATGACATCCCAATTGAAGTTTGGAAATGCCTTGGAGATGTAGGAGTTAGGTGGTTGACAAATCTATTTAATAAGATTTGGCACACTAACAAAATGCCAGAGGAATGGAGAAAGAGTGTCTTAGTACCTTTATATAAGAACAAGGGAGATATTCAAAGTTGTGCCAACTACCGAGGCATAAAATTGATGAGTCACACGATGAAACTATGGGAGAGAGTGATAGAACGGAGATTAAGAAAGAATGTAGAGATATCGGAGAATCAATTTGGTTTTATGCCGGGTCGATCAACTATGGAGGCAATATATTTGCTTAGACAACTTATGGAGCGCTTTCGAGTAATGGGTAAAGATCTTCATATGGTCTTTATAGATTTGGAGAAAGCATATGATAAAGTGCCTAGGGAGGTACTCTGGTGTTCCTTAATGAAGAAAAGAGTTCCTTTGAAATATATTAAACTAATTAAGGACATGTATAGAGGCGTAAGGACACATGTGAGGACAGGTGGGGGGCAAACAAGTGAGTTTCCTATCACGGTGGGATTACACTAAGGGTCAGCTTTGAGTCCATTCTTGTTTGCGGTAGTTATGGACGAACTGACAAAATCCATCCAGGATAAGGTGGCCTGGTGTATGATGTTTGCAGATGATATTGTCCTATGTGCGGAAACTAGAGCGGAGATCAATACAAAGTTGGAAGTATGGAGACAAACGTTGGAATCAAAAGGATTTAAACTAAGCAGAGTGAAGACTGAATACATAGAGTGTAAATTCAGTTCTAACCGACTGGAAGAGCATGATGTAGTGAAGTTAGATGGGGTGGCGATACCTAAGCGGGATCATTTTCAATACTTGGGATCAATAATACAGATGGATGGAGAGATTGATGGTGATGTGACCTATAGGATCCAGGCTGGATGGAGTAAGTGGAGAAGTGCTACAGGTGTGTTGTGCGATAAAGGAATTCCTACATGGTTGAAAGGCAAGTTTTATAGGACAGTTGTTAGACCAACATTGTTATATGGTAGTGAATGTTGGGCGACTAAGAGGCTACATACACAAAAGATGAGTGTAACAGAAATGAGAATGTTACGGTGGATATATGGATATACAAGAAAGGATAGAATGAGAAATGATGATATTCGTAAGATGATTGGAGTGGTACCTATTGAAGACAAAATGTGTGAAAATCGTTTACGTTGGTTTGGACATGTAAGACGTAGACCTGTAGATGCTCCAGTTAGGAGAATAGAGGCTATGGATGTTGAGAGAAGGGTTAAGACTAGAGGAAGACCGAAAAAGACTTGGAAGGAAGTAGTTTGGAAAGACATGGAGGTTTTAGAATTAGATGAGCAAATGGCCTTGAATAGGAATCTATGGAGGCAGAGAATACATATGGACGATCTAACGTGATTTTAGATATTGGTTCATATAGCCTACCCCAAAGTATTGGGATAAAGGCTCTGATGATGATGATGATGATGATTGAAGTTACATGATTTATCGAGTAAGGAAAAGAGATTAAAGATAGTGAATTTTCGGTATTATTGGAGTTGAATGAAAGATATAATTTAATTGTAATCATATTGTAGTAATTAATAGAAAATAAAGTAAAACAATTGTGGAGAATGATAAATGTAAAATAGAAATTTTGGACTATTTATTATCATTGTGATATGGAGATATAAAATATAAGGTGATGTTACTGTGCAGAGTGGAAATTATGGAAAATAGAATTTCACAAGTGATAGTGGGAACATAGAGATATTGCGTGGACTTGAGGTAAGGAACATATAAAAGAATTGCTTAGAAATATTTTACGTGTGCTTGAAAATTTTCGAAAATTCTGTTCTTAACCATTTTCATCAATTTTCCTAAAGGGGAAAAATATAATTTATTCACATAACCAAATGTGTTTTAAGTTGCTTGTTTATTGCACTGTGTACTGAATTGTGTACTACTGTTTTCGAACAGAACTATTTATTGATATTGAAATTATTTACTGCAGTGATTTCAGATTAACCATTTATAATATGGTTTATACATGGAAAAACAATATTTAAATATTTATGTTATGGAATTTTATATGCGTAAGAGTACTAGCATGTTCTTTTAATCCATCTAAAGTGAAATGAAATATTTTCAGAAGTGAAAACTTAATTATGAATATTTTATAAGTTTTTACTTCTATACCGGATATATATTTTTTTAAAACATGTGTTGTAAGGTGATTTCCTTTATGAACTTTATACGGTTTACGTACTATTTTGAGATTATTAGGCCTCGTATTATGCTCATGTGTTAATGTGTGTTATCTGTGTGAAGCTGTTGATACTGATCCTATCTTCAACATCTCGGTTGACACCTGATCAGTGTATGATCGAGGACATTTATAGACGATGGCCAATGTCTCATTTGTTACTGTTATTGTTACTCCCTTTGGGGACTACTATTATAGCATGATATTTTGGGTGTTGCCTGGTCTCCACCTATTGTTACTATTTACTATACTGTTTTACTGAGCTATTGTTGGTACTGAATTATTTACTGTTACTAAACTTTTTACTGTTTATAACTGAACTGTTTACTGAAAGTGAACTATTTATTATTACAGAACAAGTTACTGTGTATTGTAGTATTTTCAAACATGGATTATAGATGAGTTATATATTGAAATACTTTATGATGTGTTTTCTAAAGTATTTCTAAAGTGTTTTCAGCATTTTTATATATGTTTCTTATTGGGCTTTCCCCAAAGCTCACCCCCTTATTCCCTTCTCCCAGATGGCTTTCAATGTATGTGTCTACCACTGCTTCCCAGATTTTTGAAGAAAGTATTAGAAGTTTATAAGTAATAAATGATCATGTACATATTTACATTTATATTCAGATATGTAATTGCACAGCAAATGTATTTATGGAACATGATGTAAATACTATAGTGGGATGTAAAATTTTACAGATTAATAGTACATTGTAAATATGCTGAGATTTCTAAATCATTAATTAATTTGATGGTGTAATTTATTGATTAAGATAGAAAAATGTGGAGTGTGCTTACACTGACGTCAAATGCAAACCAAAAGATGGTAAGTGAATAAGTGTTTTAAAAAGAAAAATTTGATTCAGAATTTTATAATTCCAGACGTTACAGCAACCACCTAGGGTCTAAGGGGTCACCTTAGGACATAGCTCCCACGTCATCTTGATTTCCCTCCTAAACAAGTAAGAACTTGAGGTCCGACGTGGGAAGGTTTCTCTAATACTATTCGACCACATAAGATCCACGTATCAAAGGGAATCCATATAAACCTAACATGTCCGAAAGCCTAACTCGCCTATATAAGGTCTTTCAATGTCACTGTGGAGGGGGATGAATATTATTGACTTTACACAAAAAACCCTAGCTCTCACTTTCCCAAACCTCTTTTCCACCTACTATTCTCCCTACCATTTCCATTCTGTCCTCAAAGCCATTCTTGGCACAAACATTTTAGCATGCCAGGTAGGGGGCTGTCTTCTTAGTTTTGGTGAGAAGCCTAGCTAACACACAGGAGAACCACCCTGATCATTGACCTCCTCCTATGGCTGTTTAGTTTGACTTACTAACGCAGTAACCCAGAAACCTCTCAAAGCTAGTCTAGAGTGTCATTGCCCTTGCTCCAACACTGAGGCAACATCGAGATGACCGTCAACAACCATTAAGGTCTGAGAACAACCGATCTCCTTCCTATGAGTCCTTGCCACCTGAAGAAGAAGCAGACGCCAACTCTTCCTTTGTACCGGGGATCCCAGAAAAAACTAAGGCCAAAACGCACAACCCTTCTGGTTCTTGAAAGAGCTTAGGAATACCTTATCTACCCCCCAAATGATGGAACCAACTCAAAATTGCCTCAAAGCCATAATGGAGGCGATGGAAAAGCAGCTGCAAAACAAAATGATGGTGCACATGGATAAGTTGAGGTTGTTGGAAACATCACTGTTCTTAAAGGAGATTGACTGTGCTCAGCCCTTATCCAGCTTTAGATATGCCTGTTATCGAAGCTTACGATGGTACTTCTGACCCTTTTAATCACTTAGAGCTTTCTTATGCTAACATGTCTATATAGGGAGCAAATGACCCTCTATTATGTAAAGCGTTCTTGGCTACATTGAAAGGCACAGCTCAAGCTTGGTACTCTAGACTCACACTTCGGTTAATCAACTCGTTCAAGGAGCTCGGGCACTCTTTTCTCACTCACTTCATTAGCAGCCAACGAGCCAAAAAGACTACTCTTTGCTTAATGGTCATGAAGTAGAGACTCGAGGAGTCATTGAGAGAGTATGTGTAACGACCTGTTACCATATTTTTCACCTTAATTTGCACAATTTATCCGGTTGGGCTGTCTGTGATACTTCACTTGATTTCTTATGTTAAACAGTTTCATAAAATATTGTTTATATTACATACATCCCCTATCTTACTTAATAAGCAAGTAGTACTGCATACATGTCTAAATACAGAAAATAAATGATCGTACCTCATAAATCTCAGTCGGTCTGTCACATTGTCCATTATGTGCATCCGTAATCCACAAATATTGGATCTCACCATCATCAAAACCTGAAATGTTAAAATTGGGGAGTGAGCAAACCACGGCTCAGTAAGAGAGTTATATGTCACACTTGATATTCGGTTAACTATATGCTGAAAAACTTTTTCACTTTCTTTTAAATCTTCCTAGCTGGCTCTAGGCTCGCATGTAGGAAGGACACTACAGTCGGCTAGGGATCCAGATAGAGTAAGGCAGGTATTTTAAAATACCTGACTTGTTTCGGAACCTAGAAGCAACTGTAGAGAGTACTAATTCCGTTGTTTTCAAAACGATATAATTTTCGTTTTTCCATAAAATAAAACACTTATTTCTTTTACTTCAGTATACTTTAAAACATGTGGCAGTTCAGTAGTAAAAACAGTGGTTTACTTCTCTTCTCTTCAGTACAGTAAAAACACGTGATAGTACAGTGATTTGTAAATATCCAATCATTGGATAATTAATTCTTCGATTAGTTCTTTCTTAGAAATAATTTTTATGTTATTCTTTTAGAATAAACATTTATTTCTCTTTTTAAATCAGTAACCGTATCGTACAGTTCAGTAAAACAGTATATTCAGTATTCAGTAAAACAGTATCTCGATACGATTCAGTCAATAACAGTAAATAGTAGCTACCAATTCAGTAAATAGCATACGGTAGCTTTCAGTTCAGTAAACAGTAAATGATAGCTTTCAGTTCAGTAAAACAGTAATCAGTGGCTACCATTTTAGTGTACAGTACAGTTCTGTAACACAGTGTTTTGGTACGATTTTTCATCAGTAAACAGTAAACAGTACAGTAATTCAGTATAGTAAACAATATAGTATAGTAAATAGGATTCCGTAAATCCTTTCAGTAAACAGTAAATGAGACTAGGTATCACCCTACAATTAAATCATGCTATCTCGTCCACTAGGGACACAGTAACAGTAATGAGATCTATGGCCATGATCTATAATATGTCCTCGGTGTACACTTGCTAGGTGACAATCCGGGATGTTGATGACTAGCTGGTCAATCAGCCACGTGACAGTAACAATATGTGTGTTGCATGAAGCTCGGGGCCTAAGTCTCAAAACAGTATAAAATCGTACCATAGCCTTTAGGGATTTTAAACACAATAAATTGAAATATTTCTCAACTATCCATAAGGCTCACATGTAATAAAATCATCGCCTTTATGAAATTTATAATTTAAATCACATTTCTCAAAATATTTCATAAAGGTATAAATCATATTTTTCATACGGTGAAAACAGTTATAAAATAATCATACTGTAAAATAAATCTCATGACAGTGTCTTTTCCACCATAACACATGTATGCACGCCTTTCCGTGCTATCAATCAAAAACATGGTTTTTAAAATCATCGAAATTCAATTAAATATTTTTGTAATTTATGGAAAAATAAATTATTTATTTTCCAATTTTCAATAATTTCGTCTCCATGTTTTCTTCTAAAAACACGTGTAGAGACGTCTAGTCTCGAAATCATAGTTTTTCATCATTTCTTAACCTTTATGGAATTTATATAATTAATTATTTCATAATTAAAACCATAAAGGTTTTATATTAAATCAAGTGAATATTTAAGAATATTTATAAAAATATTCACTTCAGTCTCTTTTTCATTTTCATCTCGTTTCACGTGAAATATCACCTATCGGGTGAATTTTCGGTGATTCCATTATCACCATTCTCGAAAACATGAATATTTTTAAGTCAAATCTCCATATATTTATGTTTTATGAAAATTACTTGATTTCTCGATTTTCGTGCCTGAAAATCGTTTCTCGTGAAATCAAATCATTTATTATGATTTTTGATGATTTTTGGTAAATTTTAGTAATGTTTCGATAATTTTTCGACAATATATCAACTGCCGATTGGCTAGCCTCCTGCACAGAAAAAGACAATTTTATAATTTGCAACCGGTAATTCACCATAATTTCCAAACCGATAAATCACCACAGTTTTCAACCAATCATTGTAAATTGCATTTATAAAATTTAAATGCATAATTTAAAACATGTGGCCGAATATCCTTATAGGCGGTACATGTCTCCCTTACCTATTTTGAGTCAGCGACTGCCTCTCGAAGGTCGCGCCTATGTTCACCTCTCCCGGTTCCATCGTCTCATTCACCAAGAACAATTCTGGAAACCAAATTCTAAATTTTAGAATTTTTTTTCAATTTATTTAAATAAATAAATTATTTAAATAATTTAACACTTTTCGGGATTTCTTACCGATTCTCGTAATTCTCGGGATTCTCGGGAATTTTCCAATTTTTCGGAATTCCTTTTCTCTTTCTCTTTCTCTTTCTTCTTTTTCTTCCTTCTTTCTTCTTTTTTTTCTTTTCTTTTTTTTTCCTTTTTCTTTTCTTTTTCTTTTTCTTTTTCTTTTTCCTGGCCAGACCGGCCATTTCCCCTCCTCGCCGGTTCTCCTCCGGCAGCCTGTTCTCTAACGGTTTGATGACTCCTCAGCTGGCCGACGGCACGGTGAACTTGCTGGTGGTCTCTGTTCGACTTGGATCGACGGCACGACGACGAATCTACTCGGTTTTGCCTCAGTTTCTCTCTTCCTCCGTTCGGCCTTCCTCTGCCCTCGGTGGCCTCATCGGTGGCCTCCTACCTCTTCCTCCGTCGGTGCTTCGGCTACAGTGGTGGCGGCCGATTTGATCGGCATCGCCAGATCCCGTTTTCCTTTTTTTTCCCCGGCTTTTCCGTTTCTATTTTTCGTTTTCCCTCTTTTTCGGGCCGTCGCCGGTGGCCTTCACTCTTCCTCGTCGACTGGTGACGCCCTCTCCCTCTCTCCGATCTTCTCTCACCAACGACGGTAACGGTTGCTGCCGTTGGAATTTGGCTGGGAAGGGGTCGGGGTCCCGATCCATTCTATTTTCTTTCCCTTTTTGTTTTATTTCTTTTCCCTTTTTAGGGTATAATCTACTATATATTATATACTATAAATTATATTTAATACATATAATATATACTATATATTATACATATATTATTTCATATATAATATAGTACAATATATATTATATATAAAGTATATATATTGTATATTACAAAAATATATCTAGTATATATATATATATGTATATTTATATATATTTTAAATTTAAATAACCTTTCTATATTTTCGAACTTTAATGTAAATTAATATTTACATTTCTTATATATTTATATATATTGATATATAAACATAAAAATATCATATTTATATACATATGTTTTATTTAAATTTACTAAATAGTATATATACATATATGCTCTAATGTATATTAAAATATATTATATAGTATTTCAATACATATGTATTTGTATAAAAATACATTTATATAAATTATATAAACGTATTTCTCTTTCATTTCTTATTTTCTTATTTAATTTGGATTTCCATTTATCCAAATTAAATTTTCCTCTCTTCTTTATTTTCCATAATTCCAACCTTATTTTCCCTATTTAATTTTTCCTTCACTCAGATTTCCACCATCCGTTCCTTTCTCAATTCTCGGGATTTTCACCAATATCCCATTCTCAAAATTTTATTTATTTCCACTGATTTATTTCTCCAATATTTATTTCCAATAAATGAAAAATTTATGGTTATCACAGTATGTCATGAGATTCAATGAAAAAGCTATCCAGGTCAAAAACCTAGAGCAGTCTGTGGCTGTGGCTGGGTTAATGAATGGCCTCATAGATGATGAGTTCCATTTCAAGGCTCTCCCTTTTACTAAAACCCCCTAAAACTTTGCTAAAGTTCTTACATAGAGCCGAAAAATATATTAACATAGAAGAGACTATGGCTACTAGGTTAGGTAAAGAGGAAAAGAAGGATGAGCATAGAAGCTACAAAAAAGGGGTAGAGAGGTCGAAAAAGACCAAATAGGGAAGAAATTAAAAAAGATAAGTGGTTACTCAGCAAGGAAAAGCCTGAAGAGGAGATATGACCACTACATTCCCTTAAACACAACGAAAGAGAGGATTTTGATGCAAATTGAGAGAGATCCATAGTTGAAATGGCCTAAGCCAATGAAACCAAACCCTCAAAGGTCTAAGCACAAGAGGTGCGCATTCCATTGTGACTATGGTCACTCGATAGAAGAGTGCACTGACTTGATGAATGAGATAGAAAATCTTCTAAGAAGAGGTCACCTGCACAGATTTCTACAAAACTGTCACAACCCGAAGGCCAATGATGTCCACTTAACATATACCATATTGCTTTTCGAAAATTACGAACCAAATTTTTCTTTTTCTAATTACGGTTTGTATTCGGTGTTAGTGTAGTAACTAAATCAAATCTTGCCTTAATAATATTATTTCTCTAGCTATGTCATACTTCTCAAAGTGATTTTAATCATTTTAATCTTAATTTCGCTTATCCAAAAGAAACGGGTCAAAAACCTCCCCCTTGTATTTTATCAATTTCCCTAATAAAATCACTTGCATTAAAACACATTCTAAATTTCACAATACAGCCAGCTTTAATTCCCACAATTCACACAATCATGCATCTCATATTTCTCAAGATTCATCTCACTAGAATTTCCACATTTTGCATTTTTATACATACTTCAAAATATATATCTAATCCCGGATCGTACTCGATAATCACATAGACTTACATAATAATCTAGTGCGATCCAAAGTTACATCCCATATCTCTTCCTAGTACTGTGAAATTAAAGTTTGTATAACTATCAAAACGATATACAATTAGTATACCTCAAAAGCGCAAAAGCTAGGCCCGTAGAATGTAGACGAGTACCACAACTAGGTACAGTTCCCGAGAGCCTATACAATGCCTGAGCTGGATATCAACTCGTATGATTTGCAGATGTTAAATTTAAAGGGGTGAGCAAATCCACGGCTTAGTAAGTAGCTTAAATAAATACAGACTAGGCTCATATCGTAAAACATGATCATACATGCATGAACTTTATAAAATAGCATGTATGCATTTTATCAAGATTAGCTACTAACTTGTATGTACAACAGATTGCATAAGCTCATTCATGCTTTTCTTCGTTTCTTTAACTCACACAATATCATACTTTTTGTCCCTTTTTTATTGATATGGTTAAGCGTGAAAGATACAACCATTTCAAATAGCACATGAGTCTATAGCATAAAATAAGTATAGTTCAACAATTATTCCCATTCTCTGTCATATGTATGAAGCTATTTTATCTAACGATAATCATCACATTCATAGATCACAATCATTTATTCATTGTCTCAATGGTATATGATTTCCCATAATTCATCAGTACATTGTAGCACTTAGCTCTCAAAGGATTCTAGAGGTGGCTCCCACAGTTCCGAAGAATCTATGTAGCACGTAGGTCTGTTGAGTTCTCTAGAGGTGGCTCACACGGTATAAAAGATCGAGTTTTACTCGGGTTTACCTCTATGGCTTATGTTTTCAAATGGTTCATCGATACACGTGTAGCACTTAGCTCTCAAAGGACTCTAGAGGTGGCTCCCACAGTTCGGAAGAATCTGTGTAGCACGTAGTTCCTTTGAGTTCTCTAGAGGTGGCTCACACGGTACAAAAGAATGATTACTCGGATTGGCCTCTATGGCGCATGATTTCTAGAGATAAAGCTCTAAAATAGTTCAATCCCTTGAGTCACTAAGTACTTCAGTTATCATACGATTCCATTATCCTAGTTTTCAATAAATACAACTAAGAGCCATTCAAAGTCCATAAGTTAAACATCGTAGGCTGTATACATTTTGTACACTAGTTTGTATATACATTTCAAGACATAACAATGTATTGGCATGTTCACTAGGTGTAACTTAATTAAATCACATACCATTCCCATGATATGGGCACCCGCATTTTATACCAGTTTGTATTCTCATCGAGCATAAGAAATTATAACACACCACGCACAAATTACAACTTATTCAAAAATATTCACGAACACATCAAGCCCAACTTATATCTTACCCATACTTACTTTCATGGTCTTATCCGAATATTCCACTAAACTTGATGTGGATTTAGGTAAATATCTAGTGAAGATTCATTCATCTCTTATGAGATGATTCTAGTGAGACTTTTTTAACCCACTTACCTCGAGGCTTAGTAATTATCCTCCTCGCGCTTCTGAGTCTGTACTCAAACCTCTACACCGTTTCGCTTCGCTACACATAATCCATTAACATTTCGATAAGTTTACATCATCGTGCTTAATCATGTACTTAAAATAAGGACCTTAGAAAAATGCTATTAATTTCGAGTAACTATTAATCTAAAGCTACCTCCTTATCGTCAATTACGACGTACCCATGGTATGAGTCCTTATATACATATATATATATATATATATATATATGTTTAAGCATCTTTGTGTTTATATCTATATGTATATTCCAATATATATATTATAGATATATATTTATTTATCTATGCTTATCCCTTTTTCTTTCTTCTTATCAATATTTATTACGTATAAATAAACATATACTTATACATTTATATCATTTTTAATGACACATAACATATTGATCATCATGATATATGTATATATATAAATATATATATTTATATCCATATCTCTATCACTCTCAATAATATATCTTAGAGCAAAATTAATCGAAGCCATTTGTACATTGAGAATTTATTCATTTATATTCTATTTATCATACTAATGATATTAATTTGCATGTGTGTGTATATATTTATATACTTGTATCCATCCTAAACCAATGTATGGTTTTGTATCTTTAAAAAAATAATAATAATAAACTTCTTCCACCGAATTTCATATTGCCTCTTCTCCTTAAAGTCTTCAATTAAAACCTATGCCAATAATTAACTTATCATTATCATACTAGTGATATGTATGTATATTTTTATAAATCTATACATACATGTGTATAACATTAAGACTCAAAGCAAAGAAGTCTTACCCCTTTTTGTTGATTCCCAACCGAGAGCTTCAAGCTCTCCTTTCTTTTTTTTTTTTTTGTATTGGTTATCCTTCACTCATACTCAATTTTTCCACAGCCTATAGTCATGCCCGTAGCCTCCTACTCAGCCTTCACCCAGCTTTCAACGTGTTCTTCCTTCCTGTTATTCAGCCATTTCTAGCCTTAAGTTCCAGCCACCTGTGTCACGCAGCCTTTGTTCATCCTCCACTCACGAGCTGGTCTCGGTTCCCTCTTTAACAAAACCAGATTTGTTTCCCCGCTACTACAGCAATTCTTCCTTTTCTCTTCTTTCTTGGTGGCTGCTTACAATGGAGAGGTAATGGCTGCACCTTCCTTCCTCTTCTTTCTCTTCCCTTCTTCCCCTTTCGGCTTTACCTATCCTTTCTTCCTTCTCTTCTCGGCTGCACCTTTCTTTCCTTCCCTTGCTTTTCTCTTTACCGAAAATGCTCAGCCTTCAACCCTCTCTCCCTGTTGGTCTCACCTCTCCTTTCACTTCTTTTCTTTTCTTTTATTTTCAAAGCTTCCTCAAGAAGCTTTTTGTTGTTGCCGAGAATTGCTAGTGGAGTTTGATGGGAGAAAGTCCCATCAAACTCCACTAAGTCTTATTTTAATTTATCTTAAATTTGTTTTTATTTTAATTTTCTATTTCTATTACAATTATCTATTTTATGTATATTTTTATAATTATAGTTGCATAATTAAAATACATATATGTAACTAATATATATATATATATATATTTGTTTTGTTGTATTTCCGTATATATATATATATATATATATATATATATATATATATAATAAGTATGTGTATATCTATTTCAAGTATTACATATATAATATATATATTTTTATACTTATTTACATATATATCAATATATAATTTATGTGTAATATATTTTTAATGGAGGTATGTACATATACATATATATTCCTTCTTTACTTTAATCTTTACCTATATTTATATATTTACATATTTAATACTCAATAGGCATATATATATATATATCTATATATATATATATATATATATATAGATATCTATATCTATATCTATGTATTCTTCACCTATTTATATGTTAATTGTTTTAATGTTGAAGTATACTACATTTCCTTTAGTGTATTTGTGCCTTCGTTTTATTAAAACAAATATACATATATATTTTAGGGAATACATGCATCTATTTGTTCTTATAAAATTCTTGAACTCATTATAAGATTTCTAAATTATCTTAAGGATTATTTATTGCTAAATTTACTAAACTTGCAGCTTCATTCTCATTACTTGAAATAATGGCAATTACAAAGTGCATCATAGTACCAAGCTTATTATATGTCTCTTATTTATTTACTAACATGGTACAAAATTTCGCAGTCTTCACATCCTCCCCACCTTAGGAAATTTGGTCCTCCAAATTCTCCATGTCCATCTGAAATAAATGAGGGTACTTCTCCTTCATTAAGCTTTCTAGTTCCCATGTAGCTTCCTCTGAGGTGTGATGCTGCTAAAGCACTTTAGCCAAAGGAATTGTCTTAGGCCTCAATATCTTATCTTTTCTGTCTAAAATCCGAATAGGTCTCTTGACATAACTTAAGTCCTCCCTGATCTCCAACGGCTCATACTTAATGACATGGGATGGGTTCGGATGATACTTCCTTAACATCGACACATGGAAGACGTTATGCACACCCGATAGCTTTGGCGGTAATGCTAGTCGGTATGCTACGTCACCAATCCTTTCTAGTATTTCAAACGAACCAATGTATCGATGGCTTAGCTTCCCTTTCTTACCAAATCTCATTATGCCTTTAGTCGGAGAGATCTTTAAAAACACTTTATCACCAACTTGAAACTCTAAAGGTCTTCTCCAACAGTTGGCATAGCTTTTCTTTCTACTTTGGGCTGTCCTCAATCTATCACATATCAACCTCAGATCTTCGGAAGCTTTCTCTACAATCTCCGGAGTGAATATCTTTCTTTCACCTACCTCTTCCCAGCCAATAGGGGATCTACACCTACGCCCATACAATGCCTCGTAAGGTGCCATCCCAATGCTAGAGTGAAAGCTATTATTATATGCAAATTTCGCTAGTGCCAAATGATCATCCTATGAGCCTTGAAAATCCATAACACATGCCCTCAACATGTCCTCAAGTGTTTGAATAGTTCTCTCTGATTGCCCATCGGTTTGAGGATGAAAAGCTGTGCTAAAACTCAGTTTAGTTCCCAAAGCATCCTGGAAGTGTTCCCAGAAACGGGAAGTAAACCCAGAATCTCTGTCTGAAACTATGCTCACTAGGACCCCATGTAGCCTCACAATTTCTTTGACATACATATTTGCTAAGGCATTAAGCGAATCGGTAGCCTTCATAGCTAGGAAATGAGCGGACTTTGTCAATCTGTGGACTATCACCCAGATTGCATCATGATTCCTACGAGTCTTCAAGAGCCCCATAATGAAGTCCATAGTCACGTGCTCCCACTTCCATGTAAGTATGGGTAAAGGCTTTAGTAAGCCTACTGGCCGCTAGTGTTCAATCTTAACCTTTTGGCACACTAGGCATTTGGACACAAAGGTCGCTATATCCTTCTTCATACCAGCCCACCAATACACCTTGCGTAAGTTCTGATACATCTTTGTATTGCCTGGATGCATAGTGTATTTGGAGCTATGTGCCTCTTCCAAAATTTGCCTCTTCAACATCTCGTCATCCGGGACACAAATCCTGTCCCTGTGTCTCAACAACCCATCATCTGAAATCTCGAACTCTGAGTCTTGGTTTGGTTGTATTCTACTAGCAATCTCTACAAGTCTAGGATCCTCTTTCTGGGCTTGTCTAATATGATCAATAATGCTAGGCTCTATTCTCAAGCTAGCCATCAAACACTCACCATCTGGTTCCAGGTTTATATTCAGCTCCAAAAATTTCTCCATCAAACCCCATTCTCAAACCATCATGTAGCTAACTAAACCCACACTCTTCCTGCTCAACGCATCAGCCACTTGGTTGGCTTTACTTGGATGGTAGAGAATCTTGTAGTCATAGTCCTTTAATAGCTCCATCTATCGTCTCTGTCTCATATCCAGCTCTTTCTGCGAGAATAAGTACTTTAAACTTTTGTGATCTGTGTAAATCTGGAACCGTTCACCATACAAATAATGGCGTCATATCTTTAGTGCAAACACTACCGCTGCCAACTCCAGATCATGGGTAGGATAGTTTCTCTCATGGTCCTTTAACTGTCTCGAACCATATGCCATTACTCTACCATTCTGCATCAACACACACCCTAGACCTTGTAGAGAGGCATCACTATACACTGCAAATCCTCCGGATCCACTTGGAATTGTCAACACAGGAGCTGTAGTCAGTCTTTGCTTCAGTTCTAGAAAACTATGCTCACACGCATTATTCCACCCAAACTTGACATCCTTGCGTGTGAGTCGGGTTAATGGAGCAGCAAGGTTGGAGAATCCCTTTACAAATCTCCTATACTAACCCGCAAGTCCTAAAAAGCTGCGAATTTCGGTCACTGTCTTCCGCCTCTCCCTGTCACGACCCGTGACCACATTTTTCACCTTATTGTACACAACTTAACTGGTTGGGCTGTTCGTGATACTTCACTTGTACTGACTGTTAAACAATTTTACATAACATTGTTTATATTATACACATCCCCTATGGTAATTAATCAGATAAGTAGTACTGTTGACATGTCTAAATATAGAAAATAAATGATCATACCTCATATAACTCAGTCGGTCTGTCACATTTTCCTTCATGTACAGCTGGGATCCACTACCCACTGAACTCACAATCATCAAAACCTGAAATGTTTAAAATTAAGGGGTGAGCAAAACCACGGCTCAGTAAGGGAATTATATGCCTCACTTGATACTCAGCTTCCTATATGCTGAAAATCTTTTTCATTTTTCCTATGGGCTCTAGGCTCGCATGTAGGAAGGATACTACAGTCGGCTAGGGATCCGAATGGAGTAAGGTAGGTATTTTAGAATACCATACTTGTTACGAAACTTAGAAGCAACTGTAGAGAGAAATTTTCATTTCGTTTTGAATTAATAAATCGTTTTCCGTTTCCATTTTCATAACCTTTTCATATTCTTTTCAAAATGGTGCTTTTATGAAATAAAGCACTTAAATAAAATAATTAATATTCGTATATTCCTTGAAAAGAATATTAGTTAAATCATCATCTTATTTCTTTAAAACTCATTTCATATTTTACTGTACAATCATAATTAGTACAGAACTTTAAATAGCAAAATAAGCTATTAATTCCTTTTCGTATAACATATAAATCATTTATTATCTATTATTCAATTTAAAAATTTAAAATTAAAAATAAGAATATTAAAATCTATTCCACTTATCACATTAGCAAAACAGCAAGCACTTCGGTAGATTAGTCACTATACAAGTCGATAATTCGATTACTGTGCAAGTTAATAAATTAATCCATTTACAAAACGAAAGTCAATAAACTTTAAGAGTATAGCTTAACTCATTGAAAACAGTTCCAATATAACCAAATTACTTAATCACTTTAGGCGTAAGCCCCAATTCACTGATTTAGTTACGACATCCATCCTAACTAGCTATGGAGTTAAGTGTCATATCAAGGAACTCGTGTAGCACGTAGGTCCTTCGGGATTCTAGAGGTGGCTCCCACGGTACAGAAATCGAGTCTTCACTCGGTTTGGCCTTTAGGACACAGACTTCTTACTAACACATCGGAACTCTTGTAGCACTTAGTGCTCAAAGGATTCTAGAGGTGGCTCCCCATAGTTCACAAAGAATCTATGTAGCACTTAGGTCCATTGAGTTCTCTAGAGGTGGCTCACACGGTACAGAAGCTTCTTACTAACACATCGGAACTCGTGTAGCACTTAGTGCTCAAAGGATTCTAGAGGTGGCTCCCCATAGTTCACAAAGAATCTATGTAGCACTTAGGTCCATTGAGTTCTCTAGAGGTGGCTCACACGGTACAAAGATCGAGTCTTTACTCGGGTTGGCCTTTATGCCATATATACCTTCCACTATCTTATCAGAACTCATGTAGTACTTATAATCTAATATTCCATTTAAGACCATAGTAAGAATATTAGATTTATCATTTCTTCCTTTTTGAAAAAATATTACATGTTCGTATCACATGTCTTATGAAAGTCATCTCACAGTACTATAATCAGTACCGAAATGAGCATTTTGTAAAAATGCTATAAATCAATTGATTTTCTTCTCATATCATATAAAACATGTTCTTTTCACATGTCACGCAATCATATATCACATTTTTCGTTTGACATATTCCATATCATGTAAAACACTTTCCTTTTTAACATAATACCTATCATTTATGGAGTCTAAGATAGACATCAATCTTATCATACTATAAATCCCGGAGGGTAAAGAAATCAACCGGTCAAATCTATGACCATAATCTATATTGTCCTCGGTGGATCACTGATCAGGTTTCGTTCGAGACTAAACACATCACATATCATGCATCAACATGATAGGAATGTCAACCGGTTTCAAAACTGTATTTTTCATCGTAAAATAAACCTTTATGGAATTTATATAAATATATAATTTCATAATTTAAATCCATAAGGGTTAAAATCCTTTAGTGAATATTAATAAAATATTCATAAAAATATTCACTGTATTTCACTTCATCTTTCGTCTCGTATTTCGTGTAATTTATCTATTCCGATAATTTTCGGTGATTTCATTATCACCATTCTCGAAAACATGAATATTTTCAAATTCCATCTCATTATATTCATGTTTTATGAAATTTAGTAATTTCCTCATGTTTCGTGATTTAATATCGATTTTCAGAAATAAAATCATTTAATATGATTTTATAAAGTTTTTTTAAAATTTTCGGCAGTATAACGGCTGTCGATTTACTAACCTCCTGCACGAAAAATACAGTTTTAAATTTTCAGCCAGTACTTCAATCCAAAATTTTTAGCCAATCCTGCATCATAATAATTTTCATAAAATATTTGCATAAAATATTTCAAATTAAACTATGCAGACTGAATATCCTTACAGTGCTGCACATGCATCCCTTACCTTTTTTCGGGTCGGCGACTTCCTCTTATCGATCGCGCCAGAACTCCATTTCTCCCGATTCCTTATCCCGATTGCTGAAAATAAATTTCTGGAAATAAAAATTCTAAAAATTAGAATTTTTTCATAATTTATTAAATTTTTCTGAAATTTAATTTTCTGAAATTTCTTACCGAATTTTTGTAATTTTCGGGTTGTCGAATTTCCGGGAATCTCCGAATTCCCGAAATTCTCATTTTTTCTCTTTTTCTTCCTTTTTCCTCTTTTCTTTTTCTTTCTTTCTTTTTCTTTTCTTTCTCTTTCTTTCTTTTTCTTTTTCTTTTTCCTTTTTTTTCTCTGGCCGGACCGGTTCAGACCGGTACGTGCCTCATCTCGTCGGTTCGGCAGCCAACGGTCCTCCTTTCCGCCGGTTCGTGCCTCCCACAGCTGACCTACGTTGCGGGGATGCCGGATCTGGCCTCCGTTTCGCCCCATCACCGGCGACGGCGCCGGATCTGGATCCGTGGGTTTCGGTCCCTTCCTCCTCTCTTTTCTCCTTCCTCCGCCAGATTCTCCTTCGCCAGTGGCTCTTCTCACCTTCACCTGGTTCTCGCCGGTCTCGTGGGGGGAGTGGCGGTGCCCAAATCGACCGGCACCGCTGTGTCTCTTTTTCCTTTCTCTTCTCAGTTTTGCTTCCTATTTCGTGTCGATTCCTTCTCTGTTTCACTTCGCCAGCGTTAGCGTCGGCTTCCTCTTCCTCTCCTCTCGCCGGTGACACCTTCTCTCTTCTCTTCTTCTCTTCTCTGGCGAAGGGGCCGGCTGCTCATCGGGGTGAAGAATAGGGTTTCCCGATTCTTCATCTGTTTCTTTTTTTTTTTTACTTGTTTTTAATTTTTACTTCATTTAATTATATACATATATATTGTATATACAAAATGCATACAATAATATTATTATATATATTATAACACTATATATATATTATATATATATTTCATGTATTAACAAGATACATAATTAGTATATATATTTGTTTAATTTAAATTACATAACATTTATATATACTTATATAAATGATATATTAATACAATACCTATTGTATTTCAAATATACATATCTATATGTATATTTAAACCTTAATGTAAATGTCACGACCCGTGACCACATTTTTCATCTTCTTATACATAACTTAACCGGTTGGGCTGTCTGCGATGCTTCACTTGTATTGACTATTAAACAATTTTACATAATATTGTTTATATTATACACATCCCTTATCGTAACTAATCAGATAAGTAGTACTGTTGACGTGTCTAATACAGAGAATAAATGATCATACCTCACATAATCAGTCGGTCTGACACATTGTCCTTCATGTACAGCCAGGATCCACAATCCATTGAACTCACATTCATCAAAACCTGAAATGTTGAAAATTAAGGGGTGAGCAAAACCACGGCTCAGTAAGAGAATTATATGCCTCACTTGATACTCAGCTTCCTATATGCTGAAAATCTTTTTCATTTTTCCTATGGGCTTTAGGCTCGCATGTAGGAAGGATACTACAGTCGGCTAGGGATCCGAATAGAGTAAGGTAGGTATTTTAGAATACCATACTTGTTACGGAACCTAGAAGCAACTGTAGAGAGAAATTTTCATTTTTGTTTTGAATTAATAAATCCTTTTCCTTTTCAATCTTTCATAACCTTTTTCATATTCTTTTCAAATTAATGCTTCTACGAAATAAAGCATTTAAATAAAATAATTAATATTCGTATATTCCTTGAAAAGAATGTTAGTTAAATCATCATCTTATTTCTTTAAAACTCATTTCGTGTTTTAATGTACTCTCTTAATTAGTACCGTCCTTTAAAGAGCAAAATAAGCTATTAAAATCTATTCCCATATAACCGATTACTTAATCACTTTAGGCGTAAGCCCCAATTCACTGATTCAGTTACGACATCCATTCTAACTAACAATAGAGTTAAGTGTCATATCGAGGAACTCGTGTAACACTTAGTGCTTAAAGATTCTAGCGGTGGCTCACACGGTACAGAAATTTCTTATTAACACATCGAAACTCGTGTAGCACTTAGTTCCCGAAGGACTCTAGAGGTGGCTCCCACGGTACAGAAATTTCTTATTAACACATCGAAACTCGTGTAGCAGTTAGTTCCCGAAGGACTCTAGAGGTGGCTCCCACGTACAGAAATTTCTTATTAACACATCGAAACTCGTGTAGCACTTAGTTCTCGAAGGACTCTAGAGGTGGCTCCCACGGTTTGGAACTCGAGTCTTTGCTCGGTTTGGCCTTTACTAACACATCGACTATCATTTATGGAGTCTAAGATAGACATCAATCTTATCAGACTATAACCTCGAAGGGTACAGAAATAAACCGGTCAAATCTATGACCATAATCTATATTGTCCTCTGTGGGTCGCAGATCAAGTGTCGACCGGGACTAAACATATCACATATCATGCATCCGCATGATAGGAATGCCAACCAATCTCAAAACCGTAGTTTTCATCATAAAATAAACTTATATGGAATTTATATAAATATAAAATTCCATAATTTAAAACCATAAGGGTTAAAATCCTTTAGTGAATATTTATAAAAATATTCATAAAAATATTCACTATATTTGACCTGATCTTTCGTCTCGTATTTCGTGTAATTTATCTATTTTGAGAATTTTCGGTGATTTCGTTGTCACCATTCTCGAATACATGAATACTTTAAAATTCCATCTCATTATATTCATGTTTTATGAAATTTAGTAATTTCCTCATGTTTCGTGATTTACTATCGAAATTCGGAAATAAAATCACTTAATATGATTTTATAAAGTTTTTCTAAAATTTTCGGCGGCATAACGGCTGCCGATTTACTAACCTCCTGCACGGAAAAATATAGTTTTAAATCTTTCAGCCAGTACTTCTTCCCAAATTATTTTCAGCAAATCATGCATCATAATAATTTTCATAAAATATTTGCATAAAATATTTCAATTTAAAATATGCAGACTAAGTATCCTTACAGTGCTGCACATGCATCCCTTACCTTTTTCCAGGTCGACGACTTCCGCTTATCGATCGCGCCCGCACTCCATTTCTCTCGATTCCTTATCCCGTTTGCTGAAAATAATTTCTGGAATTAAAATTCTAATTTTTAGATTTTTTTCATAATTTATTTAATTTTTCTGAAATTAAATTTTCGGGAAATTTCTTACCGAATTTTCGTAAATGTTTGGGTTGTCGAATTTCCGAGAATTTTCCGAATTCCCGAAATTCTCCTTTTTCCTCTTTTTCTTCCTTTTTCTTTCTTTTTTCTTCCTTTTTCCTTCTTTTTTTTTCTTCCTTTTTCTTTTTCTTTTCTTTTCTTTCTTTTCTTTTTCTCTTTTTTTTTTCCTTTCTTTGGCCAGACCGGTTTAGACCGGTTTGTGCCTCATCCCGCCGGTTCAGCCGGTTCGGTCGCCGGCGGTCCTCATTTCCATCGGTTCACGCCTCCCACAGTTGGCCGACGTTGCGAGGATGCCGGATTTGGCCTCCGTTTCACCCCATCACCGGCGACGGCGCCGGATCTGGGTCTGTGGGTTTCGGCCTCTTTCTCCTCCGTTTCTTCCTTCCTCTGCCATTTCCTTCACCGCCGATGGCCTCCTTCTCCTTCGTTGGTCCTTGCCGATGGCGTTGGTGGCGGTGGCGGTGCCCGGATCGACCGGCACCGCCGATCTCTCCTTTCTTTTTCCTTTCGGTTTTCGCCTCTGTTTTCCTTTTCGTTTCTTCCTCTGCGTCCGTCGTCACCGGCCCTTCCTCTTCCTTCTCTCGCCTACAGTGGTCACTCTCTCTCCCTTCTCTTTCCTGGCCGCCGGCGCCGACCGGCTTCCTTGCCATTTCTGTTGAAGAAACGGGAATCGGGTATCCCGATTCCCTGTTTCTATTCTTCTCTTTTTTTTTTTTCATTTGTTTCTTTCCTCTTTTGGTTTTTATTTCCTTTCCCTTTTTAGTATATAGTATACTATATATTATACACTATAAATTATATTTTATACATATAATTTATATATTATTATACATATATTATTTCACATATAATGTAATACAATATACATTATATATGAATTATATATTTTCTATATTACAAAAACATATATCTAGTATATATATGTATATATGTATATTTATATACTTTAAAGTAAATAACATTTATATATGTAAATTATATAAATGTTATTATACAATATATATACCTATAAATTTTAATATAAAATAATATTTACATTTTCTATATATGTATGTATATATATATTTATATATACAAAAAATATTATGTTTATATACATATGTATTATTTAAATTCATGAAATAGTATATATTTCCACATATATACCAACGTATACTAAATATATACTATATAGCATTTTAAATACATACGTATTTGTATAAAATACATTTATAATTTTTTTGTAATTATATAAACATACTTTATTTTCATTTCTCATTTTTTTTAAATTTGGATTTTTAATTTATCCAATTTAATTCTTTTTTTTCCTCTCTCTATTATTTTTATTTTCACTTCCAATTTAATTTCCTTTACACCAATTTCCCGATTCTTTCACTTCCTCACTTCTCGGGATTTTCACCCATATCCCATTCTCGCAAAATTTTATTTATTTCCTCTGATTTAATTTCTCCAATATTTATTTTCAATATTTCTAATTTCCAATAAAGGGAAAAATTTACGGTTATCACATCCTCCCCACCTTAAGAAATTCGGTCCTCCGAATTTAACTTAAGTCCAAAGGTGGTACATGTCGTACACTTACGACTTCTGACCTCTAGTTCATCCTCCAAGTAATATTGCCAGCACACTTTCAACATCAACAATACTTTAGACCACTACATGCTGTCTTTCATCATATATGTCTATACTCCCGTAAGTTCAGTTCTCAAATCGGAAGTTATTCACTTTTACTCTTTTCATATAAGAGTCCATACACAATATTTTTAATATTACAGCTAATCTATGCTGTTCATCATCCATTCTTCTCACTGAGTGCCGAGTCGACATAATTTGGTACTATCATGTACTCGTGTCAATCAATTATATGTAAGTGTCCCAGTAGCTTTCACATCTCATGCACACGCTCTCTCAATATCATGGAGCGGTTACATCTCACGCTCATATATATAAATATATATCAGTATGGAGCTGTGCTATCAATATACTTGGGATCTCAAAGCCTTTTGCTATCTCTCATTAGCATATGGCAACACAGAGACTCCCATCACATGTAAGGCTCACTGGAACTGTACATATATATTCACACCGTTTAACACTTATACTACGACTAAGGCACTAGAGAATCTAGAAGTCTGATAATGGAAAGTGATTCTATTTAGATCATCGGTCTTTAATCACTTCCATATCATCATTTCTCTTTTGGACTTTTATTGTCCACAATATTCTTTTTCACACTTATTCCATCAAGGCTGCATCTCATTTGCCGATTTTACTATAGATCATCTCTTACGATCATAATTCATGAGACTATCATATTCTCTTCATGTAGTATGGTCTTTATATCTCTTTTCATAATTTAGATTCTGTGATTGAATCCTCGAATTATCCATTTAAGCACCACATTATCTATACAATTCCACCATCTCTATCGTTTCGAGGTGGCTATATATACAACATTTCTTATTTATATACTGGCAGTAAACATATCAATTATCTTACTCCTTTGAGTATCATTACTTTCACTTATCAATTTTGGCTTTGATTTTACATCTTGCCACAGCTATGTGATAACCAACACAATTCACTTTCAGTCTTACCTTCGGGAACTGTTTTATATTGATGTTCCCTTCTCATCATGCAGTTTATTTCCTTATTCCACTTTCACTTTCGTTTTCATATGCTTACTCTCATCCCTTTTTGTCGGTTTTCTCAATTGATATGGTACTATACTGTTAAGATCTTTTAAAATCTTGCATACCATCTTTTTCTTTACACTATCCATCTACCGATTTTAATTTCTTTAATTAGATCTCCTCTATAGAGCAGCTAGTCTCATCACTCTTTTATAGGCTGACAATAGTATTTAGCTAGACTCATTACTTTCGTATCTCAATCATTGTCTTTATATCATAGACAGGTTCACTGTCATCCTGTCGTCTCGAGATCATATATCTCAAGAGGAGGTACTGTCTAGCCAAATCTTTAGTTGCAAATCTTAGCACAATTCCACAGTCTTTAAGAGTTTAAGGATCATATCACAATGCTGCTCATGTTCCATTTATACTTTAGACTCTATCAGTATTTCATCAATTTACTCATGTGAGGATGCCTCATTCTTTAGGCTTATCTACTTTACAAGGCAACTCATTACCCTTGTAACTTCAATCGAAACTTGTAAAATTCACTCCGAGTTCAAATCATCACCTTATGGACACCAATCTTCAATCTTTTATCTAAGGACTCTTTATATTGAGGCTAGTCTTATTAACTCCTCACACATCCCTAATCAGCTCCATAAAGCGTCTGTTTTCATGTAGATGAATACTTGTTCTTCACCAGAACTTTATCAATGATAGGAAATTAATACATCCTTTTTAATTCATCTACAACTCAATATCATTTGTATTTCTCTCATTTATACTTATACAGACAGTTTCATTATTCTCAATTTTTCATTATCTGTATTTTCGTCATTCAGACCTTTACACGTGAATTTCATTATTCACACAATTTTCAAAGTTATTTTCTTAAGCTTTTCGGATTCTTTCTATATCCTCCGATATAAACTTAGAATTTAACTTCATATTCAAAATCAAGTCAATGTTATCTCGATTCCTCTAATTTATATAACTCTGGAAGTTCTATCGAAAATCAAATCTGATATTTTCTTTAATCATACATTTCTTATCATCTTGTGACCATCGTTCTTCAACTTTTCATCTGATTATGCCTTTTACAAAGATTGCTCTTATAAGCTCCTTATACATCTCCGATTAAATCATATTTAAGGCATCACTTCCATATAATATTTATTTGTTCTTCATAAGAATTTTAGTGTATAACCAAAAATTTTAATACATCATTTAATTCATCCTCAAATCATATCATTTGTATTTCCTTTCTTTACATCGATACTTGTGAATTTCATCATCCATAATATTTTCCAAAAATTATTTTCTTAAGCTTGTCGGATTTCTTCTATATTCTTCGATACAAGCTTAAGAATAAATTTCATATCCACGATCGAGTCAACATTAACCTGATTTCTCAATCTATGTTACTCTGAAATTTATCGGGATTCTCATGCGGTAGTTTCTTTAACCACACTTCTTTTATCATTTTGGACCTTCATCATTGTGTCCCATCATTTCACAGTGTATTCTTAAGGTAGAGACATTCAATATTCAAATCATTTTGATACATACTCTACCTTGATTTTATTACCTAGTCATACTTTACAGCGTTACGAATCTCATTCCGGTAAGCTGTATTAAGTACAATGGTTATCAACACACTTTATAGCTACTTGTTTCAATTCAGTTATTCACTTTAAAACCATTTCCATTTACTGAATTCAGGCTTAATTTCCCTTGAGTATATTATCCACGAGGTTCGAACCTTGGCACCCTTACGTACCTAGTTCCTTACACTCGTGTTATCACTAAGCTTCTTGTAAGAGTCCCGCCTGTTCGAATCGACCGTTGGCGAGCATTCCCTAGGCGATTCCTTTCGCCCCAGGTTTACCCTTACTAGTGAGTCGGCGATGACATAGTTCGCCTGTATCTCATAACACATGATCCACTACGGGTCGCCCATCATTGAGTCGCCCATCACAGTTTTGTCTTAAGGGTCCTGAAGAATTTTAAGTTCGCTGTCATCTTCTTTTTATCACTTCACTGTTCTTATAATTATTCTCTAGCTTACAGTACTCCACACAGTACTTCATTCTGTAGCACATATTTCAGAGTTCGAAAATCAAATAATTCAGAAATCAGAAATAACAGAAAGTGGAGACATGGCAGTAACTCGGTATACATCAAGCAGCAAAGATATCCTATAAGGATAATAACAGATAGGCGTGTGGCCATAGTCCAAGTGGTCTACAGTGAACACTGATCAGGTGTCATCTGTGGCCGCTACGGACTGGATCAAATCATACAGCAACATAGTGCACAAAATTCATATCAGATACAAATACTGTAGGCCCCGAAGGTCACACTACAGCCAGATACTATAGGCCCCGAAGGTCACGCTATAGCCAGACACTGCTGGATGATGGTTAGCCAATGTCTCAAAACAAAAGTTTCATAGTTTGGAGTTCAAATCCGTAAGTCAAATCATACAGATATTGATAAAAGTTTATAAAGCAGATCATCGTAGAAAATTATAATTATTTTCCAATTATTTAAAAAAATTTAGTAATTTCCAACAACATATATATAAAGAAAAAATAGATTTTTTAGCGCCATGATTTATAATAAATTCGTAAAACCAAATTTAAGAGGAAAAATCACAAGACTTTAAAATCATGAAATTTAATAAGCTTTCAATAAAAACTGAATTCTTTAAATAATTCATGTTAATGCAGAGTTTCATAAGTCCTAGTTCGAAAGAGCAATTTCAAAACTCATAAAGGTTCCGAAACCAATTAAAATGCAAGGAATTTCAGAAATCTGAAATTTCACAACTTTTTTTTTTAAATATTTCTAAAACACTAAAGTTTGGTAATTTCCATAAGGTAAAATTTAATTTAAATATTCATGATTATGCTAAAATCAGGCAACTTAATATTTTCAAGACTGAATTCCTTAAGAAAGTTCTATCCTTAAGAAGTTTCTTACCTTTTTAGCTGAAATCGCAAAAATCAATATTCTTACGAAAATTCGATAGCATAACGATATCAAATTTCTAAAGTCTCTTGCAAATCATTCGTAGTTCATAAAACACAATGCAATTTATCTTAAAATCATTTCATTTTTCATAGTATCTAACGATCCCGTTCAATACACTCTTAATTTTTCGACCCTTTCAGTCAATAACCGGGCCAAACATCTGATGACATTCCACTACACACTTTGGATCGCATCATACCATTTTATTGTGAAGCCCCGGATTTACCGTTTCTTTCAGGGATTTACCGAGCCACTTCACTCATCCGTACTCGTTTTATTGTAAGGACCGGGAGTGCCTGGATCTCCGTTAACCAGGGATTTACCACCCCAGTATCTTACTCATATGTACTGTCCGCTCTGGGTTCTAGAGGTTGCCCCCATCACACAAATGTGGCACTTAGTCCCTTACGGATTGTTTTATTGTAAAGCCCAGGATTTACCACTATGGCCCAAAATCCACTCATGGGGGGGCCCTGGCCGCCTCACTCAACCGTACTGTTATCCCCTATGGCCCACAGTCCACTTGGAGTTTTTTTTCTTTCGCGTCCGTAATCTAAGTGTTAGTGGAATCAGTAATAGGGATCATTAGATTCATATGACATCTTCTATGCCATTAATAATTCCATTACTATCAATGGATTCCAATTCAGCTCGGTTTTAACACTATTCCGAACATCGCCCAATATAGGGGCATTTTCGTCATTTCGACATTTATTTCTATCTCCTCAATATACATTCAAATCAATGAACTGATCATCTATGTGTTGATAGTATCCTTTCTGATACTTATAACAGTAATTTAGATCTCATTCGATTTTCGATAGAGAAGTTCACTAAAATCCACAATGGGATTATTTTACTTGTAATTCAGCTTTATAACATTAATTTCTCTGTCAAATCGGTCGATTCCAACTTCTGGTGATCTATTTTGACTCCCGGTAAAATTTTGGGGTAGGGGTATTTTGGTCATTTTTGGCTAAAAATTTTCTCTCTCTTCAAATTACCCTCAATCGGTGATCTTAAAGTTTATTTAATGATGATATTTCATTCCCCTACTTTATACCATCACTTTCAGGTCTCAATTCGGTTCGGACAGAAAAGTACTGGTGGGGCCCTCACCGAGTCCATTTCTGTTCCTTACCGAACAGACCTTCATTTAGACTAGAAGAATCAGCAATAATTCGGTAATTTCTGAGCCTATTTTCTTCTTTAACATTCTCAGTTAATACTTTCTCACTCCCTTTAAATCATTTTACTCCATTTACAATCATTTATTTTCTCTATGTATACAGACGACACAGTACTACCGAGGATGTTTAACTCTTTTCCTTCCAAAAGTATCCACAGACATCAGGCCAACCATTGCTCTGATACCATTAAATCTGTCACGACCCCTGACCACATTTTTCATCTTCTTATACATAACTTAACCGGTTGGGCTGTATGCGATACTTCACTTGTACTGACTGTTAAACAATTTTACATAATATTGTTTATATTATACACATCCCCTATCGTAACTAATCAGATAAGTAGTACTGTTGACGTGTCTAAATATAGAGAATAAATGATCATACCTCAAATAATCAGTCGGTCTGACACATTGTCCTTCGTGTACAGCCAGGATCCACAATCCATTGAACTCACATTCATCAAAACCTGAAATGTTGAAAATTAAGGGGTGAGCAAAACCACGGCTCAGTAAGAGAATTATATGCCTCACTTGATACTCAGCTTCCTATATGCTGAAAATCTTTTTCATTTTTCCTATGGGCTCTAGGCTCGCATGTAGGAAGGATACTACAATCGGCTAAGGATCCGAATAGAGTAAGGTAGGTATTTTAGAATATCATAATTGTTACGGAACCTAGAAGCAACTGTAGAGAGAAATTTTCATTTTTGTTTTGAATTAATAAATCCTTTTCCTTTTCAATCTTTCATAACCTTTTTCATATTCTTTTCAAATTAATGCTTCTACGAAATAAAGCATTTAAATAAAATAATTAATATTCGTATATTCCTTGAAAAGAATGTTAGTTAAATCATCATCTTATTTCTTTAAAACTCATTTCGTGTTTTAATGTACTCTCTTAATTAGTACCATCCTTTAAAGAGCAAAATAAGCTATTAAAATCTATTCCTATATAACCGATTACTTAATCACTTTAGGCGTAAGCCCCAATTCACTGATTCAGTTACGACATCCATTCTAACTAACAATGAAGTTAAGTGTCATATCGAGGAACTCGTGTAGCACTTAGTGCTCAAAGATTCTAGCGGTGGCTCACACGGTACAGAAATTTCTTATTAACACATCGAAACTCGTGTAGCACTTAGTTCCCGAAGGACTCTAGAGGTGGCTCCCACGGTACAGAAATTTCTTATTAACACATCGAAACTCGTGTAGCAGTTAGTTCCCGAAGGACTCTAGAGGTGGCTCCCACGTACAGAAATTTCTTTTTAACACATCGAAACTCGTGTAGCACTTAGTTCTCGAAAGACTCTAGAGGTGGCTCCCACGGTTTGGAACTCGAGTCTTTGCTCGGTTTGGCCTTTACTAACACATCGACTATCATTTATGGAGTCTAAGATAGACATTAATCTTATCATACTATAACCTCGAAGGGTACAGAAATAAACCGGTCAAATCTATGACCATAATCTATATTGTCCTCTGTGGGTCGCAGAGCAAGTGTCGACCGGGACTAAACATATCACATATCATGCATCCGCATGATAGGAATGCCAACCAATCTCAAAACCGTAGTTTTCATCATAAAATAAACTTATATGGAATTTATATAAATATAAAATTCCATAATTTAAAACCACAAGGGTTAAAATCCTTTAGTGAATATTTATAAAAATATTCATAAAAATATTCACTATATTTCACTTCATCTTTCGTCTCGTATTTCGTGTAATTTATCTATTTCGAGAATTTTCGGTGATTTCGTTGTCACCATTCTCGAATACATGAATATTTTAAAATTCCATCTCATTATATTCATGTTTTATGAAATTTAGTAATTTCCTCATGTTTCGTGATTTACTATCGAAATTCGGAAATAAAATCACTTAATATGATTTTATAAAGTTTATCTAAAATTTTCGGCAGCATAACGGCTGCCGATTTACTAACCTCCTGCACGGAAAAATACAATTTTAAATCTTTCAGCCAGTACTTCTTCCCAAATTATTTTCAGCAAATCATGCATCATAATAATTTTCATAAAATATTTGCATAAAATATTTCAATTTAAAATATGCAAACTGAGTATCCTTACAGTATTGCACATGCATCCCTTACCTTTTTCCAGGTCGGCGACTTCCGCTTATCGATCGCGCCCGCACTCCATTTCTCCCGATTCCTTATCCCGATTGCTGAAAATAATTTCTGGAATTAAAATTCTAATTTTTAGAATTTTTTTCATAATTTATTTAATTTTTTTGAAATTAAATTTTCGGGAAATTTCTTACCGAATTTTCGTAAATGTCCGGGTTGTCGAATTTCCAGAAATTTTTCGAATTCCCGAAATTCTCCTTTTTCCTCTTTTTCTTCCTTTTTCTTTCTTTTTTTTTCTTCCTTTTTCTTTTTCTTTTCTTTTCTTTCTTTTCTTTTTATCTTTTTTTTTCTCCTTTCTCTGGCCGAACCGGTTCAGACCGGTTTGTTCCTCATCCCGCCGGTTCAGTCGGTTCGGTCGCCGGCGGTCCTCCTTTCCGCCGGTTCACGCCTCTCACAGTTGGCCGACGTTGCGAGGATGCCGGATCTGGCCTCAATTTCACCCCATCACCGGCGACGGCGCCGGATCTGGGTCCGTGGGTTTCGGCCTCTTTCTCCTCCGTTTCTTCCTTCCTCCGCCGTTTCCTTCACCGCCGATGGCCTCCTTCTCCTTCGTTGGTCCTTGCCGATGGCGTTGGCGGCGGTGGCGGTGCCCGGATCGGCCGGCACCGCTGATCTCTCCTTCCTTTTTCCTTTCGGTTTCCGCCTCTGTTTTCCTTTTCGTTTCTTCCCCTGCGTCTGTCGTCACTGGCCCTTCCTCTTCCTTCTCTCGCCGACAGTGGTCACTCTCTCTCCCTTCTGTTTCCTGGCCGCCGGCGCCGACCGGCTTCCTTGCCATTTCTGTTGAAGAAACGGGAATCGGGTATCCCGATTCCTTGTTTCTATTCTCTTCTCTTTTTTTTTTCATTTGTTTCTTTCCTCTTTTGGTTTTTATTTCCTTTCCCTTTTTAGTATATAGTATACTATATATTATACATTATAAATTATATTTTATACATATAATTTATACTATATATTATACATATATTATTTCACATATAATGTAATACAATATACTGTTGGATTATGCCCTTAGAACCATTCAGTAGATGATTGACTTTGGCATTTTTTTATGTATCATGACATTTTATTTATAGCTCATTATTATATTTGTCTTATAACTGCGTAATGTAATCTTATATGATAATGTCCTTAGAATAGTAATAACACACTATTCTTAAAATATCCCTAGTCAAGTATTATTGTGAACAAGGATAACAATGATACGATAAGACTAGTATGTGGTTGACTGATGACCATTGTCATGGATATAGGATATCAAGTCATCACATAGGTACATGTTAGAGAACTATGTACTGGATCGACCCTCCATGAGAACGCTACATGGATTGTTATATGAGTGTCATAAGCGATTCTCATAGTGATGATGGTGTATGTGATCCTTTGACTTGAGATCATCAGAGATCCCAACATAGAGAATTGCATACTTTAATGCTGCTAGATGTCATTCGTAACAGGATGGACTATAAAGGTAGTAATGGGTATGTCTTGATCTATGTAGAGGGATGTTGAGTGATCAAGATAGAATTTATCCCTCTTATATAACAAGAGTGATGTCTTGGGCCCTTTGATAGAGTGAGACTAAGAAATGCATGGCCGTGCTCGAAAAAGTCAATATGAGATATTGATTTTATTTGTTTAATTAGTCTACTCAAGAATCAAAAACGCTCTTTAAGGCTGCTGATCGTGAGACGTTCAAGAGTCGTGAGATCCGTTCGTGTGGATACCATAGAGGCAGGAATGAAAGGTTGTTGCTTGTGACTCGACCAACGACAGAAATCAGAGAAAACGTTAGGTAAAATCTCGAAACCCTAATCAGGCAACTCTCCGAATCGATCCTGGTGGAGGCCGAATGATTTAAATTTCGCTGCATGTTTGTTTCGGTCTCCTTCACTAGTATCCGAGCCAGATTCGGAGTCCCTGATTTGTTTTGATAATAGCATGATCTCTGGTTACTTTCTGTTTATGATTACATGCAATCGTTTTAATGAGATTAATACGGATTAGAATGTATATGATATATTTAGAGGCTAGAAATCGAATTGTTGAAATTATATATATGATATATATCAATTTCGATTCAACTTATATGTGAGATATAATCTGTGATGCGAATTATTAATGGCGGTTTCTGTTCGGCATAAACGTTATGGAAGAAACAGAATAATGTCGAAAGTGTTCTAATGCGACTAAAATTATAGTCAGTATGAGATACTGGCTGGAACATCCTGATAAGATTAGGACACTTTCGGATAAGGGGCGTTGGCAATGTCAATATTGTTGACCTTTTTTAACCCCGCAGTCGGGTCATAATTCTTTTCAAATGTGCCTCATTAATAAAATTAAAAGTTGAAATTGCATTACACTTGTTTGTATAAACACGGTGGTTGTTGTTTGAGCATGGTGCATAGTTATAGCCCTAGCCCAATATGATTGTATTTTGGTGGTTGTAAATTTTAATAAATACGACCTGCGTGTCGTGCCTTGTTCTTGAAATTCTAGTTGTACATTCTTTTCTCATCTTACTCCCCTCGAATGTAACTCGAGGTTTCTCTTAACTATGTAATTGTAATGTAGTATAGGGTTAGAATTTAGCTAAGTATGAGTTGATGGTGATCAACACTAATGGAGCTGACAACCATGCAAAGGATGACCAAAGAGGCACTTGGAGAAGATGCTATTACCCTTAGGTTAACCCTCAGGGTTTCTCATTGGCTTGGGAAATCTATTTAGTTTGGGTTATAACTATGTCACGTTTATTTTATTGCTTAATTGCATGAGATGCATGGTTTATTTCTACGTTTATGATATGAAAATCATATGATAATTTTAGAAAAGTAAAATTGGTGAGATCTTATTCAATAAACTAAGAAAATCCCTCAAATTAAATTAAGTCAATAATAGATGCCTACCAATGAATAGCACTCGTCAAGACTAGAATCGATTTTGTTATGTTTGCCAAAGCAAAATATCATATCTATCTTAGTAAGACGCGATGGGATAATAGTGATATCCAAAGACTATAAATTGGGTTGACTTAACTAGATTTCCTCAATAGGATTGGGAATTTAGAGGCATAAAGTTGGGCTTCCATTCATGGGATGAATTAGAACAAGTGTTGTTCACCCAACTATCCAAGAGTTACATGAGATGTAATTGGTAAGTGTTGCCTACCTAAATAGCCAAATCTTGGGCGATTAGCTAAAGCTAACTCTAGATAAGGTGAAATATGGATCTTGGCCCACTAGAGAAATTATGTGATAATTTTTCCGAATTAATAGTGAGGGTTGTTGATTCGATAAAAATAGTGGGAGCATCATTTAATAAATATTTAATTAAATGAATGCATTCATGATACTTATATTTTGCATATTTTTGTTGTAGATTACCATGGCATCAAACACAAATAACACACTTTCACTGCGATCTATCCTTAAGAAGGACAAGTTGAATGGGACAAACTTCCTGGATTGGTACAGGAACCTGAGGATAGTCCTCAAGCAAGAAAAGAAGTTGTATGTCCTTGAGATTCCCTTACCTGAGGAACCACCGTCTAATGCTCCAAGGGCAGAAAGAGATGCTTATAAGAAGCATCAAGATGATGCATTGGATGTTAGTTGCCTTTATGCTTGCCTCCATGAATCCTGAGCTTCAAAAGCAACATGAGGAAATGGATGCGTTCGATATGATCGAGCATCTCAAGCAACTCTATCAAGAGGAAGTTAGGCAAGAAAGGTACAATGTCTCTAAGGCATTGTTTCAGTGTAGGATGGCAGAGGGGACTCCCGTTGGTACTCATGTGCTCAAGATGATTGGGTACATTGAAAACCTTGAAAGATTGGGATTTCCTTTGGGCCAAGAGTTGGCCACTGATGTGATTATGCAATAGTTGCCAGACAGTTACAGTCAGTTTGTTGTTAATTACAACATGAATGAAATTGACAAGACTCTGCCACAGTTACTTAGCATGTTGAAAACAGCTGAATCCAACATGAAAAAGGCCAAGCCCAAAGATGTCTTAATAGTTAAGAAAGCTAAGGGCAGGGCTAATGCAAAGGGCAAGAAAAAAGGTAATAAAACCAATGGCAAGTTCAAGCCCAATGATACTGCACTGAAGCCTAAAGGTGGGGTTGCCAAAGAAGGGAAATGCTTCCATTGCGGTGAGACCAGACATTGGAAGAGGAACTGCAACAAATACCTAGAAGAGCTAAAGAAGAAGAGAGGAAGTGAGACTACCACTTCAGGTATTTATGTTATAGAAGTTAATCTATCTACTTCTTCATCATGGGTATTAGATACTGGATGTGGTTCTCACATTTGTGTAAATGTGCAGGAACTCAAAAGGAGTAGAATGTTGACTAAGGGCGAGGTCGACCTACGAGTGGGAAATGGAGCAAGGGTTGCTGCATTAGCTGTAGGAACTTATATTTTGACATTGCCCATAGGGCTTGTTTTAGAATTAGATGATTGTTATTATGTGCCTTCCATCACTAAAAACATTATTTCTATTTCTTGTTTGGACAAGAAGGGTTTTTCATTTATAATAAAGGACAACTGTTGCTCCATTTATTTAAATGATATCTTTTATGGTAGTGCACAACTAATTAATGGTCTTTACATTCTAAATCTTGATATGCCTATTTATAACATAAATGCTAAAAGGATTAAATCTAATGATCAAAATCCAACATATCTCTGGCATTGTCGCTTGGGACACATAAATGAGAATCGCATTTCCAAACTCCATAAAGATGGAATTTTGGACTCATTTGATTTTGAATCGTATG
The DNA here is from genome assembly GCA_031772115.1 of Heritiera littoralis. Classification (NCBI taxonomy): domain Eukaryota; kingdom Viridiplantae; phylum Streptophyta; class Magnoliopsida; order Malvales; family Malvaceae; genus Heritiera; species Heritiera littoralis. Next base: position 1,398,354 of record JAPDPK010000002.1, read on the forward strand.
AGACATGTGAATCTTGTTTGATGGGTAAGATGACTAAAGCCCCTTTCAAGGACATAGTGAAAGGGCAAGTGATTTATTGGGCTTAGTACATACAGATGTATGTGGACCTTTAAACACACAGGCCAGTGGTGGGTTTATGTACTTTATTACATTTACTGATGGTTTCAGTAGATATGGCTATGTGTATCTTACGAGACACAAGTCAGAATCTTTTGAAAAGTTCAAAGAATTCGAGAATGAAGTACAAAACCAACTTGGCAAGAGCATTAAGGCACTTCGATCAGATCGAGGTGGTGAATACTTAAGCCAAGAATTTTATGACTATCTTAAAGAGTGTGGGATTGTCTCACAACTCACTCCTCCAGGTACACCACAATGGAATGGTGTATCTAAAAGGAGAAACCGAACTTTATTAGTTATGGTTCGATCAATGATGAGTCATACAGATCTTCCAGAATCCTTTTGGGGACATGCATTAGAAACAGCTGCTTTTACACTGAACCGTGTTCCATCTAAATCGGTTCAAAAGACACCATATGAGATATGGACTGGTAAACGTCCCAGTATGTCTTTTATGAAGATTTGGGGTTGTGAGGCTTATGTAAGACGTCAAGTCTCTAACAAACTTGCACCTAAATCTGATAAGTGCTATTTCGTGGGATATCCTAAACTAACTAAAGGATATTATTTTTACAATCCCACTGAGCGCAAAGTGTTTGTAGCTCGAACAGGTGTCTTTCTAGAAAGATAATTCATTTCTAGAAGAACTAGTGGGAGAAAAGTAGAACTTGAAGAAATTCAAGAGCTACAAGATAGCGCACCCGATGTTGAGATGGAGCCTGAGCAAGCACCACAAGTTGTTGTGGAACCAGAACCACAAGCTGTTGTGGAGCAACCGCCTGCTCAAGAGACACAAGCCTTGCGTAGATCAGTTAGAACACATCGTGAGCAGCACAGAGATATGGATTTCTAATGACTCAGAACGGTGATGTATTGCTCATGGACCAAGATGAGCCTACTACCTATCAAGAGGCTATTACAGGGCCAGACTCTGAGAAATGGCTTGAAGCCATGAGATCTGAGATGGAATCCATGTATGCCAACCAAGTTTGGACCTTGGTTGACTTACCCGAAAGGGTAAAACCTATAGGGTGTAAATGGGTTTTTAAGAAGAAAACCGACATGGAAGGAAATGTTCATACCTATAAAGGGCGATTGGTTGCTAAAGGTTTTAAACAAATTCATGGTATTGACTATGATGAAACTTTTTCACCAGTCGCGATGATCAAATCCATTAGGATCTTGCTTGCGATAGCTGCATACCATGAATAAATCTGGCAAATGGACGTCAAGACCGCTTTTCTTAATAGAAAGCTACTCGAGGATGTGTACATGACACAACCTGAGGGTTTTGTTGATCCAAAAAATGCTGGAAAGGTTTGTAAGCTGTAACGTTCTATTTATGGACTAAAGCAAGCTTCTCGAAGTTGGAATCTTCGTTTTGATGATGCAATCAAAGAGTTTGGTTTCATCAAGAACGAAGATGAACCTTGTGTCTACAAGAAGGTCAGTGGGAGCACTATTGTCTTCCTGGTGTTGTATGTAGATGACATACTACTCATTGGGAATGACATCCCTACCTTTCAGTCTGTAAAGACTTGGTTAGGGAATTGCTTTTCAATGAAGGACTTTGGCGAAGCTACCTATGTACTGGGTATAAGGATCTATAGAGATAGATCAAGGAAATTAATTGGCCTAAGTCAAAGTGCATACATAGATAAAGTGCTAAAGAGGTTTAGCATGCAGGATTCCAAGAAAGGATTCTTACCTATGACACATGGCATTACTCTCTCAAAAGAACAGTGTCCTACAACACAAGAAGAGAGAGAACGTATGAGTAAAGTTCCATATGCATCTGCTATTGGATCCTTATGTATGCCATGTTATGCACACGTCCGATGTCTCGTATGCCTTGAGCATGACGAGTAGATATCAAGTTGATCCTGGTGAACGTCATGGATCACTGTCAAGAATATTCTTAAGTACTTGAGAAAGACTAAGGATACATTCTTGATATATGGAGGTGAGGAAGAGCTCATTGTAACAGGTTACACTGATGCTAGCTTCCAAACTGATAAAGATGGACTATAGATCGCAATTCGGTTATGTGTTTGCCTTTTGGTATGGGTGCTGTGAGCTGGAAGAGTTCAAGCAGGCGACAGTGGCCGATTCTACAACAGAGGTTGAGTATATAGCTGCCTTGAAGCTGCTAAGGAGGCTGTTTGGATCAGGAAGTTCATCACTGAGCTTGAAGTTGTTCCTAGCATTATAGATCGATTGAGCTTATTGTGACAACAATGGAGCCATCGCACAAGCTAAGGAGCCTAGATCTCACCAACGATCCAAACATATACTACGGCGCTTCATTCATTCGAGATATCATCGAGAGGAGATGTGAAGATATGCAAAGCACCAATGACGATAACATCGCCGACCCACTGACGAAGCCTTTGACGCAGCAAAGACATGATTGTCACACTAGGTCACTAGGTATTAGATACATGAGTGAATGGTCTTAGTGCAAGTGGGAGATTGTTGGATTTATGCCTTAGAACCATTCATTAGATGATTGACTTTGGCATTTTTTTATGTATCATGACATTTTATTTATAGCTCATTATTATATTTGTCTTATAACTGCGTAATGTAATCTTATATGATAATGTCCTTAGAAATAGTAATAACACACTATTCTTAAAATATCCCTAGTCAAGTATTATTGTGAACAAGGATAACAATGTACGATAAGACTAGTATGTGGTTGACTGATGACCATTGTCATGGATATAGGATATCAAGTCACATATATTACATGTTAGAGAACTATGTACTGGATCGACACTCCATGAGACGCTACATGATTGTTATATGAGTGTCATAAGCGATTCTCATAGTGATGATGGGTGTATGTGATCCTTTGATTGAGATCATCAGAGATCCCAACATAGTGAATTGCATACTTTAATGCTGCTAGATGTCATTCGTAACAGGATGGACTATAAAGGTAGTAATTGGGTATGTCTTGATCTATGTAGAGGGATGTTGAGTGATCAAGATAGAATTTATCCCTCTTATTAACAAGAGTGATGTCTTGGGCCCTTTGATAGAGTGAGCTAAGAAATGCATGCTGTGCTCGAATAAGTCAATATGAGATATTGATTTATTTGTTTAATTAGTCTACTCAGGAATCAAGGAAACCGCTGATTAGACTATAAAGTGTGACACATTCCATCTTTTGTCTAATCAAGACATCGAGGATAAAGGGATTAGACTACACGGTAACTCTATCACGAGTAAGGTTTGTCGAGTCATTGACATTCGTTACATGGGTTAGCAATGATGTGTTGCTAGATACCGCTCATTGCTTGTGACAATTTTGTCATTGCCATTGTTTTGAGAACCTATTGGGTCGCACACTTAGAACGGATCAATGAGGAGCTTAATTAATCCTATTCTGAATTGGATTAAGGATATATCTAATCCTATTCTGAATTGGATTAAGGATATAGTTAATCCTATTCTAAGTAGGATTAGACTTCTGTTTGGCAGTAAATTTTAGGGTAAAATTTACTGCCTATAAAAGGATGTTTTTCTAAAACAGAGCCGCACAATTAAAAAACAGAAAAGGTATTCTTTTAATCGAAGCTAGCAAATCGATTATAAGAATCAAAAACGCTCTTTAAGGTTGCTGATCGTGAGACGCTCAAGAGTCGTGAGATCCGTTCGTGTGGATACCATAGAGGCAGGAACGAAAGGTTGTTGCTTGTGACTTGACCAACGACAGAAATCAGAGAAAACGTTAGGTAAAATCTCGAAACCCTAATCAGGTAACTCTTCGAATCGATCCTGGTGGAGGCCGAATGATTTAAATTCCGCTGCATGTTTGTTTCGGTTTCCTTCATATACATTATATATGAATTATATATTTTGTATATTACAAAAACATATATCTAGTATATATATGTATATATGTATATTTATATACTTTAAAATAAATAACATTTATATATGTAAATTATATAAATGTTATAATACAATATATATACCTATAAACTTTAATATAAAATAATATTTACATTTTCTATATATGTATGTATATATATTTATATATACAAAAAATATTATGTTTATATACATATGTATTATTTAAATTCATGAAATAGTATATATTTTCACATATATATACCAACGTATATTAAAATATACTATATAGCATTTTAAATACATACGTATTTGTATAAAATACATTTATAATTTTTTTGTAATTATATACACATACTTTATTTTCATTTCTCATTTTTTTTAAATTTGGATTTTTAATTTATCCAATTTAATTCTTTTTTTTCCTCTCTCTATTATTTTTATTTTCACTTCCAATTTAATCTCCTTTACACCAATTTTCCGATTCTTTCACTTCCTCACTTCTAGGGATTTTCACCCATATCCCATTCTCGCAAAATTTATTTATTTCCTCTGATTTAATTTCTCCAATATTTATTTTCAATATTTCTAATTTCCAATAAAGGGAAAAATTTACGGTTATCACAGTAAATTAATATTTACATTATTCATATAAGTATATATTTACATATACACAAAATGATTTATTTATATATATACATATACATACGTATCATTTAAATTTAGATAGTATATACATATATGTATACCAATGTATATTACTATATTCTATATGCTTTACAGTATTCAAATACGTATGTATGTGTATAAAAATACATTTATATAATATATAATTATATAAACACATTTCATATTTATTCTTCATTTCCTTATTTAATTTGGATTTTAATTTATCCAAATTAGTTTTTCCTCTCTCTATTATTTTTATTTTTCACTTCCAATTTAATTTCCTTTACACGAATTTCCCGATTCTTTCACTTCCTCAATTCTCGGGATTTTCACCAATATCCCGTCCTCGCAAATTTTATTTACTTCCTCTGATTTATTTTCTCCAATATTTATTTTCAATATTTTATAATTTCCAATAAATGGAAAAATTTACGGTTATCACATCTTCCCCACCTTAAGAAATTCGGTCCTTCGAATTTAACTTAAGTCCAAAGGTGGTACATGCCGTATACTTACGACTTCTGACCTCTAATTCATCCTCCAAATAATACTGCCAGTACACTTTCAACATCAATAGTACTTTAGACCACTACATGCTGTCTTTCATCATATATGTCTATGCTCATGTAATTTCATTTCTCAAATCGGGAGTTATTCACTTTTACTCTTTTCGTATAAGAGTCTATACACAATATTTTTCATATTACAGCTGATCTATGCTGTTCACCATCCATTCTTCTCACTTAGTGCCAAGTCGACATAATTTGGTACTATTATGTACTCATGTAAATCAATTGTATGTAAGTGTCCCAATAGCTTTCACATCTCATGCACACGCTCTCTCAATATCATGGAGCGTTTACATCTCACGCTCATATATATAAATATATATATCAGTATGGAGCGGTGCTATCAATACAGTTGGGATCTCAAGGCCTTTTGCTATCTCTCATTAGCATATGGCAACTCAGAGACTCCCATCACATGTAAGGCTCACTGGAATTGTACATACACATTCACACCGTTTAACACTTATACTTCGACTAATGCACTAGAGAATTTAGAAGTCTGATAGTGGAAAGTGATTCTATTTAGATCATCAGTCTTTGATCACTTCCATATCATCATTTCTCTTTTGGACTCTTTATTGTCCACAATATTCATTTTCACACTTATTCCATCAAGGCTGCCTCTCATTGCAAATTTTACTGTTAATCATCTCTTACAGTAATAAATCATGAGACACTCATCTTCTCCCATGTCTCTTTTCATGAGGTATGGTCATTACATCTCTTATTCATAATTTAGATTCTCCAATTGAATCCTCCAATCATCCATTTGGTCATCACATTATCTATACAGTTCCACCATTTCTATCATGACGAGGTGGTTATATGTATAAACATTTCCTATTTATATACTGGCAGTAAACATATCATTTATCTTACTCCTTTGAGTATCATTAATTGTGCTTATCAAAGTTGGCTTGATTTTACATCTTGCCACAGTTATGTGATAACCAACACAAATCACCTTCAGTCTTACCTTCGGGAACTGTTTCATATTGATGTTCCCTTTTCATCATGCAATCTATTTCCTTATTCGTCTTTCATTTTTGTTTTCATATTTCCACTTTTATCTCTTCATATATATATACACATATATATTTAATTGGTATGGTACTATACTGCTAAGATCTTTTAAAATCTTGCATACCATCTTTTTCTTTACACTTATCCATCTACCGACTTTAATTTCTTTAATTAGATCTCCTCTATAGAGCAGCTAGTCACATCACTCTTTTATAGGCTGGCAATAGTATTTAGCTAGACTCATTACTTTCGTATCTCAATCATTATCTTTATCTCATAGACAGGTTCACTGTCATCCTGTCGTCTCAAGATCATATATCTCAAGAGGAGATACTGTCTAGCCAAATTTCTTAGTTGCTAATCTTAGCACAATTCCACAGCCTTTAAGAGTTTAAGGATCATATCACAATGCTGCTCATGTTCCATTTATACTTTAGACTCTATTAGTATTTCATCAATTTACTCATGTAAGGATGCCTCATTCTTTAGGCTTATATACTTTACAAGGCAACTCATTACCCTTGTAACTTCAATAGGAACTCGTAAAATTCACTCCGAGTTCAAATCATCATCTTATGGACACCAATCTTCAATCTTTTATCTAAGGACTCTTTATACTGAGGCTAGTCTTATTAACTCCTTACACATCCCTAATCAGCCCAATAAAGCGTCTATTTTCATGTAGATGAATACTTGTTCTTCAGCAAAACTTTATTAATGATTGGAAATCAATACATCCTTTTTAATTCATCTACAACTCAATATCATTTGTATTTCTCTCATTTACACTAATACAGATAATTTCATTATTCTCAATTTTTTTTGTATTTTCGTCATCCAGACCTTTACACATGAATTTCATTATTCACACACATTTTTTTTTGTTAAGCTTTTCGGATTCTTTCTATATCCTCCGATATAAGCTTAGAATTTAACTTGATATTCAAAATCGAGTCAATGTTATCTCGATTCCTCTAATTTATGTAACTCTGGAAGTTCTATCGGAAATCAAATCTGATACTTTCTTTAATCATACATTTCTTATCATCTTGTGATCATCGTTCTTCAACTTTTCATCTGATGACGCCTTTTACAAAGATTGCTCTTATAAGCTCCTTATACATCTCCGATTAAATCATAATTAGGGCATCACTTCCATATAGATATTTATTTGTTCTTCATAAGAACTTTAGTGTATAATAAAAATTTTAATACATCATTTAATTCATCCTCAAATCATATCATTTGTATTTTCATCCTTTACATCGATACATGTGAATTTCATCATCCACAATCAAGTCAACATTAACTTGATTTCTCAATCTATGTTACTTTGGAATTAATCAGGATTTTCATCCGATAGTTTCTTTAACCGCACTTCTCTTATCATTTTGGACCTTCATCTTTGTGTCCCATCATTTCACAGTGTATTCTCAAGGCAGAAACATTCAATATTCAAATCATTTTGATACATACTCTACCTTGATTTCATTATCTAGTCATACTTTACAGCGTTACGAATCTCATTCTGGTAAGCTGTATCAAGTACAATGGTTCTCAACACACTTTACAGCTACCCGTTTCCATTCAGTTATTCACTTTAAAACCATTTCCATTTACTAGATTCAGGCTTAATTTCCTTGAGTATATTATCCACGAGGTTCGAACCTTGGCACCCTTACGTACCTAGTTCCTTACACTCGTGTTATCACTAAGCTTCTTGTAAGAGTCCCGCTCGTTCGAATCGACCGTCAACGAGCATCCCCTAAGCAATCCTTTCGCCCCAGGTTTACCCTTACTAGTGAGTCGGCAATAATATTGTTCGCCTGTATCTTACAACACATGATCCACTACGGGTCGCCCATCATTGGGTCGCCCATCACAGTTCTGTCTCAAGGGCCCTGAAGAACTTAGGTTAGCTGTGATCTTCTTTTTATCACTTCACTGTTCTTATAATTATTCTCTAATTCACAGTACTCCACACAGTACCTCATTCTATAGCACATATTCCAAGATATGTCGGTTCTATATAAAATTATCTGTTTGATACCTCAAAGTAGTAAAAACGTATAGAACCATAAGTAACCACACCAGTATGTATTTCATTATCTGTACTATTCACCTTATCAGTCAATTCGTGTAATCATTTACTTTTCATAGTGTTCAACGATCCCGTTCAATACACTCTAAAATTTTTGACCCTTACAGTCAATAATCGGGCCAATCATCTGATGACATTCCACTACACTCTTGGATAGCATCACATAAGGCCCCGACCCATCCGCCATCCGTCATCCGCCTGTACACATCTGTACTGTCTACTATGGGTTCTAGAGGTGGCCCCCGTCACACAGACGTGGCACTTAGCCCCTTACGGATTTCTTTTGCGTCCGTAATCTAATTGTTAGTGGAATTAGTAATAGGGATCGTTATATTCATATGACACCCTCTATGCCATTAATAATTTCATTTCTATCAATGGATTCCAATTCAGCTCGATTTTATCACTGTTCCGAACATTGCCCAACATAGGGGCATTTTCGTCATTTCGACATTTATTTCTTTCTCCTCAATATACATTTAAATCAATGAACTGATCATCTATATGTTGATAGTATCCTTTTTGATACTTATAACAGCAATTTAAATCTCATTCGATTTCGATAGAGAAATTCACTAAAATCCACAATTGGATTATTTTGCTTGTAATTCAGCTTTATATCATCAATTTCTCTATCAGATCAATCTATTCAAACTTCCGTTAGTCTATTTTAACTCCTGGTAAAATTTTAGGGGCAAGGGTATTTTGGTCATTTTTGGCCAAAAATTTTCTCTCTTCAACTTACCCTCAATCGGTGATCTTAAAGTCTATTTAATGATGATATTTCATTCCCCTCCTTTATACCATCACTTTCAGGTCTCAATTCGATTCGGACAGAAAAGTACTTGTGGGGCCCTCACCGAGTCCATTTCTATTCCTTACCGAACCGACCTTCATTTAGATCATAAGATCACAATTTCAGGTAACATTCCCGAGCCGTTTTCCCTTTTTAGCATTCCTTATTCCAAAATTGCTCACTCCCTTCTAAACACTTAATTCAATTTGCAATCATTTATTTTCTCTATGTATTCAGACTACAAAGTACTACAGGGGATGTTTAACTCTTTTCCTTCCAAAAGTATCCACAGACATCAGGCCAACCATTGCTCTGATACCATTAAATCTGTCACGACCCGTGACCACATTTTTCACCTTATTGTACACAACTTAACCGGTTGGGCTGTCCGTGATACTTCACTTGTACTGATTGTTAAACAATTTTACATAACATTTTTTATATTATACACATCCCCTATTGTAATTAATCAGATAAGTAGTACTGTTGACATGTCTAAATACAGAAAATAAATGATCATACCTCAAATAACTCAGTCGATCTGTCACATTTTCCTTCGTGTACAGCTGGGATCCACTACCCACTGAACTCACAATCATCAAAACCTGAAATGTTTAAAATTAAGGGGTGAGCAAAACCATGGCTCAGTAAGGGAATTATATGCCTCACTTGATACTCAGCTTCCTATATGCTGAAAATCTTTTTCATTTTTCCAATGGGCTCTAGGCTCGCATGTAGGAAGGATACTACAGTCGGCTAGGGATCCGAATGGAGTAAGGTAGGTATTTTAGATTACCATACTTGTTACGGAACCTAGAAGCAACTGTAGAGAGAAATTTTCATTTCGTTTTGAATTAATAAATCCTTTTCCTTTTCCATTTTCATAACCTTTTCATATTCTTTTCAAAATGGTGCTTTTATGAAATAAAGCACTTAAATAAAATAATTAATATTCGTATATTCCTTGAAAAGAATATTAGTTAAATCATCATCTTATTTCTTTAAAACTCATTTCATATTTTACTGTACAATCATAATTAGTACAGAACTTTAAATAGCAAAATAAGCTATTAATTTCTTTTCGTATAACATATAAATCATTTATTATCTATTATTCAATTTAAAAATTTAAAATTGAAAATAAGAATATTAAAATCTATTCCACTTATCACATTAGCAAAATAGCAAGCACTTCGGTAGATTAGTCACTATACACGTCGATAATTCGATTACTATGCAAGTTAATAAATTAATCCATTTACAAAACGAAAGTCAATAAACTTTAAGCGTATAGCTTAACTCATTGAAAATAGTTCCAATATAACCAAATTACTTAATCACTTTAGGCGTAAGCCCCAATTCACTAATTCAGTTACGATATCCATCCTAACTAGCTATGGAGTTAAGTGTCATATAGAGGAACTCGTGTAGCACGTAAGTCCTTCGGGATTCTAGAGGTGGCTCCCACGGTACAGAAATCGAGTCTTCACTCGGTTTGGCCTTTAGGACACAGACTTCTTACTAACACATCGGAACTTGTGTAGCACTTAGTGCTCAAAGGATTCTAGAGGTGGCTCCCCATAGTTCACAAAGAATCTATGTAGCACTTAGGTCCATTGAGTTCTCTAGAGGTGGCTCACACGGTACAGAAAGTTCTTACTAACACATCGGAACTCGTGTAGCACTTAGTGCTCAAAGGATTCTAGAGGTGGCTCCCCATAGTTCACAAAGAATCTATGTAGCACTTAGGTCCATTGAGTTCTCTAGAGATGGCTCACACGGTACAGAAGCTTCTTACTAACACATCGAAACTCGTGTAGCACTTAGTGCTCAAAGGATTCTAGAGGTGGCTCCCCATAGTTCACAAAGAATCTATGTAGCACTTAGGTCCATTGAGTTCTCTAGAGGTAGCTCACACGGTACAGAAGCTTCTTACTAATACATCGGAACTCGTGTAGCACTTAGTGCTCAAAGGATTCTAGAGGTGGCTCCCCATAGTTCACAAAGAATCTATGTAGCACTTAGGTCCATTGAGTTCTCTAGAGGTGGCTCACACGGTACAAAGATCGAGTCTTTACTCGGGTTGGCCTTTATGCCATATATACCTTCCACTATCTTATCAGAACTCATGTAGTACTTATAATCTAATATTCCATTTAAGACCATAGTAAGAATATTAGATTTATCATTTCTTCCTTTTTGAAAACATATTACATGTTCGTATCACATGTCTTATGAAAGTCATCTCACAGTACTATAATCAGTACCGAAATGAGCATTTTGTAAAAATGCTATAAATCAATTGATTTTCTTCTCATATCATATAAAACATGTTCTTTTCACATGTCACGCAATCATATATCACATTTTTCGTTTGACATATTCCATATCATGTAAAACACTTTCCTTTTTAACATAATACCTATCATTTATGGAGTCTAAGATAGACATCAATCTTATCAAACTATAAATCCCGGAGGGTAAAGAAATAAACCAGTCAAATCTATGACCATAATCTATATTGTCCTCGGTGGATCACTGATCAGGTGTCGTCTGAGACTAAACATATCACATATCATGCATCAACATGATAGGAATGTCAACCGGTTTCAAAACCATATTTTTCATCATAAAATAAACCTTTATGGAATTCATATAAATATATAATTCCATAATTTAAATCCATAAGGGTTAAAATCCTTTAGTGAATATTTATAAAAATATTCATAAAAATATTCACTGTATTTCACTTCATCTTTCGTCTCGTATTTCGTGTAATTTATCTATTCCGAGAATTTTCGGTGATTTCATTATCACAATTCTCGAAAACATGAATATTTTCAAATTCCATCTCATTATATTCATGTTTTATGAAATTTAGTAATTTCCTCATGTTTCGTGATTTAATATCGATTTTCGAAAATAAAATCATTTAATATGATTTTATAAAGTTTTTCTAAAATTTTCGGCAGCATAACGGCTGTCGATTTACTAACCTCCTGCACGAAAAATACAGTTTTAAATTTTCAGCCAGTACTTCAATCCAAAATTTTCAGCCAATCATGCATCATAATAATTTTCATAAAATATTTGCATAAAATATTTCAAATTAAAATATGCAGACTGAATATCCTTACAGTGCTGCACATGCATCCCTTACCTTTTTTCGTGTCGGCGACTTCCTCTTATCGATCGCGCCAGCACTCCATTTCTCCCGATTCCTTATCCCGATTGCTGAAAATAAATTTCTGGAAATAAAAATTCTAAAAATTAGAATTTTTTCATAATTTATTAAATTTTTCTGAAATTTAATTTTCTGGAATTTCTTACCGAATTTTTGTAATTTTCGGGTTGTCGAATTTCCGGGAATCTCCGAATTCCCGAAATTTTCCTTTTTCCTCTTTTTCTTCCTTTTTTCTCTTTTCTTTTTCTTTCTTTCTTTTTCTTTTCTTTCTCTTTCTTTTCTTTTTCTTTTTCTTTTTCCTTTTTTTTTCTCTGGCCGAACCAGTTCAGACCGGTTTGTGCCTCATCTCGCCGGTTCGACCGCCGATGGTCCTCCTTTCCGTCGGTTCGCGCCTCTCACAGCTGGCCTACGTTGTGGGGATGCCGGATCTGGCCTCCGTTTCGCCCCATCACCGGCGACAGCGCCAGATCTGGGTCCGTGGGTTTCGGTCCCTTCCTCCTCTCTTTCCTCTTTCCTCCGCCAGATTCTCCTTCGCCGGTGGCTCTTCTCACCTTCACTTGGTTCTCGCCGGTCTCGTGGGGGGAGTGGCGGTGCCTGAATCGGCCGGCACCACTGTATCTCTTTTTCCTTTCTCTTCTCGGTTTTGCTTCTTGTTTCGTGCCGATTCCTTCTCTGTTTCACTTCGCCGGTGTTAGCGTCGGCTTCCTCTTCCTCTCCTCTCGCCGGTGACATCTTCTCTCTTCTCTTCTTCTCTTCTCCGGCGAAGGGGCCGGCTGCTCATCGGGGTGAAGAATCGGGTTTCCCGATTCTTCATCTGTTTCTCTTTTTTTTTTCTTGTTTTTAATTTTTACTTCATTTAATTATATACATATATATTGTATATACAAAATGCATACAATAATATTATTATATATATTATAACACTATATATATTATATATATTTCATGTATTAACAAGATACATAATTAGTATATATATTTGTTTAATTTAAATTACATAACATTTATATATACTTATATAAATGATATATTAATACAATACCTATTGTATTTCCAATATACATATCTATATGTATATTTAAACCTTAATGTAAATTAATATTTACATTATTCATATAAGTATATATTTACATATACACAAAATGATTTATTTATATATATACCTATACATACGTATCATTTAAATTTAGATAGTATATACATATATGTATACCAATGTATATTACTATATTCTATATGCTTCACAGTATTCAAATACGTATGTATGTGTATAAAAATACATTTATATAATATATAATTATATAAACACATTTCATATTTATTCTTCATTTCCTTATTTAATTTGGATTTTAATTTATCCAAATTAATTTTTCCTCTCTCTATTATTTTTATTTTTCACTTCCAATTTAATTTCCTTTACACGAATTTCTCGATTCTTTCACTTCCTCAATTTTCGAGATTTTCACCAATATCCCGCCCTTGCAAATTTTATTTATTTCCTCTGATTTATTTTCTCCAATATTTATTTTCAATATTTTATAATTTCCAATAAATGGAAAAATTTACGGTTATCACACTCCCAATTCATCACGGCCTCTATCTTAACTGGATCGACTGTCACACCATCCTTTGATACCACATGCCCCAAAAAACTGATTTGTTCCAACCAAAATTCACATTTGCTGAACTTCGCGTATAGCTCTTTCTCTCGAAGAGTCTAGAGTACTATGTGGAGGTGGTGCTCATGTTCTTCTCGGGATCAGGAATACACCAATATGTCAATTATGAATACGATGACGAACTATCTAAGTGAGGCTTGAACACTTCATTCATCAACCCCATGAATGCTGCAGGGGCATTGGTTAGGCCAAATGGCATAACCAGGAACTCGTAGTGGCCATATGAAGTCTTGAAGGCTATCTTTGGTACATCTTCCCCTCTAATCCTCAATTGGTGGTACCCCGACCTCAAATTAATCTTCGAAAATATTTGTGCACCCTTCAATTGATTCAACAAATCATCAATCCTAGGCAGTGGATACTTATTTTTCACTGTTGCTTAGTTCAACTGCCTATAATCTATATATAGCCTCAAGCTGCCATCCTTCTTTTTCACAAACAACACCGGAGCCCTCCATGGTGACACACTCGGTTTTATAAACCCTTTGTCCAACAGCTCTTGCAATTGCTTTTTCAGCTCCTCCAATTCAACTAAGGCCATTCAATATGGGGGCTTAGATATAGGTTGAGTGCTTGGGAGTAGCTCTATAGCGAACTCTGTCTCTCTTTCCAGAGGTAGCCCTGGTAGCTCATCCGAAAACACATCGAAGAAGTCCTTGATAATTGGGATGTCAGACAATTCCGAATGGCTCTTTTCGGCATCCTCGACAAACACGAGATAGCCTTCATAAACAAATTAATCTCATATTAGTGAGACACCAAAAAAAATCATAAACATTCTATTTATCATTTCCAAGGCGTAATACAAGCTTTTCAGGTAAGGAGAAAGTGACAACCTTCCTATAGCAGTCTACACTAGCATGATGGTTGGTTAGCCAATCCATGCATAGTATTACAGCAAAGTCATACATGTCTAATAACACCAAATCTGCTACTAAGTACTTATCTCCCACCTTTACTTTACACTTACGATACACATGTTCGGTCATTTGAAATTCTTTGAAAGGAGTAATAACATGTAATAGATGACCTAACGGCTCAGACTCTATATGTAATTTGCTAGCAAACATAGGTGAAATAAAGGAGTGCGTCACAAATGCTTCTAAATCACAGATAGTAAGCTTACCTTTAATGACCGAACTTGAAGCATCAGCCGTTTCCTGGTCAAGTGCAAACACCTTACCATGCTCCACAGGTTTCTTGCCCTTATCTTGAGTCTTTCTCTGTTGTACCACTGGTTGTCTATCATCTTGTTTCTCAGTGGCCTTAAGTTGAGGGCAATCTTTAACCATATGGCCTATCTTACCACACTTGAAACAAGCTCTTGTAGCTCTAAAACAAGGCCGATTTCTATGATATCTGCCACAAGTAGAACATGACTGAGAAGCATCGATGGGTGTTACAGCTATGGCTCGAGTAGTAGGAGCAGCGTAGCAATAGGCCTAACAGCCTGTGATCGAGGCGCAACAAACCTCTGCCTCTTACTAGGGCCTTGATATTGGCTTTGCTCTGGCCTCCTTCTATCAAATTTCTTATCAGTGGCTGTCTAGGTTTGGGCTACTTCCTAGCATCATATTCGGCCTGTGAAGTCTCAAGTTCTTGCTCAACTGTCAGTGCTTCTTCACCACAGTAGCATACTCCGTGAGCTCAAAGGGGCTAACTTTACCCATAATGTTTGATCTCAAGCCCGAAGTGAATTTCTCTGCCTTCTTCTCATCATTATTGGCATAATCCGCGTCGTATTTGACTAAGGCAGTGAATCAGGTCTCATACTCATCAACCTTCATAGACCTTTGTTTTAGTTCAAGGAACTCTGTCTTCTTCTTTCGTCTCACCACTGCTGAAACATAGTAGCCCATGAAGGTCTCAACAAACCTCTCCCATGTAATAATGGGATTTTTGGCTAATACTAAGGGTTCAGTAGTCTTCCACCACTTCTGAGCCTCACCTCTCATCATATACACGGCTAGTGATACTTTCTTGGTGGAATTGCAGCCCATGTATTTAAAGAGGAACTCTATCTCCTCTATCCACTCCTCAGCCTTGGATGGATCTTTTCCCCATTGAATTGTGGAGGATTCATTTTTTGAAATTAATTTAAGAGGGACATATTCCGATATACTGAACTCTCAGTCTGAGTAGTAGTTGGCTGAGACACAGCTGCTTGAGGTATAACTGGAGGAGGAGCAACCTGTGGCTCTACGGGAATCTGTGGAGGTGGCACTTGTTGTGGTGGTGCAGGAGGAGGCACTAAGGGTGCAGGTGGAGGCACTGAAGGTGCTGAAGGTTCATGTGGAGGCAGTGGAGCCTGAGGTACACTAGTTTGGTTTGCCACTAGTTGTTGTAGCAAAGCTGTCATAACCTCATAATTTTGCTCCATTCTAGCCATCCTCGCCTCCATGCTATCCGGGGGTGGAGGAGTCGGATGTGGAGGCTATGGAGGTGTAGAGGGTGATGGAGTCAAGGGTGGTATTGCCGACCCCCAAGATGGTCTCCTGAGTCCACCTCTACGTCTAGTCCTCCTCATTCTAATCGAATTTCAATTGCCTATACCAAAAGCAGATCAATCTCTGTATAAGTCAAAAATTGGAAACTTTCAAACATATATTTCACAGTACATGGGATGTAACACAACAGACAGTATAAACTACACTAACACGTACTAGACAAACCAAGCTTTGATACCATTGAATCTGTCATGACCCGAAGGCCAATGACGTCCACTTAACATATACCATATTGTTTTTGGAAAATTACGAACCAAAATTTTCTTTTTCTAATTACGGTTTGTATTCGGTGTTAGTGTAGTAACTAAATCAAATCTTGCCTTAATAATATTATTTCTCTAGCTATGTCATACTTCTCAAAGTGATTTTAATCATTTTAATCTTAATTTCACTTATCCAAAAGAAATGGGTCGAAAACCTCCCCCTTGTATTTTATCAATTTCCCCAGTAAAATCACCTGCATTAAAACACATTCGAAATTTCACAATACAGCCAGCTTTAATTCCCACAATTCACACAATCATGCATCTCATATTTCTCAAGATTCATTTCACTAGAATTTTCACATTTTGCATTTTTATACATACTTCAAAATATATATCTAATCCTGAATCGTACTCGATAATCACATAGACTTACATAATAATCTAGTGCGATCCAAAGTTACATCCCATATCTCTTCCTAGTACTGTGAAATTAAAGTTTGTATAACTATCAAAACGATATACAATTAGTATACTTCAAAAGCACAAAAGCTAGGCCTGAAGAATGTAGACGAGTATCACAACTAGGTACAATTCCCGAGAGCTTATACAATGCCTGAGCTGGATATCAACCCGTATGATTTGCAGATGTTAAATTTAAGGGGGTGAGCAAATCCACGGCTCAGTAAGTAGCTTAAATAAATACAGACTAGGCTCATATCATAAAACACGATCATACATGCATGAACACTATAAAATAGCATGTATGCATTATATCAAGATTAGCTACTAACTTGTATGTACAACAGATTACATAAGCTCATTCATGCTTTTCTTCATTTCTTTAACTCACAAAATATCATTCTTTTTGTCCCTTTTTTATCGATATGGTTAAGCGTGAAAGATACAACCATTTCAAATAGCACATGAGTCTATAGCATAAAATAAGTATAGTTCAACAATTATTCCCATTCTCTGTCATATGTATAATATCTATTTTATCTAACGATGATCATCACATTCACAGATCACAATCATTTATTCATTGTCTCAATGGTATATGATTTTCCATAATTCATCAGTACACGTGTAACACTTAGCTCTCAAAGGATTCTAGAGGTGGCTCCCACAGTTCTGAAGAATCTATGTAGCACGTAGGTCCTTTGAGTTCTCTAGAGGTGGCTCACACGGTACAAAAGATCGAGTTTTACTCGGGTTTGCCTCTGTGGATTATGTTTTCAAATGGTTCATCGATACACGTGTAGCACTTAGCTCTCAAAGGACTCTAGCGGTGGCTCCCACAGTTTCGAAGAATCTATGTAGCACATAGTTCCTTTGAGTTCTCTAAAGGTGGCTCACACGGTACAAAAGATCGAGTTTTACTCGGATGACCTCTATGGCACATGCTTTCTAATGGTTCATCGGAACGCGTGTAGCACTTAGCTCTCAAAGGGCTCTGGAGGTGGCTCCCACAGTTCTGAAGAATCTGTGTAGCACCTAGTTCCTTTGAGTTCTCTAGAGGTGGCTCACACGGTACAAAAGAATGATTACTCGGATTGGCCTCTATAGCACATGATTTCTAGAGATAAAGCTCTAAAATAGTTCAATCCCTCGAGTCACATAAGTACTTCAGTTATCATACGATTCCATTATCCTAGTTTTCGATAAATACAACTAGGAGCCATTCAAAGTCCATAAGTTAAACATCGTAAGCTGTATACATTTTGTACACTAGTTCGTATATACATTTCAAGACATAACAATGTATTGGAATGTTCACTAAGTGCTACTTAATTAAATCATATACCATTCCTATGATATGGGCACCTACATTTTATACCAGTTTGTATTCTCATCGAGCATAACAAATTATAACACACCACGCACAAATTACAACTTATTCAAAAATATTCACAAACTCATCAAGCCCAACTTATATCTTACCCATACTTACTCTCAGGTCTTATCCGAATATTTCACTAAACTTGATGTGGATTTAGGTAAATATCTAGTGAAGATTCATTCATCTCTTACGAGATGATACTAGTGAGACTTATTTAACCCACTTACCTCGATGCTTAGTAATTATCCTCCTCGTGCTTCCGAGTCTGTACTCAAACCTCTACACCGTTCCGCTTCGCTATACATAATCCATTAACATTTCGATAAGTTTACATCATCGTGCTTAATCACGTACTTAAAATAAGGACCTTAGAAAAATGCTATTAATTTCGAGTAACTATTAATCGAAAGCCACCTCCTTATCGTCAATTATGACGTACCTATGGTACGAGTCCTTATATACATATATATATGTTTAAGCATCTTTGTGTTTATATCTATATGTATATTCCAATATATATATATATTATAGATATATATTTATTTATCTATGCTCCTCCCTTTTTCTTTCTTCTTATCAATATTTATTACGTATAAATAAACATATACTTATACATTTATATCATTTTTAATGACACATAACATATTGATCATCATGATATATGTGTATATATATATATATATATTTATATCCATATCTCTATTAATCTCAATAATATATCTTAGAGCAAAATTAATCGAAGCCACTTGTACATTGAGAATTTATTCATTTATATTCTATTTACTATACTAATGATATTAATTTGCATGTGTGTGTATATATTTATATACTTGTATCCATCCTAAACCAATATATGGTTTCGTACCTTTAAAATAATAATAATAATAAACTTCTTCCATCGAATTTCATATTGCTTTCATATCACTCTTCTCCTTAAAGTGTTCAATTAAAACCTATGCCAATAATTAACTTATCATTATCATACTAGTGATATGTATGTATATTTTTATAAATCTATACATACATGTGTATAACATTAAGACTCAAAGCAAAGAAGTCTTACCCCCTTTTGTTAATTCCCAACCGAGAGCTTCAAGCTCTCCTTTCTTTTTTTTTTTTGTATTGGTTATCCTTCACTCATACTCAATTTTTCCATAGCCCATAGTCATGCCCTTAGCCTCCTACTCAGCCTTCACCCAGCTTTCAACGTGTTCTTCCTCCCTATTATTCAGCCATTTCTAGCCTTAAGTTCTAGCCACCTGTGTCACGCAGCCCTTGTTCATCCTCCACTCATGAGCTGGTCTCGGTTCCCTCTTTAACAAAACTAGATTTGTTTCCCTGCTACTGCATTAGTTGTTCCTTTTCTCTTCTTTCCCGGTGGCTGCTTACAATGGAGAGGTAATGGCTGCACCTTTCTTCCTCTTCTTTCTCTTCCCTTCTTCCCCTTTCGGCTTTACCTTTCCTTTCTTTCTTCTCTTCTCGGCTGCACCTTTCTTTCCTTCCCTTGCTTTTCTCTTCACCGAAAATGCTCAGCCTTCAGCCCTCTCTCCCCGTCGGTCTCACTTCTCCTTTCACTTCTTTTCTTTTCTTTTATTTTCAAAGCTTCCTCAAGAAGCTTTTTGTTGTTGCCGAGAATTGCTAGTGGAGTTTGATGGGAGAAAGTCCCATCAAACTCCACTAAGTCTTATTTTAATTTATCTTAAATTTGTTTTTATTTTAATTTTCTATTTCTATTACAATTATCTATATTATCTATATTTTTATAATTATAGTTGCATAATTAATATACATATATGTAACTAATATATATTTATATATATTTATTTGTTTTGTTGTATTTTCGTATATATATAATAAGTATGTGTATATCTATTTCAAGTATTACATATATAATATATATATATATATTTATACTTATTTACATATATATCAATATAGAATTTATGTGTAATATATTTTTAATGGAGGTATGTACATATACATATACATTCCTTCTTTACTTTAATCTTTCCTATATTTATATATTTACATATTAAATACTCAATAGGCATATGTGTGTGTGTATATATATATATATATATCTATGTATTCCTCACCTATTTATATGTTAATTGTTTTAATGTTCAAGTATATTACATTTCCTTTAGTATACTTGTGCCTTCATTTTATTAAAACAAATATACATATATATTTTGGGGAATACATGCATCTATTTGTTCTTATAAAATTCTTGAACTCATTATAAGATTTCTAAATTATCTCAAGGATTATTTATTGCTAAATTTACTAAACTTGCAACTTCATTCTCATTACTTGAAATAATGCTAATTACAAAGTGCATCATAGTACCAATCTTATTCTATGTCTCTTATTTATTCACTAACATGGTACAAAATTTCGCAGTCTTTACAAAAACGGCCGAAAGTAGGAGTTTGAGAGACGGGTATATCAACCAGAAAATCACAACGTACACAATGGCTAACTTAGAGGTGGTTACGTAGCACCCTAAGCTACTAATAATGACAATAGCATAAATGCCCAACATAACCAACCTAGAGGGAGAAGTGAAGAAGTGAACAACCAACTCATGGCAGGCGTAGTCAATGTCATCACTGAGGGTGCTCTAAGCTCAGGAAGAAAGAAGGTAGATCTAGCTACAATCATGGCCATGGGATCTGTGGCTAAGAAACCAAAGTCTTGGAAGGATGAGCCTGTGTTCTTTTCAACAGATGACCTAAAGGGTATTGAATTCCCTCATAACGATGCCATAGTGGACAGTGCTATCATCAACCGCGTGGTAAAGAGAATTTACTTTGATAATGGAAATGCTAGTGATATATTGTACTATGAGACGATAAAAGGCATGGGAATCACGGAGGATAGGCTCAAACCATACCTAGCACCTTTGGTGGGGTTTGGGAATGAACAAGTTCCAGTGCTACGGGCCATCACCCTCTTGGTTACTTTAGGCACTGAACCAAGGACTATCACAACTATGGTGGATTTCATGGTGGTTAAAATCCCTTCAGTCTATAATGCAATTCTGGAAAGACCTAGTCAGATGACAATAAGGGTGGTCAGATCTTCCCCGCACTTAAATATACAGTCTCCCACTCCTTACGGGATCGAAGACGTTCGAAGAGACCAATCCATGGCTCAAAGATGTTAGTGATAGCATTGAAGGTAAAGGGAAAAGGTAACGAAACACTTAACATAGAAGTCCCTGACCAAAGGCCTGAGCTTGATTTGAGATGACCTGAACTAGCAGATGAGCTCGTCAACATCCCTTTTGATATAACAGATCCATGTAAGCTTATGCAAATTAGCTCCATGTTAGAAAGAAAGGATGAGCTCATACAATTGATAACAAAGAATGTTAACTTATTTGCGTTAAGGCTAGAGGACATGCTTGGGGTAGACTGTAGGGATATAGTCCATTGTCTAAATATTGACCCAGAAGCTAAGCCAGTGCGTCAAAAAAAGAGGTGTTTTGTGCCAGAGAGGCAAGAGGCAAACAATGAGAAAGTATCCAAGCTCTTGGATGCAAGTTTCATCAGGGAAGCCTATTACCCATAATGGTTAGCAAACATAGTATTGGTAAAGAAGCAGAATGGGATATGGAGGATGTGCGTGGACTTCATCAATTTTGATAAGGCTTGCCTAAAGGACAATTTCCCTTTGCCAAGCATCGATAAGTTGGTGGATAACAAAGCAAAGCACGGATTGCTTAGCTTCATGGATGTCTACTCTAGTTATAATCAGATTAAGATGATGGAAGAGGATAGAAGATGCCATTTGTAATTGAGAAGGGTCTATATTGCTACAAGGTCATGCCATTTAGACTTAAGAATACTGGGGCTACATACCAAAGATTAGTGAACAAGATCTTTAAGGATCAGATTAGGAAAAGTATGGAAGTATATATCGACGACATGATTGTTAAAAGTCCAACATTGGAAGCACATTTGGAAGACCTAAAAGAAGCATTTAAGGTCTTAAAGAGACACAATATAAGACTTAATCTGATAAAATGTGCCTTTGGAGTCACCTCGAGAAAATTTTTAGGATTTGTGGTTAACCAGAGAGGGATTGAAGCCAACCCTGAGAAGGTTCATGCCATCCTAGAAATGAATGCACCAACCTCAATTAAAGAAGTGCAAAGACTCACAAGGAGAATAGCTGCCTTAAGTAGGTTTTTGTCCAGGTCAGCCGACAGATGCATCCCCTTTTTCAAAATCCTGAAGAACGTCCTCGACTTTAAGTGGACCGAGCAATGTCAAAATGCTATTGACGAACTCAAGGTTTTTCTATCCTCTCCACCAATCTTATCAAAACCTCGAGCTAGAGAACCCCTATATGTGTACTTAGCGATGACAAACCAAGCAGTTAGCTTGGTCTTGATAAGAGAAGAGGCTAGGTTTTAAAGACCTGTGTGCTTCACCAGCAAAGTGTTACAAGGAACTAAGCTAAATTACCAAAGAATTGAGAAACTTGCGTATGCTTTGGTCATGTCAGTAAATAAGCTTAGGCCCTACTTCCAAGCACATTCTATCATCGTCTTGACTGATTAACCTCTCAAGCAAGTCCTTTAGAAACTTGAACTGTCAGAAGATTAATTAAGTGGGCCATAGAGCTCAGCGAATTCAATTTGCGTATCAGGCCTTGGGTGACTCTCAAGTTACAAGTACTAGCTAACTTTTTAATTGAATGTATGACCCCATTATAGGATATTGAGGAAGAACTAAAAAAAAGAAGAGTTGGTAGAAGAAGAGGTGTAGAAACTTTATGTTGATGGCTCAGCAAACAGTAAAAGAAGTGGTGGAAGACTTATTCTTATCAACCCAGAAAATACAAAATTCCAGTATGCTTTAAGATTCAAATTTAGAGCATCCAAAAATGAAGCCGCGTATGAGGCACTTATCACAAGGCTAACATTGGCAAGAAAGCTGAAGGTGGAAAAGCGAGTAGTGTTTAGTGATTCCCAGCTAGTAGTAAACTAGATCAGTGGAGAATTCAAAGCTAAGGGAAAGACTATGGTGAAATACTTGGAAAAGGTGAAACTACTTTTGCAGAACTTTAAGAAGTACAACATAAGGAGGATCCCAAGGTCAGAAAATATCATGGCACTCTTTATCAAAGTTAGCAACAGGATTTAGCTTAGACTTGGTATTTGGGGTACTTGTGGAAGAGGTGGAATAGAGGAGTATAGAAGAGGAGAAGGAGATGAGCTAGATTGAGGAAGAGGTGGAGTCATGGATGAGTCCTCTCATTAAATACTTAACCACTGAAGAGCTACTAGAAGATAAAAATGCAGTGAGGGCCCTGAAGATGAAAGCTCTGAGATACATTATCATTAATAACACATTGTACAGGAGGTCATTTAGTCTGCCATATCTAAACTGTTTGAACCCCTTAGAGGTTGAGTATACGCTAAGAGATGTGCATGAAGGAATCTATGGCAACCACCTCAGGCCTAGAGCTCTCTCGTAGAAAATATTAAGGCAAGGGTATTATTGGCCTATGATGGTTAAGGATGCTACCGAGATGGTGAAAAGGTGCGATAAGTGCTAGAGGTTCGTAACCATTCAACACCAACCTTTCACTGACCTTACCCCAATCATAAGCCTATGGCCTTTTATGAAATGGGGAATGGACGTACTTGGACCATTTCCTTTTGCCTTTGGGCAAATAAGGTTTATCTTGGTGTCTATTGATTACTTCACTAAGTGGATCGAAGTTGAAGTTCTGGCAACAGCCACAGAAAAGCAAGTTGAAACTTTTTGTTCGAAAAATATTGTATGTAGGTTTGGCCTGCCAAAGGTAATTGTCACCGACAATGGGAAACAATTTGCAACCCCAGGTTCAAAAGTTAGTGCAAGGATCTGGGCATTAACTTGAGATTCACATCAATTGCACATCCTTAGGCAAATGGCCAAGTTGAAGTTGCTAACAAAATGATTTTGGATGCATTGAAGAAAAGGATGGATGAAGCCAAAAGTGCATCGGAGGACTTGCCAGGAGTTTTATGGGAGTTAAGGACAACAGCCAAAGTCCTAACAGGAGAAACCCTTTTCAATCTTGCCTTCAGAACTGAGGCTGTGATACCTATGGAGATTGGTGTACCAAGCCTTAGGGTAGAATTGAGCAACAGAATAGAGAATGAGGTAGCTCTAAGAAACAATATTGATTTAACGAAGGAGTAGAAAGATTAGGCCCTGGTAAGGATAGCCTCATATCAACAGAAGATATCCAGATATTATAACAAAAAGGTAAAATGCATGACAATCGCGAAGAGAGATCAAGTCTTAAGGAATGTAGAAGCTTTAAGAAGGGACGGAGCAGGGAGGAAGTTTGCTCAAAACTGGGAAAGCCCATATGTTATGAAAGAAATGGTAAAGGCTGGAACATTCAAGCTAAAGACATGAATAGGAAGATGATTCCGAGGACATGTAGCGCCGAAAACCTAAGAATCTACTTGTCACTTCTTGAATATACAGTATTTTATCACATTTCTACACATATTACAAGGGTTGGGCTGTCTGCGATGCCTTTACTTCCTATTTCTTTTATATAGTACGCATTTATAACTGTAATTTACCATTTGGTAAAATATTTACATATTATAGTTTATCTCTTGTTTACATCCCCTGTTTATAATACAATACAGTAGTACTATAAAGTAAGCCTGAACATATAAAATAAATGATTATACCTCCAGGATCTGTACTATGTTGCCTTGGGGTACTCAAAGCGCAGTAAAAAATCCTTAGATGATAATCACGTAGTCATTGGAAGTACTCTGTAGATGTTAAAATAAAGGAGTGAGCAAACCACAACTGTAAGGACCCTAATAGGAAGGATACTATAGTCGGCTAGGGATCCGAATGGAGTAAGGAAGGTATTTTGTAATACCTGTCTTGTCCTAGAACCTACATGCGACTGTAGGGAGTAAGTATTGATTTTGAAAATAAGTCACTTTTTCCATAACATTTCATATTCATTTCAAATTAATACTTTCAGCATATAAAACATTTAATCACCATAATCTAATATTTAAATTAAATCATAAAAGAATATTAGATTAATAATTTTCCATTTCCTTTTGAAAACATATCACATATCACATATATCACTGAAATCGTATAAACAGTGTCATAACGTATTAAGTTTCGGAAAACCTGATAGCTAGACACTAAAATCAAAGGAGTCGCCACCAACCATTCTACCTAGGTGTGATTGGTCACCTATTCAAACTAAGGATAAGGCTTGGTCTACGTTCAAAGATACTAGGGTTCGGGAGTACGGTTACGTGAAGGGAAGGATTAGCACCCCTACAACGCCCATCCTAAAATGGTACCAACTAGTTTTAGGTTATCTTTACAATTTACCTTGTGTTTATATTAATTTCGATATGCTTATATATTGGGAATATTTCTAAGATTTTTCCATCAATTTGGCTCCAATCCTAGAAATTCCCCTCACCTCAAGATGTTCAAGGAGTCTCAATTGACTTTCTTGAATTCCATCGTCGGATCAATTAAATAATTTATAAAAATCTTATTCTTTCTAACTTTGGCTCTAATTTCGACTCCATATTAATTTCTATATTTTTTATCTTATTTCGTATTATATTTATCTATATATTCTATTTATTTACTTTATTTATTTAGAGGATAAATATGAATCATGGTTTATTGAAGATTTTCTTAAAAGCGTCCCATCAATTTGGCTCGGCTTAAAAGAAATCTTTTCACCTAGAAAATTCAAGGAGTCCCAATTGACTTTCTTGAATTTTCATCATTGGCATAATTCATATTTTTTTATTTCCTAAAATTTTATTTCAAGCTATTTAGTTCGTTTATTTATTCACTTATCTAATTTTATTTAAATTTCTTTAACATTAATCTTGATTTTATTTATTTCATTTATTTATATTTATTTAATAAACATGAATTATATTTTATCGAAAACTCTTTCAAAAGTATCCCATCAATTTGGCTCAACTTAAGAAAGAATCATCTCACCTAGAAATACCCAAGGAGTCTCAATTGATTTTCTTGGAATTTCATCCTCGGTATAACTCATATTTATTTCTTTATTATCTAATCTTATTAATTACTAATTATTTTCCTATTAATTTTTCGTCTAATTTATGTTCTCATATCTATATTTGTTTATCTATATTCATTTATATTTTATTCATATTTAATTTATTAAGAATAAACATTGATTATAATTTATTGAAAATTCTTTCAAAAGTATTCCATCGATTTGGCTCAACTTAAGAAAGAATTTCCTCACCTAGACATTTTTAAGATATCTCAATTGACTTTCTCTAAATGTCATCATCGGTATAATCCATGTCTATTTCCTCTATTTATTTATTTTATTTATTTATTTATTATTATTATTATTTTAACTATCACAACTCTTATACATAATTTTGATCATTCAACTAAGTTTCTAATTATTAATAAGTTTGACCTTAAGACAGAGAACACAATATGTTAAAAATAATGAACTAAATAAATTAAACAAACTTATCAACTAAAATGAATAAATTAGAAAACAAAAATAAAATAAACTAATATCACAATAAAAGAAGCCATAAATACCCTAAAAATATAAATTAGAAATATAAAACATTAATCATACCAATTGCAATTAACTATGCACGTGAATGAAAGGATACCTCTCTTTTATCATGTTGGCCACATGCTAATGAAAAAGAATTAAATATCAATTCTTTTACCTTTGCTGCAGACTTTCTTTCCTCTTTTTTACTCTCTTGTCTTTAGGCCTTGTTTTAATGCTGCAGCAAATAGCAAAAAGTGGCTAGCGGTGAAGGAAGTGCACGAACAATGGGGACGCACGTAGCAGGCTTGAGATGCAGAGGTGAGGAGAACACAAGGATGATGGTTCGCAGCAGTGGTTTTGTGCCTGTAAAGGGGCTGATGGATATGTGGTGTGGACGCAAGGCAAAGCAAGGAAGGTGACGGCAATCGAGCACTCTGGTAACAATCTGATATGGCGTGAACAGGACAGTAAAATTGTAGCGATGAAGATATCGATCAGTGCAACAGCAGATGCGATGAAGCAGGCGATTGTGGGTAGCAAACAGCAGCGATGGCGGTGCAAAAACGGCAGCAACAATGCGACGACAAGTGCGGCAAAGAGCAAAACTGAGCTTCTTAAGTTGCCAATATTTCCTCTCTTTTTGACGTAGAACACCACAACAGCTTTCTTGCTTTATTTTTCTTCTAAAGTCGAGTTCCAAATCAGCAACTAGGTAGGACCAAGAAAACTTTCAGGCAGCGGCTTGGTGCAGGAGTCGAAGATGATGCACGAGGAACTTCGATGCAAGGAGCAATGCAGAGTGTACAGGTTCGGTGCGAGCAGAGGGCTAGACTCAGTTTGATACTCGGGCAAGAACAGAGAAAAAAGAAGATCAGGGAACCAAGGCAGTTTGCAGAATGATCCCTCTTGTAGCAAGGTGGTGCCGTTCTGTTTTTTTCTTTTTTAATCTAAAGATCTAATCAAATAACAAATAAATATTAAAAATAAAATAACATGCCTAAGCCTAATCATTAAAACCTAAAACAAAATCATGAAGAAACAGTAAAGAGCGGAAAATTAATGAAAACCAAAACGTGAACCATCATCATGCACAGGCAGCACAGCCAAACAACCAAGCTACCAGGCTATTCCTAGCCACATCCACGTTCAGCCTTACTGCCTCACGCCTGCCACTGCACCACACGCCTAGCTAGCATCACGCCAGCATGCTTCAGCTGCCTCCACGCACAAGACACGCAGCTGCTCCTTGCTACTACCAACACGCAGCAGAACTTGCATCAAACACGTCTCATGCAAGCCTCGCTCCAATGGAACCACTTCACGCGTCTTTGACAGAGAGCCACAAACCTGCAACAGTCTCTCTTGAACCAGAAAATAAGGAGTACCCTCCTGGAACCAGGCAGAGGCCAACTGGCATCACGTATTATGAGAATGAGACCCCCCCTAGGGTTTTTCCTCTCCTTTTTTTTTTCTCTCCTCCCCCCCTTTTTTTTTAATCTAGCGGCTCCCCCCTTTTATATTATTTTTTTTCAAACCCTAGTTCCCTCTCCTCTTCTTTTTTAAAACCTAATTTTCTCCTCCTCTTTTTTTTTTCTAAAACCCTTGTTCTCTCTCCTCTTATAGACCTAGTTTTTTCTTTTTTATTTTTTTTATTTTTGGTAATAATTGGAAATCTAGAATCAATTTTTTTTAGGAAATTTTATATTTCAAAAATCGAATCTTAAATTTAATATCAATTCCAAATTCAAATTAATTTCCAATCTTTTAATGGTTTCATTTAATTCTACTTTCCTATCAAAATTAATTTAGATTTCCTTCTTTCTTTTTTTTTTATTTTATTCTATAAAAATCAAAATCAAAATCCAAAATTTATTTCTAAATCTAAATAAAAAATAAAATTTAAAAATCAATAATAAAATATATACAAACTAATTAATTAAAAATGTTTTGAAAAAAAAAAAAAAAAGAATCGGACAAAAATGGTGTCTACAGTTGCCCCTCTTTGTACATTTGCTATGAAATAGTAATTGTGCAAAGACATAGACATCCATTTTGTCCGCGTCCATTTTATTATTTTTTCCCTTTTCAAAGTTTTTTTCTCTTTTTTTTGTTTTTTTTTTCTTTCTTCTTTTTTTTTTTTGATATTTACTTATTCTAAAAGAAATTGGTTTTCATCATGAAAATGCTCCTCCGACCAGGGAGGCCCTGAAACTATTACATTTCTCATCTCAAAAATGCTCCTTCGACTAGGAAGGCCTTGAAACTTTAAAAATTTCTCATCTCAAAAGTGCTCCTTCGACTAGGAAGGCCCTGAAACTTTAAAAAAATTTCTCATCTCCAAAATGCTCCTTCGACTAGGAAGGCCCTGAAACTTTAAAAATTTCTCATCTCAAAAGTGCTCCTTCGACTAGGAAGGCCCTGAAACTTTAAAAAATTTCTCATCTCCAAAATGCTCCTTCGACTAGGAAGGCCCTGAAACTTTAAAAATTTCTCATCTCCAAAATGCTCCTTCGACTAGGAAGGCCCTAAAACTTTAAAATTTCTCCTCTGTAAAATGCTCCTTCGACTAGGAAGGCCCTGAAACTTTAAATTTCTCATCTCCAAAATGCTCCTTCGACTAGGAAGGCCCTGAAACTTTAAATTTTCCATCTTCAAAATGCTCCTTCGACTAGGAAGGCCCTGAAACTTTAAATTTCTCATCTCCAAAATGCTCCTTCGACTAGGAAGGCCCTGAAACTTTAAATTTTCCATCTCCAAAATGCTCCTTCGACTAGGAAGGCCCTGAAACTTTAAATTTCTCATCTCCAAAATGCTCCTTCGACTAGGAAGGCCCTGAAACTTTAAATTTTCTCATCTCTTAAATGCTCCTTCGACTAGGAAGGCCCTAAAACTTTAAAATTTCTCCTCTGTAAAATGCTCCTTCGACTAGGAAGGCCCTGAAACTTTAAATTTCTCATCTCCAAAATGCTCCTTCGACTAGGAAGGCCCTGAAACTTTAAATTTTCTCATCTCTTAAATGCTCCTTCGACTAGGAAGGCCCTGAAACTTTAAAATTTCTCATCCCTAAAATGCTCCTTCGACTAGGAAGGCCCTGAAACTTTAAATTTCTCATTTAAATGTGTTCAATTATGCTCGGAGGTTTTACGGATTGTACCCAGAGGATTTGATGAATCATGCCCGGAGGTCTTATAGATTGTACCCAGAGATTCTAATGAATCATGCCCGGAGGTCTTACAGATTGTACCCGGAGGTTTTAATGAATCATGCTCGGAGGTCTTACAGATTGTACCTAGAGGTTCTAATGAATCATGCCCAGAGGTCTTATAGATTGTACCCAGGGGTTTTAATGAATCAAGCCCGGAGGTCTTACAGATTGTACCTAGAGGTTCTAATGAATCATGCCCAGAGGTCTTATAGATTGTACCCAGAGGTTCTAATGAATCATGCCCAGAGGTCTTATAAATTGTACCCAGGGGTTTTAATGAATCAAGCCCGGAGGTCTTACAGATTGTACCCGAAGGTTCTAATGAATCATGCCCGGAGGTCTTATAGATTGTACCCGGAGGTTTTAATGAATCAAGCCCAGAGGTCTTACAGATTGTACCCGGAGGCTTTGATCTTATCTCATCATTTCAATTCTATCTTCTAGATCATCTTATCATTCCAGTTTCTTCTTTTTGTTATTTTCTATCACATTTTTCCATCTCATCACATCTTTCAATCCCTTTTTCATTATCCCATCATAACCATACCTTTTTAGTTTCCTCTTCCTTTCCAAATTTTTAACATTTTTGTTTCAAAACTTCATACCTTTTTCGTCACATCTTATTCCTAATCCTTCTCATATTTTCTGATTTTCTTTTTCCTCTTTTTTTTTTATAAAATTTTTCAAAATTTTTGTCATCTAATCTTTCAATACTTTTTATCTTATTGTCTTAACAAACAGTTCAAAATTTTTTTGGTGTAAAAATGCATATAATGAAATGTCATGCATGTCATGAATGCAATGCAAATGATAAATAATGCCTTACCAAGTCACATCATCGATCTACCATATTCCTCTCTTCAAAAATTTGTCATCCTTTAATCTTCTCTCTGCCTTATCATTGAATCTTTCAATGCCTCATCACTCTTCTTTCTTCAAATTTAGCAACCCTAAAATCATTTGCCCCCATCATCATCATTCATTCAGTCTTCTTCTTGCCCCACAATTCTTCTTTCTTTAAATTTAGCAATCATCACTCATTCAGTCTTCCCATTGCCCCATCATCATCATTCATTTCTTGCCCCACAATTCTTATCAAATTAAAATTCGTCAATCCAAATCATAACAACAAAATCATCCCAAACTATTCACAAGAACACTTCACCACTTCTCATATCTTTAGGAAAATTCATGTTCTCATAACAACCAAAGATTGCCCCAAGAATGGTATTAAAAACACCATCACCACATTTTTTTCTTTAAATAAATAAGAACTTGCCCCCATAAAATCACAAAACTCTCATTTTTCGATTCTTCAAGTTTCTTTTTGAAAATAGAAAATTGCCCCACATAATAATTTTCCAAGATAAAAGCATTTGACATTTAATCTCTTAAAAGTTGGTGATTACTATTGAGAACAAATAGAATGAGTGATAACTTGGTCTAGTTGAATAAATGTACTGATTTAGTGCATCAAGGATGTTTGGTTATCAAGAAGGTTCTATTGATCAATGTCTCTTCATCTTGGCTCACAAATGAAACAAATTCCTTGAAAATCAAAATTCCTTTTGTAAAAGTAATTTTCAACAGAACACAGTTCATTTCAGCATTCTCTTTATTAATTGATATGTGGACTTTAACAAATGTCAAGACTAGCTATGATGGCTCAAATTTCTAGGCGAGGATACCAAAGATACAAATCACAAGTCAAAATTTCTAGGTGATAGTTCTTGAATTTCTCAAAAGGTCTTGACTGAAAGCATCACTTCTCGGGTTTTTCTTCTTTCTTGTTGTTGCCTTAGCATAGTCACAAACAATGGCCTTGAGTTGTTTCAAATTTGCTCTACACTGCCCTTTCATGGGTTTTCACCCTAGAGCTTCATTCTCTTTTTTTTCTCCTTCTTTTTTTTTTTATTGATTATTCTACCATGCATTTGAGAATTCAGATTTCATTCCAAACTACATAATGATGATGGTTTCTCAAAGAAAAGCTTTTCAATACAAGCATCTTTATTTGATCAAAATGGACTTTTAAGCACGTACCGTAGGCCAAGGTTTAGGGTTTTCAAAGAATGGATAAATAGGCCCAAAATAAATGTTTTCAAGGTTTATCGAACCAAGGATCATTTCTTCGATTATGAACATCTGTCCTTCCCACTCTTCGAAGCATTTTTCTTTTCTTTTTTTTTTCCAACACTTTATTCTCATTCATTTCTTTTTTCTTCTCTTTTTTTTTTCACATCTACGTTTTTCATTTTTTTTTTCAACTTCTTGCTTTTTCATATTGATTTCCATCTTTACATATCCTTCTTCTCACATTTGCCCCTTAACATAGGGCATCATTTTCTTGCATTTGACATAAGATCAAACACCAATGCTTCTAAAACTCCTCTGATGTATTTGCCTCTCCAATGTGGAGGGTGATCCTTGGTCAAGGTTCATTTAGAAAGAAATCAATAGGCTCAAAAGGGGTAACAAATGGATGATTTTATTTCAGTAATAGTAATATGAAAGATGGCCATTTGTCATATCAAATATTGACTCTTCTATTGAAAACCAATCCTCAAGATGAAAATTTTATTTTGCTTTTGAAATCATTTGAATATCCCTCATGCATGGTTTCACAATCAATTTTTTTCTTTTCTTCTTTTGTTTTTTTTTATTTCCTTTTTTTTTCTTCACTTTTTTTTCACAACTCATGCCCAGAATGTATCAACTCAACTTTATGAAGGCCTTATGCAACAATTTTCATTATCATGGTTAAAATAGGAAAAAGGATATCAATCAAATTAAGAATGGCTATTAAAAGATGTTGAGGTTATCAAAAGCTTGGCTCTTTCAATCATTTTGCCCCAAGGTGTAGCAAAGGATGGATCAAGTTATGAGAAAGAATTTTGGCTTGATGTATTTGGGACTCTTAGCTTGGCCTTAACATCTGTCAGATTTCCAAATACAAAGTCCTTGAGAGAATGCTTCGTGAATTGGTCCTTTAAAACAATTCAAAAAGTTTTGCAAATTCATCAATCATTTCATTGCTCATTGCCTTAACAAAGATCATTGACTTCAAAAGTTCACCATGGTAAGCAAAAATGAATGAATTTCAAGTTTGTGTGTCTTTATGGATTCCAAGTTTTCACTGAATCGGCAAATATACTGGAAATTTAATGGTTAAGTCTATTCATTCTCAATAACAACCACCAATGTTTTCAAAATTATTTTATTTCATCTACTTGGAAAGAAAAATATGGAAAGCTTTTCAAAACATCTTGATGCAAATCACATCCACAAATTACACATAGGAAATTTGGCTTATGGAGAAGCAAACTTCCATTGTTCAATAAACTCTTGAGTCAAGGCACCACTGCTGATGAGTTCTTCAACCTTTTCCTTCAATTGCCTGCACTTTTCTGTTGAATGCCCAACTACCCCCATGTGATATTCACATTTGCTATTTGGTTCATAACTCCTTGCTGCTGGGTTTGGAGCTGTTTTCAAAGGCGTAGGCACCAGATACTGGTTCTTTATTAGCAAAGGCAATAGTTTAGAAATTGGAATTGGCAACCTCTCCACACCGTTTCTTGGCCTCCTTGGATTGTTTGGTGGGGCGGAGAGTGATTGAGGACAAAAGTTAGGCTGAAAACCATTTTGAGGAATTGACTGGTAAGGATGTGGACAAAAGTGGTGGGTTTCTTGCATGGGGTATGGGTGATATGGGGTATAACTTTCATACTGCTTTTCATTAGTCACAGCTTGAACATCTTGACTTTCGTTATTGAATGTTGCACCTCTTATTGTATTTGCCCATTCGATCTTCCCGCTTTTTATAGCATATTCAATCATCTCACCCGAGAGTACCATATCTGCAAAGTTTTTGGTGACATTTCCAATCATTCTCTCGTAGTATGGAGCCTTAAGTGTATTGACAAACAGAATTGTCGTCTCTTCCTCCGTAAGGGGAGGCTGAACCTGAGCAGCAATGTCTCGCCATCTTTGAGCGTATTCTCTAAAGCTTTCGGTAGCCCTCTTTTCCATATTCTGTAAGAACAATCGATCTGGCGCCATATCCTTTGCATGTTGATATTGAACTATGAAGGCCTTCGCAAGATCCTTCCATGAATGGATGCGTTCTCTATCTAATTGGACATACCATCTTGCTGCGGACCCAGTAAGGCTATCTTGAAAACAGTGAATGAGCAACTTTTCATTATGAGTATGCCCTGCCATTTTTCGACAAAACATTGTAATATGGGCTAATGGGCATTTAGTTCCATCATATTTTTCAAAGTTGGGGACTTTGAATTTCACGGGTAACACCAAATCAGGAACCAAACTCAATTTCTCCACATCAATGTTTCCATAAATAGTGCTCCTTTCGATAGCCCTTAGTCTCTCCTCTAACATATCACACATACGATGCATCCCCTTATGAAAACCTAGTTCAATTGCTTCCCTCCTAAGCTTCTCTTGCTTGATGGGGTCCTCCATTAGGGGTGCCACTCTAACATTAGTGTCTTCATCAACTCCCTTCCCTTTTGCCAAGCTCATCATCATCTCCATCATCTTGGTCATTTGTTCCTTAGACTCTTCTTGAGCCCTGACAATCTCTAGTTGCACCTTTTCAATTCCATCAATTCGTGCCAATTGCTCATTCTCCATTACTCTTGTTTGCAAACAAGTATCGTGTAGGTGACTGGCAATTTTGATGGCTGAGCTATCTTCTCACCTTAGTTGCCATAATCTAAGTCAAGATGCCATGATATGCAATTACAAACCTATGCATGAGATGCATGCCCAATTTATGTATGACAAAAAATGTCTAGATGCATAGGTGCAATGTTCAAATTGACATGTTAGGCATCACAAAATCAAAAGAAGAAATTTTCCTTCATGTGTCCTGGTCCTTGGTTATCTCTACATGATGAGCTAGCATGCCTCTAACTTAAGTTGGCCTCTTAGGTT
This sequence comes from Heritiera littoralis, assembly GCA_031772115.1. Taxonomy (NCBI): domain Eukaryota; kingdom Viridiplantae; phylum Streptophyta; class Magnoliopsida; order Malvales; family Malvaceae; genus Heritiera; species Heritiera littoralis. The sequence goes on from JAPDPK010000002.1 coordinate 1,433,650, forward strand.
TCTTTATATGCTTGGTTTGGATAAGTCGACCTTCTAAAAGTTCCCAAATTGCTCCTTACTGTCATCCACATGGACTAGTAAGGCACCCAATCCTCACCCATCATAGGCTACAAACAGAAAGGTTCAATTTGAGTGGGAGTATTTCGCTAGCCATTGCGGAGGTATTACCTCACGAGAGCGTAGATACTTTACTCCCTCCTAAAAAGGACCGAGCCCGGGTCGAGGGCTTATGTATGCTAATGCAAAGTGATGTGTGTGTATGAAGGAATAATGTTTCATTTAATGTTCGTTTTCTATTAAGATCTCTTAAGCAAATTCTAAGATAACCTAAAACTAAGTATTGGCCTGACTCTCTAACGTCCCCAGCGGAGTCGCCAAACTGTCATAACGTATTAAGTTTCGGAAAACCTGATAGCTAGACACTAAAATCAAAGGAGTCGCCACCAACCATTCTACCTAGGTGTGATTGGTCACCTATTCAAACTAAGGATAAGGCTTGGTCTACGTTCAAAGATACTAGGGTTCGGGAGTACGGTTACGTGAAGGGAAGGATTAGCACCCCTACAACGCCCATCCTAAAATGGTACCAACTAGTTTTAGGTTATCTTTACAATTTACCTTGTGTTTATATTAATTTCGATATGCTTATATATTGGGAATATTTCTAAGATTTTTCCATCAATTTGGCTCCAATCCTAGAAATTCCCCTCACCTCAAGATGTTCAAGGAGTCTCAATTGACTTTCTTGAATTCCATCGTCGGATCAATTAAATAATTTATAAAAATCTTATTCTTTCTAACTTTGGCTCTAATTTCGACTCCATATTAATTTCTATATTTTTTATCTTATTTCGTATTATATTTATCTATATATTCTATTTATTTACTTTATTTATTTAGAGGATAAATATGAATCATGGTTTATTGAAGATTTTCTTAAAAGCGTCCCATCAATTTGGCTCGGCTTAAAAGAAATCTTTTCACCTAGAAAATTCAAGGAGTCCCAATTGACTTTCTTGAATTTTCATCATTGGCATAATTCATATTTTTTTATTTCCTAAAATTTTATTTCAAGCTATTTAGTTCGTTTATTTATTCACTTATCTAATTTTATTTAAATTTCTTTAACATTAATCTTGATTTTATTTATTTCATTTATTTATATTTATTTAATAAACATGAATTATATTTTATCGAAAACTCTTTCAAAAGTATCCCATCAATTTGGCTCAACTTAAGAAAGAATCATCTCACCTAGAAATACCCAAGGAGTCTCAATTGATTTTCTTGGAATTTCATCCTCGGTATAACTCATATTTATTTCTTTATTATCTAATCTTATTAATTACTAATTATTTTCCTATTAATTTTTCGTCTAATTTATGTTCTCATATCTATATTTGTTTATCTATATTCATTTATATTTTATTCATATTTAATTTACTAAGAATAAACATTGATTATAATTTATTGAAAATTCTTTCAAAAGTATTCCATCGATTTGGCTCAACTTAAGAAAGAATTTCCTCACCTAGACATTTTTAAGATATCTCAATTGACTTTCTCTAAATGTCATCATCGGTATAATCCATGTCTATTTCCTCTATTTATTTATTTTATTTATTTATTTATTATTATTATTATTTTAACTATCACAACTCTTATACATAATTTTGATCATTCAACTAAGTTTCTAACTATTAATAAGTTTGACCTTAAGACAGAGAACACAATATGTTAAAAATAATGAACTAAATAAATTAAACAAACTTATCAACTAAAATGAATAAATTAGAAAACAAAAATAAAATAAACTAATATCACAATAAAAGAAGCCATAAATACCCTAAAAATATAAATTAGAAATATAAAACATTAATCATACCAATTGCAATTAACTATGCACGTGAATGAAAGGATACCTCTCTTTTATCATGTTGGCCACATGCTAATGAAAAAGAATTAAATATCAATTCTTTTACCTTTGCTGCAGACTTTCTTTCCTCTTTTTTACTCTCTTGTCTTTAGGCCTTGTTTTAATGCTGCAGCAAATAGCAAAAAGTGGCTAGCGGTGAAGGAAGTGCACGAACAATGGGGACGCACGTAGCAGGCTTGAGATGCAGAGGTGAGGAGAACACAAGGATGATGGTTCGCAGCAGTGGTTTTGTGCCTGTAAAGGGGCTGATGGATATGTGGTGTGGACGCAAGGCAAAGCAAGGAAGGTGACGGCAATCGAGCACTCTGGTAACAATCTGATATGGCGTGAACAGGACAGTAAAATTGTAGCGATGAAGATATCGATCAGTGCAACAGCAGATGCGATGAAGCAGGCGATTGTGGGTAGCAAACAGCAGCGATGGCGGTGCAAAAACGGCAGCAACAATGCGACGACAAGTGCGGCAAAGAGCAAAACTGAGCTTCTTAAGTTGCCAATATTTCCTCTCTTTTTGACGTAGAACACCACAACAGCTTTCTTGCTTTATTTTTCTTCTAAAGTCGAGTTCCAGATCAGCAACTAGGTAGGACCAAGAAAACTTTCAGGCAGCGGCTTGGTGCAGGAGTCGAAGATGATGCACGAGGAACTTCGATGCAAGGAGCAATGCAGAGTGTACAGGTTCGGTGCGAGCAGAGGGCTAGACTCAGTTTGATACTCGGGCAAGAACAGAGAAAAAAGAAGATCAGGGAACCAAGGCAGTTTGCAGAATGATCCCTCTTGTAGCAAGGTGGTGCCGTTCTGTTTTTTTCTTTTTTAATCTAAAGATCTAATCAAATAACAAATAAATATTAAAAATAAAATAACATGCCTAAGCCTAATCATTAAAACCTAAAACAAAATCATGAAGAAACAGTAAAGAGCGGCAAATTAATGAAAACCAAAACGTGAACCATCATCATGCACAGGCAGCACAGCCAAACAACCAAGCTACCAGGCTATTCCTAGCCACATCCACGTTCAGCCTTACTGCCTCACGCCTGCCACTGCACCACACGCCTAGCTAGCATCACGCCAGCATGCTTCAGCTGCCTCCACGCACAAGACACGCAGCTGCTCCTTGCTACTACCAACACGCAGCAGAACTTGCATCAAACACGTCTCATGCAAGCCTCGCTCCAATGGAACCACTTCACGCGTCTTTGACAGAGAGCCACAAACCTGCAACAGTCTCTCTTAAACCAGAAAATAAGGAGTACCCTCCTGGAACCAGGCAGAGGCCAACTGGCATCACGTATTATGAGAATGAGACCCCCCCTAGGGTTTTTCCTCTCCTTTTTTTTTTCTCTCCTCCCCCCCTTTTTTTTTTAATCTAGCGGCTCCCCCCTTTTATATTATTTTTTTTCAAACCCTAGTTCCCTCTCCTCTTCTTTTTTAAAACCTAATTTTCTCCTCCTCTTTTTTTTTTCTAAAACCCTTGTTCTCTCTCCTCTTATAGACCTAGTTTTTTCTTTTTTATTTTTTTTATTTTTGGTAATAATTGGAAATCTAGAATCAATTTTTTTTAGGAAATTTTATATTTCAAAAATCGAATCTTAAATTTAATATCAATTCCAAATTCAAATTAATTTCCAATCTTTTAATGGTTTCATTTAATTCTACTTTCCTATCAAAATTAATTTAGATTTCCTTCTTTCTTTTTTTTTTATTTTATTCTATAAAAATCAAAATCAAAATCCAAAATTTATTTCTAAATCTAAATAAAAAATAAAATTTAAAAATCAATAATAAAATATATACAAACTAATTAATTAAAAATGTTTTGAAAAAAAAAAAAAAAGAATCGGACAAAAATGGTGTCTACAAACAGTATTGTACTTAATTTAGTACAGTAAACTATTTAGAAAACCATCATACATCTTATTTAAAACATATAAATAGCCATTCATCTTTTCATGTCATCATTCATTTAAAATCATCACTTTTCATGTCATAAAACAATGGAGACTAAGGCATCACCCGAATTATATCATACTATAATCCCCGTAGCGTAGAATAATCAACATGTCAGATTTATGGCCATAGTCTAAAATTGTCCTCGGTCGTACACTGATCAGGTGTCAACCGGGACTGAATACATATCATATGTCACATATCACATATTAGCATGAAAAAGGGGCCTATCAGTCTCAAAACCGTATTCTCATCATCATATCACCTTCATGGAAATCAATAAAATAATTAAAATCATCAGTCAATCCATAAAAGTTTTATTAAATCATAAAGTGAATATTTATGGAAATAAATTTGTAAAATATTCACTTTTCCACTTTTCACTTTATAAATCATTTCATATATTGTAAAACATGTAGGAAGAATTTTCAGTAACCTCACTTCCATCAAATTCAGTAACATGAATATTTAAATAATATTTTTTGGTATATTCATGTTTTATGAAAAATATTAACCATATCATTTTTAAGGCTAGGAATTTATTCAAATATGCATGAAAATATTTCATGATATTTTTAAAGAATTTTCTAAGAAATTTCAGCAACATAACGGCTGTTAATACTCTAACCTTCCTGCAATTTCAACACAATTTCAAAATCCACAAACAGCCACAATTCCACAGTTTCCAAAGCATTTCATTTCACAAATATTCTTATAAAATTAAATGCATTGAAGTCATGCATTTAGGATATCCTTACAGACCACATACGCATCCCTTACTTGTCTGTTGTATTTGACTCTTTCGAGCGCACCACTCATAATTCGTTACTCCCAGGCTGCAAATAATTTCACCAAAAATATTAGCTTATTAAATACTTATTTTTAAGCCATTATTCATGTCTAAGTGCAGCCACATTAGACACTATAAATATTTTTGCAATATAATTTCTATCGGTAATATAACATAACTTCTTCGTTTTGCGTTTGATTTTAAATCTTAGCATACCGGTAGACTCCTTGTAATTTTTACAATCTCAAAATACCCTCAAATAATCAAAATCAGCCATGGATCATAGTCCTCTTTTCCATGGCCGAATGCTCCATCATGTTCATCTTAATGATTTTCAACAATTTGATGTCAAATTCTTATTCTACTAAGCTTAATCTTCATTTTTGTATTTATGTTATGCATGGAAAGCAATATTTCCCCTAGGTACATGTCAAGGCCGAAACCCTCTCTCATGGCCAAGTTTGATTTTGCAACTTTTAATTGAATCTAATGCCATGAATATGCTTACCATGCCTAAATGAATAAATCTACACTATTATAATTAAAGAAAGCTTAATATATGGCAACATACCTCACCTTGGCCGAAACTTTGGAGCTTACTTTCTCCTTGTATAGTGGCTTATACAATGAGCTATTGGTATAGCTAGGTAGAGGAGAGAGAATAGAGTATTTTTCTAGTTAAAATTTTGGTGAAATGTTGGCTAGATTAGTTATTGTGAAAGCTTGTTTGATTTCTCTTCTCATTTCTTTTAGCAATGGCGTGGAGGTGCTTGGGGAAGACAATGAATAGTAACTACCAACAGCTGATGGTTTATGAAGAGAATTCTGGGAGTAGGCCAAATGACCAAAATGCCCCTAGTTATGTAAATTTCGGACAATTTTGCCCTTATGGTTCTGCTGTTGTAAAAACCATGTAATCACACTCCAAAATTTTGGATTCCAGCACAAATCAATCCTATTACGTGTATTTTGATGATTAGAAGTGGTTTCGTCAACGTGCAGTGCATGGATAGTGAGAAATTATGATCTCGCGACCTGCCAACGAAATTTTCTGAATTAAAGACCGATTTGGTAAATCCGTTGACACTGTCTTAAACTAATTTTCATGTAGAATATCATGGTATTTTTACTTTGTCCCAATTCTTTTTAGTTTGGTACGATATACCCTTGGGACATAACCGTCATTTTTCAATTTGTTTGCCATACTTCACAAAATGATGCAAATAAAGTATTTTAACGTCTAAATGTCCATAATATCATTATCACACCATCCATATACTGTTTTCTCAGTCATATATATACATCCGAGCTCAAAATTCCAAGTGGGGCCTACATTACCATTTACTTATAATTTACAAATATATTCAAAAATAATCAAAATTACATATAAATACACATGTACAGTACAAAATAATTGGTTCTCACACTGCTACTAGTAAAAATTTTAGATGTTAACTTTATTTCAACAATAGAGGCATTTTGTAAGGAATGATACTCTTGAATGATAATAGCCTTGATTGCTTTTGCGCATTTTGCCTTTCACACCTATCTTATGTTTAAAAGATTCTTAGGGAAAAGAGCTTATGTCAGCTCTGGCTTGCTAAACTAGGTTAGCCACAGCTTACAAAACCAGGTCTGCCACTGCTTCTAAAACCAAGTCAGTCTGAGATCCTAGGCTGATTAAAAAAAAGGTTATAAAGCATTCAGAATGTGATAACTACGAATTTCCTATTTTTGGTATTAAATAACTGGAAATTTAATTTTAATGTAAACAGATAAGTTAAAGTAAATAAATAAATTATTTACGAGAATGGGAATATTGTTGGAATTTCGATAATTGATGAAGTGATGGATTTGAAAAGGGCTTATGTCAGCTCTGGCTTGCTAAACTAGGTTAGCCATAGCTTACAAACCAGGTCTGCCACTGCTTTTAAAACCAAGTCAGTCTGAGATCCTAGGCTGATTAAAAAAAAGGTTACAAAGCGTTCAGAATGTGATAACTGCGAATTTCCTATTTTTGGTATTAAATAACTGGAAATTTAATTTTAATGTAAACAGATAAGTTAAAGTAAATAAATAAATTATTTACGAGAATGGGAATATCGTTGGAATTTTGATAATTGATGAAGTGACGGATTTGAAAAGTCGTAGGAGGAATTTAAGTTGGATATTAAGAAATCCAAAATTAAAGAAATAAAAATGTATATATAATTATATTATATAAATATATTTTTATATTTTTATATAAGTATATTTATGAAATATAGTATATATTATTATATATTGATATATATATATATATGCTATTTTATATCATTAAATAAGTACATATGTATATTATTATTATTATATATATTTATGTATATAAATATAAATATATGTATATTGTAATATAGTATATTTATATATATATATATTTATAAATATAAATATATATAAATAAATAAAAAAAAAGAAGAAAGAAAGAAACGGGAATCGGGACACAACCCGATTCCCATTTCCTTCTCCTCTGTTTGTAAATAGGGGAGAAGTAAATGACAGCCGACGCCGTCGACGAGGAGAGAGGGGATAGAGGAGTAGGTCGTCGTCAGCCAAGGAGAGGGAGGTCTGGCGAAGCGAAAGAGAGAAGGAAAGAGGCGAATCGAAAGAAGGAAAAGAGAGGAAAAAAAGGAAAAGGGGCAATGCCGGCCGTTTTGGGCACTGCCACCGCACCTTCGTCACCCTGCGAAGGTAAATAAAGAGAAGAGGATAGCCAGTAGTGAAGGGGGAAAGAGAAAGGAGAGGGAGAAAAGAAGAAATAGGGGACTGATTTATGCCGCTAGATCCGTTGTCATCGCCACCGATTCGGGAAAGGAAGAGAACGAAAACGGCTTCAGCACAATCTCGGCCAGCTATGGAGAGGCCGAACTGGCGGTGATGAAGGCCGACGGTGGTTGAAATGGCCAGCAAAGGGTGAACTGGCCGAACCAGTCTGAACCGGTTCAGACCAGAAAAGAAGAAAAGGAAAAAGAAAAAGGGAAAAAGAAAAAGGAAGAAAGAATAAAAAGAAGAAGAAGAAAAGGGGTAGGAAATTTGTTATAATTTTATAAATTTATTATTATTATTGAGTAATTGCGAAAAATTCTAAATTGAGTATGGGATTGGATTTGTAGAATCATACACGATGATTGGGGATTGATGGAAATCGGGAGAAGTGGATTACGCGCGCGATGTTAGTGAGAAAGTCGCTAACACTGAACAAGTAAGAGATGCATATGTAGCCTATAGGGATATCTCGATTGCATAAATTGAATATGCATGATTTTATGAAATTATTGGTGAATTGATTTTGTTGAAAAATTGTGGATATATGGCTGGCTGTGAAAATATAAATCAGTCTAAATTCTATAGGGAGGCTAGTCAACGAGCAGTCTTTATGCTACCGAAAATTTTTAGAAAATTACGTAAAATCATCATAAATGATTTTTTAACATGAGAAATAATTTCTAACCCATGAAAAAGAGGAATTTATTATTTTTCATAAAACATAAATATACCGAATTTTATTTTTAAAATATTCATGTTATTGAAATTGGTGAAAATGAGATCACCGAAAATTCTCCTGATATATGAATTATATGTGATATGAAATGGAAAATGAAAAAGGGGATAAAGTGAATATTTTATAAATATTTTCTTAAATATTCACTTAATTTATTATATAACCTTTATGGTTTTATTTATGAATTTATTTATTTCTATAAATTCCATAAAGGTAAATTGATAATGAAAAACACTGTTTTGAGACTAGTAGGCCCCTCTATCATGCTGATATGTGATATGTGATATGTAAATAGTCCCGATCGACACCTGATCAGTGATCCACCGAGGACAATATAGACTATGGCCATAGATCTGATATGTTTACTTCTCTACCCTTCGGGGTTTATAGCATGAAACGATATGGGTAATTGCCTTAGTCTCCACTATGATATGTGATATGTTAAAAATAATTGCCTTAGTCTCCACTATGATATGTGATATGTTAAAAAGGAAATGTTTTATATGATATGTGATATGTTAAGAGGAAATGTGTTGGTTCTATAGGCTATACCGAGAGGGGGGTGAATCGGTTTTTAACTAACCTTAAGGTCATTTTTCGATTTTTCTAAATTCACTAGCCTATATTGAAGTTTTCTAAGTTCTCTAGGCTACTCAAGTAAGCAATATAAATTTAATACAATAAGCACAAATATAATTGCAAGTAAATAAAGAGAGAAGGGAAAGAGAAATATACGTAAGTGATTTATAGAGGTTCGGCAACCTTGCCTACGTCCTCTACCTTGGGACGCTCCCAAGGATTTCCCCCAAATTCACTATCTTGAATTTGTCTTTACAATCCCTCTTTATCATAGGCTTAAGAGTAACCTCTCTCTTTTTTTAGGCTCAAGAGAAACCTCCCTCTTTTTCTTAGGCTAAAGAGAAACCTTCCTCTTTTTCTAAGGCTTAAGAGAAACCTCTCCTTTACAAGGTGTTTACAAGGAATGTAATCAAAGAAGGCCTCTAGGTAGGCAAATGATTACAAAGATCAAGCACAAAGAAAAGCTTATACAATATTTGTGCTATTCTATACAAGGAACATGAGAGTGATGGAAGATGAAGAATTTTAAGCACTTGAGATGTTGTTGAGGCTTTAGATATGAGGAAAATGAAGAATGGAGTTGCTGAGCAGTTCCTCTCTTGGTTCCTTCAGCTTCTAAGCCTCTATTTATAGTCCCTTGGATGGTTTGTGGACGTTGGTTAGAGCCAAAGTTGAATGTTACCATTGTATCTCACAAAACTAGCTGTTATAGCCCATTTTCGTGTAAAGGGATCGATCCCTTTCCATAGGGGATCGATCCCAAGCTTCCAGATTGCTTGGTCTGGGCTTGAGACACCTTTTTACTTCCGAAAAAGCCTTACTGCCACTAGGGGATCGATCCCTTCCCTAAAGGGATCGATCCCATGCTTCCAAAGGGTGATTTTTCCTGCATTTTGTGTTAGAAATGATATAGCTTTTGATTTTATTTCAACCCAAAACATTTTAGAGTTTTATGGGAGTTTTTCTTGACTTTCTAAATTGAAAAACATAGTCCAAAAAAAACTCATTAAGTAATTTTCTAAATATGTTCTTGAAAACATTACTTAATGAAAATATTGAAAACCATTTTATAAAGTATTAAGACCAATAAGAGTATATCATTCAATCATGGTCTTAATGTCTGATATGAGCACTTAAAATGTATTGAGAAAATCATGTGTGGCAAAGCAAATTTACAATATGAATCAAAACATAAAAGCTTACTTAAGTTTTTGTCATTTCAATATATATATATATATATATATGTCAATTTAAAGCTAACAATCTCCTCCTTTTTGATATGACAAAACTTAAGGTAAATTTGCTTTGAAAATTCTTTTAAAGAAATACTCCCCTTCAAATAAAGCATGGTTTTCAAAAGAAGTTTTCAAATCATTATTTCTCCCTTCTCCTCCTTAATATCTCTCCTCCTTTTTGTCATAGCAAAAAGAAAGAAAGATTAAAAAAAATATGCTCCCCTTAAAATTATGGCTATGTGAGAAGAGATAAAATATGCTCCATCCAACAAGAAACATGTTAGTACATGGGACTCATAGCACAAATAAATAAGTCAATGTCCATAAAGAGTATGAAATGCAAAGAACATGACTTATGATCCTATACCAATTGTTTATAAATAGTTTTGCAAGAAGTTTTCAATTGGTAAGAGATTAAGCAAGTTGTTTATAAATTTTCTACTATGTTCTATAACTTGCTTATTTCAATTCTATCAAGCACCTAAGTATATCAATTGCTCTCTAAGGTTCAACTAAGGTGCATGACAAAGCATCATGATTATGAGCTGAAATTAGATGACATATCATATGCTTGGGCTCATAAATCACTTTCAAGAAAGAGTGTGCATACAAATATCAATTAACCACAAATTCTAGCACAAAAATTATCCCATGCAAAAATGTCTTAATTCTTCCCTATTTGTCATTTGAATCTAAAGAACACAAGAAGAATTGTCAATTTAAAGCTCATACCAATTGTCAATTCAGTTTTGGCTTCTACCAATTGTTGAAAATATTGTTACCAATGATTGACTTAGACATTTTGCATTATGCTAATTGTTATGTGTTGTGTGCTTAGTGAATAATCAAGTCAAACATGTAAGAACACAATCACACACCATCAAACATGCAAGTTTAACATCAAAACAATCAAGATTCCATGCATGGATATCAATCAAAGTGCATTTGTTCAAGTTTGCATTTATTCTTGAATGTTGATGTTGTCATTAAAACTAAAGTTCTTTAATAATTTTGGCCATAAGAGAAATCCAAGTTCATGGATGACAAATTTTCATGCATTTGAATCATTTTAGATCCATTTACCATCACAAATTATAGGACAATGACAATTATGACTTTATATTTGAAATGTCTAATACTTTACCTATAATCATAATTGGATTCAAACATTAAGGTCAAGTTTTGATTGTTTTATAATTCAAGCATTTAAATGACCTTTAATTATTTATATTCCACCAAAAAATATATTATGATGCCCAATGGAAATATGTGAGTCAAGCTATAAGATAAAATCCTCTAAGCATGCTTGACTAAGATGAACAAAAGGTATGAACAATATTCATTATGCACAAGTTTGTCAAATTCTCAGATATATCCATAAATTCTTGAAATAATTCTTTAAAATATTGTTTAAGCATTCATTGAGATTATAATTCAAGATTATTTCAAGATTTATGCATTTCATAAATGTCTTTAACAAGAAATATGAATTTGTACTTTTAAGTTCAAGAAAGTAAGATATTAATTGTTGAAACTAATACCAATTGATGAAGCTGAGGCATGATATCAATGAAAAATATTTTTCATATTGTAAAGATCATTAAAAAGAAGTTTAAATTTTGAATTTTAAGTTGAGAAAAAAGAAAATATCAAGATAATGAAAAGTTCTTCTCAATTTCGGTTGAAATAGTGTAGAGAAGGCATTCTGCCTTGGGGGATTGATCCCTAGAGGAGGGGGATCGATCCCTCATCCATTTTTTGCAGATTTTTGACAGAAAATTGAACTTGTGAGGTGCCAAAACTCCGTTTTGAGTATTTTAAGTCCAAGTAAGAGTTGGAGTTTTGAGTATTTTAAGTCTAAGTAAGAGTTTAAACATTTGTGTAACATGATTTTGGACTTATATGAATGAAAAATATGCATGAAAAACCATTTAACAATAGATTTTGCAATTTTGAAAGGATTTGCACAATAAGATGCATTTTGGGTCTCAAAGGAGGTCATTTTAAGAGTTATGCATATTTTGTCAAAACCAATGCTTTGAAATACATAAATATGTCAAGACAAACTTGTTCACATAGATTTTAAGCACATATCATCAAATCACTACACTTGTGAACATCATGCCATGATTTCTAACATACGTATTTCTTCATTAATGCTCATGACATGGCATTTTGCATATATGACATATTTGGCAACTTTGGAGCAAGTAAATATATTTTCAACTCCTAGCAATCTTGCCCAAAATACAAAAATCCAATAATCATTTCAAAATCATTAAACATGTTTTTCATCCAATCATTCAATGCCTCAAGAACTATCTATCAAGCAATCAAAAATCATTTATCATGCCTATTATTGATTCATTCAACTCACAATGCACCAAAGATCATTAACAAAATGCCTCAATGAATCATACAAAGCAATTTAGCAAATGAGAGTTTTGAAAAGATAGAATTTAAGCTTACAAAACTCCTTGCTTGAGAATGTTTTGCCTTGATTTGTTGAATCCACCTTGAGCTATTCTTTGAAGAATTGTTGTGACCTTGCCAAGGATGGATTCCCAATCTCTTCCTCTTTCTCATTGGCAGAAGCAATCTCCATGGGGGTGTGTAGAGCATTTGAACTCCATTGTTTCTTTGTAACTCCATGCTCTAACACTCCTACACCAAACAATTTCAAGCATGCTTTGGTACCCAAATTTTCTTGGGTCCATGAGAGTTAGTACAAACAATTTTTGATCCTTTAAAGATCCATTTCAAGCGCAATTCAACATTATTTACAGCATGCTTTGGCACCCATATTTTCTTAACTATTCTTCCTCTAAATGTGGTTTTTCTATAAGTGTATGCTTGTGATGAGTATCCTATTCTATTGCATAGTGAGCATATGAGAGATGTATCATGCATAGAGTTTTTGCTCACTAGAAAATTCTTAAGATGAGTTTTTTTTTGTTTTGCATTATAGCCTAACCCATCTTTGTCAAAGAAAGCTCTTTTGGTCTCTAACATATGATCTAATTTTTGTTGACCCATATAAAACCTAGAAAATGACTTATGCAAATTTAAGTTCTTTTTATTCAACTCATTTATCTCTAGGTTAGCCTCTTCTAATTTCTTTTCTAGACTCTTCTAATTTCTTTTCTAATTCTAGCTTAGCATTTAATAATATTTCATTTTCTATTTTTAATTTAGCAATGATTTTCTTGTATTTAGAATTCATGCATTGAAATTCATTTGCTAAATCATTAAAGGCACTTTGTAGTTCATCAAATGTATAACTATTATCTTCATTAGAACTACAACTACCTTCATCATCACTAATAGCCATAAAACATGTGTAGTCTACCTCATCATCCATGTTATCCTCATCGAAGCTATCCCTATCGCTCCATACAGCCACAAATGCTTTCTTTCTAGGTTTCCTATCCTTTTCTTTTCTAAGTAATGGACAATCTACCTTAGTATGACTCGATTCATTACACTCATAACACACTAAGGGGTCTTTTTCTTTCCTACTTGACTCTCCTATTCTTACCCCTCTTCTTTGATGTCTCCTATCATTCTCTCTCTCTCTTTCATCCTCATAAATTTATTAAATCTTTTGGCAAACATTGCCATTTCCTCTTCTTCCTTATCTCCACTCTCATCACTATCATTTTTAATGTTCTCATGAGTGGAAGATTTAAGAGCTACCCCTACTTTCTTTGAAGGCACTTCATTTCTTGTTAATTTCATTTCATATGTAAGTAGGGAGCCCATAAGCTCATCTAGAGACAAGGTATTTGGATCCTTAGACTCTTCTATTGCGGTTGCCTTTGCCTCCCAAGATTTTGGTAAGCTATTCAAAATTTTCTTAACCATTTCTACATTGGAATAAGTCTTGCCTAAAGCCTTAAGTCCATTGATAATGTCATTAAACCTAGTGTACATTTCACTCATGGACTCATTTTCTTTCATCTTAAAAAGCTCATAATCATGTCTGAGCATTCCTACTTTGGTTTCTCTAACTTGATTTGTCCCTTCATGTGTGATGGCCAATTTGTCCCATATTAGTTTAGCATTCTCACATAGAGAGACTTTATCGTATTCATTTGGACCTAATGCACAAAAGAGAGTGTGCATAGCCTTCCATTCAATTGTGCCAATCTCATATCATTTGAGTCCCACTCATCCTCAATCTTAGGCACATCCTTCCCATCTACATCCTAATTATAATTCCATCATATAAGTCCAAATGGGAAATTCCAAATTTTCCTAGATCAATCCATTTTCATACATTGACTATCTTTTGTGTACGACCCGTTAGGCTCTTAACAAGTTGGCAATGAATTGAATCTTAATTCAATTCATAGATCAAGAAAGCCTTCTAGTAATACATCATGATCACTCAAATATTAGAGAGGTTAAAAGTGATTTTCAACTCGAAGCCTTTAAGTAATAAGTATTTCAATGTAATTAATATCATTCCATCGAGTATATCACATTGAATTAATAAGCATGGTATAGTGTCTTCTCATCAATTCATCATATTAGTTTTTGCAACTTTAGGATTGTCTCTAATGAATCCACTAAAACCGATTCCATCAAGGACTCATTATGCCATGGCTATGGACTTGCACAAGGCAATCTTAAGTCAAGAATAACTAAAATATGTCCCTTAAATTCACTTGGGTTGATGGATTCTCTCTTGACCACTCATTCATTTTCATATGATCCAGGCCACACCCAAAAGCATCCTAATGAGGCATTTGGCAATCCAAACTCGTAGGGGTGAAATCAAAGTATGAAGTTTCACATATAAGATGACCTAGTGTCTTAATTCAAAGGATCACTTCATGATTATCACATGAGAATGTTTCCATAGACACTTAAGTGAAACCACCAAATCGAAGTATCATATTAAGTCATGTTCAATGAACTTGTTCTGTAACAAGGACCCATATGTTAATCTCAAGTATATCGCATACTTTAATTTATGAGTTCGATTGCTTACTTTACAAGTAATGGGATTAACATATGTTAGTCTCTAGTGCATTGTCAATTCCCATTCTTAACAATACATTAAATAAGAACAATTTTTAGGAATAAGGTTTTGATTCATAAGGATTTTATAATTATAACTTTTTATAATTCCTTTTCAAGGTCTATCATGTTCCATAGGCTTTACCATATTTAGTGACAAATAATCACTATTATTGTTGATCTAAATAACGAAGGAAACCTTATATCACTTAACATAAGTTATAATGCATTGTTATGGTACCATGCCTCTCACCACGTCAATTGAATCTATAGTATACACTAACATGTTGGTCTTCTAACCTTTCATTAATGCAGGCATGTAAAGATTTCTAAGATAAACTAAAACCTCATCTTTTAATTACCATAGGATGGTTGATTCCTTGTATTTCGATATTCATCATCAAGGTAAGTGTCTTTGATAGCTTACCTTGTTCCTCTAATAAATCATTTCAGCATTCTCTAATTTGCAGTGAAGCTACACTATATACTCTTAAATTATTAGTACCATAAATACTTCATTGAAAACAAAGCATCAATATGATGGTTCCTAAAATTGCACCATTGCTCTTGTCATGTCAATATATATAGGCACTTTTCTTGAATTACTTTTCTCCTCATTTCACTTCAACTACTTTTTAATGTTGACAAATTTGGTAAGGTCATTTTACTTAATACCAATATGACCTTTTCAAGGAGACCAGAAACAAAAGCCAGTGGGTAGATAATCACCCTCCTATTATTGGGCTACTTTAGACTTAACTTTTGCGTCCTCAGTCGACTCGTAATTTTGAGGTTTATTTTGAGCCAGGCTTTCTATGGATGTGAAAGTCAATTTTGTTTACAATTGTTATGAGACTAACTCCTAAAATGAAACATGTAGAAAAATGCATTAGTATTTTTTGTATGTTTTATGATTTTTTATGTATTTTTTTGTTTATTAATTTTTTAATTTATATTTTTTGTTTGTTTCTATCTTAGGTTTGAGTCTACATTTCAGGCTAGCATAGTTCCACTCTAAGGCTTATGTTTCATTGCATGTTGAGTTTAGGTATTTGATAAGCTAAAAGTTCTCGCACTATTTTCTACGTAGACTAGAAAGGTACTTCAATCATCATCCAACAACTACAAGTTAAAAGAATTCAACCTGAGTGCAAGTATTTCGCTAGTGCTTACAGAGGTTATCACCTCACGAGAGTGTTAGGTACTCTACTCCCTATAAGAAGGGTAGAGCTTGGGTAGAAGGCTCATGCATACTCATACAAGTGATGCCTTGTCACGACCCGAAGGCCAATGACGTCAACTTAACACTTACTTGATTTGCTTATGAAAATTTCGAACCAAATTTTTTCTTTTTCTACTTACGGTTTGTATTCGGTGTTAGTGTAGTATCTAAATTCCGATCCTATCTTACTCTTATTATTTCTCGAGCTATGACACGTTTCTCAAAGAGGTTTTTCTTATGATTTTCGTCTTATTTTACTATTCCCAAAAGAAACAGGTCGAAAACCTCCCCTTTGTATTTTATCAATTTCCCCAGGTATAATTTCCTGCACTAAAACACATTTTAAATCACCTAACACAGCAGCTGGTGTTTCTCCACAGTTTCATGCAATCATGTATTTCAAAGATCTCGAGAGTTTAACCATTACTAAGTTCGTATCTACCACATTATATATAATTCAAAACATACATTAGGACCCGAATCGGACTCGATAACTACCTAGACTCACATAGTCATCTAGTGCGATCCAAAGTTACATCCCATATACTTTCCTAGTACTGTGAAATTTAACGTACACATGATTATCAAAATGATATACTAGCAGTATACCTCAAAATACAAAATGCTAGCTCCGGAGAACGCAAATGGGTACCACTACTAGGTACAGTTTCTCGAGAGCCTACGCGAAGCCTGAGCTGGCTATCAACTCGTATGATCTGCAGTTGTTAAATTAAGGG
This sequence comes from Heritiera littoralis, assembly GCA_031772115.1. NCBI lineage: Eukaryota > Viridiplantae > Streptophyta > Magnoliopsida > Malvales > Malvaceae > Heritiera > Heritiera littoralis. Next base: position 1,450,665 of record JAPDPK010000002.1, read on the forward strand.
GTGAGCAATCCACGGCTCAGTAAGTAGTTTAAATAAAACATACTAGGCTCATAACGTAAAACACGATCATACATGCTTGAGTTATTGTAAATTAGCATGTATGGATTATACTAAGGTTTATTATCATCCCGTAAGTGCACAAATGTAATAAACTTGTTCATGCTTACATTTCATCCTTGATTTCACAAGATATCATTCTCTTTATCAGTATAATTAAGTGTGGAAGAGCGAACATTCAAGTAGTACATATTCAAGTGGCATATATAACATAATTCCAATAATCGAAAGAAACGAACGTTCAAGTCGCACATGTTCAAATGGCATATATAACATAATCCAATAATCGAAAGAAACGAACGTTCAGATCGTACCTGTTCAAATGGCATATATAACATAATCCAATAATCTAAAGAAACAAACATTCAAGTAGCATATATTCAAATGACATGTACAAACATAATCCAATAATCGCACACGTTGTATGTCATATGCCTCAGATCTGTTTCATCCTTCGACATTCGTCACATTCACAAATCACATTCACTTACTTATCATCACAATATCCTATGACTTTTACATTTCGTTGGAACTCGTGTAGCACTTAGTTCCCGAAGGACTCTAGAGGTGCCTCCCACGGTTCGAAATTCGAGTCTTTGCTCGGTTGGGCCTTTAGTACATCGAAACTCGTGTAGCACTTAGTTCCCGAAGGACTCTAGAGGTGGCTCCCACGGTTCGGAATTCGAGTCTTTGCTCGGTTGGGCCTTTAGTACATCGAAACTCGTGTAGCACTTAGTTCCCGAAGGACTCTAGAGGTGGCTCCCACGGTTCGGAATTCGAGTCTTTGCTCGGTTGGCCTTTAGTTTTCCTAGCTTTCGACAAATATAACTAGGTGCGGATTAGGGTCCATTGACTCAACATCGGGAGCGATATGTATATTTGATATTCAAATCACAAATCCATACTCGAAGCATAACAATATGTTAACATGTTCAGTAATCATAAGAGAGGCATCACACATAACACATTACACAATTCACAGCAAAATCACCTTTCAAATAAGCATATTTCACAGGCGCATTATGTCCGATTTAAAAATCCTACCATACTTATTCTATTTGTCTTACCCGTAATGTCCAACCAATATCCTATATAAATTTAATTAATTATTTAATGAGGGTTCTTTCATCTCTTACGAGATGATACTAGTAAGATTTATTTAACCCACTTACCTCAAGGCTTAGTAATTATTCTCCTCGCGCTTCCAAGTATGTACTCAAACTTCTACACCGTTCCGCTTCGCTACACATAATCCATTAACATTTCGATAAGTTTACATCATCGTGCTTAATCACGTATTTAAAATAAGGACCTTAAACACTATAAATTTCGAGTAACTATTAATTTAAAGTTACTTCCTTATTGTCAATTATGACGTATTCATGGATACAAGTCCTTATATACATATATATATATATGTTTTAAGCATCTTTGTTAGCCTTTTTGTAAAAATTTCAAAATTTAATTGTCAAGCCATAAATTTTTACATTACTTCTAACTCAGTTCCCTATTCGAAAATATAAGATTTACTTCTTAATTCATCTTGTGCCATTTCCAATAATTTTCCAAACTTCGGTCCAAATCTGGCACATCAGGTAAGATAATTTCCTGACCTCTGTTCATAAAAATTTAGATTACTAATTGTAGGGATATGCAATTTGTACAAGGCCAAAACCATATCAATCCTGACTCATTTACCTTTCTGAAAATGTAAAGTTTGAAATCAAACTCTATCTGAATTATTTTCTAAAAATTTTTGAAGTTGACACTAAGTTGTTTGTACCTTGCAGTGAGTATCCTGCATTCATATGTACATAGCTTAAGCTACATAATTCCAAATCCACAAATTATAAAACTAGATGAAAGCTAACTCATTTCCCTATCTAGAAATGTAAGGTTCAGGATTTAATTCTTCTTAGATCAGCATCAGCAATTTTCCAAAGTTGCACCATGATCCAGCAGTTTTCAGGCACAGGGTTACACTGACCTACTTGCACAAAATACTTCATATTTAATCATACACATATCCAATCGGTGCAAACCCAAAACCATCACAATCCTAACTTAATTACCTTTCTAGAAATGTAAGGCTTGCAACCTAATTCATTGTAGGCTATTTTCTACAATTTTTTTAAAATCAGAACCATGATTCACGTTTCTGGACAGAGTATCCTGCACTCATTTGTACATATCTCAAGTTATAGAAATCCAAATCAAAAAATTCCAACACTGACTTTCTTGTAACTTAAAGGGCTATTGATCATAATTTTTCCAGAATTTTTCTCCATGTAGAACAATTAAACTGGTCGTTTTTCATTACAACCTACAACAGAACACAGATTTCCAGATTTGAACATCAAGTTGGAATTTAATCAATCCTTCATCCATAGAATGCCCTTTTGATTCAATTTATCATAATTTCATTTTCATACTTAATAAATAAACATTGTAAAGTTAGAAGAATATTTCATTTACTCCAAAATTTCCAGCAGCTCTTCCTTCTCTCCTTCGGTCCCAGCCTTTCCTTTCCTTTCTTCTCTGCTACAGCTTTTCCCTTCCTTCTTTTCTGGTTCACGTTTTCCCTTCTTTCTCGGCTGCTCTTTCTTTCCTTCTCTTATTTTTTCCTCTTCACCGAAACTACTCTATTTCCCATCCCTTGCTCCTGTCGGGTTCCACTTTCTTTTCTTTCTCTTTGGTTTTTTTTTTTCTAAGCTTCTTCAAGAAGCTTTAATTTTCCTTTGTCTTACCCGTAGATAGCTAGTAGAGTTTGATGGGATAGAGTCCCATCAAACTCCACTAACTATTATTTTGTATTATTTTTTTTTCTAAATTCTATTTTATTTCATATTTTCTATTCTTGTTATTTTTATTATTTTTAATTGTTTATAATATATGCATTTTTATAATCATGGTTGCATAGTTAATGTTCATATATGTAACTAATATAAATATATATATTTGTCTTGTTGATTACATGAAATATGCATTTACTTATTTATTTATTTATTTATTTTTATATTCTTTACATAAACTAAGTATAGGTATTCATATTTAAAAGTCTTAATTATAGTTAATGTATATATATATATATATATATATATATATATATATGATTTCATGTCTAATATATTCTTAGTGTAAGTATGTGTATATATATACATATACATAGATATATATAGTTATATATATTCCTCCTTTGTTTAAACTTACATATATATCTCTCTATATATATGCATATTTAACACTCAACATGTATACATATATATTAAAGTATATATATTTATATGTATTCCTTGTTTATTTTATTTTTTGATTATTTTAATTATTAAAGTATACTACATTCCTTTTAGTATACTTGTGTCTTTATTTTTTGCTTAAAACAAATACACTTCTATATTGTGGAATACATGTATCTATTGGTTCTTATACATATATATCTCTTGAACTCATTATAAGAGATTCTAAACTACCTTAAAGTATCAATCATCTATTACTAAATTTGCTAAACTTGCAACTTCATTCTTATTACTTGAAATAATGCTAACTACAAGGTGCATCACAGTACCAAACTTATTCTATGTCTTGTATTTAGTCACTAATGTGGTACAAAGTTTATAGTTTTTACATGCCTGTGGGAAGGAAGCAACATTGTAAAACCTTGTCTTAAGTGTAGGTTTCTTGGGTCATGCATAGGTGGATCATTCTTATAAAATCACAATATACACAATCAACTAACAAGCAAAATTAAATATTTTACAATTAAGAATATGATCCCAACGAATCTCTTTGATCAAGAACATTTAAATTTCATGCAAACACATATCAACGATCATGAAGATGTTTCAATAAGCATACCTAAGCTTTAGCTATCGTAATCTAAGGCTTACTCCTAGTTAATGATGCTTTATTTTTTGTCTTTAATCATAAGGTAGGCTATTCATGTGTCCAACCTTTAATGGTAATCCACACAAGTAGCTACAGAGCCTTCAAAAAGGTTGGATTGTATGTATGACGACCATTACCGTGCTAAAGGGTCGAGTTCATAAACTCACCATAACTTCTTCTCAATCTTTTAAAGCTCATTAACATGAAGAAAACCATTTTCCTAAAGTAAACAAGAGTGAGAAGATGGAAGATAAATGGGTAGGTGGCAAAGACTTCACAAGTTCTTGTTACCCTACCCTTCTCCCTTTTTCTCAAGTCTTTTGGCCAACCATAATAGTTTATTTATATGCTAAGGTGTCACGTCTGGAAACGTGAACTTTCGAACCAACTTTTTCTTTTTAAAACACATATTCACATTCGATCAATTACAATTATATGGTTTGCATTCGATATCAATGTAAGTTCACCCTATAACTTTCAATATCTATTAATCCTTATACCATTAGAATAATTTATTTATGAATAATTTACATGTATTGAATTATAACCATTGATTTATATGAATTAAATTACATGCAATGATTTACATGAATTGAGATATGTGACATGATTTATATGAATTGATTTACATGAAATGATTTTAAATGAAATGATTTATATAAATCGATTTATATGAAGGATTTCTATAACTTGAGATATATACAAATGAGTGTAGGGTACTCTGTCTAGAAACGTGAATCATGGTTCTGACTTTGAAAAATTGTAGAAAATAGCCTAAATTGAATTAGGTTGCAAGTCTTACATTTCTAGAAAGGTAATTAAGTTAGGATTGTGATGGTTTTGGGTTTGCACCAATTGGTTATGCCTATAATTAAATATGAAGTATTTTGTGCAAGTGGGTCATTGTTATACTGTGTCAGAAAATTGCTGAACATAGTGAAACTTTGAAAAATTGCTGGTGTTGATCTAGGAAGATTTATATTATAATCCATACACTTCCAAATAGGGATTTAGGCTAGGTTTCATATAAAATTTACGGTTCGACAATTGGACTCTGAACTTTTTGAATAAGGCCAAAATAGTGTTAAAAGGTCAGAATTACATGTGAACAGTAGGGTCAAACAGTAACTTCTATTGCTCGACAAAAAAAAAATGAGCTAGAATGACTAAACAAATTCAGGAAACTAATACATCGTATAATTCTTATTTGTAGCTAATTGTCAAGCTACATAGCAATAACACGGAATTAGAAAACGTGGGCCCGGTAGTGCAATTGACGTATATAAGGGTAAGTGGAAGTATAAGTGGAAATTGCATGATTTGAAATATTTTATAAGTTCCTGTTTTGATCATGCTATGATACCTTGATTTTTATGCAAAGTGTGCTTGATTGATTTACGTCATGATTTATGTAAAAGGACATGACGAACTTGTAAAATGTTACCCCAGTGTTTATTTGAGATGCTCGCATGCCTGTAGAGTTTTGATTTATAAACTAATGATGCATTGTACTTTAAAAGAAATAAAATTAATTTAGCATGCTTTTCCCATACTTTGCCGAATGTGATGTTTTTATATAAATTTTTATATGAATTTATCAGCTAAGAGAGGGGTAACAGGGTTAAACAATATGTTTCCAGCACACTATGATTTTCAATCATGGTCCGAGTAGTGTTGGGATTGGATCCCTTCACGGTGATTTGGTGAGAATAGCACTTTTAAATTACTAGAGCAAGTATTAGGTTTGGTCTTGCCGTAAGAGGATCCGTATATGGTTTGGTCTTGCTGCAAGAGGATCGGTATATATTGTCAGGTACCGTCTGATCAACGGCGTGGCGAACTTGTGTGCATATAAGTAGGTTCCTAGAAAGGAAGGAGTAGGTTCACTGATAGCACTGCAGTGATCCAGTGACGATGATATGAGCTCTAGGCATGAAGCAAATTGGTGCAACCTCAAACTTTTACATATATGCCTAACTTGTTTCTTGAAACTATGTTTTAGTATGCTTTTGAAATTTATGATTTATACGATTTATAAGTGCATATACGGCTATGTTATTTCTGATGATTGCATAGCGAACTTTAAATGTTATGATTGTGGACCATGATTAACTGATTGCATGTCTAATGATTTACAATACCATTTATAACATATGACTTCTAAAGAACTGCATAGTGTTCTTTATTGTGATTTTTGACATGCAAGGTTTTATAAAAGCATCATTAACTTAGATTTGATTTTACTGCTTATATTTTCCCTTACTAAGCCTCCCAAGCTCACCCGCCTTCCTTTCCTATTTTTGGAAATTAGTATTAAAGGAAATAGATAAGTTGAAATAAATAAATAAAATTTTGATGACAGAATATTGGTGAAAATTCTGAAAAGTGAGGAAGTGATGAATAAGGAAATTCGGGTGAAGGAAATTAAATGAAAATAAAAATAAGTCGGAGTTATGGAAAATAAGGAAAGGAGGAATTTAATTTGGATAAATGGAAATCCAAATTAAATAAGAAAAGAAAAGGAGAAAATAATTGGATTTTAAGAAAATCCAAAATTAAATAAAATAAGAATGCATATAAAAATATATTTATATAATTAGATTATATAAATATATTTACACATGTTTTATATAAATACATATATATATATATATATATATATGAAATATAGTATATATTATAAAATGATATATATACTATTTTATATTAAATAAATACATGTGTATATTTTTATATACACTTATGTATATAAATTAATATATAAATGAAATATATATATATATATATATTAATTTTAATTAAAGTATATATATTGTTAAAACAAAGTATATATATATATATGTATATTGTTGATAATAAAAGTAATATATATAATTATAAATATAATTATATATATTATATATTATATATGGTAAATAATGTTATATAATTATATTTATATATGATTATAAATATAATTATAATAATAATAAAAAAAGGGGGGAAATGAAATGGAAACAGAAACGGGAAATTGGATCCCGTTTCTGTCGAAACAAAACAGAAAAGGAGAATAAGCTAGGAAGAGCTGACCCCGTCGGCCGACCGGGAAGAGAAGAAGAGAAGGGAGAAAGAGCGACGTCGTCGGCGAGAGAAGAAGCAAATGACAGTGGCCGGCGATGGAAAGAAGAAGAAAAACGGAAAGAAAACGAAACAGAAACCGACGGAAAAAGTGAAGAAGAAAGAGGAAGGAAACGGCGGTGCCGGCCAGTCCAGGCACCGCCACCCTAACGTCGACCTTGGCGGAGGCGAGAGGAAGGTGGAGAAGCCACCGGCGGTGAAGGAAACAGCGGAGGAAGGAAGAAAAGAGAGGAGGAAGAGGCCGAAACCCAAGCCTCTAGATCCGGTGCCGTCGCCGGTGATGGGGACGAACGGAGGCTAGATCCGGCTTCGTGGCAACTCGAGGATGCTGGGGAGTGGCTGAACCGCCGGCGATGGTGGCCGCCGGTGGTCGAACCGGTGGGATGAGTTGAACCGGTCTGAACCGGTCCGGTTCAGACCAGAAAAGAGAAAAAGGAGGAGAAAAAGAAAAGAAAAGAAAAAGAAAGAAAAAGAAAAAGGAAGAAAGAAAGGGGAAAAAGAAGAAAGAGAGAAAAATAAAATTTTTAGAATTCGGAAAAATTCTTGGGAACTCGAGAATCGGTAAGAAATCCAGGAAATTATTAATGATAATTATTTAAATAATTTATTTATTTAAATAATTTGAGAAAATTCTAAAATTTAGAATTTAAATTCCAGAAATTATTCTCGGCGATCGAGATGAGGAATCGGGAGATGGAGTACGAGCGCGACCGGTAAGAGGAAGTCGCCGACTAGAAAAAAGTAAGGGATGCATGTGCAGCACTGTAGGGATATTCAGTCTGCATGTTTTAATTTCGAATTATTTTATGAAAAATATTTTATGAAATATTTTGATGAATGATTGGTTGGAATTTGGAATGAAGTACTGGCTAGAAATTATAAACTGTATTTTTCGTGCAGGAGGCTAGCCAATCGGCAGTCGTTATACTACCGAAAAATTATCGAAAAATTCCTGAAAATCATAATAAATGATTTTATGTCACGAGAAATGATTTTCAACCACGAAAATCGAGAAAATGAATATTTTTATAAAAACATGAATAAAATGAAAATGATTTTAAATTATTCATGTTTTCGAGAATGGTGATAAGGAAATCACCGAAAATCCTCTTCAAGAATGGTGATAATGAAATCACCGAAAATTCTCTTAATATGTAAAATACATGTAATACGAGACGAAAAATGAAAAGAACTAAACTGAATATTTTTATGAATATTTTTATGAATATTTTCATAATTATTTCTTAAATATTCACTAAATGGTTTTATAACCTTTATGATTTTAAATTATGAAATTATATATTTTATAAATTTCATAAAGGTTATTTTATGATGAAAACATGGTTTTGAGACTAGTTGGCCCTCTATCATGCCGACAAGTGATATGTAATATGTAATATGTGATATGTAACATGTGATATGTGATATGTAGTCCCGGCCGACACCTGATCAGTGATCCGCCGAGGACAATTATAGACTATGGCCATAGATCTGACATGATTATTCATACCCTTCGGGGTCTATAGCATGATATGAGTAACTACCCAGTAGACGGGCTGGGCGTGTGTGCCTAAGTCTCCATATGTGAAAATGTTTTACATGATATGTGATACGTGAAATGAAATGATTTATAGCATTTTTATAAAATGCTTATTTCAGTACTGATTTTAGTACTATGAGATGATTTTCATATGATATGTAATATGAACATGTGATATGTTTTCAAAAGGAAAAAGAGTTTATAAGCCTAATATTCTTACTATGATTTTAAATTGAATATTAGACTATATGTGACATGAATATGTTATATGTTTTAAAAAAAAAGGGGGAAAGGAGGAAAGTAAATCTAATATTCTTATTTAAATTTTAAATTGAATATTAGATTTAAATGATTAATATGTTATACGAAAAAGGTTTAATAGCTTATTTTGCTATTTTAAAGTACTGTACTAATTATGATTGTACAGTAAAACATGAAATGAGTTTTCAAGGAAAATGATGACGATTTAGCTAATATTCTTTTCAAAGAAAATATGAATATTAATTATTTTATTTAAATGCTTTATTTCATAAAAGCATTATTTTGAAAAAGAATATGAAAATGTTACGAAATAAAAAGGAAAGGATTTGAATTTCAAAACAAGAAAGAATATTACTCTCTACAGTTGCTTCTAGGTTCCGGGACAAGATAGGTATTTCAAAATACCTACATTACTCCATCCAGATCCCTAGCCGACTGTAGTACCCTTCCTACATGCGAGCCTAGAGCTCCATAGGAAAAATGAAAAAGTTTTTCAGCATATAGGAAGCTGAATATCAAGTATGCATATAATTCCCTTACTGAGCCGTGGTTTGCTCACCCCTTAATTTTAACATTTCAGGTTTTCGAAGACTGAGAGTCTAGTATTTAAAGGATTTTCGACTGCGCATTTGGGGACGATGCGACAGGTCGATTTATTTAATAAGGTATGATCATTTATTTTCTGTATTTAGACTTATCGACAGTACTACTTTCTTATGAATTAGAAATCGGGGATGTAATTCATATTATAATTTAATTACAAATTGTTAATATGTAAAAGAAAAGTAAAGTATCGCAGACAGCCCAACCATATAAGATGTATAGAATAAGGTGAAAAATAGGGTCACGGGTTGTGACACATGCACAGTGTAGTAGTTGTATATAGGTCGAGCATGTGGGATGTATGATGATGTTATAGTTTCATCAGCTACGATATGCCTTTTGGTGAATATATTGTGGTTGGAGTTGCATATTTGTTGTGTTTATCGTACAGGAGGATTAGGTTAGTAATAAGCCGTTATGCTGCCGGATTTTTTAAGAAATCTATGACTTGATGAATCCAAATTATAACTATTTATTAAAGCAAGCTTGAGTTGATGCTTATACTATACACACTCAAACGGTATTGCTAGGATTCAAGCAATTAAGGAAAAAAAAATTGGCCCTAATTTCTACTTCCGTAGAACAAAGTGATGTATTGGGTTGTGACAGAGAAGATGGAAGATAAATGGGTAGGTGGCAAAGACTTCACAAGGTCTTGTTGTGTCACGACCCGAAGGCCAATGACGTCCACTTAACACTTACTTTATTTCTTTTGGAAATTTACGAACTAAATTTTTCTTTCTGTATTTACGGTTTGTATTCGGTGTTAGTTTAGTATCTAAATCAAATCTTATCTTACTAATGTCATTTCTCGAACTATGTCATGCTTCTCAAGGTGTTTTTAATTACTTTAGCCTTATTTTACTATTCCAAAAGAAACGGGTCGAAAACCTCCCCCTTGTATTTTATCAATTTTCCCAATAAAATCACCTGCATTTAAACACATTCAAATCTTCACAATATAGCCAGCTTTTGTTTCCCACAATTCACACAACCATGTATCTCATATTTCTCAAGGATTTAACTAGTAATAAATCCAGATTTTGCAGTTTATACCTAATTCAAAATATACATCTTAACCCGGATCGAACTCGATAATCACTTAGACTCACATAATAATCTAGTGTGATCCAAAGCTATATCCCATATTCTTTCCTAGTACTGTAAAATTAAAGTTCGTATAACTATCAAAATGATATACAAGTAGTATACTTTAAAAGCACAAAAGCTAGGCTCGGAGAACGTAGACGAGTACCACTACTAGGTACAGTTCCCGGGAGCCTATACGAAGCTTGAGCCGGATATCAACTCGTATGATCTGTAGATGTTAAATTTAAGGGGTAAGTAAATCCACGGCTCAGTAAGTAGCTTAAATAAATACAGACTAGGCTCATATCGTAAAAAACGATCATTCATGCATGAACTCCATAAAATAGCATGTATGCCTTATATCAAGATTAGCTACTAACTTGTATGTACAACACATTTCATAAGCTCGTTTATGCTTTTCTTCATTTCTTTAAGTCACACAGTATCATTCTTTTTGTCTCTTTTTATCGATATGGTTAGGCGTGAAAGAAACAACCATTACAAATAACACATGATTCTATAGCATAATGTAAGTATAGTTCAACAATTATTCCCCTTCTCTGTCTTATGTATAAGATCTATTTTATCTAACGATAGTCATCACATTCATAGATCACAATCATTTATTCATTGTCTCAATGGCATATGATTTCCCATTAATCATCAGTACACGTGTAGCACTTAGCTCTTAAAGGATTCTAGAGGTGGCTCCTACAGTTCACGAAGAAAGCTGGGTAGCACGTAGTTCCTTTGAGTTCTCTAGAGGTGGCTCACGTGGTACAAAGGAATGAGTTTTACTCGAGTTGGCCTCTGTGGCGCATGCTTTCAAATGGTTCATCAGAACTCGTGTAGCACTTAGCTCTCAAAGGACTCTAGAGGTGGCTCCCGCAATTCACAAAGAAAGTTGCGTAGCACGTAGTTCCTTTGAGTTCTCTAGAGGTGGCTCACATGGTACAAAGGCATGAGTTTTGCTCGGGTTGGCCTCTATGGTGCATGCTTTCAAATGGTTCATCAAAACTCGTGTAGCACTTAGCTCTCAAAGGACTCTAGAGGTGGCTCCCGCAGTTCATGAAGAAAGCTGCGTAGCACATAGTTCCTTTGAGTTCTCTAGAGGTGGCTCACATGGTACAAGGAATGATCAGATTGGACTTTTTGGCGTACGTTTCCTAATGGTTCATCGATACACGTAAGTTGTGATGTAATTCCATTATCCTATTTTCCAATAAGAACCATTAAGTACTATTCGAGGTCCTTGATCATAACATCGTGAGATGTATGTATTGTACACAATTCACATATACGTTCTCATCGTATCATAATATATTAGCATGCTCACTTGGTGCAACTTAAATAAATTACAATGCATTTTCTCAAGATGCAAGCACCGACATTTATATGATTTTATATGTTCAGTGAGCATAAATAATTCATAGCACATAACACACAAATCATAATAAGATTTCAGTCCAAACAGGTACTATTCTCGATCACATCAAGTCAATCTTATATCTTACCAAAACTTACCCTCATCGTCTTTTCTGTGATATTTTACTAGACTTGATATGAAATTGAATAATTATCGAATAAAGATTCCTTTCATCTTTTACGAGATGATACTAGTAAGATTTATTTAACCCACTTACCTTATACCCTTAGCGAGTATCTTCCTCGATCTTCTGAATTGGAAATTCACTCCTCCGCTCCAGTCGAAGTCACTACAATCATTCTAATACTATCTCAATCAACTACTCATATCATATTAATTACCGAACTTAGCGCATAATTTAAACCTACACACATATATTCAAGTTTAATATTATGCCTATAATTAAGATCTCATTGTTACTCTGAAGAGCATATATATTCATTCTTATATATATATATATATATAAATCTTTAAATCGGGATTTAATCCTTACCGTAAAAATTTCTCTTATTCGATTTAGTACAAAACGTTTGCCTTGATGTTTTCAAGTAAATTCCTATACCAAACTTCCATTTCTAAATTTCTTATTTGTTAGTACTTGGACATCTATAAGTACCTAGTATATTCTTATTGTATCCAAGTGCAACTATCTAAATTAAAACCAATGTTGTTCTTCCTCTTCAGACTCATGACACATATATACACTCAATGCATGTTTATATATCCATGTATAATTACATGATCATATTAAATTCTTTATCATTATGTTCATGGAAATCTCTATCTAATATATATATATATATATGTGTGTGTGTGTGTGTGTATATATATCTATATATATGTGTGTGTGTTTATCTATATATATATGTGTGTATATATATATATATATATATATTTAGCACTATCTTGTTGATGTTTATGCACCCATACACATGTAAACATTATCTAAACATCCTGTATTTAATTGTATAATTAAATCATACAATCTTTTAAAATGAAACATACCCTCACTCTTAGAATTACCTTCAAAACCAAGTGCACCAATTTCTTAGCCCTTACTCACTGTGTCAAGAAATCAGTTTCTTTTTCAGTCTCCAAGAAACTCACGGCTTTAGCTCATTATGTATAGCTTGAAATTCACGTGTAAAAACCCCCCATCAAATGCTTGAACAATGCAGTAAAATTCCACCCTAACCTATCAATGCCTTTCTATTCATAACGGAAAATATTGAATTCTGATTAATGCACCGTCAATTTTATATGTAATCTAACTTAATTCACTATCCAGAAGTATAAAGCCCATTTTCTAGTTCATTCCATGTTGTTCCTCATAATTTTCCAAAGTTCAACCCAATTCATACCCATATGATGGGATGGTTTTCTGACCTTTGTGCATTAAATTTTATATTACTAATTGTAGGGATATCAAAAATTATGAATCCCAAAACCATATGAATCTTAATCCAATTCCCTATTCAGAATAGCAAGTTTCACAATTTCATCATTTCGAAATTATTTTTAATAATTCCTCATACTTGCCCTGTTTCCAGATGCTTTCTGGCAGATTGTTTACTGACCTCTATGTACAAATTGAGCCATATCTCAAGATATATTATTATAAACTCATTTAACTTTATAGAAACATAAATTTTTCAGCTAAATTCAATCTGTGCTAATTTCTACCAATTTTCAAAGTTGACACAGAGCATCTCACCTACTACATTGAGTGCCCTGTGTTCAACTGCCTATATCTCAGGCTACACAACTCCAAATTAGGTAATTCCAAAACTGAATTTTGCCTAACTCATAAAGCTACCTGTAAAAAGTTTTCCAGAATTTATTTCATTCTAAAACCCCCAAACTGAATTTTTAAATATGTGGCTCGAATAGACAGTTTTCCAGCAAAAATTGAAATCTACATTTAGCACTTTGATTTTCTTCTTTTCTTATCATTTCTTCTATTTTCTTCAAAAATCCAGCAGCTGTACAATATTGACTAAAGTTAATCTTTTTATTTATTAAATTTTATGGCTGGTTTTATTTCATTAGCAGCCACCATTATTGATCCCCTATCACGCCACACACACACAGCCCTTAGTTTCTGTTATTCACATCACAACAGTAGAATTTCAACCCCTCAAATCCTATGACCAGACTTCCTAATATGGTTCTTATATATTTTCACTTCAATCCAAAATTATATCCATCATCTACACATCAAATCCAAGCAAATACACAAGATTCAAATGCAGAAAATTAAAGCTGTGTGTTACCTGTACAGAGGCGTTACTGCCAGCAGCAGAGCAAGGTATTTTTGGTGGCCTTTAGTTGAAGTTTTTAGACGGTCAAAGAGCTCTTAAGATGGGAAGACATTTCTATGAAAGGACCTAGGTGAATCGGTGAAGGAAAGATGAATTCTACTTGGCTTACGTGAGGAACGGTTTGGAGAGGGAGAAGAAAAACGTGGGACTGCAGCAGTTCTTCTTTTTCTTCTTTTCTTCTCCTTTCGGCTTTAGCTTTGAGCCCTCATTCTCTGCCCCACTTCTTTCTTTCATTTCCCTTTTTTCTTCATCTTATTTCCAAAGCTTCTTTGAGAAGCTTTTGTTCTTGTTTGCCAAGAATGTTAGTGGAGTTTGATGGGAAAAAGCCCCATCAAACTCCACTATGTTTTATTTTAATGTATTTTAAATTTGTTTTTGTTTTACATTTTCTATTCTTATCTTAAATATCCATAATTCATATACTTTATAATTGTCTTTAAATAATATATATTTTTATATATATACCAACATATATTCATATGTATTTATTTATTTTATTATATTCTCTACATATAATATATATATATATGCATCTATACTTCAAACCTTAATTATAAAATATATATAGATACACATATCCATATATATATATATATATTATATTTTCATGTCTAATAAATTTTTAGTGTAGATATGTGTGTGTGTGTGTGTGTATATATATATATATATATATATATATATATATATATATATTCCTCCTTTCTTTTTACATTTACATATATCTATATGTGTATACATATTTAATACTCAATATGTATATATATATATATATGTATTCCTTATTTATTTTATTTTAACTATTTTAATATTCAAGTATACTACACTTCCTTTAGTATACTTGTGTCCTTTTTATTACAACATATATACCTATATATTGTGGAATATATGTACCTATTTGCTCTTATATATCTCTTGAACTCATTATAAGATTTCTAAATTATCTCAAGGTATTAATCATTTATTGCTAAATTCACTAAACTTGCAACTTCATTCTCATTACTTCAAATAATGATAATTACAAAGTTCATCATAGTACTTAACTTATTCTATGTCTCTTATTTATTCACTAATATGGTACAAAGTTTGTAGTTTTTACATGTTGCCCTACCCTTCTCCCTTTTTCTCAAGTCTTATGGCCAACCATAATAGTTTATTTATATGCTAAGGTGTCACGTCCGGAAAAGTGAACTTTCGAACCAACTTTTTCTTTTTGAAACACTTATTCACATTCGATCAATTACAATTATATGGTTTGCATTCGATTTCAGTGTAAGTTCACCCTATAACTTTTTATATCTATTAATCCTAATACCATTAGAATAATTTATTTATGAATATTAAATATGAAATCAGAGTATAAACCACAATGTAAATATTTATAGTTTTATTAATATCAACTTATTGCAAGTACATTTGAACTAGTTCTTTAATATTCTTGACCTAACATTATACGATTTATATCCCAAACTATAATTACATTAATTATGCATATACTGTCTGAATATAAAATATAACACTCAACATATACCTGCTCGCATAAGACTTTAACTTCTAGTAGTCTTCTTTGATTAATTTTGAAGCAGCGGTCACCACATATATTGATAAACTATCTGAAATGGTGAATAAGAGGGTGAGCTTGGGGAAGCCCATTAAGAAATAAGTATAAGAGAACTGATACTTTGAAATTTATATGCAAAAAAAATCATTTTATTCCTAGCGGTACACTAAAGGACATTTTAAGAAGGATACTATAGTCGGCTAGGTAACCAAATAGAGTATAGAAAGGTACTTTGAAGTACCTTTCGTGTTCCGGTCCCTAGTTCCAATTATAGGGAGTAAATAGTTGATGATGAGATGAGTAAATAGTATAATCATTTAAAATAATACCATGCAATCTTTCAGTTTATACCAGTGTATAAAACATTTTAAATAGATCAATTCAATAACAATTCAGTATGGGATACCAGTAAACAGTGCAGTAAACGATTTAAAACCATAGTGCAGTCAATATTTAAACTGTTCAGTTCAGTAACAGTATAAAATTCAATTAAGTAAAAACAATACAGTGGAGACCAGGCAACACCTAATAGATATCATGCTATAGCAGTATCCCAATAAGGGAGAAACAGTAACAGTAAGACAAATGGCCATAATCATAGTGGTGTCCACAATGTGCACTGATCAAGTAATGTGATAACCGTAAATTTTTCCATTTTTGGAAATTATTAAGAATGGAAATTCAATTTTTAAATGTAAATAGGTAAGTTAAAGTAAATAAATCAAGTATTTACAAAAAAGGGAATATTGTTGAAATTCCCGAAATTGATGAAGTTGAGGAAATTAATTTGGAGAAATTGAAATCCAAATTAAATAAGAAATAAAAAGGGGAAATTATTTGGATATTAAAAGATCCAAATTATAAGGAATAAAATGGGTATATTCATATATTTATATATTTAATTATATAAATATATTTTTTATTAAATAAATAGATGTGTATATTTTTATACAGTTTTGTATATAAATAAATATATATATATATATATGAAATATATATATATGTTAATTTCAATTAAAGAGTATATATATGTATATTGTGTATAGAATATATATATATTGTTATAATTATATTGATATATATTATATAAATATAATTATAATACAAAAAAAAGAGAGAAGAACAGAAACGGGGTCGGGATATACTCGACCCTCGTTATTTTCTGTTTCAGACAAACAGAGGGAGGAGCCGACCCAGCCGGCGAAAGAAAAAGGAGAGGGCGAAGCCATCGCCGGCGAGAGAGGGACGGACGACAACGGGAAAGGAAAAGATGGAAGGAAAATCAGAAGCGAAAACCGAAACGAAAAGAGAGTAACCTGAGAGGAAAAGAGAAAGGGAGATCGGTGGTGCCGGCAGATTCGGGCACCGCCACCGCCACCTGCACCACCACCGAAGGTCAACCAAGGTGAAGGGATGGCCACCGGTGAAAGAGAACGACGGAGGAGGGAAGAAACAGAGGAGAAAGGGGCCAAAACCCATCGTTCCAGATCCGGCACCGTCGCCGATGAGGGGGAAGAACGAAGGCCGAATCCAGCTTCATCGCCACCTTTGCCAGCTTTGGAGACACCGAACCGCTGGAGAATCGGCCACCAGAGGAGACCGACGGTAAGGGAGGTTGAACCGGTCTGACGGGTCTGATCAACCGGTCAGACCAAGAAAAAGGAAAAAAGAAAAGAAAAGAAAAAGGAAAAAGAAAAGAAAAAGACAAGAAAAGAAAAAGAAAAAGAAAGAAAGAAAAGGGAAAAAGAGGGAGAAAATGGAAATTTCAGCGAATTCGAAAATTTCAGAAATTCGAAATTTTACGGAAATTCGTTAAGAAATTTCGAAAATTAATTTCGAGTGAATTCTAATAAATTATGGAAAAATTCTAAATTATAGAATTTTATTTCCAGAAAATCACCATCAATGACTGAGACGATGGAATCGGGAGAGGTGAACAGGACGCGACGTAATGAGGCAGTCGCCAACCCAGAAAAGGTAAGGGATGCATGTGCAGTACTGTAAGGATATTCAGTCTGCATGTTTTTAAATTATAAATTATTTTATGGAAATGTTATGATGATTCATCGATTGAAAATTTGTGATGACGTACTGGTTGAAAATATAAACTGTATTTTTTATGCAGGAGGCTACCCAATCAACAGCTGTTATACTGCCGAAAAATATTAGAAAATTATCGAAAATCATAATAAATGATTTTATGTCACGAGAAACGATTTTCAACCACGAAAATAGAGAAAATGAATATTTTCATAAAAACATGAATAAAATGAAAGTGATTTTAAAATATTCATGTTTTCGAGAATGGTGATAATGAAATCATCGAAAAAAATTCTTTTCGAGAATGGTGATAATGAAATCACCGAAAATTCTCTTGATATGTAAATTACACGTAATACGTGATGAAAAATGAAGAGAAATAAAGTGAATATATATATATATATATTTCTTAAATATTCACTAAATGGTTTTATAACCTTTATGGTTTTAAATTATGAAATTATATATCTTTATAAATTCCATAAAGGTTTATCTTATGATGAAAAATATGGTTTTGAGACTAGTTGGCAACCTTATCATGCTGATATGTGATATGTGATATGTAGTCCCGGCCGACACCTGATCAGTGATCCGCCGAGGACAATTATAGACATGGCCATAGATCTGACATGATTATTTTATACCCTTCGGGGTCTATAGCATGATATGAGTAACGGCCCAGTGGACGGGCTGGGCGTGCCTCAGTCTCCATATATGAAAATGTTTTCTATGATATGTGATACATTAAATGTAAACATTTTACATGATATGTGATAAGTTAAATGAAAGTGATTTACAACATTTTACATAATGCTTATTTCGGTACTGATTTTAGTACTACGAAATGATTTTCATATGAACATGTAATATATTTTCAAAAGGAAAAAGAGTTTATAAGTCTAATATTCTTACTATGATTTTAAATTGAATATTAGACTATATGTGACATGAATATGTGATATATTTTCCAAAAAGGAAAAAGGAGGAAATAAATCTAATATTCTTATTATAATTTCTTAAATTGAATATTAGATTTAAATGATGTATATGTTATACGAAAAGAAATTAATAGCTTATTTTGCTATTTAAAGTACTATACTAATTATGATTATACAGTAAAACATGAAATGAGTTTAAATGAGAATGATGATGATTTAACTAATATTCTTTTCAAAGAATATATGAATATTAGTTACTTTATTTAAATGTTTTATTTCACAAAAGCATTATTTTAAAAAGAATATGAAAATGATATGGAACAAAAAGGAAAAAAGGTTTAAATTTCAAACGAAATGAAATTACTCTCTACAGTTGCTTCTAGGTTCCGGGACAAGACAGGTATTTCAAAATACCTGCCTTACTCCATCCGGATCCCTAGCCGACTGTAGTATCCTTCCTACATGTGTGCCTAAAGCCCTATAGGAAAAAAAAAGAAAAAGTTTTCAGCATATAGATAGCTGAATATCAAGTGAGGCATATAATTCCCATACGGAGCCGCGGTTTGCTTACCCCTTAATTTTAACATTTCAGATTTTCGAGGAGTAAGAGATCTGACCTACGAGCATCTCGGCTGCGCATTTGGGGACGATGCGACAGCTTGATTTATTATATAAGGTACGATCATTTATTTTCTGTATTTAGACTTATCTACAGTACTACTTCCTTATGAATTAAGATAGGGGATGTAATTCATATTAGAATTTTATATGGAATTGTTTATATGTAAAAGAAAAGTAAAGTATCGCAGACAGCTCAACCAAATAAGATGTATAGAATAAAATGAAAAATAGGATCACGGGCTGTGACAGATTTAATGGTATCAAAGTAGGGTTGGCCTGATATTTTTCGATACTTTGAAAAGAAAATGTGTCGAAAAGGATTAACATCCCCTGTAGTACTGTATAGTCTAAATACATAGAGAAAATAAATGATTGCAAATTGAATTAAATGTTTTAAAAGAGAGTGAGCATTATGAACTAAGGATGTCAAAGAGGGTAAACGGCTCTAGAAATTATCTGAAATAGTGATCTTATAGTCTAAATGAAGGTCGATTCGATAAGGAACAGAAATGGACTCGGTGAGGGCCCCACCAGTACTTTTCTGTCCAGATCGAACTGAGACCTGAAAGTGATGATATAAATGAGGGGAATGAAATATCATCATTAAATAAACCTTAAGATCACTGATTGAAGGTATTTTGAAGAGAAAGAAATTTTTGGCCAAAAATGACCAAAATACCCCTACCTCCAAAATTTTACCTAGAGTCATAATAGACCAACAGAAGTTGGAATTGACTGATTGGACAGAGAAATTGATGATGTAAAGCTGCATTACAAGCAAAATAATCCAATTATGGATCCTAGTGGACTTCTATATCGAAATCGACCAAGATCTTAAATGGTTGATATTAGTATGAGAAAGGATACTATCAGCACCTAGATAATAAGATCAATGATTTAAATTTATATGTGGATAAATAAATAAATGTGAAAATGATGAAAACACCCCTATGTTAGACTATGTTCTGAATAGTGATAAGTCAAGTTGATCTTGAATTTCATGATAGTGATGAAGCTAATGATAGCATAAAGGAATGTAATATATGCATAATGGTCCCGATTTCTAATTCCACTACATTTAGAGTGCTGATGTGACCTGAATGGTTATAGGGAAGTCGTAGGATGAGCGGCTCTATTATTGATTATTAAAGGTCGGAGTTAAAAGTGTATTGATGGAATGTTGATTATGGGATTGTTGGATATGATGAAAAGTGAAATGATTACTGATGATGAATGAGAGAGAGATTAGTATAGAGGATGAAATCCATAGCAGTACGGTTAATTCTGGTTCATCCATTCATACAGTTTCTGAAGTATCAAATGGATATTTATAGAACCAGAATATTTTGAAATATGTTGTATAGAATAATGTACTGTATGGAGTATATGAAATTGGAGGATATGCATAAGAACAGTAATTGATGATAAGAGACGAGGAAGACAACAGCTAACCTGAATTATTAAATGAAAATGATTGTAAAAATAAATTACAGTAATAATAAATTGGTTAGCTGTGAAAGGTGTTAATTAATGATTACACTTAATACAGCATATTAATTAAAATGATCGATATGCTGTGAAATATGAGGAAATAAGTGAATCAAGGCGGAGTAGATGTTAAAATGATTTGATTATTAAGCGTCTCTGCCTTGAGGTTATATAGTGGAAATGATAGGACACAGAGATGAAATGTCCAAAATGATAAGAGACGTGTGATTAAAGAAAATATCGGACGTGATTCTCGATAAATTCCCAAAGCTATATAGATTGGAGAGATCGGGTTAACATTGACTCGATTGTTGATACGAAATCTATTCTAAGCTTATATCAGAGAACATAGAAGAATCCGAAAAGCTTAAGAAAACAACTCTGAAAAGTATATGGATAATGAAATCCACTTGTATAGATGTAAATGATGGAAATACAGATAATATGATTTGAGGATGAATTAAATGATGAATTAAATCCCTATTATACAATAAAGTTCTTATTAAGAACGAATATTCATCTGTATGAAATTGATGCTTTATTTGATTTAATCAGAGATATAAGAGGAGTTCATACGACCAGTCCATGTATAAGGCGTCATTAGATGAAAAGTTGAAGACTGATGGTCATAAGATGATAATGATTAGAACTCGATAAAATTTTTATGAGTTCCTATTGAGGTTTACAAGGTTAATGAAATAACTTGTGATATACATAAGCCTAATGAATGAGGCATCCATTTAAGGATAAAGTAATGATATATCGATACAATCTAAGGCACAAATGGAAAATGCGCAGCATAGTGGTGTGACCCTACAGACTCTCAAAGACTGTGATTTATATGACAAGATTGGTGTCACAGCCCGTGACCCTATTTTTCAACTTTTTCTATACATCTTATATGGTTGGGCTGTAAGTCAATACTTTACTTTTCATTTACATATAAATAATTTCATATAAAATTGTAATGTTATTTACATCCCCTATCTTAATTTACAAGAAATGTAGTACTGTAGATAAGTCTAAATACAGAAAATAAATGATTCTACCTTATGTAATAAATCAAGCTGTCGCATCGTCCCCAAATGCACAGCCGAAATGCTCGTATGTCGGATCTCTTAGTCCTAGAAAATCTGAAATGTTAAAATTAAGGGGTGAGCAAACCACGGCTCCTTAAGAGAATTATATGCATACTTGATATTCAGTTTCCTATATGCGAAAAACTTTTTCATTTTTCCTATAGGGACTCTAGGCTCACATGTAGGAAGGATTCTACAGTCGGCTAGGGATCCGGATGGAGTAAAGCAGGTATTTTGAAATAACTGTCTTGTCCCGGAACTTAGAAGCAACTGTAGAGAGTAATAAATTTCATTTTGTTTGAAATTTAAATCCTTTTCCTTTTTATTCCATATCATTTTCATATTGTTTCAAAATAATGCTTTTATGAAATAAGACATTTAAATAAAATAACTAATATTCATATACTCTTTGAAAAGAATATTAGTCAAATCATCATCATTCTCATTTAAAACTCGTTTCATGTTTTACCGTACACTCATAATTAGTACAGTACTTTAAATAGCAAAATAAGCTATTTAATCTTTTTCGTATAACATATATATCATTTAAATCTAATATTCAATTTAAAAATTAAAATAAGAATATTAGATTTTATTTTCCTCCTCTTTCCTTTTGAAAACATGTTACATATTCGTATCACATATCATATGAAAATCATTTCGTAGTACTTAAAAACAGTACTGAAATTAGCATTTTATAAAAATGTTATACATCATTTCATTTCTTCTCATATCATATAAAACATATTCATTTTACATGTCACATATCGTAAAAACATTTTCATTTCACATATCATAAATCATATATGGAGACAGTGGCAATCACCGAGTCCTGTCATGCAATAATACCCGAAGGTATAAAATAATCATGTCAGATCTATGGCCATAGTCTATAATTGTCCTCGGCAGATCACTGATCAAGTGTCGGCCGGGACTACATATCACATATCACATGTTACATATCACATGTCACATATCACGTATCACATGTCGGCATGATAGAGAGGCCAACTAGTCTCAAAACCATGTTTTCATCATAAAATAACCTTTATGAAATTTATAAAATATATAATTTCATAATTTAAAATCATAAAGGTTATAAAACCATTTAGTGAATATTTAAGAAATATTCATAAAAATATTCACTTTACTTCTTTTCATTTTTCGTCTCGTATTACGTGTAATTTACATATTAAGAGAATTTTTGGTGATTTCATTTTCACCATTATCGAAGAGAATTTTCGGTGATTTCATTATCACCATTCTCGAAAACATGAATATTTTAAAATCACTTTCCTTTTATTCATGTTTTTATGGAAAATATTCATTTTCTCGATTTTCGTGGTTGAAAGTCATTTCTCGTGAAATAAAATCATTTATTATGATTTTATGAAATTTTCTAGAAATTTTCAGCAATTTTCAGCAATTTTCGATAATTTTTCGGCAGTATAACGGCTGCCGATTGGCTAGCCTCCTACACAAAAAATACAATTTAAAATCTCAACCGGTAATTCACCAAAATTTTCCAACCAATCATTCATCGCAATAATTTCATGAAATATATTTATAAAATATTTCATAATTAAAATTATGCAAACTGAATATCCTTACAGTGCTACACATGCATCCCTTACCTTTCTCAAGTCGGCGATCGCCTCGTTCGTCACGCTCGTGTTCACCTCACCCGATTCCATCGAATCGGTCATCGAGGGAATTTTCTGGAAATTAAATTCTAAAATTTAGAATTTTTCCATAATTATTTAAATTAAATACTCGGGATTAATTTTCGAAATTCTTACCGAATTTCTCAGATTTTTTTTCGGGTTTCCGAATTTCCCGAGATTTTTCGAATTCCCGAAAATTCCTTTTCTCTCTTTCTTTCTTCCTTTTTTTCTTCTTTTTCTTCTCTTTTCTTTTTCTTTTTCTTTTTCTTTTTCCCTTTCCCTTTCCCTTTCCCTTTTCTGGTCTGAACTGGTTTAGACCAGTCCAGCCCCTTTGCCGGATGTTCTCCTTTGGTGACCGGTTCTCTGGCGGTTCGGCATCTCCACGGCTGGCGGACATCACGGCGAAGCTGGATCTGGCCTCCGTCTTCACCCTCGCTGGCGACGGTGCTGGATCTGGAACGATGGGTTTCGGCCCCTTTTTCCTCTGTTTCTTCCCTCCTCAGCCGTTTTCCTTCACCAGTGGCCATCCCTTCACCTTGGTTGACCTTCGGCAGTGGTACAGGTGGCGGTGGTGGTGCCTGAATCGGCCGGCACCGCCTCTTCCCTTTCTCTTTTCCTCTCGGTTTTCGCCTCTGTTTTCCTCGATTCTTTTCTCCTTTCCGTCGCCAGTCGCCTCTTCCTCACGTCGCCGGCATCGTTCCCCTCTCCTCTTCTCTCTTGTCTCACTGACGCCGACAACTATTGCTGCCGTCGGCCTCTGTTTCGGGAAGCCCGATTCCCTTCTGTTTCTTTCTTTTTTTAATATTATTTTCTTTTATATTTTGTATATATATAAATTATACCATATATATATACTATATTAATTTATTTATCTAGATATATATTTTGTATTTGTAATTTATAAATATATATCTATACACTTTTATTTAATATAATATATATATTTCATATGTATATATATATATACACACACATAAATGTATATAATTATACACATGTATTTATTTGTGATATAAAATAATATATATATATATATATCAATATATCATATGTATATTATATTTCATATATATACATATGTATTTATATATAAAAACATATAAAAATATATTTATATAATCTAATTATATAAATATATAATATACTCATTTTTATTTTCTTAGATTCAGATTTCTTCTCCTTTTCATTTCTTATTTCTTATTAAATTTGGATCTTATTATATCCAAATTAAATCCCTTTATATAATTTCTCACTTCTGACACTTCATCATTCATCGAATTTTGAATATCCCTGTTTCATAATAAATTCATTTATTTCTTTAGTTTATTTATTTGTTTTAATATTAAATTTACAATTATTAAATATTAATTTTAGAAAATTAGCGGTTATCACATTCTCCCCACCTTAAGAAATTCGGTCCTCCTAATTTAAGTTAAATCAAAAGGTGATAGCATCCTGTATGCTTATCATTCTTATCCTCTCAATCATCTTTTAAGTAATACTGCCAGTATATCATCAACATCAGAATCACCTCTTATATCATTACATATCATTTTTCATCATATGTTTATACTCCCTTAAAATTACTTTATCAAGTCGAGAGTTATTCATTTCCACTCCTTTTCATATCACAAATGATTCATATTGTTTATAATCCATCTTTCTTATTTAGTGCCAAGTCGATATAGTTTGGTAAATATCATTTAAACAAGTTAATCAATTGTATGTAATTGTCCAGTAACTTTTACATCTCGTGCATCCGCTCTCTCAACATATATTTGAGCGTTTCCATTCTACTCTTAGATATTTACATCAGTACGGAGCAATGCTATCAATAAATTTGGAATCTCAAAGCCTTTTGCTATTTCCCATAACATATAACTACTTAGAGATTCCCATCACATGTATGCTTGCTGGAACTTCACATACTTTCTCATCATTTTATAATCATATTTTGACTATGGCACTAAAAAATCTAAGAGTTTGATAATAGAGAAGTGATTTCATTAGACTATCAATCTATAATCACTTCCATATTATCATATCTCTTTTAGATTCTTCATTATTATCCCCAATATTCTTTTCATATTTATTTCATCAAATGCTACAGCTCATTTGCAGACTTTACTATTCACCATCTTTTACCGTAATTGAATCAGGAGACAATCATTTCCTCTCCATATCATCTTTTCATATAGCATTCCTATTACCTCTTTTATTCTTGTGGTATATTCATTATCACTTTAATTTTAGAATATACCCGAAACTATACTTTTTGATAATTTAGATTCCATAATGGTATAATCAAATTATAATTTAATCTCCTCATTATTTAAATTCATCATTGAATCTATAATTATCAATTTAATCACCTCATTATCCATATAAATCCATTATTTCCATCATTTCGAGGTGGTATATATATATCCTTTTTCCATTTATATGACTGGCAGTAAAATAGAAATCATTTCTTTACTCCTTTGAGTATAATTATTTTTCCTCTATCAAGTTTGGCTCGATCTTACATCTAGCCATAATTATGTGATAACCACAAAAATCACTTTTAGTTTTAAATTTAGGAACTACTTCGTATTCGTGTTCCTTACTCATCATGTACTTATCCTCTTATTTCATATTCATCTTTTCCTTCATCATCATTTCGATCACTTTTCCTTAGTGGTAAAATATTCCACATTAAACTCTTTTAACCTTTCGAGTATCATCTTACACTTATTCGTCCACCGACTTTAACTTCTTTACTTATTAGTCACGTCTATAGAGCAGTTAACCCGATAACTTTTCCATAGACTGGCAATAGTATTTAGCTAGATCCAGTACATTTTGTATCTCAATCATTATCTCTTCATCATAGACAGATCCACATTGCTCTGTCATTAGAGATCATATATCTTAAAAAGAGATACTGTCTAGCTAAATCTTCTATTTGCCATACTTAACATATAATTCACTGTCTTTAAGAGTCTGCGGGTTTATACCACTATGCTGCTCATTTTCCATTAATGTCTTAGACTATATCGGTATCTCATCATTTTATTCATATGTGGTTGCCTCATTCATTAGGCTCATATGTCTCACAAGGTATTTCATTAACCTTGTAAACCTCAATAGGAACTCGTAAAAATTTTATCGAGTTCTAATCATTATCATCTTATGATCATCAATTTCCAACTTTTCATCTAGTGATGCCTTGTACAGAGATTGATCTTATAAGCTCCTTATACATCTCCGATTAAATCAATTTAAGGCATCAATTTCATAAAAATGATTATTTGTTCTTCATAAGAACTTTATTTCATAATAGGAATTAAATTCACCATTTAATTCATCCTCAAATCATATTCATCGATATTCCATCAGTTATCCTTATATAAGTGAATTTCATTATTCACAAATTTTTTTTCCAGAGTTATTTCTTAAGCTTTTCGGATTCTTCATTGTTCTCCGACCTAAGCTTAGAAATAAATTTCATATTAACAATCGAGTCAATGTTAGCTCGATTTCTCCAATTCATATAGCTCTGGAAATTTATCGGGAATCATGTCCGATGTTTTCTTTACTCACATGTCTCTTATCATTTGGACATTTCATCTCTATATCTTATCATTCCACTGTACATCCTCAAGGCAGAGACATTTAATATTTAAATCATTTTAACATTTACTTCGTCTTGATTCACTTATTTCCTCATATTTCACAGCTTATTGATTATCTTAATTTATATGCTGGATTAAATGAAATTGTTAATTAACACCTTTTTACATCTAACCGATTTATTACTGCTGTAATTTATTTAAAATCATTATCATTTAATAACCTCAGGTTAGCTGTCATCTTCCTCGTCTTTTATCTTCAATTATTGTTCTTATTCTCCAATTTATAGTACTCCACACAGTACAATATTCTATAAAATATATTTCAAAATATTCCGGTTCTATAAATATTCATTTGCTACTTTAAAAACTATATAATTGTATAGAACCAGGATTAAGCGTACCACTATGGATTTCATCAACCATGCCGATTACCTTCTCATTCATCTTTAGTAATCATTTCCTTTTTCATCATATCTAATGATCCCATAATAATATCTCATCAATACACTTTTTTAATTTAGACCCTTAAAATCAATAGCAGGGCTAATCATCCTACAACTTCCCACTATAAACATTTCGGGTCGCATCCATCATCTAAGTGTAGGTGGGACTAAATAATCGGGACCGTTATACATATATTATGTCCTTTATACCCTCAATAACTCCATTACTATCTATAGATTCAAAATCGACTTGGTTTATCATTATTCGGGATGTAGTCCAATATAGGGGCATTTTCGTCATTTCACATTTATTTCTTTCTGTGATAACCGTAAATTTTTTCATTTATTGGAAATTATAAAATATTGAAAATAAATATTGGAGAAAATAAATCAGAGGAAATAAATAAAATTTGCGAGGACGGGATATTGGTGAAAATCCCGAGAATTGAGGAAGTGAAAGAATCGGGAAATTCGTGTAAAGGAAATTAAATTGGAAGTGAAAAATAAAAATAATAGAGAGGAAAAATTAATTTGGATAAATTAAAATCCAAATTAAATAAGCAAATGAAGAAAAAATATGAAATGTGTTTATATAATTATATATTATATAAATGTATTTTTATACACATACATACGTATTTGAATACTGTAAAGCATATAGAATAGAGTAATATACATTGGTATACATATATGTATATACTATCTAAATTTAAATGATACGTATGTATATGTATATATATAAATAAATCATTTTATGTATATGTAAATATATACTTATATGAATAATGTAAATATTAATTTACATTAAGGTTTAAATATACATATAGATATGTATATTGGAAATGCAATAGGTATTGTATTAATATATCATTTATATAAGTATATATAAATGTTATGTAATTTAAATTAAACAAATATATATACTAATTATGTATCTTGTTAATACATGAAATATATATAATATATATATATAGTGTTATAATATATATAATAATATTATTGTATGCATTTTGTATATACAATATATATATATGTATATAATTAAATGAAGTAAAAATTAAAAACAAAAAAAAAAGAAAAGAAAAAAGAGAGAAAACAGATGAAGAATCGGGAAACCCGATTCTTCACCCCGATGAGCAGCCGGCCCCTTCGCCGGAGAAGAGAAGAAGAGAAGGGAGAAAGAGCGACGTTGCCGGTGAGAGGAGAAGCAAACGACGGTGGCCGACGACGGAAAGAAGAAAAGAAACGAAAAGAAAACGAAACAGAAACTGGTGGAAAAAGTGACGAGGAAAGAGGAAGGAAACGGCGGTGCCGGCTAGTCCAGGCACCACCACCTCAACGTCGACCTTGGCGGAGGCGAGAGGAAGGTGAGAAGAGCCTCCGACGAAGGAGAATCCGACGGAGGAAGGAGAAAAGAGAGGAGGAAGAGACCGAAACCCACGGACCCAGATCCGGCGCCGTCGCCGGTGATGGGGCGAAATGGAGGCCAGATCCAGCATCCTCGCAACGTCGGCCAGCTATGGGAGGTGCGAACCGGCGGAAAGGAGGACCGCCAGCGGCCGAACCGGCCGAACCGGCGAGATGAGGCACAAATCGGTCTGAACCGGTCCGGCCAAAAAAAAAAAGGAAAAAGAAAAAGAAAAAGAAAAGAAAGAGAAAGAAAAGAAAAAGAAAGAAAGAAAAAGAAAATAGGAAAAAAGGAGAATTTCGGGAATTTGGATATTTTCAGAAATTCGACAACCCGAAAATTACGAAAATTCGGTAAGAAATTCCCCAAAATTAAATTTCAGAAAAATTTAATAAATTATGGAAAAATTCTAATTTTTAGAATTTTTATTTCTAGAAATTTATTTTCAGCAATCGGGATAAGGAATCGGGAGAGATGGAGTACGAGCGCGACCGAGAAGAGGAAGTCGCCTACTCGGAAAAAGGTAAGGGATGCATGTGCAGCACTGTAAGGATATTCAGTCTGGATATTTTAAATTTAAAATATTTTATGGAAATATTTTATGAAAATTATTATGATGCATGATTTGCTGAAATTTTTGGGATGAAGTACTGGTTGGAAATTTTAAATTGTGTTTTTCCGTGCAGGAGGTTATAAATCGGCAGCCGTTATGCTGCCGAAAATTTTAGAAAAATTTCATAAAATCATATTAAATGATTTTAATTCCGAAAATGGATATTAAATCATGAAACATGAGGAAATTACTAAATTTCATAAAACATGAATATAATGAGATGGAATTTTAAAATATTCATGTATTCGAGAATGGTGATAATGAAACCACCGAAAATTCTTGGAATAGATAAATTACACGTAGTACGAGGTGAAAGATGAAGTGAAATACAGTGAATATTTTTATGAATATTGTTATAAATATTCACCAAAGGATTTTAACCCTTATGGTTTTAAATTATGGAATTATATATTTATATAAATTCCATAAAGGTTTATTTTATGATGAAAAATACGGTTTTGAAACTGGTTAACATTCCTATCATGTTGATGCATGATATGTGATATGTTTAGTCTCGGACGACAACTGATCAGTGATCCACCGAGGACAATATAGATTATGGTCATAGATTTGACCGGTTTATTTCTTTACCCTCTGGGATTTATAGTACGATAAGATTGATGTCTATCTTAGACTCCATAAATGATAGGTGACAAGTTTAAAAGGAAAGTGTTTTACATGACATGGAATATGTCAAACGAAAAATGTGATATATGATGCGTGACATGTGAAAAGAACATTATTCATATAATATGAGGAGAAAATCAATTGAATTATAGCATTTTTACAAAATGCTCATTTCGGTACTGATTATAGTACTGTGAGATGATTCTCATAAGACATGAGATACAAACATGTAATATGTTTTCAAAAAGGAAGAATTGATAAATCTAATATTCTTACCGTGAATTTAAATGGAATTTTAGATTATAAGTGTTACACGAGTTCTGATAAGATAGTGGAAAGTATATGGCATAAAGGCCATACCAAGTAGATACTCGATTTCTGTACCGTGTGAGCTACCTCTAAAAGACTCAAGGGACCTACGTGCTACACGGATACCAGTTGGACCGTGGGAGCCACCTTTAGAATCCTTTGAGCACTAAGTGCTATGCCAGTTCCGATGTGTTAGTAAGAAGTTTCTGTACCGTGTGAGCCACCTCTAGAAAACTCAAGGGACCTACGTGCTACACGGATACCAGTTGGACCGTGGGAGCCACCTCTAGAATCCTTTGAGCACTAAGTGCTACACGAGTTCCGATGTGTTAGTAAGAAGTTTCTGTACCGTGTGAGCCACCTCTAGAAAACTCAAGGGACCTACGTGCTACACGGATACCAGTTGGACCGTGGGAGCCACCTCTAGAATCTTTTGAGTACTAAGTGCTACACGAGTTCCGATGTGTTAGTAAGAAGTTTCTGTACCGTGTGAGCCACCTCTAGAAGACTCAATGGACCTAAGTGCTACATAGATTCTTTGTGAACTATGGGGAGCCACCTCTAGAATCCTTTGAGAACTAAGTGCTACACAAGTTTCGATGTGTTAGTAAGAAGTCTGTGTCCTAAAGGCCAAACCGAGTGAAGACTCAATTTCTGTTCTGTGGGAGCCACCTCTAGAATCCCAAGGGACCTACGTGCTACACGGATACCAGTTGGACCGTGGGAGCCACCTCTAGAATCCCGAAGGACCTACGTGCTACACGAGTTCCTCGATATGACACTTAACTCCATAGCTAGTTAGGATGGATGTCGTAACTGAATCAGTGAATTGGGGCTTACGCCTAAAGTGATTAAGTAAATAAGTTATATTGGAACTGTTTTCAATGAGTTAAGCTATACGCTTAAAGTTTATTGACTTTCGTTTTGTAAATGGATTGATTTTTTAACTTGCATAGTAATCGAATTATCGACGTGTATAGTGACTAATCTACCGAAGTGCTTGTTGCTTTGCTAATGTGATAAGTGGAGTAGATTTTAATATTTTTATTTTAATTTTAATTTTTAAATTGAATAATAGATAATAAATGATTTATATGTTATACGAAAAGGAATTAATAGCTTATTTTGCTATTTAAAGTTCTGTACTAATTATGATTGTACAGTAAAATATGAAATGAGTTTTAAAGAAGTAAGATGATGATTTAACTAATATTCTTTTCAAGGAATATACGAAAATTAGTTACTTTATTTAAACGCTTTATTTCATAAAAGCATTATTTTGAAAAGAATATGAAAAGGTTATGGAATGAAAAAGAAAAATGATCTATTAATTCAAAACAAAATGAAAATTTCTCTCTACAGTTGCTTCTAGGTTCCGAAACAAGTATGGTATTCTAAAAATACCTACCTTACTCCATTCGGATCCCTAGCCGACTGTAGTATCCTTCCTACATGTGAGCCTAGAGCCCATAGGAAAAATGAAAAAGACTTTCAGCATATAGGAAGCTGAGTATCAAGTGAGGCATATAATTCCCTTACTGAGCCGTGGTTTAGCTCACCCCTTAATTTTAAACATTTCAGGTTTAGATGATTGTGAGTTCAATGGATTGTGGATCCCAGCTGTACACGAAGGAAAATGTGACAGACCGAATGAGTTATTTGAGGTATGATCATTTATTTTCTATATTTAGACATGTCAATAGTACTACTTATTTGATTAATTACGATGGGGGATGTGTATAATATAAACAATGTTATGTAAAATTGTTTAACAGTCAGTACAAGTGAAGTATCACGGACAGCCCAACCGGTTAGGTTGTGTACAATAAGGTGATAAATGTGGTCACGGGTCATGACACTTTCTCCTCGATATACATTTAAACCAAGGATCTTATTATCTATGTGCTGATAGTATCCTTTCTCATACTACTACTAGCAGTTTAAAATCTTTTTCAATTTTGACAAAAGAAGTCAATTAGGATCCATAATTGGATTATTTTACATGAAATGCAGCTTTACATCATCAATTTCTCTGCCAAATCAATCAATTCCAACTTTTGTTGGTTTATTTTGGCTCTTGGTAAAATTTTGGAGGTAGGGGTATTTTGGTCATTTTTGGTCAAAATTTTCTCTCTCCTTCAAATACATTCAATCGGTGATCTTAAGGTCTATTTAATGATGATCTTTCATTCCCCTCCTTTATATCATTATTTTCAGGTCTTAGTTCGATCCAGACAGAAAAATACTAGTGGGGCTGTCACGACCCGAATACCAATGACGTCAACTTAACACTTACTTGATTTGCTTATGAAAATTTCGAACCAAATTTTTTCTTTTTCTACTTACGGTTTGTATTCGGTGTTAGTGTAGTATCTAAATTCCGATCCTATCTTACACTTATTATTTCTCGAGCTATGACACGTTTCTCAAAGAGGTTTTTCTTATGATTTTCGTCTTATTTTACTATTCCCAAAAGAAACAGGTCGAAAACCTCCCCTTTGTATTTTATCAATTTCCCCAGGTATAATTTCCTGCACTAAAACACATTTTAAATCACATAACACAGCAGCTGGTGTTTCTCCACAGTTTCATGCAATCATGTATTTCAAAGATCTCGAGAGTTTAACCATTACTAAGTTCGTATCTACCACATTATATATAATTCAAAACATACATTAGGACCCGGATTGGACTCGATAACTACCTAGACTCACATAGTCATCTGGTGCGATCCAAAGTTACATCCCATATACTTTCCTAGTATTGTGAAATTTAACGTACACATAATTATCAAAATGATATACTAGCAGTATACCTCAAAATACAAAATGCTAGCTCCGGAGAACGCAAATAGGTACCACTACTAGGTACGGTTTCCCGGGAGCCTACACGAAGCCTGAGCCGGCTATCAACTCGTATGATCTGCAGTTGTTCAATTAAGGGGTGAGCAATCCACGGCTCAGTAAGTAGTTTAAATAAAACATACTAGGCTCATATCGTAAAACACGATCATACATACTTGAGTTATTGTAAATTAGCATGTATGGATTATACTAAGGTTTATTATCCTTTCGTAAGTGCTCAAACGACATAAACTTGTTCATGCTTACATTTCGTCCTTGATTTCACAAGGTATTATTCTCTTTATCAGTATGATTATATGCGGAAGAACCAACATTCAAGAAGCTCATATTTAAATGGCACATATAACATAATCCAATAATCGAAAGAAACAAACATTCAAGTAGTACATATTCAAATGGCATGTACAAATATAATTTAATAATCACACACTTCGTATGTCATATGCCTCAGATCCATTTCATCCTTCGACATTCATCTCATTCATGAATTACAATCCCTTACTTAACATCACAATATTCCACGATTTCTTGTATTTCATCGGAACTCGTGTAGCACTTAGTTCCCGAAAGACTCTAGAGGTGGCTCCCACGGTTCGAAAATCGAGTCTTTGCTCATATGGCCTTTAGTACATCGAAACTCATGTAGCACTTAGTTCCCGAAGGACTCTAGAGGTGGCTCCCACAGTTCGGAAATCGAGTTTTTGCTCGGTTGGCCTTTACATCGAAACACGTGTAGCAGTTAGTTCCCGAAGGACTCTAGAGGTGGCTCCCACGGTTCGGAAATCGAGTCTTTGCTCATATGGCCTTTAGTACATCGAAATTCGTGTAGCACTTAGTTCCTGAAGGACTCTAGAGGTGGCTCCCATGGTTCGAAAATCGAGTCTTTGCTCGGTTGGCCTTTACATCGAAACACGTGTAGCACTTAGTTCCCGAAGGACTCTAGAGGTGGCTCCCACGGTTCGGAATTCAAGTCTTTGCTCGGTTGGGCCTTTAGTTTTCCTAGCTTTCGACAAATATAACTAGGTGCTAATTAGGGTCCATTGACTCAACATCGGGAGCGATATGTATATTTAGTACTCAAATCACATGTCCATACTCACAGCATAACAATATGTTAACATGTTCAGTAATCATAAGAGAGCCATCACACATAACACATTACACAATTCACAGCAAAATCACCTTTCAAATAAGCATATTTCACAGGCACATTATGTCCGATTTAAAAATCCTACCATACTTATTCTACTTGTCTTATCCGTAATGTCCAACCAATATCCTATATAAATTTAATTAATTATTTAATGAGGGTTCTTTCATCTCTTACGAGATGATACTAGTAAGATTTATTTAACCGACTTACCTCGAGGTTTAATCGTTTCTTCCCGACCTTTTGAAATCCGAAATCAAGTCCTCAACCGTTCCGATTCACTACACATAATCCAATAACATTTCGATAAGTTTTTATCACTATGCTTAATCATGTACTTAAAGCAAGGATCTTAAAACGTTATTGATTTCAATTAACTATTAATCCGAAACTACCTCCTAATCGTTAGTTGTGATATACCCATGGTCTGAGTCCTTATACACACATATATTTATATATGTTTACACACCTATGTGTTTATATCCATGTGTATATTCCATTATATAAATATGTATATATTATAGATATATATATTTACTCATGCTCATCTCTTTTCTTTCTCTATATAACTATGCATAATGCATAAGTACATTTGTATATTTATATATATATCTATGTATATATATATATATACACTTTATTTTTAATGGCATATCATTATATCGATTTATCATGATATACATATGTATATACATATATATATCAATATCTATCACCATTCTCGCCCTTATATCTATATTTATATTCATCTATAACTTTTAAGCGCGAGAGCATTCCTAGTATTCCTTTCATGACCTATTTTCATGCACATTATATCTCTCAAAGTCAGCTTAAAAATCAGTTCAAAGACAACATGTACCTTGGTTAAAAACCTTTTAAATTTGGCTTTGAGATCAGGCTTTACAATGCTCTTTCTCGGTTTGTATCTATTTCCAGTCCAAATGTGTCTTGTTCCACTCCTCCATAGCAGCCCTGTATCACCACCGATCCAGCCCTTGGCACATGCCATTTGCAGCCTTTTCGTGGCCCACATCTAGTGTCAAGAAAACCTCTTTTTCGGCCTTGTTTTGCAGTTCCAATTCGACACTAGAATCAAAGTTTCTTAACCTATTGAAACCCACTCAGTTCTGCCACTAGAAAGGCCACAGAATGGCCTTTGGTCAGTCTTACCTAAGCCTCTTTGTCCAGCCTTTAAGCACCACCTAATTCCAGCTCCAAATGATTTCTAGAAGTCAGCCAAGAATCTATATTTTAAGCCTTGTTACCATTATTGAAATCAGCCATTTTTCTATTGCACTTAACACATGTACAGTCCCCCCTCTTTTTGAGCTTCATCGGTTCTTAGCCTACAAAGCAGCTCTCATTCAGCTGCTGCTTCACATTTTAAAATCACCATTAATCATCTTGCATTTTCTAGCCTTCACCAGTTGAGAATCACCTTGATTTCCCCGTTTATTTTAGCTCCAAACTCAGTAACATTATGCCCGTTTCACTTTTGCTTCAAGTCTCAAAACCTCCTTCGATCAGTCTCATTTTTGCAGCCAAACCAATACCATTTTCAGTCCTAACCAGCCTCGGTCATAGCCTAGAACCCTTGTCCCACGAAGCACTCGAGAGCCCTTAAACTGACCCCTAGGTCAGCTCTGTTTCACAACTTACTTTCAGCCAAATTCCTTACCAGCAGTTTCCTAATTCCTACAGCTCTCTCGACCCTTCCTTTCTTCTTTGCTCCACTCTTCGTTCTTTTCTTAATTTCCTTTTCTGTTCCATCGTTGCGGAGGAGAAATGAAGATGGCCATTGCTATCAAGGAAACTATACGCAAGCCGTGTGGTTAAGCTGCTGTAGGCCGATGAAAGGAAATCTGCTGCTGTCTTGTTAACGTGGAAGAGGGACGCACGAGAAAGGTGAGAATGGTGGAAACAACGATGGTGGATTGCAGCTAAGAGTGTGAAGCGGTGAGGTAGGTAACGGGAGAAAGAAAAAATGAAAAATGAGAGAGAGATGATCAGTGATGAGGAAGACAACCTAGAGACTTAGAATGAAAAGAAAGAATAGACGTGAGTGATGGGGAGGCAGTGTTCTGACTCCCTAACCCCTTTTTTTTTATAATATTCTTATATAATAATATAAATTATTTATATTATTAGATATATATATTTCTTTATATATATTTTATTTTCATTTATACACTTCTATATTTATTTATATATATTTTATTTTTTTTTATTTTTTTTATTATTTTTTTTTATGTAGATATATTCATACTTAGTATATGTATTTAAAAATTCCTTGTTCTTTCGAGTATGTCATATTTATTTATGTATATTTCCAAATATAAATACATATATACATGTATTTATATATATATATATTTGCTTCATTTCGTCATTTATTTATTTATTTATAATTAATTATATGTATTTACATACATACGTATATTTGCATGTATGCATGCATTTCATTTGATTCATCTGTGTACGTAACCGTGATCTTCTATTTGCAAAACCCCAAAATTATAATATTGCATTATATTCACTTATAGTTACACTTGAGTACAATATCAGTTTACGAAAATTTACAGTTCTTACATCCTCCCCACCTTAAGAAATTTGGTCCTGCAAATTCTCCATGTCCATCTGAAATAGGTTAGGGTACTTCTCCTTCATTAAACTCTCTAGCTCCCATGTAGCTTCCTCCGAAGTGTGATGCTACTAAAGCACTTTGACCAACGGGATTGTCTTAGACCTCAATATTTTATCTTTCCTGTCCAAAATCCGAATAGGTCTCTCGACATAGCTTAAGTCTTCCCTGATCTCCAACGGCTCATACTCAATAACATGGGATGGGTTCGAATAACACTTCCTTAGCATGGACACATGGAAGACGTTTTGCACACCTGATAGCTCTGTGGGTAATGCTAGTCGGTACGCTACGTCACCAATCCCCTCCAATATCTCAAACGGACCAATGTATCAAGGGCTTAACTTCCCTTTCTTGCCAAATCTCATTATGCCTTTAGACGGAGAGATTTTCAAGAACACTTTATCACCCACTTGGAACTCTAAAGGCCTCCTTCGACAGTCGGCATAACTTTTCTGTCTCTAACCAATCACATATGGACTTTATCTTCTCAGAAACTTTCTCTAACATACTTCTATATTAAGGCACTGACTGAATTAATAGCCTTTATAGCTAGGAAGTGTGAGGACTTGGTTAATCCCTCAATAATAACCCGAATTTCATCGTGACTCCTATGGTCTTAGTGTGCCCTATGGTGAAGCCCATAATTACATGTTCCTATTTTCGAGTTGGCACGTGTAAAGGATTGAGCAACCCTATTGGTTTCTAGTGCTCAATCTTAACTTTTTAGTATGCTAAGCATCTGGGTACAAAAGTCACTATATCTTTCTTTGCACCAACCCAAAGATACACTTCGTGCAAATTCTAGGGCATCTTCGTATTCTCGGGTGCATCGTGTACCTGGAAATCATGTGCCTCTTTCGTTATTTGTCTCTTTAGGACCTCACTATTTGGAATGCACTCATAAGTATAGAACTATCCAGAATGCCTGTCACCATGATAATCATCTATCTCAAATCACCTCAACATGATTTTCGCATTATGCTAAATACATTCGTCACATGTTATATCAACAAAGTCAATAATTTACATCTTGTATCTACGTTTCTTATGCACTACACAAGTTAATATGCGCTCATTAGTCAATGGGAGCACACAATATTTATCAACATGTACTTTTACATAAGCATCCTACATAGTAAGAACCACAAAATGTCGTAATTCACTATTTTCTCAATCTTGTTAGCACAACAATAATCAAATTAACAATTCACCATGGCCTCAATGAACTTGTCACACATCAATTAACCATCTCTCAAAAATACTTTAAGACACAAAAGTCACCTTACAATGATCATTATACTCGGTGAATCACGACACTCCTCATGCATATCACAAAAACTGTTTTCAAGACCTCATTATCGTAGTGTCATAGAGTAACTAACCTATGTAGCCTATTTCCACAAGGTCACACTCTAAGTTTTTTCCACTTAATTTACTCGATGGGTTATAATTCACTTTTCCACAAGAAAGTAGTTCACCACAAGCACCCCACGTTCCATAATCATTGATTATTTTCACTCATGATCAGGTTTCCACTTTCTTACAGACAATTCATTTGCACCAGCCATTGCATAGTATGATAAAATCATATGCGTCAATTCCAGTCCATCCCCACATGAGTATTTCACTTCCTCAACAATCCACATAATAGCATAATCTTAACTCTTACCTTTGCAAAACACAAATGTATATGTATACAATTACATGAGTAAATGTACTCTTAGTGTATAAGACATCACAAGCATAATTCTTACTTTCATCGTCTCAATCTCAAATCAATCTTATAAATTGGCTCATCCAATAAGTCATTAATCATAGGTAGAAGTTATTTATTCTTAATTGTCGCCTGATTTAACTGCTTATAATCTATATACAATTTCAAGCTGTCGTCTATCTTTTTCATTACCAATACCGGAGCCTTTATGGTGATACCCTTGGGCGTGTAAACCCTTCTTTAGCAACTCTCGTAGTTGCTTTTTAAGTTATTCCTGCATTGATCAATGTCCTCCTAACATATGAGGGAGCTTTTCTCTATCATTCTCTCTATCTCATATCATATTAAAGTCCTGTAATTTGAAGAATAGTTTTCCATATTATCACTTATCTTAAAGATCGTATCGTTCTCATATCAATTTCAAAGCTTAATACTCAATAGGTCCACCGAATTGGACATATCTCATTAGATCACACATTGTGACCTTTTATCCTCCTATAATATAGAAACTATCAAACTGAGTTAAGACCAATGCCAGGACATGATGGTCTCTAGTTTCTTATTTCACATAATCTTAACTTCTACATCAATTTATTTTCTTACACGACATGCTCTAATGATCTCCAGTTTTCCATTCAAAGATCCCTTTTCTATAACCTGACGTATTTGTTTCAACTTTACTAGTGAGAATATGAAGAGTCTTGTGGGTCTTGAATCCACATAGTTCAAAATCATAAGGTTCACTTCAATAGACTTTCAAGGTCCATGTAATTCAAAAAGGCAAATTTCAATAGTCAAATAATTTGAAATTCATGTGGTCTCCAATTCACATATTTTCTAAATCACATTGTTTTCTTAAGGCCATACACTTCTCAACATGTACGGGATCTTGAACATCTCTTAATTCCATAAGGAAGTTAGACAAATTTTTTTTTTCAACAAATCAGTATTTAAATCATTTTAATATCCAAATCATTTCACATTCAGTTCAGTGGAGACAGTCACATCCAATAGAATCATGCATGATACAGTATTCCCAGAGGGAAAATCAGTAACGAGTGGCTATCGTTGACAGTCACAGTTCGCACGGGTCAGGTGCTCACTGTGAAAACCTGTGGGTTTGACCCTTTCCCACAGTCATAAATCTGCGGATTTGATCAGGATCTCGCAGTCATATACACTCAGTATGCATGATCACTAAGGAGCAACTGTCTCAAAACATTTTCATAAATCATATAAAAGAATGATTATTAAATTTGGAAGCAATAAAACTCATTGAAAACTTTAAATATACCAATAACTCGTTGGTAAATAAATAAATAATAAATCGTTTATGTAAAAATAATTTAAAATATCATTTATGCTATTTAAAAACATATTAAGACTTTATGCAAATTAAAACAATTAGAACATCATATGCATTTGGAATAAATCTATATTTTATGCAATTTAAAACATTTCCTGTAAATAATTTCATGTGAATCATTCTATGTAACTCTCATACATGTCCCTTACTATAATGCTTGATCACATATATATACTATTCTTAGGATGCACTATCATAACTCAAATTTATATCTCAACACCATTCCCATGTATCCATCATATGTTTTTTTTTTTTTTGCAATTTCATATCAACGAATTCCGTCGCACCTTTCAATCAATACCTATTTATGCATCAATCATATAAAATGCAATAATTCTATCTCTTTCAAAGCAAATTGTATTCCAATCGATCATCTCAGATCATTGCATGACCTATCTTAGGCTAACTATGCTAGATTACTTCACAATTAATTCCATCAGACAAAATTCTTAAGCCTCGACAGGCATACCAACTCAATCTCCACAACCAAATATTACATATTGGCTATTGTGCTCTTTTCAATTCTTGTCGTACATCACACTATCTTATAGGCCATTGTCTCACTTCTTGAGGCTTCAAACCATCCACAACTAAACTGTTTTATGCACCTTGTTATCATTTAATTTCAATGCAAAACACATGCATTTAGAATAGTTTTCTGCACTTATTGAGCATTTAACATTCAAGCATTGACAGTACTATGGGTGACTATCCAATCTATACCCAAAGTGAAACCAATGTCGTAAGAGTGCAACAATATTGGATTTACTATTAGGTTTTTATTTCTGACCTTCACTTTACACTGATGATAAGCACTCTCTTTCATCTAAGACTTCCTTGAATGCAGTGCTAGTATACAATAGATGACTTAAAGTTTCGAACTTTATATATAGCCTATTACATGTCCAGCATATGAGGGTAATGGAGTCGATGGTTGCATCGTCGACCTCCGAGGTGGCCTTTCGGGCCCACCTTTACGTCCAATCCTCCTCATTCTAATTCGAATTAAAAACGAACTATACCAAGAGTAGATCGATCTCAGTATAAGTCAATAAATGAGTAATTTCCAAACATAAATTTCACAGTACATGGGATGTAACACTACAGACGGTCTAACTACACTAACACGTACTAGACAAACCAGGCTCTGATACTATTTCTGTCACGACCCGAAGACCAGTGACGTCAACCCGAAGGCTCTTTTTCTACTTACGGTTTGTATTCGGTGTTAGTGTAGTATCTAAATTCCGATCCTATCTTACTC
Source organism: Heritiera littoralis (assembly GCA_031772115.1). Lineage (NCBI taxonomy): Eukaryota > Viridiplantae > Streptophyta > Magnoliopsida > Malvales > Malvaceae > Heritiera > Heritiera littoralis. The sequence continues at coordinate 1,492,368 of JAPDPK010000002.1, forward strand.
TTATTATTTCTCGAGCTATGACACGTTTCTCAAAGAGGTTTTTCTTATGATTTTCGTCTTATTTTACTATTCCCAAAAGAAACAGGTCGAAAACCTCCCCTTTGTATTTTATCAATTTCCCCAGGTATAATTTCCTGCACTAAAACACATTTTAAATCACATAACACAGCAGCTGGTGTTTCTCCACAGTTTCATGCAATCATGTATTTCAAAGATCTCGAGAGTTTAACCATTACTAAGTTCGTATCTACCACATTATATATAATTCAAAACATACATTAGGACCCGGATCGGACTCGATAACTACCTAGACTCACATAGTCATCTGGTGCGATCCAAAGTTACATCCCATATACTTTCCTAGTACTGTGAAATTTAACGTACACATAATTATCAAAATGATATACTAGCAGTATACCTCAAAATACAAAATGCTAGCTCCGGAGAACGCAAATGGGTACCACTACTAGGTACGGTTTCCCGGGAGCCTACACGAAGCCTGAGCCGGCTATCAACTCGTATGATCTGCAGTTGTTAATTAAGGGGTGAGCAATCCACGGCTCAGTAAGTAGTTTAAATAAAACATACTAGGCTCATATCGTAAAACACGATCATACATACTTGAGTTATTGTAAATTAGCATGTATGGATTATACTAAGGTTTATTATCCTTTCGTAAGTGCTCAAACGACATAAACTTGTTCATGCTTACATTTCGTCCTTGATTTCACAAGGTATTATTCTCTTTATCAGTATGATTATATGTGGAAGAACCAACATTCAAGAAGCTCATATTTAAATGGCACATATAACATAATCCAATAATCGAACGAAACAAACATTTAAGTAGTACATATTCAAATGGCATGTACAAATATAATTTAATAATCACACACTTCGTATGTCATATGCCTCAGATCCATTTCATCCTTCGACATTCATCTCATTCATGAATTACAATCCCTTACTTAACATCACAATATTCCACGATTTCTTGTATTTCATCGGAACTCGTGTAGCACTTAGTTCCCGAAGGACTCTAGAGGTGGCTCCCACGGTTCGGAAATCGAGTCTTTGCTCATATGGCCTTTAGTACATCGAAACTCGTGTAGCACTTAGTTCCCGAAGGACTCTAGAGGTGGCTCCCACGGTTCGGAAATCGAGTCTTTGCTCGGTTGGCCTTTACATCGAAACACGTGTAGCAGTTAGTTCCCGAAGGACTCTAGAGGTGGCTCCCACGGTTCGAAAATCGAGTCTTTGCTCATATGGCCTTTAGTACATCGAAACTCGTGTAGCACTTAGTTCCCGAAGGACTCTAGAGGTGGCTCCCACGGTTCGAAAATCGAGTCTTTGCTCGGTTGGCCTTTACATCGAAACACGTGTAGCACTTAGTTCCCGAAGGACTCTAGAGGTGGCTCCCACGGTTCGGAATTCAAGTCTTTGCTCGGTTGGGCCTTTAGTTTTCCTAGCTTTCGACAAATATAACTAGGTGCTAATTAGGGTCCATTGACTCAACATCGGGAGCGATATGTATATTTAGTACTCAAATCACATGTCCATACTCACAGCATAACAATATGTTAACATGTTCAGTAATCATAAGAGAGCCATCACACATAACACATTACACAATTCACAGCAAAATCACCTTTCAAATAAGCATATTTCACAGGCACATTATGTCCGATTTAAAAATCCTACCATACTTATTCTATTTGTCTTATCCGTAATGTCCAACCAATATCCTATATAAATTTAATTAATTATTTAATGAGGGTTCTTTCATCTCTTACGAGATGATACTAGTAAGATTTATTTAACCCACTTACCTCGAGGTTTAATCGTTTCTTCCCAACCTTTTGAAATCCGAAATCAAGTCCTCAACCGTTCCGATTCACTACACATAATCCAATAACATTTCGATAAGTTTTTATCACTATGCTTAATCATGTACTTAAAGCAAGGATCTTAAAACATTATTGATTTCAATTAACTATTAATCCGAAACTACCTCCTAATCGTTAGTTGTGATATACCCATAGTCCGAGTCCTTATACACACATATATTTATATATGTTTACACACCTATGTGTTTATATCCATGTGTATATTCCATTATATATATATATATGTATATATTATAGATATATATATTTACTCATGCTCATCTCTTTTCTTTCTCTATATAACTATGCATAATGCATAAGTACATTATATCTTTATATATATATATATATCTATGTATATATATATACACTTTATTTTTAATGGCATATCATTATATCGATTTATCATGATATACATATGTATATACATATATATATCAATATCTATCACCATTCTCGCCCTTATATCTATATTTATATTCATCTATAACTTTTAAGCGCGAGAGCATTCCTAGTATTCCTTTCATGACCTATTTTCATGCACATTATATCTCTCAAAGTCAGCTTAAAAATCAGTTCAAAGACAACATGTACCTTGGTTAAAAACCTTTTAAATTTGGCTTTGAGATCAGGCTTTACAATGCTCTTTCTCGGTTTGTATCTATTTCCAGTCCAAATGAGTCTTGTTCCACTCCTCCATAGCAGCCCTGTATCACCACCGATCCAGCCCTTGGCACATGCCATTTGCAGCCTTTTCGTGGCCCACATCTAATGTCAAGAAAACCTCTTTTTCGGCCTTGTTTTGCAGTTCCAATTCGACACTAGAATCAAAGTTTCTTAACCTATTCAAACCCACTCAGTTCTGCCACTAGAAAGGCCACCAAATGGCCTTTGGTCAGTCTTACCTAAGCCTCTTTGTCCAGCCTTTAAGCACCACCTAATTCCAGCTCCAAATGATTTCTAGAAGTCAGCCAAGAATCTATATTTTAAGCCTTGTTACCATTATTGAAACCAGCCATTTTTCTATTGCACTTAACACATGTACAGTCCCCCCTCTTTTTGAGCTTCATCGGTTCTTAGCCTACAAAGCAGCTCTCATTCAGCTGTTGCTTCACATTTTAAAATCACCATTAATCATCTTGCATTTTCTAGCCTTCACCAGTTGAGAATCACCTTGATTTCCCCGTTTATTTTAGCTCCAAACTCAGTAACATTATGCCCGTTTCACTTTTGCTTCAAGTCTCAAAACCTCCTTCGATCAGTCTCATTTTTGCAGCCAAACCAATACCATTTTCAGTCCTAACCAGCCTCGGTCATAGCCTAGAACCCTTGTCCCACGAAGCACTCGAGAGCCCTTAAACTGACCCCTAGGTCAGCTCTGTTTCACACCTTACTTTCAGCCAAATTCCTTACCAGCAGTTTCCTAATTCCTACAGCTCTCTCGACCCTTCCTTTCTTCTTTGCTCCACTCTTCGTTCTTTTCTTAATTTCCTTTTCTGTTCCATCGTTGCGGAGGAGAAATGAAGATGGCCATTGCTGTCAAGGAAACTGTACGCAAGCCGTGTGGTTAAGCTGCTGTAGGCCGATGAAAGGAAATCTGCTGCTGTCTTGTTAACGTGGAGGAGGGACGCACGAGGAAGGTGAGAATGGTGGAAACAACGATGGTGGATTGCAGCTAAGAGTGTGAAGCGGTGAGGTAGGTAACTGGAGAAAGAAAAAATGAAAAATGAGAGAGAGATGATCAGTGATGAGGAAGACAACCTAGAGACTTAGAATGAAAAGAAAGAATAGACGTGAGTGATGGGGAGGCAGTGTTCTGACTCCCTAACCCTTTTTTTTTATAATATTCTTATATAATAATATAAATTACTTATATTATTAGATATATATATTTCTTTATATATATTTTATTTTCATTTATACACTTCTATATTTATTTATATATATTTTATTTTTTTTATTATTATTTTTTATGTAGATATATTCATACTTAGTATATGTATTTAAAAATTCCTTGTTCTTTCGAGTATGTCATATTTATTTATGTATATTTCCAAATATAAATACATATATACATGTATTTATATATATATTTGCTTCATTTCATCATTTATTTATTTATTTATAATTAATTATATGTATTTACATACATACGTATCTTTGCATGTATGCATGCATTTCATTTGATTCATCTGTGTACGTAACCGTGATCTTCTATTTGCAAAACCCCAAAATTATAATATTGCATTATATTCACTTATAGTTACACTTGAGTACAATATCAGTTTACGAAAATTTACAGTTCTTACAGGGGCCCTCACCGAGTCCATTTCTGTTCCTTACCGAACCGACCTTCATTCAGATTATAAGATCACCATTTCAGGTAACATTCCTGAGCCGTTTTCCTTTTTTGACATCCTTAGTTCATAATTCTCACCCTCTTCTAAACACTTAATTTTCAATTGCAATCATTTATTTCCTCTATGTATTTAGACTACACAGTACTACAGGGGATGTTAACCTTTTCAACACATTTTTCCTTTCAAAAGTATCGACAGACATTAGGCCAACCTTGCTCTGATACCATTAAATCTGTCACAGCCCATGACCCTATTTTTCAACTTTTTCTATAAATCTTATATGGTTGGGCTGTCTGTCAATACTTTACTTTTCATTTACATATAAATAATTTCATATAAAATTGTAATGTTATTTACATCCCCTATCTTAAGTTACAAGAAATGTAGTACTGTAGATAAGTTTAAATACAGAAAATAAATGATTCTACCTTATGTAATAAATCAAGCTGTCGTATCGTCCCCAAATACACAGCCGAAATGCTCGTATGTCGGATCTCTTAATCCTCGAAAATTTGAAATGTTAAAATTAAGGGGTGAGCAAACCACGGCTTAGTAAGAGAATTATATGCATACTTGATATTCAGTTTCCTATATACTGAAAACTTTTTCATTTTTCCTATAGGGGCTCTAGGCTCACATGTAGGAAGGATACTACAGTCGGCTAGGGATCCGAATGGAGTAAGGTAGGTATTTTGAAATACCGGTCTTGTCTCGGAACTTAGAAGCAACTGTAGAGAGTAATAAATTTCATTTTGTTTGAAATTTAAATCCTTTTCCTTTTTCTTCCATATCATTTTCATATTCTTTTCAAAATAATGCTTTTATGAAATAAGGCATTTAAATAAAATAACTAATATTCATATACTCTTTGAAAAGAATATTAGTCAAATCATCATTATTCTCATTTAAAACTCGTTTCATGTTTTACCGTACACTCATAATTAGTACAGTACTTTAAATAGCAAAATAAGCTATTTAATCTTTTTCGTATAACATATATATCATTTAAATCTAATATTCAATTTAAAAATTAAAATAAGAATATTAGATTTTATTTTCCTCCTCTTTCCTTTTGAAAACATGTTACATATTCGTATCACATATCATATGAAAATCATTTTGTAGTACTTAAAAACAGTACTGAAATTAGCATTTTATAAAAATGTTATACATCATTTCATTTCTTCTCATATCATATAAAACATATTCATTTTATATGTCACATATCGTAAAAACATTTTCATTTCACATATCATAAATCATATATGGAGACAGTGGCAATCACCGAGTCCTATCATGCAATAATACCCGAAGGTATAAAATAATCATGTCAGATTTATGGCCATAGTCTATAATTATCCTCGGCGGATCACTGATCAGGTGTCGGCCGGGACTACATATCACATATCACATGTTACATATCACATATCACATATCACGTATCACATGTCAGCATGATAGAGAGGCCAACTAGTCTCAAAACCATGTTTTCATCATAAAATAACCTTTATGAAATTTATAAAATATATAATTTCATAAGTTAAAATCATAAAGGTTATAAACCCATTTAGTGAATATTTAAAAAATATTCATAAAAATATTCACTTTACTTTTTTTCATTTTTCGTCTCGTATTACGTGTAATTTACATATTAAGAGAATTTTTGATGATTTCATTTTCACCATTATCGAAGAGAATTTTCAGTGATTTCATTATCACCATTCTCGAAAACATGAATATTTTAAAATCACTTTCCTTTTATTCATGTTTTTATGGAAAATATTCATTTTCTCGATTTTCGTGGTTGAAAGTCATTTCTTGTGAAATAAAATCATTTATTATGATTTTATGAAATTTTCTAGAAATTTTCAGCAATTTTCGATAATTTTTCGGCAGTATAACGGCTGCCGATTGGCTAGCCTCCTGCATGAAAAATACAGTTTAAAATCTCAACCGGTAATTCACCAAAATTTTCCAACCAATCATTCATCGCAATAATTTCATGAAATATATTTATAAAATATTTCATAATTAAAATTATGCAAACTGAATATGCTTATAGTGCTGCACATGCATCCCTTACCTTTCTTGGGTCGGCGATCGCCTCGTTCGTCGTGCCCATGTTCACCTCGCCCGATTCCATCGGCTCGATCATCGAGGGAATTTTTTGGAAATTAAATTCTAAAATTTAGAATTTTTTCATAATTATTTAAATTAAATACTCGGAATTAATTTTCGAAATTCTTACCGAATTTCTCAGATTTTTTTCCGGGTTTCCGAATTTTCGAGATTTCCCGAATTCCTGGAAATTCCTTTTCTCTCTTTCTTTCTTCCTTTTTTTCTTCTTTTTCTTCTCTTTTCTTTTCCTTTTTCTTTTTCTTTTTCTTTTTCTTTTTCTGGTTTGAACCGGTTCAGACCAGTCCAGCTCCCTCACCGTCGATTCTCCTCCGGTGTTCGGTTCTCTGGCGGTTCGGTGTCTCCATGGCTAGCGGACATCACGGCGAAGTTAGATCCGGCCTCCGTTCTTCCCCCTCGCTGGCGACGGTGCCGGATCTGGAACGATGGGTTTCGACCCCTTTCTCCTCTGTTTCTTCCCTCCTCCGCCGTTTTCCTTCACCAGTGGCCATCCCTTCACCTTGGTTGACCTTTGGTGGTGGTGCAGGTGGCGGTGGCGGTGCCCGAATCGGCCGGCACTGCCTCTTCCCTTTCTCTTTTCCTCTCGATTTCTGCCTCTGTTTTCCTAGATTCTTCTGTCCTTTCCGTAACTGGTCGCCTCTTCCTCACGTCTCCGGCATCGTTCCCTTCTCCTTTTCTCTCTTGTCTCGCCGACGGCGGCAGCTATTGCTGCTGTCGACCTCTGTTTTAGGAAGGGAATCGGGTTTCACGATTCCCTTCTGTTTCTTTCTTTTTTTATATTATTTTCTTTTATATTTTGTATATATATAAATTATATCATATATATATACTATATTAATTTATTTATCTAGATATATATTTTGTATTTGTAATTTATAAATATATATCTATACACTTTTATTTAATATAATATATATATATATTTCATATGTATATATATACACACACACATAAATGTATATAATTATACACATGTATTTAGTTATGATATAAAATAATATATATATATATATATCAATATATCATATGTATATTATATTTCATATATATACACATATGTATTTATATATAAAAACATATAAAAATATATTTATATAATCTAATTATTGAATATATAATATACTCGTTTTTATTTTCTTAGATTTGGATTTCTTCTCCTTTTCATTTCTTATTTCTTATTAAATTTGGATCTTATTATATCCAAATTAAATCCCTTCATATAATTTCTCGCTTTTGACACTTCATCATTCATCGAATTTTGAATATCCCTGTTTCATAATAAATTCATTTATTTTCTTTAGTTTATTTATTTGTTTTAATATTAAATTCACAATTATTAAATATTAATTTTAGAAAATTAGCAGTTATCACAATTGGCAAATAAAATATTTGGCTAGACAGTATCTCTTTCTAAGATATATGATCTCGAATGACAGAGTGATGTGGATCTGTCTATGATGAAGAGATAATGATTGAGATACGAAATGTACTGGGTCTAGCTAAATACTATTGTCAGTCAATGGAAGAGTTATTGGGTTAGCTGCTCTTTATATGTGACTTAAAATTAAATAAGTTTAAGTCAGTGGATGAATAAAGGTAAAGATAGTATACAAAAGGTTAAAAGAGTTTAATAGTAGAATATTTTACCACTGAGGAAAAGTGATCGAAATGATGATGAAGGAAAAGATGAATATGAATAAGAGGATAAGTACATAATGAAGAGGGAACACGAAAATGAAGTAGTTCCCAATTTTAAAGCTAAAAGTGATTTTCTGGTTATCACATGATTATGGCTAGATGAAAATTTTAGCCAAACCTGAAAGATGAAATTAATTATACTCAAGGGAGTAAAATAGATTCATGATATATATGAATTACTGCCAGTCATGTAAATGAGGAAATTATATATATACCACCTCAAAATGATGGAAATAGTGGATTTATGTGGATAATGAGGTGAGTAAATTGATAATTATAGATTCAATGATGAATTTAAATAATGAGAAGATTAAATTATAATTTGATTATGCCATTATGGAATCTAAATTATCAAAAGAGTATAATTTCAGGTATATTCTAAAATTAAAGTGATAATGAATATACCATAAGAATAAAAGAGGTAATAAGAATACTACATAAAAAGATGATATGGAGAGAAAATGATTGTCTCTTGATTCAATTATGGTAAAAGATGGTAAATAGTAAAGTCTGCACATGAGCTGCAGCATTTGATGAAATAAATATGAAAATGAGTATTGTGGATAATAAAGAGTCTAAAGGAGATATGATAATATAGAAGTGATTAAGGACTGATAGTCTAATGAAATCACTTCTCCATTATCAAACTCTTAGATTCCTTAGTGCCATAGTCGAAATATGATTATAAAATGAAGAGAATGTATGTGAAGTTCCAGTGAGCCCTATATGTGATGGGAATCTCTGAGTAGCTATATGTTTATAGGAAATAGCAAAAGGCTCTGAGATTCCAAATTTATTGACAGCATCGCTCCGTACTGATGTAAATATCTAAGCATAGAATGGAAACACTCGAAGATATGTTGAATGAGCGGATGCATGAGATGTGAAAGCTACTGGACATTTACATACAATTGATTAACCTATTTAAATGACAGTTAACAAACTATATCGACTTGGCACCAAATAAGAAAGATGGATGATGAACAATATGAATTATATGTGATATGAAAAAGAGGAATGGAATTGATAACTCCCAATTGATAAAGTAATTCTTAGGGAGTATAAATATATGATGAAAAATGATATGGAGTGATCTAAGAGTGATTTGATGTTATGCTGGCAGTATTAGTCAAAAGATGATTGAAAGGTCAGAAATAAGGAATATACAGAACGGTACCACCTTTAATTTAAGTTAAATTCGGAGGACCGAATTTCTTAAGGTAGGGAGAATGTGATAACCGTAAATTTTTCCATTTTTGGAAATTATTAAGAATGGAAATTCAATTTTTAAATGTAAATAGGTAAGTTAAAGTAACTAAATCAAGTATTTACGAAAAAAGGAATATTGTTGAAATTCTCGAAATTGATGAAGTGATGAAGTTGAGGAAATTAATTTGGAGAAATTGAAATCCAAATTAAATAAGAAATGAAAAAGGGAAATTATTTGGATATTAAGATATCCAAATTATAAGGAATAAAATGGGTATATTCATATATTTATATATTTAATTATATAAATATATTTTTTTATTAAATAAATAGATGTGTATATTTTTATACAATTTTGTATATAAATAAATATATATGAAATAAATATATATATATATGTTAATTTCAATTAAAGAGTATATATATGCATATTGTGTATAGAATATATATATTGTTATAATTATATTGATATATGTTATATAAATATAATTATAATACAAAAAAAGAGAGAAGAATAGAAACGGGGTCACGTATATTTTCTGTTTTAGAAAAACAGAGGGAGGAGCCGACCCAGCCAGCAGAAGAAGAAGGAGAGGGCGGAGCCGTAGCCGACGAGAGAGGAAGAGAGAGGGACAGCCAGCGACGGGAAAGGAAAGGAAGGAAAATCGGAAGCGGAAACAGAAACGGAAAGAGAGGAACCCGAGAGGAAAAGAGAAAGGGAGATCAGCGGTGCCGGTCGATTCGAGCACCGTCACCGCCACCTGCACCACCGTTGAAGGTCAACCAAGTTGAAGGGATGGCCATCGGTGAAGGAGAACGGCGGAGGAGGGAATAAACAGAGGAGAAAGGGGCCGAAACCCATCGTTCCAGATCCAGCACCGTCGTCGATGAGGGGGAAGAACGGAGGCCGGATCCAGCTTTGTCGCCACCTTTGCCAGCTGTGGAGATGCCGAACCGCTGGATAATCGGCCACCGGAGGAGAACCGACGGAAAGGGAGGTTGAACCGGTCTGACTGGTTTGAACCGGTCAGACCAAGAAAAAGGAAAAAAAAAGAAAAGAAAAAAGAAAAAGAAAAGAAAAAGAAAAGAAAAGAAAAAGAAAAAGGAAGAAAGAAAAGGGAAAAAGAGAGAGAAAATGGAAATTTCTGAGAATTCAAAAATTTCAGAAATTCGGAATTTTTCGAAAATTCGGTAAGAAATTTCGAAAATTAATTTCAAGTGAATTTTAATAAATTATGAAAAAATTCTAAATTATAGAATTTTATTTCCAGAAAATCACCATCGATGACTGAGACGATGGAATCCGGAGAGGTGAACACAGGCGCGACGTAATGAGCCGGTCGCCAACCCGGAAAAGGTAAGGGATGCATGTGCAGCATTGTAAGGATATTCAGTCTGCATGTTTTTAAATTATAAATTATTTTATGGAAATGTTGTGATGATTCATCGGCTGAAAATTTGTGATGACGTACTGGTTGAAAATATAAACTGTATTTTCCGTGCAGGAGGCTAGCCAATTGGCAGCCGTTATACTGCCGAAAAATATTAAAAAATTATCGAAAATCATAATAAATGATTTTATGTCACGAGAAACGATTGTTAACCACGAAAATCGAGAAAATGAATATTTTCATAAAAACATGAATAAAATGAAACTGATTTTAAAATATTCATGTTTTCGAGAATGGTGATAATGAAATCACCGAAAATTCTGTTGATATGTAAATTACACGTAATACGTGATGAAAAATGAAGAGAAATAAAGTGAATATATATATATATATATTTCTTAAATATTCATTAAATGGTTTTATAACCTTTATGGTTTTAAATTATGAAATTATATATCTTTATAAATTCCATAAAGGTTTATTTTATGATGAAAAATACGGTTTTGAAACTAGTTGGCAACCTTATCATGCTGATATGTGATATGTGACATGTAATATGTGATATGTAGTCTCGGTCGATACCTGATCAATGATCCGTCAAGGACAATTATAGACTATAGCCATAGATCTGACATGATTATTTTATACCCTTTGAGGCTATAGCATGATATGAGTAACGACCCAGTGGAAGGGCTGGGCGTGCCTCAGTCTAGATATATGAAAATGTTTTATATGATATGTGATACATTAAATGTAAACGTTTTACATGATATGTGATACGTTAAATGAAAGTGATTTACAGCATTTTACATAATGCTTATTTCGGTAATGATTTTAGTACTACGAGATGATTTTCATATGAACATGTAATTTGTTTTCAAAAGGAAAAAGAATTAAGTCTAATATTCTTACTATGATTTTAAATTGAATATTAGACTATATGTAACATGAATATGTGATATGTTTTCCAAAAAGGAAAGAGGAGGAAATAAATCCAATATTCTTATTATAATTTCTTAAATTGAATATTAGATTTAAATGATGTATATGTTATACGAAAAGAAATTAATAGCTTATTTTGCTATTTAAAGTACTGTACTAATTATGATTCTACAGTAAAACATGAAATGAGTTTAAATGAGAATGATGATGATTTAACTAATATTCTTTTCAAAGAATATATGAATATTAGTTACTTTATTTAAATGTTATATTTCATAAAAGCATTATTTTAAAAAGAATATGAAAATGATATGGAACAAAAAGGAAAAAGGGTTTAAATTTCAAACGAAATGAAATTACTCTCTACAGTTGCTTCTAGGTTCCGGGACAAGATAGGTATTTCAAAATACCTGCCTTACTCCATCCGGATCCCTAGCCGACTGTAGTATCCTTCCTACATGTGTGCCTAGAGCCCCATAGGAAAAAAAAAGAAAAAGTTTTCAGCATATAGATAGCTGAATATCAAGTGAGGCATATAATTCCCTTACGGAGCCATGGCTTGCTCATCCCTTAATTTTAACATTTCAGATTTTCGAGGAGTAAGAGATCTGACCTACGAGCATTTTGGCTGCGCATTTGGGGACGATGCGACAGCTTGATTTATTATATAAGGTACGATCATTTATTTTCTGTATTTAGACTTATCTACAGTATTACTTCCTTATGAATTAAGATAGGGGATGTAATTCATATTAGAATTTTATATGGAATTGTTTATATGTAAAAGAAAAGTAAAGTATCGCAGACAGCCCAACCAAATAAGATGTATAGAATAAAATGAAAAATAGGGTCACGGGCTGTGACAGGTAACAATTGGGATACTAATGATATGATCAGTATCAATCAGCAACAGTGTAGTAACAGTAACAATAATAGTCAGTCAATATGATATGGGGCCTAATAGTCTCAAAACGGTTTATAAAGCAGTATAAATATCTTTAAAGAAATCAATTTCAACGATTAAATCTTCAATTAGTCCATAAATGCGTAGTTTAAAAATAATGAGCAGTTAAATAAAAAAAATCCATAAAATATTTGCAGTTTAATATCTAGTTCTCAAAACATTCTATTTACACAAAAACAAGATACAAAAACATGCAAATGCTCTTACATACGCAAAATGTGATAACATGAATTTTTAAATACTAAATTTCAATTTTCGGTATGAATGTAAGGCATTTGAATAGCATGTATTCAAAACTTATTAAATTCTCATTTCAAGCATTGAAAACATGCCAAAAATATAATTCTATGGATTTCTTAAAAAATTCGGTAGCATAACGGCTCTTTCTATACTAGCCTTCTTGTAGGAAAACGCGGTTTATAATACCAACCACAGCTTCCAAATCCAATCCATTTCATCTCAAAACAATTCATAAAAATCATTTTCAACATCATTATGCATTCACAGTATCCCTACGTCATCTATACTTATTCCTTACCTAGTCAATGTCAATACCTTTTCTTACAGTCTCGTTTACGTATCTATTTCTAACCCACTACTGCGGAACTACAGAAATCAACATTCACAATATAAAATATGTATTTTATATCTCAATAGTTTTCACAAAACGCTTAAAATTTCATATCACTTTTTAATTTCACCTTACCATAGTGAACAATAGACCATGGCCATTAATCACATTTCTCATATTCATTATATATAAAAATCAGTTTTCTATTAGGTACCAATTTGTCACACCACACTCCAACAGTATTTCCATAACTATACTTCACGTTTTGTCTAGATCAAGTGTCATTTCCAAATTCATTAATTTCATAGTGATGCAAATAGATAATTTAGCTAGCTCATATCACTAATTGTACAAACTATATCAAACATTCTATTTTTCTATCGACTCAAAAGTATAATTAAAGTCATATACGCATTCATTCTATGTCATAATAGTTTTCCTAAGGCAGTCAAGTTCACATATTACCTCTTAAAATCCACATTTCATATAAACTTAGATATTCTTGATGAATTCCATCATTGATTAAATCATTTCACTAAAGTTTGACAATGTTTCCATAACCATTATTTGTATTTATATTGTTCATTTCACTTTCACATAACACCTTTGTGATAACCGCAAATTTCTGAATCTTTATATTACTTATTAGAAAATTTAATTTTTAATGCGAAAGATAAATTAAAGTAAATAAAGGAATTATTTATAAGACGGAATATCGAAAATGGAGGAAGTGACGGAATTGGGAAATTCGAGTAAAAGAAATTAAGTTGGAAATAAAATAAGGAATAGAGGAAATTTAATTTGGATAAATGAAAATCCAAATTAAATAAGAAAATGAGGAAGAAAATATATACATTGTACATACAATATATATTGTATTATTTCATTATATAAATAAATATATATATATATACACACACACACATAAAAGTTATTCTATTTTAAAGTATATATGTATACATAATATATATTAGATATATATATTTGTAATATATAATATATATACATATTTTTGTATATAATACATATATATAGTACTGTACTATATATAAAATTATATATAGTATAATATGTATATAATAAAAATAAAATTAAAATTAAAACAGAAAAAAAAAAGAAGAAGAAACAGAATCGGGAACTCCCGATTCTGCCTCCCGCGTGGAAGCCGTGCACCGTCGGCCGGCCGACCGAGGGTGAAACGAGGGAGCTGAGACCATCGTCGGCGATGGAAGAAGAGGAAGAAATCGACCGGCGGCGGAAAGGAGAAAGGAAACAAAATCAAAACCAGAGGAAGCCAGAAAAGAAAAAGAAAAAGGATCTGGCGGTGTCGGCGAAATTGGCCACCGCCACTGCCACCGAAGCATCGCCGGAGGAAGAGGAAGAGGATGAAGGCCACCCGAGGAGCGGTGAACGACGGAGGAAGGCCGATGGAGGAGGAGAAGAAACCAGGGCAAAACCGAGTAGATCCGCCGCCTGCCGTCGATCCAAGCCGAGCTGAGGCCACCGGCAAGTTTGTCTCAACGCCGACCAGCTGAGGAGCTGCCGAACCGTCGGAGAACCGGTCGCCGGCAAGGAACCGGCGAGGAGGAACACTGACCGGTCTGACCGGGAAAGGAAGAGGAAAAAGAAAAGAAAAAGAAAAAAGAAAAAGAAAAGAAGAAAGAGAGAGAAATAGAAATAGGAATTCCGGGATTTTGGAAAATTCTCGAGAATTTGAAAATTACGGGAAATCCTAAAAATTACGGGAATTGGTAAGAAATCCCGGAAAATGTTAAATTATTCAAATAATTTATTTATTTAAATAATTATGGAAAAAATTCTAAATTTTAGAATTTAAATTCCAGAAAATTTCCTCGATGATCGAGCCGATGGAATCGGGCGAGGTGAACACGGACGCGACCTTCGAGAGGCAGTTGCCAATCCGAAACAGGTAAGGGAGACATGTGCCGCTTGTAAGGATATTCGGCCACATGTTTTAAATTATGCATTTTAATTTATAAATGCAATTGACAATGATTAGTTTTGAAATTTGTGGTCATTTATCGGTTTCAAATTGTGGTGAAATACCAGTTGAGAAATATAAACTGTATTTTCAGTGCAGGAGGCTAGCCAAATCAGCAGCCGTTATACTGCCGAAAAATTACCGAATAATTACTAAAATTTACCGAAAATCACCGAAAATCATAATAAATGATTTCATTTCACGTGAAACGATTTTTATGTACGAAAATCGAGAAATTAAGTAAATTTCATAAAACATGAATATAATGATAATTGATTTTAAAATATTCATGTTTTCGTGAATGGTAAAAAAGGAAATCACCGAAATTTCATCCTGTAGGTGATATTTCACGTGAAACGAGAAGAAAATGAAAAAGAGACTGAAATGAATATTTTTATAAATATTCTTAAATATTCACTAGATTTGATATAAAATCTTTATAGTTTTAATTATGGAAATAATTAATTATGAAAATTCCATAAAGGTTAAGAAATGATGAACAACTATGTTTTCGAGACTAGAGGTCTCTACACGTGTTTTTAGAAAAAAACATGGTGATGGGAATTTAAAGTTAGAAAATAAATATTTTATTTTCATAAATTATAAAAATAATCTATTTGAATTCTGATAATTATAAAACCATGTTTTCGATTAAATGCATGGAAAAGCATACATATGTGTTTTATGGTGGAAAAAGGACAGTTTTGCCCTTCTATATTTTCAGTGATGATTTTGCAAACTATCTTAATCGCAATTTATAAAGAAATGTTTGAAGCATGAATTTCGTTCCGAAATTAATTCCCATAGTCTTTTGATAATTAGCTAAACGAACCTTATGATTTTTATGCATATTTTTCAATAAGCTTTTTATGTATGAAGGTAAAAAAGTATGTTTTCCGAAACAGCGATCGGAGTGGCAAACCCCTGGCTAACTTAGACCCAAGCACGCCCGGTCCTTACTATTTTGTACCAAATGTATAATTTAAGAAGTTACATAAGTAAGTAAGATTTGAGACTAAGGCCTTCCTATGGTTTATGTTATTGCTTGTCATGCTTGCCACATCGTGCATGTTTTCATCCCTTGTGGCATATGTTTAGCCCACGTTGTGCATGTTCTCGCCCACATTGTGCATGTTTTCATCCATTGTGGATATGTTGGTCCTTCGTGGTGCAATGTTCGCTGTACGACCCTGATCAGGTCTACAGCCTATACCATGGCCATAGGTATTATGTTCCCTCTTCGGAGGATGATGTTCTGTTCCCTCTTCGGAGGATGAAGTAAGTGTCATGACCTGCATATTGGCTATATGATTTTGCCTAATCTCCATGAACTGTATGATGAGTTTTATTAATTATGATGTTAAGTTTCTAAAGTATGATGCATGTTTGAAACAAGTATGAATTTTTGATATATGTATTAAAGAATTCATACAATGATTTAAAGTATGAAATGCATTATTATGGCATTTGTTTTCTGCATATATCGATACTATGACTATTTTAAATGCATTTCTTATGGGGCTTTAGTACGATATACTTACTGATTTGAAAAGAGAAATAAATGTTTATTCTAAAAGAATAACATAAGAATTATTTCTAAGATAGAGATAATCGAAGAAGTAATTATCCAATGATTGGATATTTACAAATCACTGTACTGTACTGTTTTTACTATACTGAAGAGAAGAGAAGTAAACCATTGTTTTTATTACTGAACTGCCACGTGTTTTAAAGTATACTGAAGTGAAAAGAAATAAGTGGTTTACTTCGTGGAAAAACGAAAATTACATCGTTTTGAAAACAACGAAATTAATATTCTCTACAGTTGCTTCTAGGTTCCGGAACAATTATGGTATTCTAAAATACCTACCTTATTCTATCTGGATCCCTAGCCGACTGTAGTATCCTTCCGACATGTAAGCCTAGAGCCAGTTAGGAAGATTTTAAAGAAAATGAATAAAAAAAATATTTTCAGCATATAGATAGCTGACTATCAAGTGTGACATATAACTCTCTTATTGAGCCGTGGTTTGCTCACTCCCCAATATTAACATTTCAGGTTTTGATGATTGTGAGATCCGACATTTGTGGATTACGACTACCGACTGAGATTTATGAGGTATGATCAATTATTTTCTATATTTAGACATGTGTACAGTACTACTTACTTATAGATTAAGATAAGGGATGTATATAATATTAATTATTTTATGAAATTGTTTAACATTAAGTGGAAAGTGAAGTATCACAAACAGCCCAACCGGATAAGTTGCGTAAAATAAGGTGAAAAATGTGGTAACGGGTCGTTACAGGATTTAATGGTATCAGAGCAATGTTGGCCTGATGTCTGTCGATACTTTTGGAAAGAAAATGTGTTGAAAATGTTAACATCCCTTGTAGTACTGTGTAGTCTAAATACATAGAAAAAATAAATGATTGCAAATTGAGTTAAGTGTTTAGAAGGGGGTGAGAATTATGAAATAAGGAATGCCAAAAAGGAAAATGGCTCAGGAATGTTACCTAAAAAAATTGGTGATCTTATAATCTAAATGAAGTTCGGTTCGGTAAGGAACAGAAATGGACTCGGTGAGGGCCCCACTAGTACTTTTCTGTCCAGATCGAATTGAGACTTTAAAGTGATGATATAAAGGAGGGGAATGAAATATCATCATTAAATAGATCTTAAGATCACCGATTGAAGGTATTTGGAGGAGAGAAAAAAATTTTGGCCAAAAAATGACCAAAATACCCTTGCCTCTAAAATTTCACAGGGAGTTAAAATAAACCAACAGAGGTTGGAATTGATTGATCTGACAGAGAAATTGATGATATAAAGCTGAATTACAAGCAAAATAATCCAATTATGGATTTTAGTGAACTTCTATGTCGAAATCGAATGAATCTAAATTGCTAATATAAGTACCAGAAAGGATAATATCAGCACATAGATAATCTGATCCTTGGTTTAAAAATATACTGAGGAGAAAGAAATAAATGTCAAAATGACGAAAATGCCCCTATGTTTGGTGATGTTCCAAATAGTGATAAAATCAAGTTAATCTTGATTCCATTGATAGAAAGGGCGTTATTGATGGCATAAACGACATAATATGGGCATAACTATCCCGATTATAAATTTCACTGTAGTTAGATTACTAATATGACCCGAATGGTTATAGAGAAGTCACAGGATGAGCGACTCAATTATTGATTCTTAAGGGTCGGAGTTAAAGTGTATTGATGAGATGTTGATTATGCAATCGTTGGATATGATGAAAAGAAAACTGATTACTGGAGATGACTGAAAAAAAGAGATCAGTATAAATGATGAAATCCATAACAGTACAATTAATCCTAGTTCTATACAATCATACAATTTTTGAAGTATTAAATGGACATTTATAGAACCGAAATATTTTGAAATATGTTTTATAAAATAATGTACTGTGTGGAGTACTGTAAATTGGAGAATATGCATAAGAACAGTAAGTGAAGATAAGAGATGAGGAAGATAACAACTAACCTGAATTATTAAATGAAAATGATTGTAAAAGTAAATTACAGTAGTAATAAATTGGTTAGCTGTGAAAGGTGTTAATGAAATTATTATACTAGATACAGCATACTAATTAAGAGGATCGATGTGTTGTGAAATATGAGGAAATAAGTAAATCAGGGCGGAGTATATCTTAAAATGATTTGAATATGAAGTGTCTCTGCCTTGAGAATGTACAGTGAAATGATAAGATATAGAGATGAAATATCCAAAATGATAAGAGATGTATGGTTAAAGAAAGTATCGGATAAGATTCCAGATAAATTTTTAGAGCAATATAGATATGAGAGATCAGGTTAATATTGACTCGATTATTAAGATGAAATCTATTTCAAGCTTATATTGGAGAACATAGAAGAATCCGAAAAGCTTAAGAAAATAACTCAAAAAAAAATTTGTGAATAATGAAATTCACTTATATATAAGGATAATTGATGGAATACCAATGAATATGATTTGAGGATGAATTAAATGAAATATTACATTCCTAGTAATTTATGAGTTCTTATTAAGAACAAATAATCATCTTTATGAAATTGATGCCTTATTTAATTTAATCAGAGAAGTATAAGGAGTTTATAAGAACCAATCTCTGTACAAGGCATAATCAGATGAAAAGTTGAAGACTGATGGTTATAAGATGATAATGATTTGAACTCGATAAAATTATCACGAGTTCCTATTGAGGTTTACGAGGTTAATGATTTGCCTTGTGAGGTACATAAGCCTAAAGAATGAGGCATCCATACATGAGTAAATTGATGAAATATTGATAGAATCTAAAGTATAAATGGAAAATGAGCAGCATAGTGGTATAACCCCTCAGACTCTTAAAGACTGTAATCTATATGTTAAGATTGGCAAATAAAAGATGGGCTAGATAGTATCTCTTTCTAAGATATATGATCTCTAATGACAGAACGATATGGATCTGTCAATGATGAAGAGATAACTGTCACACCCCGGAAATGTCACGACCCGTGACCACATTTTTCATCTTCTTATACACATCTTAACCGGTTGGGCTGTCTGTGATACTTCACTTGTACTGACTGTTAAACAATTTTACAATGTATTATTTATATTATACACATCCCCTATCGTAACAAATCAGATAAGTAGTACTGTTGACGTGTCTAAATACAGAGAATAAATAATCATACCTCAAATAATCAGTCGGTCTGACACATTGTTCTTCGTGTACAGCCAGGATCCACAATCCACTGAACTCACCAGCATCAAAACCTAAGATGTTTAATATTAAGGGGTGAGCAAAACCACGGCTCAGTAAGAGAATTATATGCCTCACTTGATACTCAGCTTCCTATATGCTGAAAATCTTTTTCATTTTTCCTATGGGCTCTAGGCTCGCATGTAGGAAAGATACTACAGTCGGCTAGGGATCCGAATGGAGTAAGGTAGGTATTTTAGAATACCATACTTGTTACGGAACCTAGAAGCAACTGTAGAGAAAAAGTTTTCTTTTTGTTTTGAATTAATAAATCCTTTTCCTTTTTAATCTTTTATAATCTTTTTCATATTCCTTTCAAAATAATGCCTCTACGAAATAAAGCCTTTAAATAGAATAATTAATATCCGTATATTCCTTGAAAAGAATATTAGTTAAATCATCATCTTATTTCTTTAAAACTTATTTCATGTTTTAATGTACTCTCTTAATTAGTTCTGTCCGTTAAAAAGCAAAATAAGCTATTAAAATCTATTTCATTCTTTGACATTTGTCGAATTCACGAATCACAATCACTTACTTATCGTCACAATATCCTACGATTTCTCATACTAACATCGGAACACGTGTAGCACTTAGTTCCCGAAGGACTCTAGAGGTGGCTCCCACGGTTCAATCATCGAGTCTCTGCTCGGTATGGCCTGTACTGAAACATCGGAACACGTGTAGCACTTAGTTCCCGAAGGACTCTAGAGGTGGCTCCCACGGTTCAATCATCGAGTCTCTGCTCGGTATGGCATGTACTGAAACATCGGAACACGTGTAGCACTTAGTTCCCGAAGGACTCTAGAGGTGGCTCCCACGGTTCAATCATCGAGTCTCTGCTCGGTATGGCCTGTACTGAAACATCAGAACACGTGTAGCACTTAGTTCCTGAAGGACTCTAGAGGTGGCTCCCACGGTTCAATCATCGAGTCTCTGCTCGGTATGGCCTGTACTGAAATATCGGAACACGTGTAGCACTTAGTTCCCAAAGGACTCTAGAGGTGGCTCCCACGGTTCAATCATCGAGTCTCTGCTCGGTATGGCCTGTTCCGTTTGACATATTCCATGTCATGTAAAATATTTCCCTTTTTAACATGTCACCTATGATTTATGGATTTTAATATAGACGTTAATCTTGTCGTACTATAAACCCTGGAGGGTAAAGGACTAAACCGGTCAAATCTATGACCATAATCTATATTGTCCTCGGTGGATCACGGATCAGGTGTCGACCGGGACTAAACATGTCACATATCATGTATCAGCATGATAAGAATACCAACCAGTCTCAAAACCGTATTTTTCATCGGAAAATACACCTTATGGAATTTATACAATTATATAATTCCATGATTTAAAACCATAAGGGTTATAATCCTTTAGTGAATATTGATAAAAATATCCATAAAAATATTCACTATGTTTCACTTCATCTTTCGTCTCGTAATTCGTGTAATTTATCTATTTCGAGAATTTTCGGTGATTTCATTATCACCATTCTCGAATACATGAATATTCTAACGTTCCATCTCATTATATTCATATTTTATGAAATTTAGAAATTTCCTCATGTCTCGTGATTTACTATCGAAATTCGGAAATAAATCATTTAATATGATTTTATAAAGTTTTTCTAAAATTTTCGGCAGCATAACGGCTGCCGATTCACTAACCTCCTGCACGGAAAATAAAGTTTAAAATCTTTCAGCCAGTACTTCTTCTCAAATTATTTTCAGCAATTCATGCATCATAATAATTTTCATAAAATAATTGCATAAAATATTTTAAATTAAATTATGCAGACTGAGTATCCTTACAGTGCTGCACATGCATCCCTTACCTTTTTCCGGGTCGGCGACTTCCGCTTATCGATCGCGCCCGCGCTCCATTTCTCCCGATTCCTTATCTCGATTGCTGAAAATAATTTCTGGAATTAAAATTCTAATTTTTAGAATTTTTCATAATTTATTTAATTTTTTCTGAAATTAAATTCTCGGGAAATTTCTTACCGAATTTGTAAAATCCCGGGTTGTCGAATTTCCGGGAATTTTCCGAATTCCCGAAATTTTCCTTTTTCCTCTTTTTCTTCCTTTTTCTTCCTTTTTCCTCTTTTTCTTTTCTTTCTTTCTTTTCTTTTTCTTTTTCTTTTTTTTTTTTCTTTTTTCTTTTTCCTTTTTCTTTTCTTTTTTTCTTTTCTTTTCTCCTTTCTTTGGCCGGACCGGTTCAGACCGGTTTGTGCCTCATCCCGCCGGTTCGGCCAGTTCGGTCGCCGGCGGTCCTCCTTTCCGCCGGTTCACGTCTCCCTCAGCTTGCCGGAGTTGCGGAGACGTCGGATCTGGTCTCCGTTTCTCCCCATTGCCGGCGACGGTGCCGGACCTAGGAGGGTGGGTTTCGGCTCCTTTCTTCCTTCGTTCTTCCTTCCTCGGCCGCCGTTTGTCTCGCCGGTGGCCTCCTTCATCTTCCCCTCACCTCCGCCGAGGTTCGGGTTGGGGTGGCGGTGCCTGGACTGGCCGGCACCGCCGTTTCCCTCCTCTTTCCTCTTCGCTTTTTCCCACCGTTTCTGTTTCGTTTTCTTTTCTTCTTTCCGTCGTCAGCCACCGTCGTTCGCTTCTCCTCTCACCGGCGACGCCACTCCTTCCTCCTCTCTTCCCTCACTCAGCCGGCGGTGGCACCTCTGCCACCGGTGGTACGCCCGGGGAGGGTCGGGATTTCTCCCCCCCGATCCTTCCTTTCTCTTTTTTTTTTCTTTCTATTTCTATTTTTAGGTTGTTTCTATTTCCCTTTTTAGTAATATAATACATACTATATATTATACACTATCATTTATATTTTATACTTATAATATATATCATATATATATATCATACATATATTATTTCATTTTAATGAAATACAATATACAATATATATTATATACATAAATTATATATATTGTATATTACAAAATATATATCTTGTATATATATATGTATGTATAATTATATACTTTAAAAATAAATAACCTTTACATGTACAAATTATATAGATGGTATAATACAATATTTATACATTTAAACTTTAATATAAAACTACATTTACTTTTCTTCTATATTCATATACTTTTATTTAAAGTAATAATATATATATATTTCATATATATATATATATCTGTACATATATATTTATAATTATATAAATACATTTTATAATATACACATGTATTTATTTAAGACAAAATAGTATATATTTCATTTTATAATATATACTAATATTCATATACATACATATGTATTTATATAAAAACATGTGTAAATATATTTATATAATTTAATTATATAAATATATAATATACGCATTTTTATTTATAAATTTTGGATTTCCATTAATCCAATTTAAATTCCTCCTTTCCTTATTTCCATAACTCCGATTTTATTTTTATTTTCATTTAATTTCCTTCACACGAATTTCCTTATTCATCACTTCCTCATTTCTCAGGATTTTCACCAATATCCCGTTTCTTGCAAATTTTATTTATTTCCCCTTATTTAATTTCTCTAATATTTATTTTCAATATTTCTAATTTCCAATAAATGGAAAATTTACAGTCATCACAGGAAACGTGGAAGTTTTTTGGGCTAACTTTTTCATTTTTATAAATGAAATCTTTATTTCTTACTTAGGTTGCATTCTTGCCAGTGTAGGTTACTTACATTTTTTTTTTTAAAATTTCGACAGCATGACAGCTGTAACTACCCTAACCTCCTGCATGAAAATGCAGTTTATATTTCCAGCCAGTACATCATCACAATTTTCCAACCACATATTCATCACAATATTTCATTATATCATATTGACCTATCCCTCAGAATAACATTTATGTTCATACGATATCGACTACATCCCAAAAGTATTGTTTATATACAAATATCTGTGCTATAATGGATGTCTGGTATCAAAATAAGAATATACCTTACGTGTGTCCAAAAAGTATCCTGAGGAGAGACGTATCCCTCAGCTTACGTCATATGCGTAACAGGCAAAGAGATGATCACTGCAGATAATCTGGTAGGATAGAGGGGGGTGAGCTTTTTGAAAAGCCCCGTAAGAAATGCATTCAAAATAATCATAGTGTCGATATATGGAGAAAACATATGCCATAATAATGCTTTCATACTTTATATCATTGTATGAATTCTTTAATATATATATCTAAAATTCATACTTGTTCAAACATGCATCATACTTTTGAAACTTGACATCATAATAAATAAAATTTATCATATAGTTCTTGGGGACTAGGCGAGATCATATAGCCCGTATGCAAGTCATGACTAATCTTCCTCTGAAGCGGGAACTGAGTACCTATGGCCATGGTAAGGGCTGTAGACCTGATCAGGGTCGTACAGCGAACATGCACCACGAAGGACCAACATACCCACAAGGGACGGAAACATGCACAATGTGGGCGAGAACATGCACGACGTGGGCTAAACATATGCCACAAGGGACGGAAACATGCACAATGTGGCAAACATGACAGGCAATAACATAAACTATACGAAGGCCTTAGTCTCAAATTTTACTTACTTTTGTAACTTCTTAATCATACATTTAGTACAAAATAATAAGGACCGGGCGTGCCAGGGTCTAAGTTAGCCTGGGATTTGCCACTCCGATACCTTTTCGGAAAACATATTTATTTCATGTCATACTTAAAACATTATGGAAAAATATGCATAGCAATTATAAGGTTCGTTTAGCTAATTATCAAAAGATTATGGAAATTAATTTCGGAATAAAATTCATGCTTCAAACATTTCTTTAAAAATTGCGATGAAAGTAAGGGACACCATCACAACTTTAAATTACATCCCTTACCTCAATACACTGTAGAGAAATGCCTTAAGTCGTACCAATATGCTTCCTTTCTCACCGAATTATAAACTGCCAAGTCACAATTTAATATAATTAATTTTCGTTATAAATTTCCTTCACTTGACTAATTCTTAATTTAATTCTCATTATTTAAATTTCTCATGAATATTTCATTCCTTTTCCATTTTCTGTTTTGGCATCATTAGCCATTTTTCCAAGTCAACATTTTCATTAAAGCTTGCATGGTCGAATATCATTTTCCATACATAAGCCTTTTTGGCTTATGATCATGTCTTCTTGTTATTTGTATATACACTCTTGTATATTTTCCAGCCACTTTAATTGACTAATTTTCTCCTCCTTTCCTTTACCATTCACGTCAGTTTCTTTTATTTCCTCTTATGGCTGAATGGCCTTGAATGGCTTAGGTGATTTATTCCTTCATAAATATATATATATATATATATATATATATATTTATAACCTATCTCATACCATTTGGTCAACCTAAACCTAACCTTTTCTTCACATTTCTTTCCTTTTATTACCGGTACATGATATCCAAACCGAGACTCCCCTTCTTTTCTGTTTTATAGCCTACACAAACTTCAGTTTATGTCTCTTAAATATGTTTATACCTAGTACATTTTAGGCTGCCAACATCTTCCACATTCACACATAAAAGTCATCTTAAAGTCAGTCACTTGTTTATCTTTTTCTTCCCCCTTAGCTCACGTAACCTTCATTCAAAGTTCACCTCAAAACCTTCTTCAACCAAAATTTATTTTTTCTGCTACAATGCTGTCCAAACCGACAGTTTCTTTCCTTCTTCTGTTTGAGCACATATTAATTTTACATTTAGGTATATCTAGTACACTTCTAAGTCACCAAAATTCAGTGTTCACACCTACAAAAGTCAGTCATGCCATACAATTTCCCTCCTTTTTGACTGCACAATCAGTCACACGATTTTTCCTATTTTCGGTTGTACTAACAGCCTTTCTTATTTCTTTCATCAGCCACATTTGTTGACCATAAGATCATTTTTTTTCTTTTCTTTTATCTTCCCCTGTTCCACGTGAATTCTACTTGAACTAAGAAGTATATTTGTTTTATTTCTTTTAAAGTTTCATTTCTGTTTTCGGTTCCATGACTGACTTGCTTTCATCTCCACGTAAACCATCATCAACATCATCTTATTTTCACTCTAAACCCTCCCAACTGAACTAGGGTTTTCATTACATATATGTTTACTTCAAACAAAAGCTATAACTAACATATTCTTACTCGTTACAGCCAAAATCAAAGAACAAGAAGCTTAAAAACTGAAGTTGGACATTACCTGTACAGAGAGTAGATCTGTCCACTTAAGTCAGTTTCTGTTTTGAGGTTTTTGATTAAAGTTTCTTGTGGTTTCAGATGTTCTTGAGTCAAGGTTTAACTTTCCTAAGGAAACTTGTTTTATTTACTGAAGAACACAGAGGTTCTGCTATGGAGGGGAAGGGTTACTCGACATACTAAAACAGAGGAGAAATTTCAGTGATGAGGGTTGAAGATGAAGATCACGATAGAAAAATAAGGCATAAAAAATATATTGGTTGGACTTTTGCCGACTTCATTAATTACATATTTCTTTTCTTTTGTTTTTCCTTTCTTGTCTGTTTTAATTGCTCTTCAGTGTAGCAAAGAAATGAACAAAGAAGTGAAGTCAGTGTTATGTTTCCTACTGACCTAGGAAAAACGTGTGGAAGAGACTTTCTTTATTATTTATTTTGTCTTTTCTCTTCTCTTATTTTTCTACTACTCATTTATCTAAACCGAGACTCCATCTAGATAGCCAACCAATTTTTTTTCTATCTTTTCTTTGTTGTCTGTTGACCTAGCCGTGAGCCTTCTTTCTTTTCCTTTTTTCTACATTGGCTTCCATTTGGTCCCTACATTATGGTCATATCTATTATGTCTTAGGTTGCCAAAAAGTCTAGTATTCACATGTATAAAGTCAAGGAAAATTAACCTTTACTTCTCTCATTTGTTTCTTATTTCAGTTGTCTTCACCAGCCACAATTTCCTTTTTCCCACATACTGTTTCATTTTCAACATGTTTCAGCTCCTATGTTATTTCTATTATATTGCTTTATATACTATAATTTAAGCTGCTACTTTATGCTATTTTTTTTATACCACAAAGTCAGTAATAAAGTCAACTTAATTGTAAATCTACAGTATAAAATGACTAGTTCTCACATTCTCCTCACCTTATAAGAATTTGGTCCTCCAAATTCAAGCTGGTCCATCAAACAAGTGCGGGTACTTTTCTCTCATGAGGCTCTCTAGCTCCCACGTAGCTTCCTCTGTTGTGTGGTGTTGCCAGAGAATTTTAACCAGTGGAATGGTTTTAGATCTAAGTACCCTTTCCTTTCTATCAAGGATCCGGATTGGCTGCTCCACATAGCTCATATCTCCCTGAATATCCAATGGTTTGTACTCGATAACATGGGAGGGATCCGGATGATACTTCCTCAACATAGAGACATGGAAGACGTTATGTATCCCAGAAAGCTGTGGTGGTAAAGCTAACCGGTAAGCAACATCCCCAACTCTCTCCAATATCTCAAATGGACCAATGAAACGAGGACTCAACTTTCCTTTCTTTCCAAAGCGCATGATACCCTTACTCGGAGATACTTTCACAAATACAGAGTCCCCAACCTGAAACTCAAGTGGCCGTCTGCGTATATCAGCATAACTCTTTCTGTCTACTTTGGGCAATCTTGAGTCTATCACAAATAATCCGAACACTCTTAGCTGCCTCTTCAACAAGATCAGGGGCTAAAATCTTACGATCACCCACTTCTTCCCAAGCCACTGGGGATCTACATCTCCTGCCATATAGAGCTTCGTATGGTGCCATTCCGATGCTAGTATGATAACTATTATTATAGGCAAACTCTGCAAGGGGTAAGTGGTCATCCCATGAACCCTTAAAGTCTAGTGCACACGCCCTCAACATGTCCTCTAAGGTCTGAATAGTCCGCTCGGACTGACCGTCTGTCTGAGGATGGTAGGCGGTGCTCAAATGTAATTGAGATCCCATGGCTTCCTGAAAATGAGTCCAAAATCGAGAAGTGAATCTGGAATCTCTATCAGAAGTGATGCTCACGGGAGCCCCATGTAATCGAGCAATATCGCTAACATACAAGTCTGCCAATGTACTCAGTGAATCTGTGCTCTTAAAGGCAAGAAAATGGGCACTTTTAGTCAATCTATCAACAATAACCCAGATTGCATCATGACCTCTCCGGGTCCTCGGTAAGCCCATAATAAAGTCCATCGTAATGTGCTCCCATTTCCACGTAGGCACCGGTAAATACTTAAGTAGTCCTGCTGGCTTCTGTTGCTCAACCTTAATCTGCTGACAGATCAAGCATTTGGCCACAAACTCTGCCACGTCTCGTTTCATACCAATCCACCAATACACCTTACGCAAGTCATGGTACATCTTAGTGCTGCCTGGGTGCATAGTGTAACGAGAACAATGGGACTCTCTCAAAATCCTTTGCCTTAGGGTATCATCGCTTGGAACACATATACGGCCCTTGAATCTCAATAAGCCATCATCACTGACCGTAAAATCTGACTGCAAGCCTTGCTCTGCTTGGCTAACCATGTCCAATAATCTCTGATCATTTCTCTGCCCTGACCTGATCTGATCTAAGATACTTAGCTCAATCTGAAGGCTAGCCATAAACCCGACATCTACTGTTTCAACACTAACATTAAGCTCGGCGAACTGCTCCAGCAATTCCCATTCTCTAACCATCATAGCAGAAACTATACTCTTTCTGCTCAGAGCATCTGCAACTACGTTCGCCTTGCCCGGGTGATACAGAATCTCGCAGTCATAATCCTTAAGAAGTTCTATCCAACGCCTCTGCCTCATATTAAGTTCTTTCTGATCGAATAGATACTTCAAACTCTTATGGTCAGTGAAGATCTAGAACTTCTCACCATACAGATAATGCCGCCATATCTTTAAAGCAAAAACAACTGCGGCTAACTCTAAATCATGCGTAGGGTAGTTGCGCTCATGGTCTCTAAGCTGGCGTGAACCATACGCGACTACTCTACCATGTTGCATTAGCACACAACCAAGACCCTGATTGGAAGCATCACTGTATACAACGAAGCCTCCAGATCCACTCGGAATGGTCAGGATTGGTGCTGTAGTTAATCTTTGCTTAAGCTCCTGAAAACACTGCTCACACTGACTTGACCATTCAAACGAAAGTCCTTTGCGTGTAAGCTTAGTCAACGGAGCTGCAATCCGAGAAAAACTCTCCACAAACCTCCGATAGTACCCTGCCAATCCCAAGAAACTCCTAATCTCAGTCACTGTTTTCGGTCTCTCCCATTGGAGTACTGCATCAACCTTGGACGGATCAACTGACACCCCATCCTTAGATACTACATGGCCAAGGAAAGCTATCCGATCCAACCAAAATTCACACTTACTAAGCTTCCCATAAAGCTGCTTATCTCGGAGAGTCTGGAGCACAATCCTCAGATGCTGCTCGTGCTCCTCCCGGGACTTAGAATATATTAGAATATCATCTATAAAGACAATCACAAACTTATCTAGATACTCCCGAAACACATCATTCATCAAATTCATAAATGCGGCAGGGGCATTAGTCAAACCGAAAGGCATTACCAGAAACTCGAAATGGCCATATCGGGTTCTAAAGGCCGTCTTCGGTACATCTTCCTTCCTAATCCTCAATTGATGATAGCCTGATCTCAAATCAATCTTAGAAAACACTGAAGCCCCTTTCAATTGATCAAACAAATCATCTATTCTTGGCAGGGGATACTTATTCTTAATTGTAGCCTTATTTAGTAACCTATAGTCGATGCATAACCGGAGACTACCGTCTTTCTTTCTCACAAACAATACCGGAGCACCCCATGGAGACACACTTGGTCTAATAAAACCCTTATCAAGCAACTCTTGCAACTGTTTCTTTAATTCTTCTAATTCAACTAGTGCCATCCGGTAGGGAGGTTTAGAGATAGGCTGGGTATCCGGCACTAAATCAATAGTGAACTCCAGCTCTCTTTCTAATGGTAATCCCGGTAATTCATCCGGAAACACATCGAAAAACTCACATACCACTGGTATATCTGATATACGTGGAGATTCCCGACTTGTATCAAAGATAAAAGCAATATAACCTTCACACGAATAAATTTATTTGAAATTTCAAACATATAAACATTATGCAACTTTATCGAACATAACATCATATATTTTATTTCTTAATATCAAAACATACATCAAATTTATCAAGTAAAGAGAAGGTTATAGTCTTAGTATAGCAATCTAGACTTGCACGATTGATTTCTAACCAATCCATGCCTAAGATTACATCAAAACTATGCATGTTTAACAAAACTAGATCTGCTAACATTACTCTATCTCCAACCTTAATTTCACAATTCCTACACACCATATCTGTCATTTGGGATTCGTACATGGGTGTGCAAATATGCAATAAGTAACTTAGAGGCTCAGTTTCAAAATGGAGATTGTGTGCAAACTGTGGTGATATAAATGAGTGCGTGGACCCTGGGTCAAATAAAACATGCGCCTCATGATTACAGACAAGAAGATTACCTCTAATAGTCGCGGAGGAGTTATCGGCAGTCTCCTTGTCTAAAGCGAATACACGCCCCTGAGTAACCGGCTTCTTACCCTTCTCAGCTACGGTAACTCTTTTCTGTGGGACCTGTCTCTGTGGAGCCCGTGTCTCTGGCTGTTGTCGTGGTGGCTCCTGGGACTGTGGGATCTTATTCTGCATTTGTGGGCAATCCTTGATTAAATGACCCTTTTCCCCACACTTAAAACAATTTCCAGTGACCCAGTGGCATGGCCCACCATGTTTCTTACCACAATCTCTGCACCGTCTAATTACCCCCTGGGAGCCTCTGATGATCTCTACTGTATCAGTAGGAGTCTTGGACTTGCCATCCCTTGCCCGAGACTCATCTGTCCTTAATCTCTTAAGCGAACTCCACTTTTGCTCTGATCTGGAACTTTCTGTCCTCTTATCTTTACCCTTACTCTTACTTCTGGACCCATACTGTGCCTGTGTAACATCTAGACCCCTCTCTATATCCTGAGCCCGTCCAAGAGCATCCTCAAACTCAATAATACGAAACCCTAATAGTCTGTCTCGGATGGCTGGTCTCAGTCCAGACAAAAACCTCTCGGTACGACGCTCCTGATCTCTGACTGTCTCGGGGTCATATCTCATCAGCATCGTAAATTGATTCTCATACTCATCAACCGACATACTGCCTTGTATTAAATTCAGAAAATCAGTCTGCATCTTCTTCTGGGCAGTACGGGGGACATATTGGGTCCTGAAGGCTGACAGAAAAGTAGCCCAACTAATCACTGTGTGTTGGGTAGTCAACTGTCTCTTCGTGGCTCTCCACCAGTGTCCTGCCTGGCCTTTCAACATATAAGAACCCATACTGACTTTCTGTGATAACCGTAAATTTTCCATTTATTGGAAATAAGGAATATTGGAAATTGGTAAAATAAATAAATAGAATTGAGAAAGGAATGGATGGTGGAAATTCGGAAAATAAGTAAAGGAGAAAATAAATTTGGATAAATGGAAATTCAAATTAAATAAGAAAATGAGGAAGAGAAAATGAAATATATTTATATAATTTTAGATTATATAAATGTATTTTGATGTAAATACATATGTATTTAAATACCATATGGTATATGGTATCTAGTATATATTAAATATACTATTTGATAAATTTAAATAATACATATGTATTCAAGTATGACATTTTATGTATATGTAAGTATATACATATTTGAGAAAATATAAATATTAAATTACATTAAAGTTTAAATGTATATATATTGTAAATACAATATATATGGAATTATAACATTTATATAAATATTTATACAAATGTTATTTAATTTTTAAGTATATAAATATACATATATATATAC
Organism: Heritiera littoralis; assembly: GCA_031772115.1. Lineage (NCBI taxonomy): Eukaryota > Viridiplantae > Streptophyta > Magnoliopsida > Malvales > Malvaceae > Heritiera > Heritiera littoralis. Next base: position 1,524,213 of record JAPDPK010000002.1, read on the forward strand.
TAAATGTATATTTTTGTAATGTACAATATATATAATTAATATATAATATATATTGTATTTCATTATACACGAAATAATATTATATGTATAATATATGATAGATATTATATGTATAATATATGATATATGGTATATAATGTAGTATATACTAAATTTAGAAAGGAAAATAAAACCAAAAAGGAAAGGAAACAAAATACAGAATCGGGATTTCCCGATTCTGTCTTCTCCGATGGAGGCCGACCCCGTCAACGGTCGCCGGAAAGGGAGAGAAGAGGGACGAGAAGCGTCGACACCGGCTAAGGAAGAGGAAGCCGACGCCAACGCCGGCGAAACGGAAACGGAAAAGGAGCGGAAATCGACGAAAAAAGCCGAGAAAAGGAAAAACCAGATCTGGTGGTTGCCGGCGGAATTGGCCGCCGCCACCACAGCCGAAGCATCGGCGGAAGGAGAGGAAATGGATGGATGCCACTGGTGAAGCCAACGACGGCGGAGGAAGGCTGACGGAGGAGGAGAAGGAACCGAACCAAAACCGAGTAGATCCGCCGCCGTGCCGTCGATTCGTGACGAACGGAGGCCAGATCCGGCTTCGTCGTGGTGCCGGCCAGCTGTGGAGCCGCCGAACCGCCGGAGAAGAATCAGCGGTGAGGGAGGTAGACCGGTCCGGCGGGAAAAGAAAGAAAAGGAAAAAGAAAAAGAAAAAGAAAAGAAAAAGGAAAAAAGAAAAAGAAAAGAAAAGAAAAGAAAAGAGAAAAAGAAAGAAAAGAAGAAAAAGAAGAAAAAAAGGAAAAGGAATTCCGGGAATTTGGAAAATTCCCGAGAATTCGAAAAATTACGGGAAATCCCGGGAAATACGGGAATCGGTAGAAATCCCGAAAAGTGTTAAATTATTTAAATAATTTATTTATTTAAATAATTATGGAAAAATTCTAATTTTTAGAATTTAAATTCCAGAAAATCATCCTCAATTACCGAGACGATGGAATCGGGAGAGGTGAACACGGGCGCGACCTTCGAAAGGCAGTCGCCGACCCGAAACAGGTAAGGGAGACATGTGCCACCTGTAAGGATATTTGGCCATGTTTTAAAATTGCATTTAATTTTATAAATGCTATTAATAATTATCGGTTTTTGGTGTGATGATTTATCGGTTGAAATTGTGATGAAACACCGGTTGAAAATATAAACTGTATTTTCCGTGCAGGAGGCTAGCCAAATCGGCAGCCGTTATACTGCCGAAAAATTATCGAAAAATTACATAATTTACCGAAAATCACCGAAAACCAAAATAAAAGATTTGATTTCACGTGAATTGATTTTCGGGTACGAAAATCGAGAAATTAAGTAAATTTCATAAAACATGAATATAGTGATATTTAATTTTAAAATATTCATGTTTTCGAGAATGGTGAAAAGGAAATCACCGAAAATTCACTCGGTAGGTGATATTTCACGTGAAACGAGATGAAAATGAAAAAAGAGATTGAAGTGAATATTTTTATAAATATTCTTAAATATTCACTTGATTTTACATAAAACCTTTATGGTTTTAATTATGGAAACAAATAATTATGAAAATTCCATAAAGGTTAAGAAATGAAGAAAAACTATGATTTCGAGACCTCTAGTCTCTACACGTGTTGCTAGAAGAAAAACATGGTTAAGGGATTTTGAATTTGGAAAGTAAATAATTTATTTTTACATAAATTATGAAAATATTTGATTTGAATCCTAATTTCTTTGAAAACCATGTTTTGGATAAAAAGCACGGGGAAGTGTGCATATGTGTTTTACGATGGAAAAAGACAGTTTTGCCCTTCTATTTTCACAGTGATGATTTTGCAAACTGTCTTCATCATATGAAAAACATAATAAATACCTTTATGAAATAGTTTGAAAAATGTTATTATTTTATAAATTTCATAAAGGTGATTATATTTACATGTGAGCCTTATGGATATTTCGATTTACTGTATTTAAAATCCATAAAGGCTATGGTACGGTTTATACTGTTTTGAGACTTAGGCCCCGAGTTTCATGCATCACACTTATACTGTTACTGTCACGTGGCTGATAGACCTGCCAGTCATCAGCGTCCCGGATGTCACCTGGCAAGTGTACACCGAGGACACCATATAGATCATGGCCATAGATCGCATACATACTGTTTACTGTGTCCCTTTGGGGATGATTACTGGTCCATTATTGGACAATGATAGCATGATTTAATTGTAGGGTGATGCCTAGTCTCACATACTGATTACTGTTTACTGAAAGGATTCACGGAATCCTATTTACTATACTGTACTGTTTACTGTGCTGAATTATTGTACTGATTATTGTTTACTGATGAAAAATCATACCAAAACACTGTTTACTGAACTGTACTGTTTACTGAACTGTACTGTTTACTGAAATGGTAGCTATTGATTTACTGTGTTACTGAACTGAAAGCTACCATATACTATTTACTAAATTGGTAGCTACTGTTTATTGTTACTGACTGAACCGTATCGAGATACTGTTTTATTGAATACTGAATATACTGTTTTACTGAACTGTACGATACGGTTACTGATTTGAAAAGAGAAATAAATGTTTATTCTAAAAGTATAACATAAGAATTATTTCTAAGATAGAAATAATCGAAGAAGTAATTATCTAATGATTGGATATTTACAAATCACTGTACTGTCACGTGTTTTTACTGTACTGAAGAGAAGAGAAGTAAACCACTGTTTTATTACTGAACTGTCACGTGTTTTAAGGTATACTGAAAGTGAAAAGAGATAAGTGGTTTACTTTGTGGAAAAACGAAAATTATATCGTTTGAAAACAACGAAAATAGTACTTTCTACAGTTGCTTCTAGGTTCCGGAACAAGTCAGGTATTTCAAAATACCTGCCTTACTCTATCTGGATCCCTAGCCGACTGTAGTATCCTTTCCTACATGTGTGCCTAGAGCCAGCTAGGAAGATTTTAATGAAAAAAATAAATTATTATTTTCAGCATATAGATAGCTGAATATCAAGTGTGACATATAACTCTCTTACTGAGCCGTGGTTTGCTCACTCCCCAATTTTAACATTTCAGGTTTTGATGATGGTGAGATCCAATAGTTGTGGATTACGGCTGCACATAAAGGACAATGTGACAGACCGACTGATTTATATGAGGTATGATCATTTATTTTCTGTATTTAGACATGTATGCAGTACTACTTGCTTATTAAGTAAAATAGGGGATGCATGTAATATAAACAATGTTATGTAAATTTGTTTAATAGTTAGTAAAAGTGAAGTACCACAGACAGCCCAACCGGATGAATTGTGTAAAATAAGGTTAAAAATGTGGTAACGGGTCGTTACAGATTTAATGGTATCAGAGCATGGTTGGCCTGATGTCTGTGGATACTTTGAAAGGAAAAGTGTTAAACATCCCCGGTAGTACTCTGTCGTCTGAATACATAGAGAAAATAAATGATTGTAAATTGAGAAAAAAATAAATTAAAGGGAGTGAGAAAGTATAAATTGACAATGTTAAAGAAATGATAGGCTCAGAAATTACCAGAAAATTGGTGATTCTTATAATCTAAATGAAGGCCTGTTCGGTAAGGAATCGAAAGGACTCGGTGAGGGCCCCACCAGTACTTTACGGTTCGAATCGAACTGAGACTTGAGAATGATGGTATGAAGGAGGGAAATGACATATCATCATTAAATAGACTTTAAGATCACCGACTGAGGGTAATTTGAAGAGAGAGAAAACTTTTGGCTAAAAATGACCAAAATACCCCTGACCCTACAATTTTACTGGGAGTCAGAATAGACCAACAGAAGTTGGATTTGAGTGATTTGACAGAGAAATTGATGATATAAAACTGCATTTCATGCAAAATAATCCAATTATGGATTTTAGTGAACTTCTCTGTCGAAATCGAATGAGATTTTAATTTCTGATATAAGTATTAGAAAGGATACTATCAGCACATAGATGATCAGATCATTGATCTAAAATGTATACTGAGGAGAAATAAATAAATGTCAAAATGACGAAAATGCCCCTATGTTAGGCGATGTTCTGAATAGTGATAAAATCAAATTAATCTTAAATCCATTCATAGAAATGGAGTTATTAATAGCATAGAGGATGTCATATGAATATAACGATCCCTATTACTGATTCCACTGACACTTAGATGACGGACGCGAATTACGAGTAACCTAGTGAACGGGCTAGGCCTCATGATAGATCCTTGAGGGGTGACCCAGTGAAAGGGCTGGGCATTCTCAAAGAGGACAGTACAGATGTGTACAGGCGGACGGCGGACGGGCCGAGGCCTTATATGTTGTGATCCGATAAAAGTGTAGTGGAATGTCATTAGATGATTGGTCCGGTTATTAACTGTAAGGGCCGAAATTAAAAGTGTATTGAACGGGATCGTTGAATGCTATGAAAAGTGAAATGATTACAGGAATTGACTGAGGTTTTATATACTTATACTAATTCTGAAGTATTAAAAGAATAATTAATTATAGAACCGGAGCATTTGAGATATGCCTTGCAAATTAATGTACTGTATGGAATACTGTGAATTGGTGAATATATATAAGAACAGTAAAGTGATAAAAAGAAGATGACAGCTAACCAGAGTTTTCAGGACCCTTGAGATAGAACTGTGATGGGGGACCCAATGATGGTCAACCCATAGTGGATCATGTGTTGTGAGGTGTGGGCAAACTATGTGGTTGCTGACTCACTTGTAAGGGTAAACCTGGGGCGAAAGGATCACCTAGGGGATGCTCGCCGACGGCCGATACGAACGGGCGGGACTCTTACAATTATTTTAATGGTAACACGAGTGAAAGGAACTAGGTACGTAAGGGTGCCAGGGTTCAAACCTCGTGGATAACATACTCAAGGGAATTAAACCTGAATTTATTAAATGAAATTGATTTTAAAGCAAATTACAGAGATAATAAATAGGTTAGCTGTGACATGTGTTGATAATTGTGGTACTAGATACAGCTTACTAGATTGAGATCCGTAAGGCTGTAAAGTATTAGTAAACAATAAAATCAAGGTAGAGTATGAGTCGAAATGAATCGAATAGTAAATGTCTCTGCCTTGAGAATACACAATGTAAATGAAAGGACATGAGGATGAAATGTCCGAATTAATAAGAAATATGTGATTAAAGAAAGTATCGGATTTGATTTCCGATAGAACTTCCAGAGTTATATAAATTGGAGGAATCGAGATAACATTGACTCGATTTTGAATATGAAGTTAGATTCTAAGCTTATATCGGAGGACTTAAGAAAATCCGAAAGCTTAAGAAATCTACTTTGGAAAATGAAAGAATAATGAAATGCACGTGTATAAGGTGTAATTGAGGAAAATACAGATAACGCAAATTGAGGATAAGAAAGTTGTCTGTATAAGGGTAAATGAGAGAAATACAAATGACCTCGATATGTAGATGAATGAAAGTGATATAGTAAATGATTACTATTTAATAAAGTTCTTGTGAAGAACAAATATTCATCTACATGATGAAATAGACGCTTTATGGACCTGATTTGATATGCATGAGGAGTTAATAAGACTAGCCTCAGTATAAAGCGTCATTTGATAAAAGATTGGAGACTGATGTCCATAAGATGATGATTAGAACTCAGAGTGAATTTTACGAGTTCCTATTGAGGTTACAGGGTTAATGAATTACCTTGTGAGGTATATAAGCCTAAAGAATAAGGCACCCATACATGAGTAAATTGATGAAATGCTGATACAGTTTAAAGTACAAATGAAACATGAGCAGCATTGTAGTATAACCCTTAAACTCTTAAAGACTGTGGAATTGTGCTAAGATTGGCAACTAAGATGTTTGGCTAGACAGTGTCTCCTTATGAGGGATATATGATCTCGAAATGACAAAATGACAGTGAATCTGTCTATAAGAGATAATGATTGAGATATGGAAATAGTGAGTTTAGCTAAATACTACTGTCAGTCTATAAAAAAGGGTGATGAGATTAGCTGCTCTATTAATGTGATGTAATTAATGAAAGAAGTTAAAGTCGGTAAATGGATAAGTGTAAAGAAAAGATGGTATGCAAGATTTTAAAAGATCTTGGCAATATAGTACCATACCAATTGAAAAAGAAACCGACTAAAAGGATGAGAGTAAAAATATGAAGAGATAAAAGTGGAAATATGAAAACGAAAATGAAAGTGGAATAAGGAAATAAGTTGCATGATGAGTAGGGAACATGAAATAGTTCCTGAAACTGCAACTGAAAGTGATTTGTATTGGTTATCACATGACAGTGACTAGATGTAAAATCAAGCTAAATTTGACAAGTGAGAGTAAGAGTACTCAAAAGAGTAAGATAAATGACAAGTAGTGTTTACTGCCAGTATCTAAATAGAAAAGTGTTATACATACACATAACCACCTTGAAATGATAAATGGTGGAACTATATGGATAATGTAGTGATTAAATGGACAACTGAGGATTCAATAATCGAATGACCATACTACATGAAGAGAACATTATTGTCTCATGAGCTATGATTGTAAGAGATGATCAATAGTAAAGTCTGCAAGTAAGATGCAGCCTTAATAAAATAAAAGAGAAAATGAATACTGTGAATAATAAAGAGTCCAAAAGAGAAATGATAATATGGAAGTGATTAAAGACTGATGATCTAAATAGAATCACTTTCCATTATCAGAATTCTAGATTCTCTAGTGCCTTAGTTGAAGTATAAGTGTTAAACGGTATGAATGTGTATGTACAGTTCCAGTGAGCATTACATGTGATGGGAGTTTCTGAGTTGCCGTATGCTAATGAGAGATAGCAAAAGGCTTGAGATCCCAAGTGTACTGATAGCACCACTCCATACTGATATATATACATATATGAGCGTAAGATGTAAACGCTCCATGATATTGAGAGAGCGTGTGCATGAGATGTGAAAGCTACTGGGACACTTACGTACAACTGACTGACATATGTAATTAATAGTTTTAAACTATATCGACTTGGCCCTAAGTGAGAAAAATGGATGATGAACAGCATAGATCAGCTGTGATATGAAAAATATTGTGTATGGACTCTTATATGAAAAGAGTAAAAGTGAATAACTCCCGATTTGAGAAATGAACTTACGGGAGTATAGACATATATGATGAAAAACAGCATGTAGTGGTCTAAAATATTCTTGATGTTGAAAGTGTACTGGCAGTATTACTTGGAGGATGAACTAGAGGTTAGAAGTCGTAAGTATACAGCATGTACCACCTTTGGACTTAAGTTAAATTCGGAGGACCGAATTTCTTAAGGTGGGGAGGATGTGATAACCGTAAATTTTCCATTTATTGGAAATAAGGAATATTGGAAATTGGTAAAATAAATAAATAGAATTGAGAAAGGAATGGATGGTGGAAATTCGGAAAATAAGTAAAGGAGAAAATTAATTTGGATAAATGGAAATCCAAATTAAATAAGAAAATGAGGAAGAGAAAATGAAATATATTTATATAATTTTAGATTATATAAATGTATTTTGATGTAAATACATATGTATTTAAATACCATATGGTATATGGTATCTAGTATATATTAAATATACATTGGTATATATAAGTATATTACTATTTGATAAATTTAAATAATACATATGTATTCAAGTATGACATTTTATGTATATGTAAGTATATACATATTTGAGAAAATATAAATATTAAATTACATTAAAGTTTAAATGTATATATATTGTAAATACAATATATATGGAATTATAACATTTATATAAATATTTATACAAATGTTATTTAATTTTTAAGTATATAAATATACATATATATATATACTAAATGTATATTTTTGTAATGTACAATATATATAATTAATATATAATATATATTGTATTTCATTATACATGAAATAATATTATATGTATAATATATGATAGATATTATATGTATAATATATGATATATGGTATATAATGTAGTATATACTAAATTTAGAAAGGAAAATAAAACCAAAAAGGAAAGGAAACAAAATACAGAATCGGGATTTCCCGATTCTGTCTTCTCCGATGGAGGCCGACCCCGTCAACGGTCGCCGGAAAGGGAGAGAAGAGGAACGAGAAGCGTCGACGCCGGCTAAGGAAGAGGAAGCCGACGCCAACGCCGGCGAAACGGAAACGGAAAAGGAGCGAAAATCGACGGAAAAAGCCGAGAAAAGGAAAAACCAGATCTGGTGGTTGCCGGCGGAATTGGCCGCCGCCACCACAGCCGAAGCATCGGCAGAAGGAGAGGAAATGGATGGATGCCACCGGTGAAGCCAACGACGGCGGAGGAAGGCTAACGGAGGAGGAGAAGGAACCGAACCAAAACCGAGTAGATCCGCCGCCGTGCCGTCGATTCGTGACGAACGGAGGCCAGATCCGGCTTCGTCGTGGTGCCGGCCAGCTGTGGAGCCGCCAAACCGCCGGAGAATCGGCCACCGGAGAAGAATCGGCGGTGAGGGAGGTAGACCGGTCCGGCGGGAAAAGAAAGAAAAGGAAAAAGAAAAAGAAAAGAAAAGAAAAAGAAAAGGAAAAAAAGAAAAAGAAAAGAAAAGAAAAAGAAAAAGAAGAAAAAGAAAGAAAAGAAGAAAAAGAAGAAAAAAGGGAAAAGGAATTCCAGGAATTTGGAAAATTCCCGAGAATTCGAAAAATTACGGGAAATCCCGGGAAATACGGGAATCGGTAAGAAATCCCGAAAAGTGTTAAATTATTTAAATAATTTATTTATTTAAATAATTATGGAAAAATTCTAATTTTTAGAATTTAAATTCCAGAAAATCATCCTCAATTACCGAGATGATGGAATCGGGAGAGGTGAACACGGGCGCGACCTTCGAAAGGCAGTCGCCGACCCGAAACAGGTAAGGGAGACATGTGCCACCTGTAAGGATATTTGGCCATGTTTTAAAATTGCATTTAATTTTATAAATGCTATTAATAATTATCGGTTTTTGGTGTGATGATTTATCGGTTGAAATTGTGATGAAACACCGGTTGAAAATATAAACTGTATTTTCCGTGCAGGAGGCTAGCCAAATCGGCAGCCGTTATACTGCCGAAAAATTATCGAAAAATTACATAATTTACCGAAAATCACCGAAAACCAAAATAAAAGATTTGATTTCACGTGAATTGATTTTTCGGTACGAAAATCGAGAAATCAAGTAAATTTCATAAAACATGAATATAGTGATATTTAATTTTAAAATATTCATGTTTTCGAGAATGGTGAAAAGGAAATCACCGAAAATTCACCCGGTAGGTGATATTTCACGTGAAACGATATGAAAATGAAAAAAGAGATTGAAGTGAATATTTTTATAAATATTCTTAAATATTCACTTGATTTTACATAAAACCTTTATGGTTTTAATTATGGAAACAAATAATTATGAAAATTCCATAAAGGTTAAGAAATGAAGAAAAACTATGATTTCGAGACCTCTAGTCTCTACACGTGTTGCTAGAAGAAAAACATGGTTAAGGGATTTTGAATTTGGAAAGTAAATAATTTATTTTTACATAAATTATGAAAATATTTGATTTGAATCCTAATTTCTTTGAAAACCATGTTTTGGATAAAAAGCACGGGGAAGTGTGCATATGTGTTTTACGATGGAAAAAGACAGTTTTGCCCTTCTATTTTCACAGTGATGATTTTGCAAACTGTCTTCATCATATGAAAAACATAATAAATACCTTTATGAAATAGTTTGAAAAATGTTATTATTTTATAAATTTCGTAAAGGTGATTATATTTACATGTGAGCCTTATGGATATTTCGATTTACTGTATTTAAAATCCATAAAGGCTATGGTACGGTTTATACTGTTTTGAGACTTAGGCCCCGAGTTTCATGCATCACACTTATACTGTTACTGTCACGTGGCTGATAGACCTGCCAGTCATCAGCGTCCCGGATGTCACCTGGCAAGTGTACACCAAGGACACCATATAGATCATGGCCATAGATCGCATACATACTGTTTACTGTGTCCCTTTGGGGATGATTACTGGTCCATTATTGGAAGATGATAGCATGATTTAATTGTAGGGTGATGCCTAGTCTCACATACTGATTACTGTTTACTGAAAGGATTCACGGAATCCTATTTACTATACTGTACTGTTTACTGTGCTGAATTATTGTACTGATTACTGTTTACTGATGAAAAATCGTACCAAAAAAAAAAAAAAAAAAAAAAAAAAAAAAAAAAAAAAAATAAAACACTGTTTTACTGAACTATACTGTTTACTGAAATGGTTACTGAAATGGTAGCTATTGATTTACTGTGTTACTGAACTGAAAGCTACCATATACTATTTACTAAATTGGTAGCTACTGTTTATTGTTACTGACTGAACCGTATCGAGATACTGTTTTATTGAATACTGAATATACTGTTTTACTGAACTGTACGATACGGTTACTGATTTGAAAAGAGAAATAAATGTTTATTCTAAAAGTATAACATAAGAATTATTTCTAAGATAGAAATAATTGAAGAAGTAATTATCTAATGATTGGATATTTACAAATCACTGTACTGTCACGTGTTTTTACTGTACTGAAGAGAAGAGAAGTAAACCACTGTTTTATTACTGAACTGTCACGTGTTTTAAGGTATACTGAAAGTGAAAAGAGATAAGTGGTTTACTTTGTGGAAAAACGAAAATTATATCGTTTGAAAACAACGAAAATAGTACTCTCTACAGTTGCTTCTAGGTTCCGGAACAAGTCAGGTATTTCAAAATACCTGCCTTACTCTATCTGGATCCCTAGCCGACTGTAGTATCCTTTCCTACATGTGTGCCTAGAGCCAGCTAGGAAGATTTTAAAGAAAAAAATAAATTATTATTTTCAGCATATAGATAGCTGAATATCAAGTGTGACATATAACTCTCTTACTGAGCCGTGGTTTGCTCACTCCCCAATTTTAACATTTCAGGTTTTGATGATGCTGAGATCCAATAGTTGTGGATTACGGCTGCACATAAAGGACAATGTGACAGACCGACTGATTTATATGAGGTATGATCATTTATTTTCTGTATTTAGACATGTATGCAGTACTACTTGCTTATTAAGTAAAATAGGGGATGCATGTAATATAAACAATATTATGTAAATTTGTTTAATAGTTAGTAAAAGTGAAGTATCACAGACAGCCCAACCGGATGAATTGTGTAAAATAAGGTTAAAAATGTGGTAACGGGTCGTTACACTTTCTCAGCATCTGTGCTTCCAAGTAATCAAAAGCTAGTTCTAATTCTAATAACCACTCCTCGGCCTTAACTGGATCCTTAATCCCCTTAAATTCTGGGGGATTCATCTTAAGAAAGTCCCGTAATCTGCCTGTATCTCTGTCATCTCTAGGCGGTGGGACTGAAGGTTGAGGAGCGGAGGGTGCCGGATGAACCTGTGGAGGAGGAGGTGGTGAAGTCGGTGTGGGCACTGTGGCACCTATAGCTGAGGTGTTTGCCCCAAGATGTTGAGTAAACATAGCAGCAATGTTGTCAAACCCCTCTTTCATAGTGTGTTCGAGCCTGTTCATTCTAGCATTTGGGCTCTCTGGTTGGGGAGTAGGTGGTAGAGGTGGCTGAGCCTGCCTCCGAGGGCGACCTCGTTTCCCACTCATAGTGCGTGATCAAATACCTGCGCATAACCTTATGTTTTAATCAAAACTTTAACAGGTATACTCAATTTTATAACCAAACAAGCACAGATACTTGGGATGTAATCTTATTCTAATTACCGACACTGACAGTACTAAACAACCCTTGCTCTGATACCAAGAAAGACTGTGACACCCCGGAAACGTGGAAGTTTTTTGGGCTAATTTTTTCATTTTTATAAATGAAATCTTTATTTCTTACTTAGGTTGCATTCTTGCCAGTGTAGGTTACTTACATTTTTTTTTTAAAATTTCGACAGCATGACAGCTGTAACTACCCTAACCTCCTGCATGAAAACGCAGTTTATATTTCCAGCCAGTACATCATCACAATTTTCCAACCACATATTCATCACAATATTTCATTATATCATATTGACCTATCCCTCAGAATAACATTTATGTTCATACGATATCGACTACATCCCAAAAGTATTGTTTATATACAAATATCTCTGCTATACTGGATGTCTGGTATCAAAATAAGAATATACCTTACGTGTGTCCAAAAAGTATCCTGAGGAGAGACGTATCCCTCAGCTTACGTCATATGCGTAACAGGCAAAGAGATGATCACTGCAGATAATCTAGTAGGATAGAGGGGGTGAGCTTTTTGAAAAGCCCCGTAAGAAATGCATTCAAAATAATCATAGTGTCGATATATGGAGAAAACATATGCCATAATAATGCTTTCATACTTTATATCATTGTATGAATTCTTTAATATATATATCTAAAATTCATACTTGTTCAAACATGCATCATACTTTTTGAAACTTGACATCATAATAAATAAAATTTATCATATAGTTCTTGGGGACTAGGCGAGATCATATAGCCCGTATGCAAGTCATGACTAATCTTCCTCTGAAGCGGGAACTGAGTACCTATGGCCATGGTAAGGGCTGTAGACCTGATCAGGGTCGTACAGCGAACATACACCACGAAGGACCAACATACCCACAAGGGACGGAAACATGCACAATGTGGGCGAGAACATGCACGACGTGGGCTAAACATATGCCACAAGGGACGGAAACATGCACAATGTGGCAAACATGACAGGCAATAACATAAACTATACGAAGGCCTTAGTCTCAAATTTTACTTACTTTTGTAACTTCTTAATCATACATTTAGTACAAAATAATAAGGACCGGGCGTGCCAGGGTCTAAGTTAGCCTGGGATTTGCCACTCCGATACCTTTTCGGAAAACATATTTATTTCATGTCATACTTAAAACATTATGGAAAAATATGCATAGCAATTATAAGGTTCGTTTAGCTAATTATCAAAAGATTATGGAAATTAATTTCGGAATAAAATTCATGCTTCAAACATTTCTTTAAAAATTGCGATGAAAGTAAGGGACACCATCACAACTTTAAATTACATCCCTTACCTCAATACACTGTAGAGAAATGCCTTAAGTCGTACCAATATGCTTCCTTTCTCACCGAATTATAAACTGCCAAGTCACAATTTAATATAATTAATTTTCGTTATAAATTTCCTTCACTTGACTAATTCTTAATTTAATTCTCATTACTTAAATTTCTCATGAATATTTCATTCCTTTTCCATTTTCTGTTTTGGCATCATTAGCCATTTTTCCAAGTCAACATTTTCATTAAAGCTTGCATGGTCAAATATCATTTTCCATACATAAGCCTTTTTGGCTTATGATCATGTCTTCTTGTTATTTGTATATACACTCTTGTATATTTTCCAGCCACTTTAATTGACTAATTTTCTCCTCCTTTCCTTTACCATTCACGTCAGTTTCTTTTATTTCCTCTTATGGCCGAATGGCCTTGAATGGCTTAGGTGATTTATTCCTTCATAAATATATATATATATATATTTATAACCTATCTCATACCATTTGGTCAACCTAAACCTAACCTTTTCTTCACATTTCTTTCCTTTTATTACCGGTACATGATATCCAAACCGAGACTCCCCTTCTTTTCTGTTTTATAGCCTACACAAACTTCAGTTTATGTCTCTTAAATATGTTTATACCTAGTACATTTTAGGCTGCCAACATCTTCCACATTCACACATAAAAGTCATCTTAAAGCCAGTCACTTGTTTATCTTTTTCTTCCCCCTTAGCTCACGTAACCTTCATTCAAAGTTCACCTCAAAACCTTCTTCAACCAAAATTTATTTTTTCTGCTACAATGCTGTCCAAACCGACAGTTTCTTTCCTTCTTCTGTTTGAGCACATATTAATTTTACATTTAGGTATATCTAGTACACTTCTAAGTCACCAAAATTCAGTGTTCACACCTACAAAAGTCAGTCATGCCATACAATTTCCCTCCTTTTTGACTGCACAATCAGTCACACGATTTTTCCTATTTTCGGTTGTACTAACAGCCTTTCTTATTTCTTTCATCAGCCACATTTTTTGACCATAAGATCATTTTTTTTCTTTTCTTTTATCTTCCCCTGTTCAACGTGAATTCTACTTGAACTAAGAAGTATATTTGTTTTATTTCTTTTAAAGTTTCATTTCTGTTTTCGGTTCCATGACTGACTTGCTTTCATCTCCACGTAAACCATCATCAACATCATCTTATTTTCACTCTAAACCCTCCCAACTGAACTAGGGTTTTCATTACATATATGTTTACTTCAAACAAAAGCTATAACTAACATATTCTTACTCATTACACAGCCAAAATCAAAGAACAAGAAGCTTAAAAACTGAAGTTGGACATTACCTGTACAGAGAGTAGATCTGTCCACTTAAGTCAGTTTCTGTTTTGAGGTTTTTGATTAAAGTTTCTTGTGGTTTCAGATGTTCTTGAGTCAAGGTTTAACTTTCCTAAGGAAACTTGTTTTATTTACTGAAGAACACAGAGGTTCTGCTATGGAGGGGAAGGGTTACTCGACATACTAAAACAGAGGAGAAATTTCAGTGATGAGGGTTGAAGATGAAGATCACGATAGAAAAATAAGGCATAAAAAATATATTGGTTGGACTTTTGCCGACTTCATTAATTACATATTTCTTTTCTTTTGTTTTTCCTTTCTTGTCTGTTTTAATTGCTCTTCAGTGTAGCAAAGAAATGAACAAAGAAGTGAAGTCAGTGTTATGTTTCCTACTGACCTAGGAAAAACGTGTGAAAGAGACTTTCTTTATTATTTATTTTGTCTTTTCTCTTCTCTTATTTTTCTACTACTCATTTATCTAAACCGAGACTCCATCTAGATAGCCAACCAATTTTTTTTCTATCTTTTCTTTGTTGTCTGTTGACCAAGCCGTGAGCCTTCTTTCTTTTCCTTTTTTCTACATTGGCTTCCATTTGGTCCCTACATTATGGTCATATCTATTATGTCTTAGGTTGCCAAAAAGTCTAGTATTCACATGTATAAACTCAAGGAAAATTAACCTTTACTTCTCTCATTTGTTTCTTATTTCAGTTGTCTTCACCAGCCACAATTTCCTTTTTCCCACATACTGTTTCATTTTCAACATGTTTCAGCTCCTATGTTATTTCTATTATATTGCTTTATATACTATAATTTAAGCTGCTACTTTATGCTATTTTTTTTTATACCACAAAGTCAGTAATAAAGTCAACTTAATTGTAAATCTACAGTATAAAATGACTAGTTCTCACAGATAATGATTGAGATATAGAATGAACTGGGTCTAGCTAAATACTATTGCCAGTCTATAGGAGAGTTTATGGGTTAGCTGCTCTACTAACGTGACTAATAAGTAAAAGGTTAAAGTCAATGGATGAATAAACATAAAGATGATATGTAAAAGGTTAAAGGAATTTAATAGTGGAATATTTTATCACTAAAGAAAAGTGACTGAAATGATGATAAAGGAAAGGATGAATGTGTCATAAGAAGAAAGTACATGAGGAAGAGGGAACACGAATATGAAATAGTTTCCGAATTTAAAACTAAAAGTGATTTTGTGGTTATCACATGATTATGGTTAAATGTAAGATCGAGCCAAACTCGATAGACGAAAAGTAATCATACCCAAAGGAATAAAGAAATGATTTATATTTTTTACTGCCAGTTATATAAATGGAAAAAAGATATATATATATATATACCACCCCGAAATGATGAAAAGGGTGGATTTATATGGATAATGAGGTGATTAAATTGATAATTATAGATTGAATGATGAAGTTAAATAAGGAGAAGATTAATTATAATTTGATTTTGCCATTAAGAATCTAAAGTATCAGAAGAGTATAATTTCAGGTATATTCTAAAACCTAAATGATATAGAGTATACCATAAGAATAAAAGATGTAATGATGAGATTACATGAAAAGATGATATGGAGAGAAATTGTTTGTCTCCTAATTTAATTATGGTAAAAGATGGTAAATAGTAAAGTCTGCAAATGAACTGTAGCAATTGGATGAAATAAATATGAAAAAAGTATTGGAGATAATAATGAAGAATCTAAAAGAAATATGATAATATGGAAGTGATTATAGACTGATAGTCTAATGAAATCACTTCTCCATTATCAAACTCTTAGATTCTTTAGTGCCATAGTTGAAATATGATTATAAAATGATGAGAATGTATGTGAAGTTCCAGTAAGCACTATATGTGATAGGAATCTCTGAGTAGCTATATGTTATGGGAAATAGCAAAAGCTCTGAGATTCCAAAATTTATAGACAACACCGCTCCGTACATGATGTAAAAATGTTTGAGCGCAATACGGAAATGCTCGATGATATGTTGAGTGAGCGGATGCACGAGATGTGAAAGCTACTGGACCATTACATACTATTGATTTAAATCAGTAAATGATAATTATTGAAATGTATCGACTTGGCACCAAATAAGGAAAATAGATGATGAACAGTCTGAATAATATGTGATATGAAAAGGAGTGGAGATGGATAACTCCCAAATTGATAAGCAATTCGCAGGGAGTATAAAAAAAATAATATGATGAGAAATGATATATAGTGAAAATGATTCCGAGGCCAATGGCATATTGGTAGTATTAATTAAAAGATGATTGAGAGGACAAGAATGATGAGTATACAAAACAGTGCCACCTTTAACCTAAGTTAAATTCGGAGGACCGAATTTCTTAAGGTGAGGAGAATGTGATAACCGCAAATTTCTGAATCTTTATATTACTTATTCGAAAATTTAATTTTTAATGCGAAAGATAAATTAAAGTAAATAAAGGAATTATTTACAAGACGGAATATTGTGGAAATTCCGAAAATGGAGGAAGTGACGGAATTGGGAAATTCGAGTAAAAGAAATTAAGTTGGAAATAAAATAAGGAATAGAGGAAATTTAATTTGGATAAATGGAAATCTAAATTAAATAAGAAAATGAGGAAGAAAATATATATATTGTGTACATACAATATATATTGTATTATTTCATTATATAAATATATATAAATGTTATTCTATTTTAAAGTATATATGTATACATAATATATATTAAATATATATATTTGTAATATATAATATATATACATATTTTTGTATATAATACATATATATAGTACTATACTATATATAAAATTATATATAGTATAATATATATAGTATAATATGTATATAATAAAATTAAAATTAAAACAGAAAAAAAAAAAGAAACAGAATCGGGAACTCCCGATTCTGCCTCTTGCGTGGAAGTCGGGCACCGTCGGCCGGTCGACCGAGGGCGAAACGAGGGAGCCGAGACCATCCCCGGCGAGGGAAGAAGAGGAAGAAATTAACCAGCGGCGGAAAGGAGAAAGGAAACAGAATCGGAACCGGAGGAAGCCGAAAAAGAAAAAGAAAGAGGATCTGGAAGTGCCGGCTGAATTGGCCACTGCCACTGCCACCGAAGCCTCGCCGGAGGAAGAGGAAGAGGATGAAGGCCACCCAAGGAGCGGTGAACGGCGGAGAAAGGCCGACGGAGGAGGAGAAGAAACCGAGGCAAAACCGAGTAGATCCGTCGTCGTGCCGTCGATCCAGGCCGAGCTGAGCCCACCGGCAAGTTCGTCTCAATGTCGGCCAGCTGAGGAACCGCCGAACCGCCGGAGAACCGGTCGCAGACAAGGAACCGGCGAGGAGGAACACTGACCAGTCTGAACCGGTCTGACCGGGAAAGGAAGAGGAAAAAGAAAAGAAAAAGGAAAAAGAAAAAGAAAAGAAGTAAAAGAGAGAGAAAGAGAAATAGGAATTCCAGAATTTGGAAAATTCCTGAGAATTCGAAAATTACAGGAAATCCTAAGAATTATGGGAATTGATAAGAAATCCCGAAAAATGTTAAATTATTTAAATAATTTATTTATTTAAATAATTATGGAAAAAATTCTAAATTTTAGAATTTAAATTCCAGAAAATTTCCTCGATGACCGAGCCGATGGAATTGGACGAGGTGAACACGGGCGTGACCTTCGAGAGGCAGTCGCCGACCCGAAATAGGTAAGGGAGACATGTGCCGCCTGTAAGGATATTCGGCCACATGTTTTAAATTATGCATTTAATTTATAAATGCAATTGACAATGATTAGTTTTGAAATTTGTGGTTATTTATCGGTTTCAAATTGTGGTGAAATATCAATTGAGAAATATAAACTGTATTTTCCGTGCAGGAGGCTAGCCAAATCGATAGCCGTTATACTGCCGAAAAATTACCGAATAATTACTAAAATTTACCGAAAATCACCGAAAATCATAATAAATGATTTCATTTCACGTGAAACGATTTTTATGTATGAAAATCGAGAAATTAAGTAAATTTCATAAAACATGAATATAATGATAATTGATTTTAAAATATTCATGTTTTCGTGAATGGTAAAAAGGGAAATCACCAAAATTTTATCCTGTAGGTGATATTTCACGTGAAACGAGAAGAAAATGAAAAAGAGACTAAAATGAATATTTTTATAAATATTCTTAAATATTCACTAGATTTGATATAAAATCTTTATAGTTTTAATTATGGAAATAATTAATTATGAAAATTCCATAAAGGTTAAGAAATGATGAACAACTATGTTTTCGAGACTAGAGGTCTCTACACGTGTTTTTAGAAGAAAAC
Organism: Heritiera littoralis; assembly: GCA_031772115.1. Classification (NCBI taxonomy): domain Eukaryota; kingdom Viridiplantae; phylum Streptophyta; class Magnoliopsida; order Malvales; family Malvaceae; genus Heritiera; species Heritiera littoralis. The sequence goes on from JAPDPK010000002.1 coordinate 1,543,030, forward strand.
ATGGTGATGAGAATTTAAAGTTAGAAAATAAATATTTTATTTTCATAAATTATAAAAATAATCTATTTGAATTCTGATAATTATAAAACCATGTTTTCGATTAAATGCATGGAAAAGCATACATATGTGTTTTATGGTGGAAAAAGGACAGTTTTGCCCTTTTATATTTTTAGTGATGATTTTGCAAACTGTCTTCATCGCAATTTATAAAGAAATGTTTGAAGCATGAATTTCGTTCCGAAATTAATTCCCATAGTCTTTTGATAATTAGCTAAACGAACCTTATGATTTCTATGCATATTTTTCAATAAGCTTTTTATGTATGAAAGTAAATAAGTATGTTTTCCGAAACAGTGATCGGAGTGGCGAACCCCTGGCTAACTTAGACCCAAGCACGCCCGGTCCTTACTATTTTGTACCAAATGTATAATTTAAGAAGTTACATAAGTAAGTAAGATTTGAGACTAAGGCCTTCCTATAGTTTATGTTATTGCTTGTCATGCTTGCCACATCGTGCATGTTTTCATCCCTTGTAGCATATGTTTAGCCCACGTCGTGCATGTTCTCACCCACATTGTGCATGTTTTCATCCATTGTGGGTATGTTGGTCCTCGTGGTGCAATGTTAGCTGTACGACCCTGATCAGGTCTACAGCCTATACCATGGCCATAGGTATTCTGCTCCCTCTTCGGAGGATGATGTTTTGTTCCCTCTTCGGAGAATGAAGTAAGTGTCATGACCCGCATACTGGCTATATGATTCTGCCTAGTCTCCATGAACTGTATGATGAGTTTTATTAATTATGATGTTAAGTTTCTAAAGTATGATGCATGTTTGAAACAAGTATGAATTTTTTATATATGTATTAAAGAATTCATACAATGATTTAAAGTATGAAATGCATTATTATGGCATTTGTTTTCTGCATATATCGATACTATGACTATTTTAAATGCATTTCTTATGGGGCTTTAGTACGATATAGTTACTGATTTGAAAAGAGAAATAAATGTTTATTCTAAAAGAATAACATAAGAATTATTTCTAAGATAGAGATAATCGAAGAAGTAATTATCCAATGATTGGATATTTACAAATCACTGTACTGTACTGTTTTTACTATACTGAAGAGAAGAGAAGTAACCACTGTTTTTATTACTGAACTGCCACGTGTTTTAAAGTATACTGAAGTGAAAAGAAATATGTGGTTTACTCCGTGGAAAAACGAAAATTACATCGTTTTGAAAACAACGAAATTAATATTCTTTACAGTTGCTTCTAGGTTCCGGAACAAGTATGGTATTCTAAAATACCTACCTTATTCTATCTGGATCCCTAGCCGACTGTAGTATCCTTCCTATATGTAAGCCTAGAGCCAGTTAGGAAGATTTTAAAGAAAATGAATAAAAAAAAATATTTTCAGCATATAGATAGCTGAATATCAAGTGTGATATATAACTTTCTTACTGAGCCGTGGTTTGCTCACTCCCCAATATTAACATTTCAGGTTTTGATGATTGTGAGATCCGATATTTGTGGATTACGACTACCGACTAAGATTTATGAGGTATGATCAATTATTTTCTGTATTTAGACATGTGTACAGTACTACTTATAGATTAATATAGGGGATGTATATAATATTAATTATTTTACGAAATTGTTTAACATTAAGTGGAAAGTGAAGTATCACAGACAGCCCAACCGGATAAGTTGCGTAAAATAAGGTGAAAAATATGGTAACAGGTCGTTACAACCTTAATTCATACTCCATAAAGTGTGACTTGCCAAAGTTAGCGTTCACATAATAACATACTCACACTTAATCAATTATAAGATTTGTAATTCACACACATTAATTCTTTTTCACCAAAGAGACATAAAATCATTAAATTGCACCATCATCACTTTCTATTAAGTGCCTTAGAGATATTCCACAAGGTCAAATTATATATATATATATATATATATATATATATATATTTTCAATATTCTAATAATATCCCTTAATATCAACCAATCATTTACATCACTCCTACCCTTTTATATATTTCCATAACATTTTCTTTCTCTAATAATTTAAATCAACATTCAATATTTTTCAAAGATCTTATTTACCTTCAATTAATCTCCTATTTGGTATTTAGGCAATATTAAAATACTACTACAATAACATTCCGCATCAATTTAACAATTTCCAATGTCATTCTTAACATTTCCACTCAATCAAATTTAATTCGATAAAACACTTCCTTAACATGCTACATCAATTCAATAAGTTTCTAACTTCATTCTATATTAGATCAATTAAATAAAATCTCTAACTACATAATCCTACAACCAACTAATATAAATATCTTACCTAGCATCAAAATTCGCAATTTAATCTCTCTAAAGCTCTATCAAGCTCTAATCATCACTTGCATAATCTCTACAATCTCCAAATCATATACATACTTAGAAAATTTCATGAATTATTCAATAATCTATTAAATAAATAACAATATAACAAAACTAAATTTCTCTACCCTTCTTCTTTTCTGTCTTTCTTTTCCTCTTTTTTTTCTTTCTGTTCTGTTCTCTCTCTTTCTTTTTTTCTTTTCTTCTGGTTCAGATCCACATCAGCCGGCTACTACTTATGCTAATGGCGGTAGGGACAGTAGGGAACAGCATCGTAGCTCCTCTTTTCTTTTTTTTTCTTTTTCTTTTCCTTTTTTCTCTCTTCTTCCTCTGTCACCATCGTGCCTTCCTTCATATCTGTCTTCACTGGTGACCAAGGTGGCAGTGGTGGTGCGAATCGGACAACGTCGCCTCCCATCCCCCTCCTCTTCCTTCTCTTTTTCCTTCTTCTCTTTTCTTTCTCTCTCGATCTGTTCTTTCTCTTCACTCTCCTCCTTAGCCGATGGTTCCCTCTTTCTCTTCACTACCGGTAGCTTCCCTTTCTTGGCCAGCCCGCTCTGCTCTATCTTTCTTTCTTTTTTTTTCTCATTGTCTGCACGAGGCAGAACAAGGGTGCAGCAAGCTTCCTTTTTTTATATTATTACTATTATTTTAAATCTTTTTAAATAAATATATAATATATATATCATATATTTTATATATATACATATATACATAAAATCCTTATAATAGAAGTTAATATATTTTATTATTTATTATATATATTTAATTAAATAACTTTATTGTTTATATATGTACATATATATTTGTACATATACATATACATATATATATATTTATAATGACCTATATATATTTTTGTTTCTTGACACTTATATATATACATTTATTTAGGTATAAGGAATAACGTACAATATATTTCTATTTCTTTAAATTTTAAATTTCTTTAATACCCAAAATTAATTTCGAAAATTCATAATTCAAAAGTGGAAATATGAGAACCACGTTTCCTACTACTGTACTATAAGTTCTTGAAGCGAGGTATCTCATAACTATTTTTGTATTTTGATTTTTGTAGGTATAGTGGTGATATTAGGCTATGGGCCTCACTAAGACTTATACAGTTCAGATGGAGACAAAACTCCACAGTATGAAAATTTGGAGTACAATAATATGATGGTAAGTTTTTGCAACTCAAAGTCATCTAGTTTGGTCATTTTTGAAAAGTGTGCAACAAATTTAAAAAAGCTTAATAGCCAAATAGACTCTCAACCTTTAGCATAAAATGGAATTAAACTCTCAACGTTTTATTGCGTGAAAATCAGTCCATAAACTTTTATTTTATTGTAAATAAACCCTCAACATTATAAAATTATGCAATTAAATCCAAATTTGTTAAATGACACCAACTTCTGTTAATATTGCACACGTGGCATGCCACGTGGTAGCCAACTAAGCTATCCACGTCAGCTTTCACGTTAAATGTCTAAATGGCAGTTAGTGTCATTTAACAGATTTGGACTTAATTGCATAATTTTAAAAGGCTGAGGGTTTATTTACAATGAAATAAAGTTTATGGCTGATTTTCACGTTATAAAACGTTGAGGGCTTAATTCCATTTTATGCTAAAGGTTGAGGGTCTATTGGGCTATTAAGCCATTTAAAAATGACAATTAAGGACATAGGTCGGATGAATTTTTGTAAATAACGGTCAAACCGAGTGGACTTTTGACCAACCAACAGAAGCATGATAATCTACGTGTGATAGAGTTTTGTACCATGCCATTAGATAGACTAAATCACACGCGAAGAATAAAATCTACGTGATTGGCCCGATAGGGGTATTTTCATAACTTCACCCTTACGGTCAATCAAACCTTAATAAAACCACTTCCAATGATTAGAATATGTTAAATAGTCATATCTTAGGATAAAATAAAATATTTGGAACTTAAATTGACTGATTAATAACGTTGTGAAAGTTTAAGGGCAAAATTGTCTGAAATCATTAAGTATAAGGGTATTTTGGTAAATCTGCCATTAAAATATCATTTTTATTAGAATTTTCTGGTTTTTGTCCTCCCTAATCTGACCTCCCTTCATCTTTTCTCAATTCCACCATAGCCAAGCTTAGTAAGTGAGAGAAAACACACCTTAAATCACTCTGAAATTGAAAATGTTCTTCACCAAACCTGTGCAGAACTCAGTGCTCTTCAATTTGGTACCAATTTCTCATCCAAAAGAGGCCAAAATCAAGGTGTGAGGCAACTAGCTAGATTTGGTCATCGCTTAGAGGTGAGAGAAAGTGAAGTTTTTCATGGTTTTAAGTCTTATTACTATGTGTTCTTCATGTTTAGCTAAGTGTTTGCGTTTAATTTGAATTAAAATCATGTAATTCACACCTTGAGGGTTTTGGCCATCATGCTTCCTATAAGTATAAGTGGTTGTTTGATGAACTATGGGTGTAGAAATGTTGAATAGCATGTGTAGAGGATGGATACAAGCTTAAATAAGCTTAAATTGTTGAAATAAATTGTATAAGCTTGTGTGTACTATTCGGCCAAGTGAAAGGTAGCTATGAATTGTGCTTATTTCAATATGTTTTGGGTACTAGGAGAATGTATAAATTAATAGAAGACTACCGATGAAATCGAAATAAAAAACGAAGTAGTTTTGACGCTAGTTGCAGTGTTAGCACCAGTATGAGATAGACCGATTTAGCAACTGCAGTAGAAAATTTAATAGATTTTAGAATGGAAAATATTCTTTTAGAGGGAGTATACTGATTTGATTTTATTTATATGAAATTTTGTAGCTTAGAAGTGAGTGGTGTGATTCGGGTGCTATCGAGCTTTTCGGTAAGAATCGAGAGGTAAGGAATATGTGTAGAAGACGTAGCAATACTATGATTGCATATTGGCTTTGAATATGATTTGATGGAATTATTTTAGAATGATTTGGATTGGAAATTGTGGAATTGCTACTAGGTTATAAATTGTGTTTTTGTGCAGGAAGGTTAGGATAAACTTAGCTGTTATACTGCCGAAATTTAGGAAAATTTATTTCAAATCTAGTATTCTCAACCAAGGATTTTGATGTGCTTTGAAATGGAATTTGGTGATATCTAAGAGATTTAAAAATCATATAGTTAGCTAGGAGCATAAAATTACAATTCAGTTTCTAAATCTAATTTTGTTAGTTTTTTCTGATTTTGTGATTTATACGAGTGATAGAAATGATTTTATACGTGAATAAAATATTTGAAACTCTGAAATATGAATTTAGAATATTTTATGAATTTTTATTTTTGAACTGCTATTATTTTGATTTTGATAAACTTATGACCCGTTTGAAAATACTAATTTACTGTTCTGAATCTGAAAATGTATTTGCTCGAAATATACATTGTTTTGAGATTGTTGGCCTCATAGTAACCTTCAAGCTTAATCATGCATTCTCAGTGTTTAATTATATGCTGTTAGACCTGCCAAGTCTTCAGCCCCGTAGATGTCACCTGGCAAGTGTACATTGTGGACCCTTTGACTATGACCATATGTCGTTACTAATCCTTCTGGGATTTCTATTTCATGCATGATACTGTTGGGTATAGCCTAGTCTCCATTATACTGCTACGAAATTGTTTTGTATTTGATTTCTGAATCTAATCGTATTTATGAAATCTGATTGAGTGTTCTGATTATTTGAGTGGGTTGATTTCTGAATATAAATAACTTAATTTGATTTATTGAGTGTTTGATTTTCTGAATCTTTTCGATTGATTTGACTTACCGATAAGTTTGATCATTAAATCTGATTATTTTCTAATTTAAATCCTGTATAAATTTTTGAATGCATTTTGATATATGAAATACTAGGTTCGAAAACTGTACTTTGAACAACATATTTTACTAGAAATAAATTATGCCCTATAGTCAAATTTAGGGATTGGGATACGTAAGGTGCTCCAAAGCATTCTCCTATACTCAGCTTGGTTGCCTAACCGATCATAGTATCTATCCTTTCATTGTGCCTAACTCTGGTTTTTAGCACTACATATTATTTTAAATATATTTTTATTATGCATGTAGACATGCATAGTATCAATACTTTTATACGTATTTGTTACTAGGCTTTCTTGAAATTCACCCCCTTTTTCCTCCAGATTATTTGCAGTAGAGTATTTGGTTTTGCGGAGGTCACTTTTGCCATATCCCTTAGGCGGTTCATAATCACCGTAGAGGCATACATTTTACTTTTAATATGTTCAGACTTTGTAATTACAATACTATGATATGTAAATAATGTACCAGGGATGTAAACATATTTTGTAAACTTATTGTAAATTTTTGTATATGTAAATATGATTAAATTATGGATTCCGGGTTTTGATTGTAAATAAATTTTGAGTGGATACTTGATAGACAGCCCAACCAACTATAAAATATGCGGTATGTGTGTTATTCAAATCGTGATAGGGAAAATTCTCGGTTATCACATAAGGTAAATATGTTTTATTAATTGGTACATTTATCTTTTAGCCCTTGAACTTATTGCAATTGGGTCCACCTCTTTATTAAACTATTTGATTGGAGATAATGCCCAAATTATAATTAAGGGTTTGGGACTTCAAGTTTTTACACTGTATTTTTAAGTCCATCTAGCCAAACATTTTTAGTCAGGCCCATTAATTATAATTTGACCTAATAACTTAATTAAGTTTACTTAAATAGACACATTTAATTAAGCTCAATTATAATTCTATCTAATAAATTCAAATGAGAAATTCCAAATTTCCCTAGACCAAAGAAAAATTTTAATATAAAATTCTAGAGCTTTTGTTTTTTAAAAGAAAAATATTGCAGTTTAATTGTTTTATTTTTATGTATTGATTTATTATGCTATAATATGAAACTATACATGGTTGGAAAGCTATTTGAGTCTACTTTCCATTTAATCAAATAAAATCAAAATTGAGTTTGCTATGAAAAGAAATTGATTTCTTACTAAAGAATATGTGTCACGACCCGTGACCACATTTTTCATCTTCTTATACACATCTTAACCGGTTGGGCTGTCTGTGATACTTCACTTGTACTGACTGTTAAACAATTTTACAATGTATTGTTTATATTATACACATCCCCTATCGTAATTTATCAGATAAGTAGTACTGTTGACATGTCTAAATACAGAGAATAAATGATCATACCTCAAATAAACAGTCGGTCTGACACATTGTCCTTCGTGTACAGCCAGGATCCACAATCCACTGAACTCACATTCATCAAAACCTGAAATGTTGAAAATTAAGGGGTGAGCAAAACCACGGCTCAGTAAGAGAATTATATGCCTCACTTGATACTCAGCTTCCTATATGCTAAAAAATCTTTTTCATTTTTCCTATGGGCTCTAAGCTCGCATGTAGGAAGGATACTACAGTCGGCTAGGGATCCGAATGGAGTAAGGTAGGTATTTTAGAATACCATACTTGTTACGGAACCTAGAAGCAACTGCAGAGAGAAATTTTCATTTTGTTTTGAATTAATAAATCCTTTTTCCTTTTCAATCTTTCATAACCTTTTTCATATTCTTTTTAAATTAATGCTTCTACGAAATAAAGCATTTCTATAAAATAATTAATATTCGTATATTCCTTGAAAAGAATGTTAGTTAAATCATCATTTTTCTTTAAAATTCATTTCATGTTTTAATGTACTCTCTTAATTAGAATCGTCCTTTAAAAAGCAAAATAAGCTATTAAGATCTATTCCATTCTTAAGTTCACAAGGCATCATTCTTTTTATCAGTATGATTAAGTGTGAACGAGACGAACATTCAAGTAGCACATGTTTGAGTGGCATATATAAACAAAATCCGTTATATCACACACATCATATGTCATGTGCACAAGATCTATTTCATCCTTCGACATTTGTTGCATCCCCATCAGAACTTAGACCTTTACTAACACATCAGAACACGTGCAGCACTTAGTTCCCAAAGGATTCTAAAGGTGGCTCACACGGTAAAGTCATCGAGTCTCTGCTCGGTTTGGCCTTTACTAACACATCAGAACACGTGCAGCACTTAGTTCCCGAAGGATTCTAGAGGTGGCTCACACGGTAAAGTCATCGAGTCTCTGCTCGGTTTGGCCTTTACTAACACATCAGAACACGTGCAGCACTTAGTTCCCAAAGGATTCTAGAGGTGGCTCACACGGTAAAGTCATCGAGTCTCTGCTCGGTTTGGCCTTTACTAACACATTAGAACACGTGCAGCACTTAGTTCCCGAAGGATTCTAGAGGTGGCTCACACGGTAAAGTCATCGAGTCTCTGCTCGGTTTGGCCTTTACTAACACATCAGAACACGTGCAGCACTTAGTTCCCGAAGGATTCTAGAGGTGGCTCACACGGTAAAGTCATTGAGTCTCTGCTCGGTTTGGCCTTTACGCCATATGTACTTTCCACTGTCTTATCAGATCTCATGTAGTACTTATGATCTCATATTCCATTTAAGACCATAGAAAGAATATTAGAATTATCATTTCTTCCTTTTTGAAAACATATTACATGTTTGTATCTCATGTCTTATAAGAATCATCTCACGGTACTATAATCAGTACCTAAATGAGCATTTTGTAAAAATTGCTATAATTCAATTGATTCTCTTATCATATTATATAAAACATGTTCTTTTCACATGTCACCCATCATGTATCACATTTTCCGGTTGGCATATTCCATCTTATGTAAAATACTTTCCTTTTTAACATATCACCAATCATTTATGGAGTCTAAGATAGACATCAATCTTATCATACTATAAACCTCGAAGGGTAAGAGAATACGCCGGTCAAATCTATACCCATAACCTATATTGTCTTCGGTGGATCACTGATTTAGGCGTCGACCGGGACTAAACAGGTCACATATCATGCATCAGCATGATAGGAATGCCAACCAGTCTCAAAACCGTATTTTCATCATAAAATAAACTTATATGGAATTTATATAAGTATAAAATTCCATAATTTAAAACCATAAGGGTTAAAATCCTTTAGTGAATATTTATAAAAATATTCATAAAAATATTCACTATATTTCACTTCATCTTTCGTCTCGTATTTCGTGTAATTTATCTATTTCGAGAATTTTCGGTGATTTCGTTGTTACCATTCTCGAATACATGAATATTTTAAAATTCCATCTCATTATATTCACGTTTTATGAAATTTAGTAATTTCCTCATGTTTCATGATTTACTATCGAAATTCGGAAATAAAATCATTTAATATGATTTTATAAAGTTTTTCTAAAATTTTTGGCAGCATAACGGCTGCCGATTTACTAACCTCCTGCACGGAAAATACAGTTTTAAATCTTTCAGCCAGTACTTCTTCCCAAATTATTTTCAGCAAATCATGCATCATAATAATTTTCATAAAATATTTGCATAAATATTTCAATTTAAAATATGCAGACTGAGTATCCTTACAGTGCTGCACATGCATCCCTTACCTTTTCCGGGTCGGCGACTTCCGCTTATCGATCGCGCCCGCACTCCATTTCTCCCGATTCCTTATCCCGATTGCTGAAAATAATTTCTAGAATTAAAATTCTAATTTTTAGAATTTTTTCATTATTTATTTAATTTTTTTGAATTTAAATTTCCGGGGAATTTCTTACCGAATTTTCGTAAATGTCCGGGTTGTCGAATTTCCGGGAATTTTCCGAATTCCCGAAATTCTCCTTTTTCCTCTTTTTCTTCCTTTTTCCTCTTTTTCTTTTCTTTCTTTCTTTTCTTTTTCTTTTTCTTTTTTTTTTCCTTTTTCTTTTCTTTTTCTTTTCTTTTTTTCTTCTTCCTTTCCCGGTCAGACCGGTTCAGACCGGTCCAGCTCCTTTCCTCGCCAGTTCCTCGCCGGCGGCTGGTTCTCCGGCGGTTCAGGCGTCCCTCAGCTGGCCGGCTGCACGACGAACTTGCCGGTGCCCTCCGTTTGCCCTGGATCTGCGACACGGTGGCGGATCGAGGCGGTTTTGCCTCGGTTTCTTCTTCCTCTTCGCCGGCGTTCCTCCGCCGTCCATTGCGTCTCCGGTGGCCTCCATCAGCTTCCTCTTCCTCTGGTGAAGCTTTGGTGGTGGTGGCAGCCACCGATTCGGCCGGCACCGCCGTCGGCATTTTCCTTTTCCTTCCCGATTTTCCTTCGTTTCTTCCTCTGTTTCCTTCTTTTCTTCCGCCGCCGACAGCTTCCTCCCTCTCTTCCTTTGCCGGCGACGTCGTCTGCACCTTTTTCTCTCGCCGGCGGTGGCATCTCCGCCACCGATGGTTGCGGCTGGGAGGGTCGGGATTCCTCCCCCCGATCCTTCCTTTCTTTTCTGTTTTAGTTTTATTTCCTCTTTTAGTTTTTGTCTTCTTTCCATTTTTAGTATACTATATACTATATATTATACCATATATTTTATACATATAATATATATTATATGTTATACATACATTATTTCATACATAATGTTATACAATATTTATTATACATAAAATATATCTTGTACATTACAAAATACATGTCTAGTGTATATATATATATGTATATTCATATACTTAAATAACTTTTATATATACAAATTATATAAATGCTATAATAAAATATTTATACATATAAACTTTAATACAAAATAACATTTACTTTTCTTATATATTCATATACTATTATTTAAAACAATAATATATATATTTCATATATATATATGTATATCTGTACATATATATTTATAATTATATAAATACATTTTATAATATACACGTGTATTTATTTAAGACAAAATAGTATATATTTCATTTTTTTTATATATACTAATATTCATATACATACATATGTATTTATATAAAAACATGTGTAAATATATTTATATAATTTAATTATATAAATATATAATATACGCATTTTTATTTTATTAATTTTGGATTTCCATTAATCCAATTTAAATTCCTCCTTTTCTTATTTTCAATAACTCCGACTTTATTATTATTATTATTTTTTTATTTTCATTTAATTTCCTCACTTTTCTTAATTTCGGGAATTTCAACTATATTCCCATCTCGTAAATAAATTTTATTTATTTACTTTAATTTATTTATTTCCAATAATTGAAAATTTTACGGTTATCACATTCTCCCCACCTTAAGAAATTCGGTCCTCCGAATTTAACTTAAGTCCAAAGGTGGTACATGCCGTATACTTATGGCTTCTGACCTTTAGTTCATCCTCCAAATAATACTGCCAGTACACTCTCAATATCAATAGTACTTTAGACCACTACATGTTGTCTTTCATCATATATGTCTATGCTCATGTAATTTCATTTGCGCAAATCCAGAGTTATTCACTTTACTCTTTTCATATAAGAGCCATACGTAATAATTTTAACATTACAGCTGATTTATGCTGTTCAACATCCATTCTTCTCACTTAGTGCTTAGTCGACATCATTTGGTGCTATCATGTACTCCTATCGATCAATTATATGTAAGTGTCCCAGTAACTTTCGCATCTCATGCACACGCTCTCTCAATAACATGGAGCGTTTACATCTCACGCTCATATATATAAATATATATCAGTATAGAGCGATGCTATCAATACACTTGGGATCTCAAAGCCTTTTGCTATCTCTCGTTAGCATATGGCAACACAGAGACTCCCATCACATGTAAGGCTCACTGGAAACTATACATACGCATTCACACCGTTTAACACTTATACTTCGACTAAGGCACTAGAGAATCTAAGAGTCTGATAATGGAGAATGATTCTATTTAGATCATCAGTCTTTAATCACTTCCATATCATCATTTCTCTTTTGGATTTATTGTCCACAATGTTCATTTTCACACTTATTCCATCAAGGCTGTATATCATTGCAAATTTTACTGTTAATTATCTCTTACAGTAATAAATCATGAGACAATTATTTTCTCTCCCTGTCTCTTTTCATGTAGTATGGTCATTACATCTCTTACGCTTATGGTATATTCAATATCATTTAAATTTTAGAATATACACAGGAATATACTCTTTCCATAATTTAGATTCTGTGATTGAATCCTCGAACTATCCATTTAAGCACCACATTATCTATACAATTCCACCATCTCTATCATTTCGAGGTGGCTATTTATTCAAACATTTCTTTTTATATACTGGCAGTGAACATATCAATTATCTTACTCCTTGGGGTATCATTACTTTCACTTATCAGTTCTGGCTTTGATTTTACATCTTGCCACAGTTATGTGATAACCAACACCATTCACTTTCAGTCTTACTGCGGGAACTGTTTCATATTAATGTTCCCTTCTCGTCATGCAATTTATTTCCTTATCTCACTTTCATTTTCGTTTTCATATTTTTACTCTCATTCTTTTTTTTTTGTCAGTTTTCTCGATTGGTATGGTACTATACAGTTAAGATCTTTTAAAATCTCGCATACCATCTATTCTTTACACTTATCCATCTGCCGACTTTAATTTCTTTAATTAGATCTCGTCTATAGGGCAGCCAGGCTCATCACTCTTTTATAAGCTGGCAGTAGTATTTAGCTAGACTCATTACTTTCGTATCTCAATCATTATTTTATATCATAGACAAGTTCACTGTCATCCTGTCGTTTCGAGATCTTATCTCTCAAGAGGAGATGCTGTCTAGCCAAATTTCTTAGTTGTTAATCTTAGCACAATTCCACAGCCTTTAAGAGTTTAAGGATTATATCACAATGCTGCTCATGTTCCATTTATACTTTAGACTCTATCAATATTTTAGCAATTTTCTCTTGTAAGGATGCCTCATTCTTTAGGCTTGTATACTTTACAAGGCAACTCATTACCCTTGTAACTTCAATAAGAACTCGTAAAATTCACTCCGAGTTCAAATCATCATCTTATGGATACAAATCTTCAATCTTTTATCTAATGACACTTTATACTGAGGCTAGTCTTATTAGTTCCTCACATATCTCAAATCAGATCAAGAAAGCGTCTATTTTCATGTAGATGAATACTTGTTCTTCACCAGAACTTTATCAATGGTAGGAAATTAATACATCATTTTTAATTCATCTACATCTCAATATCATTTGTATTTCTCTCATTTACACTTATACAGATAATTCCATTATTCTCAATTTGTCATTATCTGTATTTTCGTCATTCAGACCTTTACACGTGAATTTCATTATTCACACTATTTTCAGAGTTATTTTCTTAAACTTTTCGGATTCTTTCTACATCCTCCGATATAAGCTTAGAATTTAACTTCATATTCAAAATCGAGTCAATGTTATATCGATTCCTCAAATTTATATAACTCTAGAAGTTTTATCGGAAATCAAATCTGATATTTTCTTTAATCATACATTTCTTATCATCTTGTGACCATCGTTCTTCAACTTTTCATCTGATTATGCCTTTTACAAAGATTGTTCTTATAAGCTCCTTATACGTCTCCGATTAAATCATATTTAAGGCATCACTTCCATATAATATTTATTTGTTCTTCATAAGAATTTTAGTGTATAACCAAAAATTTTAATACATCATTTAATTCATCCTCAAATCATATCATTTGTATTTCCATCCTTTACTTCGATACTAGTGGATTTCATCATCCATAACATTTTCCAAAAATTATTTTCTTGAGCTTGTTGGATTTCTTCTATATTATTCGATACAAGCTTAAGAATAAATTTCATATCCACAATCGAGTCAACATTCACCTGATTTCTCAATCTATGTTACTCTGGAATTTATCGGGATTCTGATCCGATAGTTTCTTTAACCACACTTCTTTTATCATTTTGGACCTTCATCATTGTGTCCCATCATTTCACAGTGTATTCTCAAGGCAGAGACATTCAATGTTCAAATCATTTTGATACATACTCTACCTTGATTTCATTACTTAGTCATACTTTACAGCATTACGAATCTCATTCTAGTAAGCTGTATCAAGTACAATGTTTATCAACACACTTTACAGCTACTCGTTTCAATTCAATTATTCACTTTAAAACCATTTCCATTTACTAAATTCAGGCTTTGTTCCTTCGAGTATATTCTCCACAAGGTTTGAACCTTGGCACCCTTACGTACCTAGTTCCTTACACTCGTGTTATCACTAAGCTTCTTGTAAGAGTCCCGCCTGTTCGAATCGACCGTTGGCGAGCATTCCCTAGACGATTCCTTTCGCCCAGGTTTACCCTTACTAGTGAGTCGGCGATGACATAGTTCGCCTATATCGCATAACACATGATCCACTACAGGTCGCCCATCACAGTTCTGTCTCAAGGGTCCTGAAAAATTTAGGTTACCTGTCATCTTCTTTTTATCACTTCACTATTCTTATAATTATTCTCTAACTTACAGTACTCCACACAGTACTTCATTCTGTAGCACATATTTCAAGATATGTCGGTTCTATATACGATTATCAGTTTGATACCTCAAAATAATAAAACGTATAGAACCATAAGTAACCACACCAGTATGTATTTCATTATCGATACTGTTCACCTCATCAGTCAATTCCTGTAATCATCTCACTCTTCATAGTATTCAACGATCCCGTTCAGCACACTCTTAATTTTTTCGACCCTTACAACCAATAACCGGGTCAATCATCTGATGACATTCCACTACACTCTTTGGATCGCATCATATAAGGCCCCGGCCCGTCCGCCGTTCGTCTATACACGTTTTATTGTGATGCCTCGGATTTGCCGGTCTCAAGCCGGGGGGGCCCGAGCCGCACCACTCATCCGTACTCGTTTTATTGTAAGGACCGGGAGTGCCTGGATCTCCGTTAACCAGGGATTTACCACCCCAGTATCTTACTCATACGTACTGTCCGCTCTGGGTTCTAGAGGTGGCCCTCGTCACACAGACGTGGCACTTAGTCCCTCACGGATTGTTTTATTGTAAAGCCCAGGATTTACCACTATGGCCCAAAGTCCACTCGTGGAGAGGCCCTGGCCGCCTCACTCAATCGTACGGTTATCCCCTATGGCCCACAGTCCACTCGGGGTTTTTCTTTTGCGTCCGTAATCTAAGTGTTAGTGGAATCAGTAACAGGGATCGTTAGATTCATATGACATCTTCTATGCCATTAATAATTCCATTACTATCAATGAATTCCAATTCAGCTCGGTTTTAACACTATTCCGAACATCGCCCAATATAGGGGCATTTTCGTCATTTCGACATTTATTTCTATCTCCTCAATATACATTCAAATCAATGAACTGATCATCTATGTGTTGATAGTATCCTTTCTGATACTTATAACAGCAAGCTAGATCTCATTCGATTTTCGACAGAGAAGTTCACTAAAATCCACAATGGGATTAATTTACTTGTAATTCACCTTTATAACATTAATTTCTCTGTCAAATTGATCAATTCCAACTTCTGGTGATCTATTTCGACTCCCAGTAAAATTTTGGGGTAGGGGTATTTTGGTCATTTTTGGCTAAAAATTTTCTCTCTCTTCAAATTACCCTCAATCGGTGATCTTAAAGTCTATTTAATGATGATATTTTATTCCCCTATTTTATACCATCACTTTCAGGTCTCAGTTCGGTTCGGACAGAAAAGTACTGGTGGGGCCCTCACCGAGTCCATTTCTGTTCCTTACCGAACAGGCCTTCATTTAGACTAGAAAAATCACCAATAATTCGGTAATTTTTGAGCCTATTTTCTTCTTTAACATTCTCAGTTTATACTTTCTCACTCCCTTTAAATCATTTTACTCTATTTACAATCATTTATCTTCTCTATGTATTCAGACGACACAGTACTACCGGGGATGTTTAACTCTTTTCCTTCCAAAAGTATCCACAGACATCAGGCCAACCATTACTCTGATACCACTAAATCTGTCACGACCCGTGACCACATTTTTCATCTTCTTATACACATCTTAACCGGTTGGGTTGTCTGTGATACTTCACTTGTACTGACTGTTAAACAATTTTACAATGTATTGTTTATATTATACACATCCCCTATCGTAATTTATCAGATAAGTAGTACTGTTGACATATCTAAATACAGAGAATAAATGATCATACCTCAAATAAACAGTCGGTCTGACACATTGTCCTTCGTGTACAGCCAGGATCCACAATCCACTGAACTCACATTCATCAAAACCTGAAATGTTGAAAATTAAGGGGTGAGCAAAACCACGACTCAGTAAGAGAATTATATGCCTCACTTAATGTCACGACCCGTGACCACATTTTTTTATCTTCTTATACACATCTTAACCGGTTGGGCTGTCTGTGATACTTCACTTGTACTGACTGTTAAACAATTTTACAATGTATTGTTTATATTATACACATCCCCTATCGTAATTTATCAGATAAGTAGTACTGTTGACATGTCTAAATACAGAGAATAAATGATCATACCTCCAATAAATAGTCGGTTTGACACATTGTCCTTCGTGTACAGCCAGGATCCACAATCCACTGAACTCACATTCATCAAAACCTGAAATGTTGAAAATTAAGGGGTGAGCAAAACCACGGCTCAGTAAGAGAATTATATGCCTCACTTGATACTCAGCTTCCTATATGCTGAAAATCTTTTTCATTTTTCCTATGGGCTCTAGGCTCGCATGTAGGAAAGATACTACAGTCGGCTAGGGATCCGAATGGAGTAAGGTAGGTATTTTAGAATACCATACTTGTTACGGAACCTAGAAGCAACTGTAGAGAGAATTTTCATTTCGTTTTGAATTAATCAATCCTTTTCTCTTTCAAACTTTCATAACCTTTTTCATATGCTTTTCAAAATAATGCTTCTATGAAACAAAGCATTTAAATAAAATAATTAATATTCGTATATTCCTTAAAAAGAATATTAGTTAAATCATCATCTTATTTCTTTAAAACTTATTTCATGTTTTAATGTACTCTCTTAATTAGTTCCGTCCTCTAAAAAGCAAAATAAGCTATAAAATCTATTTCATTTTTATTGTCAAGGCCCAGCCCGTATCACCAGGCCGTCAACTGGCATCCCCTTGGCCCATCGACCCCAGGTTTACCTCGACTCAACCGTATTGTCCGCTCTGGACTCTAGAGGTGGCTCTCACGGTTCAATCATCGAGTCTCTGCTCGGTATGGCCTGTACTGAAACATCAGAACACGTGTAGCACTTAGTTCCCGAAGGACTCTAGAGGTGGCTCCCACGGTTCAATCATCGAGTCTCTGCTCGGTATGGCCTGTACTGAAACATCAGAACACGTGTAGCACTTAGTTCCCGAAGGACTCTAGAGGTGGCTCCCACGGTTCAATCATCGAGTCTCTGCTCGGTATGGCCTGTACTGAAACATCAGAACACGTGTAGCACTTAGTTCCCGAAGGACTCTAGAGGTGGCTCCCACGGTTCAATCATCGAGTCTCTGATCGGTATGGCCTTTATGCCATGTGTACTTTCCACTGTCTTATCAGATCTCATGTAGTACTTATGATCTAATATTTCATTTGAGACCATAGAAAGAATAATAGAATTATCATTTCTTCCTTTTGAAAACATATTACCTATCATTTATGGAGTCTAGGATAGACATCAATCTTATCATACTGTATACCTCGGAGGGTAAGGAAGTACATCGGTCAAATCTATGACCATAACCTATATTGTCCTTGGTGGATCATTGATTGGACGTCGACCGGGACTAAACATATCACATATCATGCATCAGCATGATAAGAATACCAACCAGTCTCAAAACCGTAATTCTCATCATAAAATACACCTTTATGGAATTTATATAAATATATAATTCCATGATTTAAAATCATAAGAGTTAAAATCCTTTAGTGAATATTTATAAAAATATTCATAAGAATACGCACCATATTTCACTTCATCTTTCGTCTCGTAATTCGTGTAATTTATCTATTCCGAGAATTTTCGGTGGTTTCATTATCACCATTCTCGAATACATGAATATCTTAAAATTTCATCTCATTATATTCATGTTTTATGAAATTTAGTAATTTCCTCATGTTTTGTGATTTACTATCGAAATTCGGAAAAAAAAATCATTTAATATGATTTTATAAAGTTTTTTCTAAAATTTTCGGCAGCATAACGGCTGCCGATTTACTAACCTCCTGCACGGAAAATACAGTTTAAAATCTTTCAGCCAGTACTTCTTCCCAAATTATTTTCAGCAAATCATGCATCATAATAATTTTCATAAAATAATTGCATAAAATATTTCAAAGTAAATTATGCAGACTGAGTATCCTTACAGTGCTGCACATGCATCCCTTACCTTTTTCTGGGTCGGCGAATTCCGCTTATCGATCGCGCCCGTACTCCATTTCTCCCGATTCCTTATCCCGATTGCTGATAATAATTTCTGGAATTAAAATTCTAATTTTTTAGAATTTTTCATAATTTATTTAATTTTTTCTGAAAATTAAATCTCTGGAAGATTTCTTACCGAATTTTGTAAAATCCCGGGTTGTCGAATTTTCGAAAATTTTCCGAATTTCGAAATTCTCCTTTTTCCTCTTTTTCTTCCTTTTTCTTCCTTTTTCCTCTTTTTCTTTTCTTTCTTTCTTTTCTTTTTCTTTTTCTTTTTCTTTTTCCTTTTTCTTTTCTTTTTCTTTTCTTTTTTCTTCTTCCTTTCCCGGTCAGACCGGTTCAGACGGGTCCAGCTCCTTTCCTCGCCGGTTCCTCGCTGGCGGCCGGTTCTCCGACGGTTCAGGCTTCCCTCAGCTGGCCGGCTGCACTACGAACTTGTCGGTGCCTTCCGTTTGCCCTGGATCGGCGGCACGGCGGTGGATCGAGGCGGTTTTGCCTCGGTTTCTTCTTCCTCTTCGCCGGCGTTCCTCTTCGCCGGCGTTCCTACGCCGTCCATTGCACCTCCGGTGGCCTCCATTGGTTCCCTCTTCTTCCGTCGATGCTTCGGCTGTGATGGCGGCGGCCGGTTTGGCCGGCAATCGCCAGATCTGGTTTCTCCTCTTCTCGGCTTCCGCCGTGATTTTGCTTCTGTTTTCCTTCTTCCTTCCGTCGCCGGTGGTTTCCCTGCCTTCTTCCTTGGCCGGTGACGCATCCCCTTCCTTTTCCCTCGACGGCGGTGGCAGCTCCGCCACCGTCGGCCTCACGTGGGGGGGGTATCGGGTTTGCTTCCCGATCCTACCTTTCTCTTCTTTTTTTTTGTTTTGTTTCTATTTTTGGGTTATTTCTATTTCCCTTTTTTGTAATATAATACATACTATATATTATACACTATCATTTATATTTTATACTTATAATATATATTATATATATCATACATATATTATTTCATTTTAATGTAATACAATATACAATATATATTATATACATAAATTATATATATTGTATATTACAAAATATATATCTTGTATATATATATGTATGTATATTTATATACTTTAAAAATAAATAACCTTTACATGTACAAATTTTATAGATGGTATAATATAATATTTACACATTTAAACTTTAATATAAAACCACATTTACTTTTCTTCTATATTCATATACTTTTATTTAAAGTAATAATATATATATTTCATATATATATCTGTACATATATATTTATAATTATATAAATACATTTTATAATATACACATGTATTTATTTAAGACAAAATAGTATATATTTCATTTTATAATATATACTAATATTCATATACATACATATGTATTTATATAAAAACATGTGTAAATATATTTATGTAATTTAATTATATAAATATATAATATACGCATTTTTATTTTATAAATTTTGGATTTTCATTAATCCAATTTAAATTCCTCCTTTCATTTTCCATAACTCCGACTTTATTTTTATTTTCATTTAATTTCCTTCACACGAATTTCCTTATTCATCACTTCCTCATTTCTCAGGATTTTCACCAATATCCCGTTTCTCGCAAATTTTATTTATTTCCCCTTATTTAATTTCTCTAATATTTATTTTCAATATTTCTAATTTCCAAAATGGAAAAATTTACGGTTATCACATCCTCCCCACCTTAAGAAATTCGGTCCTCCGAATTTAACTTAAGTCCAAAGGTGGTACATGTCGTACACTTACGACTTCTGACCTCTAGTTCATCCTCCAAGTAATACTGCCAGCACACTTTCAACTTCAACAATACTTTAGACCATTACATGCTATCTTTCATCGTATATGTCTATACTCCCGTAAGTTCATTTCTCAAATCGGGAGTTATTCCCTTTTATTCTTTTCATATAAGAGTCCATACACAATATTTTTCATATTACAGCCGATCTATGCTGTTTATCATCCATTCTTCTCACTTAGTGTCGAGTCGACAAAATATGGTACTATCATGTACTCATATCGATCAATTATATGTAAGTGTCCCAGTAGCTTTTACATCTCATGCACACGCTCTCTCAATATCATGGAGCGTTTACATCTCACGCTCATATATAAAAATATATCAGTCTGGAGCGGTGCTATCAATACACTTGGGATCTCAAAGCCTTTTGCTATCTCTCATTAGCATATGGCAACACAGAGACTCCCATCACATGTAAGGCTCACTGGAAACTGTACATACACATTCACACCGTTTAACACTTATACTTCGACTAAGGCACTAGAGAATCTAGATGTCTGATAATGGAAAGTGATTCTATTTAGATCATCAGTCTTTAATCACTTCCATATCATCATTCCTCTTTTGGACTCTTTATTGTCCAAAATGTTCATTTTCGCACTTATTCCATCAATGCTCATCTCATTTGCCGATTTTACTATTAATCATCTCTTACAGTAATTAAATCATGAGACAATCATTTTCTCTCCATGTCTCTTTTCATGTAGTATGGTCATTACATCTCTTACTCTTATGGTATATTCAATATCATTTAAATTTTAGAATATACCTGAGAATATACTCTTTTTATAATTTAGATTCTGTGATTGAATCCTCGAATTATCCATTTAAGCACCACATTATTTATACAATTCCACCATCTCTATCATTTCGAGGTGGTTATATGTACAAACATTTCTTATTTATATACTGGCAGTAAACATATCAGTTATCTTACTCCTTGGAGTATCATTACTTTCACTTATCAATTCTGGCTTTGATTTTACATCTTGCCACATTTATGTGATAACCAACACAATTCACTCTCAGTCTTAACTTCGGGAACTGTTTCATATTGATGTTCCCTTCTCATCATGCAATTTATTTCCTTATTCCACTTTCAGTTTCGTTTTCATATTTTTACTCTTATCCTTTTTGTCAGTTTTCTCGATTGGTATGGTACTATACAGCTAAGATCTTTTAAAGTCTCGCATACCATCTATTCTTTACACTTATCCATCTGCCAACTTTAATTTCTTTAATTAGATCTCGTCTATAGAGCAGCCAGTCTCATCACTCTTTTATAGGCTGGCAGTAGTATTTAGCTAGACTCATTACTTTCGTATCTCAATCATTATCTTTATATCATAGACAGGTTCACTGTCATCCTGTCGTTTCGAGATTTTATATCTCAAGAAGAGATACTGTCTAGCCAAATTTCTTAGTTGCAAATCTTAGCACAATCCCATAGCCTTTAAGAGTTTAAGGATCATATCACAATGCTGCTCATGTTCCATTTATACTTTGGACTCTATCAGTATTTCATCCATTTACTCATGTAAGAATGCCTCATTCTTCAGGCTTATATACTTTACAAGGCAACTCATTACCCTTGTAACTTCAATAGGAACTCGTAAAATTCACTTCGAGTTCAAATCATCATCTTATGGACACCAACCTTCAATCTTTTATCTAAGGACGCTTTATACAGCAGCTTGTCTTATTTACTCCTCACGTATCTCTAATCAGATCAATAAAGCGTCTATTTTCACGTAGATTAATACTTGTTCTTCACCAGAACTTCATCAATGATAGAAATTTAATATATCCTTTTTGATTCGTCTACAGCTCAACATCATTTGCATTTCTCTCATTTACACCTATACAGATAACTTCTTTATTCTCAAATTTTTTTTTCATTATCAGTTTTTTCGTCATCCAGACTTCTACACGTGAATTTCATCATTCACACATTTTCCAGAGTTATTTTCTTAAGCTTTTCAGATTCTTTCTACATCCTCCGATATAAACTTAGAATTTAACTTCATATTTAAAATCAAATCAGTGTTATCTCGATTCCTCTAATTTATATAACTTTGGAAGTTTTATCGAAAATCAAATCTGATACTTTCTTTAATCGTACCTTTCTTATCATCTTGTGACCATCGTTCTTTAACTTTTCATCTGATGATGCCTTTTACAAAGATTGCTCTTATAAGCTCCTTGTACATCTCCGATTAAATCATATTTAAGGCATCACTTCCATATAGATATTTATTTGTTCTTCATACGAACTTTAGTGTATAATAAAAATGTTAATATATCATTTAATTCATCCTTAAATCGTGTCATTTGTATTTCCATCCTCTACATCGATAAATGTGAATTTCATCATCCACAATATTTTCCAAAAATTCTTTTCTTAAGCTTGTTGGATTTCTTCCATATTCTTCGATACAAGCTTAAGAATAAATTTCATATCCACGATCGAATCAACATTAACCTGATTTCTCAATTATGTTACTCTGAAATTTATCGGGATTCTCATCCGATAGTTTCTTTAACCACACTTCTCTTATCATTTTGGACCTTCATCATTGTGTCCCATCATTTCACAATTCTGTCTCAAGGGTCCTGAAGAATTTTAGGTTCGCTGTCATCTTCTTTTTATCACTTCACTATTCTTATAATTATTCTCTAGCTTACAGTACTCCACACAGTACTTCATTCTGTAGCACATATTTCAGAGTTCGAAAATCAAAAAATTCAGAAATCAGAAATAACAAAAAGTGGAGACATGGCAGTAACTCAGTATACATCAAGCAGCAAAGATATCCTACAAGGATAATAACAGATAGGCGTGTGGCCATAGTCCAAGTGGTCTACAGTGAACATTGATCAGGTGTCATCTGTGGCCGCTGCGGACTGGATCAAATCACACAGCAACATAGTGCACAAAATTCATATCAGATACAAATACTGTAGGCCCCGAAGGTCACACTACAGCCAGATACTATAGGCCCCGAAGGTCAGCTGCAGCCAGACACTGCTGGATGATGGTTAGCCAATGTCTCAAAACAAAAGTTTCATAGTTTGGAGTTCAAATCCGTAAGTCAAATCATACAGATATTGATAAAAGTTCATAAAGCAGATCATCGTAGAAAATCATAATTATTTTCCAAATATTTAAAAACTTAGTAATTTTCAACAATATATATATATAAAGAAAAAAAATAGATTTTTAGAGCCATGATTTATAATAAATTCGTAAAACCAAATTCAAGACGGAAAAATCACAAGACTTTAAAATCATGAAATTTAATAAGCTTTCAATAAAAACTGAATTCTTTAGATAATTCATGCTAATGCAGAGTTTCATAAGTCTTAGTTCGAAAGAGTATTTTCAAAACTCATAAAGGTTCCGAAACCAATTAAAATGCAAGGAATTTCAGAAATCTGAAATTTCACAACTTTTTATAAATATTTCTAAAACACTAAAGTTTGGTAATTTCCATAAGATAAAATTTAATTTAAATATTCATGATTATGCTAAAATCAGGCAACTTAATATTTCAAGACTGAATTCCTTAAGAAAGTTCTATCCTTAAGAAGTTTCTTACCTTTTTAGCTGAAATCGCAAAAATCAATATTCTTACGAAAATTCGATAGCATAACGATATCAAATTTCTAAAGTCTCTTGCAAATCATTTGTAGTTCATAAAACACAATGCAATTGATCTTAAAATCATTTCATTTTTCATAGTATTTAACGATCCCGTTCAATACACTCTTAATTTTTCGACCCTTACAGTCAATAACCGGGTCAATCATCTGATGACATTTCACTACACTCTTTGGATCGCATCATATAAGGCCCCGGCTCGTTCGCCTTCCGCCCGTACACAATTGTGACGGACCAACTGTGAGATCTCATTTTCTTATACTATAGTTGTACATGTATATGAACAAATTATCAATAAAGAAATTATTGATAATATTTTGAGGAATTAAATATATAAGAATAGTGTCTTTTACATAGAGAATTTTAATTCTAGATGAAATAAATATAAGTATGGAAATTATTACATAAAGGATGGAATAAATAATTAAATGGATATTGCAAATTTTAATTTGGACAAAATGGAAGAGTGTTGGCGGCATGGAGAAATGAAAGAATAAGAAGAAAGAAAAGGAAGTTTCGGTTGATCTAAATGGCTAATAGAAGTAAAGGTTAATTTTCTTGACTTCATACATGGTAACACTAGACTTTTGACAACCTAAGATATAATAGAAAAGGAAGCATGACTTCGGTTTGGACAAGTGAATAATAGGAAAACAAGAGAATAAAATATGAAGTAACCAATAAAGGAAGACACAAGAAAGTCTTCCTCACGTTTTTGTCCTAGGTTGGCAGAAGCTATAACAATGACTTTGGTTCATTTCCTTGCTTTACCGAAGACCAAACCATAACATTGACTTATGTTGATTTTTGCTGCACCAAAGAGTAAGCAATAACAAGATAAGAAAAGAACTAAAGCAAGGAAAAGATGGGAAAGTCAGAAAACGTGGGCTGCATGAAAGAAAAGAGAGTGTAGCCGGTTGGAGAAGAAGAAGCATTAAACAAAAGAAAAGATATAAACATTAAAGAAAGGTTTTAATGAAGTTGGCAAAAAGTCCAACAAATATATATTTTGTGCTATAAAATCCTCTTTCCATCGTGACCTTCATCTCCAGCCATTCTCATCACCGAAAATTGCTCTGTTTTATTTCAACTGTGTAGCCTACTATCCATAGCAAAACCATGCATAACCTTTAGTGAATAAACCAAGTTTTTGGAAGGAAAACAGACCTTGGATATTAAGCTTACAAAACCTCAAAGAAGCTAGCACAAAAACCCTCAAAACAGGAGGCAATTCACGTGGACAGATTTGTTCTTTTATACAGGTAATGTCCAACTCAGTTTTTAAGATTTTTATCCTTTGATTTTGCATGTAATGATCAAGAATATGTTAGTCACAGCCTTGTTTGAAGTAAATACATGTAAAATGAAAACCCTAGTTCAATAAGGAGAATTTAGAATGAAAATAGGATGATGCTAATGGTGATTTACGTGAAGATGGAATGCAAAATAGGCATGAACCGAAAACAAGCTGGAAAATTAAGAACCGAACCAGTCAAGGAAAATATGAAAAGGAAATAAAAACCTATAAGTTATGTACTAGGGTTGAATAAGTTAAGAAAGAGTGAGTTGATAGGAAATGAATACCACGTGAACCTTGAAGAAAAAGAGGAGAAGTTGTCGGCTTGAATAGAAATGAAGCAGAAAATAATTAAAGCTTGGTTGAAGAAGTTGTGAATTACGTGAGTTGAAGAAGAAGAAGAAGAAAAATAAACCAATAAAATGATGTTCCTTAAAGTCAAAGAAAATGGCTGGAAGAAAGAAGGTAAGTGGCTGGTTGTACAGCCGAAACACAAGTGAGAACAGGTGACTAAAAGTCCAGCCGAAATTAAAGAAAAATTTGGTAGTGTGAATGATCTGTTTGCTGACCTTTAGGTATGAAAAATAATATAAATTACACAGCATAAAATTTTATTATATGGGGAAATATTATAAGATAAAGTAGAGGCTAAAGTGGACTGAAGAAATGGGGCTGTACGTGGAAAAGAAGACATGGCTGGGAAGACAACCGAAATAGGAAATAAAGGAGAGAAGAAGAGGCTAACCTTGGCTGATTTTGTGGGTATGAATACTAGACTTTTTGGCAACCTAGAACATGCTAGATATGACCATGAAGTAGGAACTAAATGGAAGCCAACGTGAACTGCAGAAAATAGAAAAGAAAGAAGGCTCATGCATGCAACCAACGTAAAGAGAATAAAAGGGAAAGAAAGTTCATGGTTTGGGGTCAACAATGGTAGGAAAAATAAAAGAAAGAAATACTTAAGTTGACCTAATTGGATTGGAAAATTTAAGTGGAATAATTGGCAAACTTAGAAGGTTGAAAATATACAAGGATAAAATAAATATAATACTATGGAAAATGGAAATTTTAAGCCAAATAGGCTTAGTAAATGAAGATGAATATTCAGCTATGACATTGGACCAAGGGAAAGGAGGAGAAAATTGGTCAATTAAAGTGGCATCATAGAAAAAAAAATATATATATATATATGTTATGGGGGAGTAAGTCACTTAGGACATTCAAGGTCATTCGGCTACAATGTGAAATTTTAAGAAATTATAATATTCTAAGTAATAAGAATTTAATTAAGAATTAGACAAGGAGGAAATTTAATACCGAAAATTAATTATATCAAATTTTGATTTGGCAGTTTATAATTCGGAGAGATAAGAAGCATAAGGGTGCAACATAAGGCGTTGCTCTACAGTGTACTGAGGTAAGGGATGTAATTTAAAGTTGTGATGGTGTCCCTTACTTTCATCGCAAATTTTAAAGAAATGCCTGAAGTATGAATTTTATTCCGAAGTTGATTTTTATAATCTTTTAATTTGTTAAATGAATTTTATAACTTCTATGTATATTTTCTATAATGTTTTAAGTATGACATGAAATAAATATGTTTTCCGAAAAGGTATCGGAGTGGCAAACCCCAGGCTAACTTAGACCCTGGCACGTCCGGTCCTTACTATTTTATATCAATTGCATGATTTAATATGTTACATAAGTAAGTAAGTTTTGAGACTAAGGCCTTCTTATAGTTTGTGTTATTGCCTATCATGCTTGCCACATTATGGCATAAGTTTAGCCACGTCGTGCATGTCCTCGCCCACATTGTGTATGATTACATCCTTTGTGGGTATGTTGGTCCTTCGTGGTGTATGTTCGCTGTACGACTCTGATCAGGTCTACAGCCCATACCATGGCCATAGGTATTTCGTTCCCTCTTCGGAGGAAGAAGTAAGTGTCATGACCGCATACTGGCTATATGATTCTGCCTAGTCTCCATGAACTGTATGATAAGTTTTATTAATTATGATGTAAAGTTTCTAAAGTATGATGTATGTTTGAAACAAGTATGAATTTTAGATATATGCATTAAAGAATTCATACAATGATTTAAAGTATGAAATGCATTATTATGGTATTTGTTTTCTGCATATATAGATGCTATGACCATTTTAAATGCATTTCTTACGGGGCTTTCCAAAAAGCTCACCCCCTACTCTACCAGATTATTTGCAGTGATCAACCCTTTGCCTGTTGCGTATATGATGTAGACTGAGGGATACGTCTCTCCTCCGACTACTTTTTTGTACTTACGCAAGGTATACTCATATTTTAATACCAGACATCCGGTATGGCACAGATATTTGTATATAAATAATACTTTTGGGATGTAATCGATATTGTATGAATGTAAGCGTTACCTGGAAAAAAAAATCAATATAATGTGAATGAAATATTTTATAAAAATATTGTGATGTTTCTGTGGTTAAAAAGTATGATGAGATACTGGCAGGAATGCAACCCAAGTAAGGAATTAATATTATGTGAAAAAAAAAAATTAGCCCAAAACTTCTACGTTTCCGGGATGTGACACCAACCCAACCGGCCATGGCAACCCCTTTTTGGGCCCATCGACAACGATTGCTGTGACAACGCCACTCATCCGTACTGTCCGCTCTGTGAGGCGATGGCTACCCACTGGGATCCACACAGGATCCACCTCACGCACGGTTTTATCGGGAAACAAATTCCCAATTCGCGTCCGTAATCTAAGTGTTAGTGGAATCAGTAATAGGGATCGTTATATTCATCTGACATCCTCTATGCCATTAGTAATTCCATTACTATCAATGGATTCCAATTCAGCTCGGTTTTATCACTATTCCAAACATCACCCAACATAGGGGCATTTTCGTCATTTCAAAATTTATTTCTTTCTCCTCAATATACATTCAAATCAATGATCTCATGATCTGTATGCTAATAGTATTCTTGCTGATACTTATACTAGCAATTTGGATCTCATTTGATTTCGATAGAGAAATTCACTAAAATCCACAATTGGATTATTTTGCTTGTAATTCAGCTTTATATCATTAATTTCTCTGTCAAATTGGTCAATTCCAACTTCTGGTGATCTATTTTGACTCCCAGTAAAATTTTGGGGTAGGGATATTTTGGTCATTTTTGGCTAAAAATTTTCTCTCTCTTCAAATTACCCTCAATCGGTGATCTTAAAGTCTATTTAATGATGATATTTTATTCCCCTATTTTATACCATCACTTTCAGGTCTCAGTTCGGTTCGGACAGAAAAGTACTGGTGAGGCCCTCACCGAGTCCATTTCTGTTCCTTACCGAACAGGCCTTCATATAGATTAGAAGAATCACCAATTTTTTCGGTAATTTCTGAGCCTATTTTCTTCTTTAACATTCTCAATTTATACTTTCTCACTCCCTTTAAATCATTTTACTCCATTACAATCATTTATTTTCTCTATGTATTCAGACGACACAGTACTACCGGGGATGTTTAACTCTTTTCCTTCCAAAAGTATCCACAGACATCAGGCCAACCATTGCTCTGATACCACTAAATCTGTCACGACCCGTGACCACATTTTTTTATCTTCTTATACACATCTTAACCGGTTGGGCTGTCTGTGATACTTCACTTGTACTGACTGTTAAACAATTTTACAATGTATTGTTTATATTATACACATCCCCTATCGTAATTTATCAGATAAGTAGTACTGTTGACATGTCTAAATACAGAGAATAAATGATCATACCTCCAATAAATAGTCGGTCTGACACATTGTCCTTCGTGTACAGCCAGGATCCACAATCCACTGAACTCACATTCATCAAAACCTGAAATGTTGAAAATTAAGGGGTGAGCAAAACCACGGCTCAGTAAGAGAATTATATGCCTCACTTGATACTCAGCTTCCTATATGCTGAAAATCTTTTTCATTTTTCCTATGGGCTCTAGGCTCGCATGTAGGAAAGATACTACAGTCGGCTAGGGATCCGAATGGAGTAAGGTAGGTATTTTAGAATATCATACTTGTTACGGAACCTAGAAGCAACTGTAGAGAGAATTTTCATTTCGTTTTGAATTAATCAATCCTTTTCTCTTTCAAACTTTCATAACCTTTTTCATATGCTTTTCAAAATAATGCTTCTACGAAACAAAGCATTTAAATAAAATAATTAATATTCATATATTCCTTAAAAAGAATATTAGTTAAATCATCATCTTATTTCTTTAAAACTTATTTCATGTTTTAATGTACTCTCTTAATTAGTTCCGTCCTTTAAAAAGCAAAATAAGCTATAAAAATCTATTTCATTTTTATTGTCAAGGCCCAGCCCGTATCACCAGGCCGTCGGCTGGCATCCCCTTGGCCCATCGACCCCAAGTTTACCTCGACTCAACCGTATTGTCCGCTCTGGACTCTAGAGGTGGCTCTCACGGTTCAATCATCGAGTCTCTGCTCGGTATGGCCTGTACTGAAACATCAGAACACGTGTAGCACTTAGTTCCCGAAGGACTCTAGAGGTGGCTCCCACGGTTCAATCATCGAGTCTCTGCTCGGTATGGCCTGTACTGAAACATCAGAACACGTGTAGCACTTAGTTCCCGAAGGACTCTAGAGGTGGCTCCCACGGTTCAATCATCGAGTCTCTGCTCGGTATGGCCTGTACTGAAACATCAGAACACGTGTAGCACTTAGTTCCCGAAGGACTCTAGAGGTGGCTCCCACGGTTCAATCATCGAGTCTCTGCTCGGTATGGCCTGTACTGAAACATCAGAACACGTGTAGCACTTAGTTCCCGAAGGACTCTAGAGGTGGCTCCCACGGTTCAATCATCGAGTCTCTGCTCGGTATGGCCTGTACTGAAACATCAGAACACGTGTAGCACTTAGTTCCCGAAGGACTCTAGAGGTGGCTCCCACGGTTCAATCATCGAGTCTCTGCTCGGTATGGCCTTTATGCCATGTGTACTTTCCACTGTCTTATCAGATCTCATGTAGTACTTATGATCTAATATTTCATTTGACACCATAGAAAGAATATTAGAATTATCATTTCTTCCTTTTGAAAACATATTACCTATCATTTATGGAGTCTAAGATAGACATCAATCTTATCATACTGTATACCTCGGAGGGTAAGGAAGTACACCGGTCAAATCTATGACCATAACCTATATTGTCCTCGGTGGATTACTGATTGGACGTCGACCGGGACTAAACATATCACATATCATGCATCAGCATGATAAGAATACCAACCAGTCTCAAAACCGTAATTCTCATCATAAAATACACCTTTATGGAATTTATATAAATATATAATTCCATGATTTAAAATCATAAGGGTTAAAATCCTTTAGAGAATATTTATAAAAATATTCATAAGAATACGCATCATATTTCACTTCATCTTTCGTCTCGTAATTCGTGTAATTTATCTATTCCGAGAATTTTCGGTGGTTTCATTATCACCATTCTCGAATACATGAATATCTTAAAATTTCATCTCATTATATTCATGTTTTATGAAATTTAGTAATTTCCTCATGTTTTGTGATTTACTATCG
Organism: Heritiera littoralis; assembly: GCA_031772115.1. Lineage (NCBI taxonomy): Eukaryota > Viridiplantae > Streptophyta > Magnoliopsida > Malvales > Malvaceae > Heritiera > Heritiera littoralis. Next base: position 1,574,179 of record JAPDPK010000002.1, read on the forward strand.
AAATTCGGAAAAAAATCATTTAATATGATTTTATAAAGTTTTTTCTAAAATTTTCGGCAGCATAACGGCTGCCGATTTACTAACCTTCTGCACGGAAAATACAGTTTAAAATCTTTCAGCCAGTACTTCTTCCCAAATTATTTTCAGCAAATCATGCATCATAATAATTTTCATAAAATAATTGCATAAAATATTTCAAAGTAAATTATGCAGACTGAGTATCCTTACAGTGCTGCACATGCATCCCTTACCTTTTTCCGGGTCGGCGAATTCCGCTTATCGATCGCGCCCGCACTCCATTTCTCCCGATTCCTTATCCCGATTGCTGATAATAATTTCTCGAATTAAAATTCTAATTTTTTAGAATTTTTCATAATTTATTTAATTTTTTCTGAAAATTAAATCTTAGGAAGATTTCTTACCGAATTTTGTAAAATCCCGGGTTGTCGAATTTCCGGAAATTTTTCGAATTTCGAAATTCTCCTTTTTCCTCTTTTTCTTCCTTTTTCCTATTTTTCTTTTCTTTCTTTCTTTTCTTTTTCTTTTTCTTTTTCTTTTTCTTTTTCCTTTTTCTTTTCTTTTTCTTTTCTTTTTTCTTCTTCCTTTCCCGGTCAGACCGGTCCAGCTCCTTTCCTCTCCGGTTCCTCGCCGGCGGCCGGTTCTCCGGCGGTTCAGGCGTCCCTCAGCTGGCCGACTGCACGACGAACTTGCCGGTGCCCTCCGTTTGCCCTGGATCGGCGGCACGGCGGCGGATCGAGGCGGTTTTGCCTCGGTTTCTTCTTCCTCTTCGCCGGCGTTCCTCCGCCATCCATTGCACCTCCGGTGGCCTCCATTGGTTCCCTTTTCTTCCGTCGATGCTTTGGCTGTGATGGCGGCGGCCGGTTTGGCCGGCAACCGCCAGATCTGGTTTCTCCTCTTCTCGGCTTCCGCCGTGATTTCGCTTCTGTTTTCCTTCTTCCTTCCGTCGCCGGTGGTTTCCCTGCCTTCTTCCTTGGCCGGCGACGCATCCCCTTCCTTTTCCCTCGCCGGCGGTGGCAGCTCCGCCACCGTCGGCCTCACGTGGGGAGGGTATCGGGTTTGCTTCCCGATCCTACCTTTCTCTTCTTTTTTTTTTGTTTTGTTTCTATTTTTGGGTTATTTCTATTTCCCCTTTTAGTAATATAATACATACTATTTATTATACACTATCATTTATATTTTATACTTATAATATATATTATATATATCATACATATATTATTTCATTTTAATGTAATACAATATACAATATATATTATATACATAAATTATATATATTGTATATTACAAAATATATATATTGTATATATATATGTATGTATATTTATATACTTTAAAAATAAATAACCTTTACATGTACAAATTTTATAGATGGTATAATATAATATTTATACATTTAAACTTTAATATAAAACCTCATTTACTTTTCTTCTATATTCATATACTTTTATTTAAAGTAATAATATATATATTTCATATATATATCTGTACATATATATTTATAATTATATAAATACATTTTATAATATACACATGTATTTATTTAAGACAAAATAGTATATATTTCATTTTATAATATATACTAATATTCATATACATACATATGTATTTATATAAAAACATGTGTAAATATATTTATGTAATTTAATTATATAAATATATAATATACGCATTTTTATTTTATAAATTTTGGATTTTCATTAATCCAATTTAAATTCCTCCTTTCCTTATTTTCCATAACTCCGACTTTATTTTTATTTTCATTTAATTTCCTTTACACGAATTTCCTTATTCATCACTTCCTCATTTCTCAGGATTTTCACCAATATCCCGTTTCTCGCAAATTTTATTTATTTCCCCTTATTTAATTTCTCTAATATTTATTTTCAATATTTCTAATTTCCAAAATGGAAAAATTTACGATTATCAAACTTGATACTCAGCTTCCTATATGCTAAAAAATCTTTTTCATTTTTCCTATAGGCTCTAAGCTCGCATGTAGGAAGGATACTACAGTCGGCTAGGGATCCGAATGGAGTAAGGTAGGTATTTTAGAATACCATACTTGTTACGGAACCTAGAAGCAACTGTAGAGAGAAATTTTCATTTTGTTTTGAATTAATAAATCCTTTTTCCTTTTCAATCTTTCATAACCTTTTTCATATTCTTTTTAAATTAATGCTTCTACGAAATAAAGCATTTCTATAAAATAATTAATATTCGTATATTCCTTGAAAAGAATGTTAGTTAAATCATCATTTTATTTCTTTAAAATTCATTTCATGTTTTAATGTACTCTCTTAATTAGTACCGTCCTTTAAAAAGCAAAATAAGCTATTAAGATCTATTCCATTCTTAAGTTCACAAGGCATCATTCTTTTTATCAGTATGATTAAGTGTGAACGAGACGAACATTCAAGTAGCACATGTTTGAGTGGCATATATAAACAAAATCCGTTATATCACACACATCATATGTCATGTGCACAAGATCTATTTCATCCTTCGACATTTGTCGCATCCCCATCAGAACTTAGACCTTTACTAACACATCAGAACACGTGCAGCACTTAGTTCCCAAAGGATTCTAAAGGTGGCTCACACGGTAAAGTCATCGAGTCTCTGCTCGGTTTGGCCTTTACTAACACATCAGAACACGTGCAGCACTTAGTTCCCGAAGGATTCTAAGGTGGCTCACACGGTAAAGTCTTCGAGTCTCTACTCGGTTTGGCCTTTACTAAACATCAGAACACGTGCAGCACTTAGTTCCCGAAGGATTCTAGAGGTGGCTCACACGGTAAAGTCTTCGAGTCTCTGCTCGGTTTGGCCTTTACTAACACATCAGAACACGTGCAGCACTTAGTTCCCGAAGGATTCTAGAGGTGGCTCACACGGTAAAGTCATCGAGTCTCTGCTCGGTTTGGCCTTTACTAACACATCAGAACACGTGCAGCACTTAGTTCCCGAAGGATTCTAGAGGTGGCTCACACGGTAAAGTCATCGAGTCTCTGCTCGGTTTGGCCTTTACGCCATATGTACTTTCCACTGTCTTATCAGATCTCATGTAGTACTTATGATCTCATATTCCATTTAAGACCATAGAAAGAATATTAGAATTATCATTTCTTCCTTTTTGAAAACATATTACATGTTTGTATCTCATGTCTTATGAGAATCATCTCACGGTACTATAATCAGTACCTAAATGAGCATTTTGTAAAAATTGCTATAATTCAATTGATTCTCTTATCATATTATATAAAACATGTTCTTTTCACATGTCACCCATCATGTATCACATTTTCCGGTTGGCATATTCCATCTTATGTAAAATACTTTCCTTTTTAACATATCACCAATCATTTATGGAGTCTAAGATAGACATCAATCTTATCATACTATAAACCTCGGAGGGTAAGAGAATACGCCGGTCAAATCTATACCCATAACCTATATTGTCTTCGGTGGATCACTGATTTAGGCGTCGACCGGGACTAAACAGGTCACATATCATGCATCAGCATGATAAGAATGCCAACCAGTCTCAAAACCGTATTTTCATCATAAAATAAACTTATATGGAACTTATATAAGTATAAAATTCCATAATTTAAAACTATAAGGGTTAAAATCCTTTAGTGAATATTTATAAAAATATTCATAAAAATATTCACTATATTTCACTTCATCTTTCGTCTCGTATTTCGTGTAATTTATCTATTTCGGGAATTTTCGGTGATTTCGTTGTTACCATTCTCGAATACATGAATATTTTAAAATTCCATCTCATTATATTCATGTTTTATGAAATTTAGTAATTTCCTCATGTTTCATGATTTACTATCGAAATTCGGAAATAAAATCATTTAATATGATTTTATAAAGTTTTTCTAAAATTTTCGGCAGCATAACGGCTGCCGATTTACTAACCTCCTGCACGGAAAATACAGTTTTAAATCTTTCAGCCAGTACTTCTTCCCAAATTATTTTCAGCAAATCATGCATCATAATAATTTTCATAAAATATTTGCATAAATATTTCAATTTAAAATATGCAGACTGAGTATCCTTACAGTGCTGCACATGCATCCCTTACCTTTTTCCGGGTCGGCGACTTCCGCTTATCGATCGCGCCCGCACTCCATTTCTCCCGATTCCTTATCCCGATTGCTGAAAATAATTTCTAGAATTAAAATTCTAATTTTTAGAATTTTTTTCATAATTTATTTAATTTTTCTGAATTTAAATTTTCGAAGAATTTCTTACCGAATTTTCGTAAATGTCCGGGTTGTCGAATTTCCGGGAATTTTCCGAATTCCCTAAATTCTCCTTTTTCCTCTTTTTCTTCCTTTTTCTTCCTTTTTCCTCTTTTTCTTTTCTTTCTTTCTTTTCTTTTTCTTTTTCTTTTTCTTTTTCCCTTTTCTTTTTCTTTTCTTTTTTTCTTCTTCCTTTCCCGGTCAGACCGGTTCAGACCGGTCCAGCTCCTTTCCTCGCCGGTTCCTCACCAGCGGCCGGTTCTCCGACGGTTCAGGCGTCCCTCAGCTGGCCGGCTGCACGACGAACTTGCCGGTGCCCTCCGTTTGCCCTGGATCGGCGGCACGGTGGCAGATCGAGGCGGTTTTGCCTCGGTTTCTTCTTCCTCTTCACCGGCGTTCCTCCGCCTTCCATTGCGTCTCCGGTGGCCTCCATCAGATTCCTCTTCCTCCGGTGAAGCTTTGGTGGTGGTGGCAGCCACCGATTCGGCCGGCACCGCCGTCGGCATTTTCCTTTTCCTTCCCGATTTTCCTTCGTTTCTTCCTCTGTTTCCTTCTTTTCTTCCGCCGCCGACAGCTTCCTCCCTCTCTTCCTTTGCCGGCGACGTCGTCTGCACCTTTTTCTCTTGCCGGCGGTGGCATCTCCGCCACCAATGTTTGCGGCTGGGAGGGTCGGGATTCCTCCCCCCGATCCTTCCTTTCTTTTCTGTTTTAGTTTTATTTCCTCTTTTAGTTTTTGTCTTCTTTCCATTTTTAGTATATTATATACTATATATTATACCATATATTTTATACATATAATATATATTATATGTTATACATACATTATTTCATACATACTGTTATATAATATTTATTATATATAAAATATATCTTGTACATTACAAAATACATGTCTAGTATATATATATATATGTATATTCATATACTTAAATAACATTTATATATACAAATTATATAAATGCTATAATAAAATATTTATACATATAAACTTTAATACAAAATAACATTTACTTTTCTTATATATTCATATACTTTTATTTAAAGTAATAATATATATATTTCATATATATATCTGTACATATATATTTATAATTATATAAATACATTTTATAATATACACATGTATTTATTTAAGACAAAATAGTATATATTTCATTTTATAATATATACTAATATTCATATACATACATATGTATTTATATAAAAACATGTGTAAATATATTTATGTAATTTAATTATATAAATATATAATATACGCATTTTTATTTTATAAATTTTGGATTTTCATTAATCCAATTTAAATTCCTCCTTTCCTTATTTTCCATAACTCCGACTTTATTTTTATTATTATTATTATTATTATTTTCATTTAATTTCCTCACTTTTCTTAATTTCAGGAATTTCAACTATATTCCCATCTCGTAAATAAATTTTATTTATTTACTTTAATTTATTTATTTCCAATAATTGAAAAATTTACGGTTATCACAACATGCAAGCTGTGTGGCAACTATCTAATGGGTAGTTTTGGAATTTTTACTACATTTTTTCTACATTGATTAAAATTTTGATATTTATATGTCTGAAAAGATAATTAAATCTAATTTTTAATACATCAAATAGAATATGATTTCAAACTCAAAAAATACATGAATTTTTAAATAGTACTCAAACTTGTTTTTGCATGCTCTTTTGACTGCAAGCAAAGCTAAGGTATCAATACCCTCTCAAAAGGTATTGATACCTTAGTGCTGTAATGGTTATTTTCTTCAGTTATGGAGGTATTGATAGCTGAGCTATTCAAACGAATACTCTATGCTCAGAAAGTCCTCAACAACTGGGTTCAATTGCAACTAATGGCTTTTTTTTTTTTTACTCCTATTGATTCCCAACGGTTACGAACTCAATTCCACATATAAAAAGTGTCTTCTAAAACCATGTACAAATAGAGACACAAGGGATTACATCAAAAGTGCTTAGATTCAAGTCTTCCAACAAAATCAAGATTATTTAAGGGTTTAGGATTTAATTCTTCTTATCTTTTACCCAAGTTGTATTTGTCTAGAATTAATTCTTTCCATCTTATACCCAAGTTGTTTTCATTCATAATTTGTATATCTTTTATCATATTAGGCAAACATTCAAACCATAAAGAGTCAATTAGTTTGCAAAGTCAATTGAAAAGCTTTTAATTAATCAAGGGTGATGTATCCCCTGAATGTGTTTGTGTGTTTTGGTAGAAACTTATTTTGAGTGTCAGAGGTTATACCTTAACCTAAATGGTAGTTGTCAAGATTAGCAAAAATAAAATTCCTTAAACTAATAATTTTTTAGATAGTAAAGTAAGGGTCAAACCCACAAAGACTAATTCATTTAATATTACTTATTTAATTTTTTTAGGGAAAGAATAGAGAAATAAGGGGTTTTTGGGGTTTCAATTAAACTAGGGTTTCTACAATAGCAGCTATTCCTAGAGAAGATAAAGATTTAAATAAATAAATAACACATGCATTCAATTACAAGGTATCTAACATTCTTGGACTTTACTGTTGATCATTAATAGCAAAGAATCATTGTTAATTAAATTAGTTAATTGTAGGTGTACCAAGTACGACGAGTTTCACCACCAGTACTTACTGAGTTGTTAACCAAGAATACAATTCTCAATTAATCTCTAACCAATTAATTCACCTAGGATATGATCTCTAGATAAAATTATTAGCAGCATTAGAAACTAGAAAGATATGGGTTAACTTAAGCAACAAACATATATGATGCAAATTTATTTAACTTAAACTTCCATTCCCCTAACCCTCTTGTGATTAACCCAAAAGAAATTACAGACTTAAGTTTTTAATCAATGATTAGATTCTTTAATTAAACTAAATAGTTGCACACCCTATCTAATTAATCAAACAATCATGGAATCATGCTTAGAGAATTTCAGATACTTAATAACAATTATATCATAGGCTCATAATCTCACAACATACTCTCTAAGAACAATTAAATTACCTCATAATTGAAAGAATTAGTGAGACATAATAAAGAAATTGCAATTCATGCTTAATAATATCAAAAAATCAATAATCATGCAAAAGAACAATAATTAAATCAATCTTTAATAATATGAAGCGAGAAAAACAAATGAAGATTATAATCTAGCTACAAGAACACAAGATATTAAATAAAGAAAACATAAACAATAAGAAAAATCAAACAAAAAATCAAAAATAATAATATTAAGCTACCAAGAAAACGTAATTAAAATAAGAAAAGAAACTAGTTTAAAAATGAAATAAAACTTGAAAAAAAGAAAAATTAAAGAAAAATAATTTTATTAAAATCTAAAGAAAAACCCTAAAAGACTAAGAGAGGTGAAAGAGGGATCACCCCGCTCCCCAGGGCGAAGAGATCCATGTTATGAGAGCCATGTGCTCTTTATATAAACCTAAGGAAGAATTTAAAAGCTAAACTAAAGCATTGTGGGATTAGAATATGTGAAGACCGAGAATTTTCTAAATAAATAAGGTATCCGAAAAATTTAATTTGGACAAATTGAGATCCAAATTAAATAAGAATGAAATTGGAGAAAAATATATTTGGATATCAAGAAATCCAAATTTAATCCAAAATAAAAATATGTAATTTTATAAATTTATATAAGGTTATTATATAAATATATATTTTTCTATATATATATATATATATATATATATACACATTCCTATATGAAATATACGTATAGTATTTGAAATTAAAGTATATATATTTGATTTATGCAAATTATGTATATATATATAAATATTAATATATATAATTATATGAATATAATTAATATATAATAATAAATATATATTAATTTAAAAAAAAAAAAGAAAGAGGCGGAAATCGGGCTATTCCCGATTCCCTACCTCGTTTCTCCTCTGTTAACAAACAGAGGAGAAAACTTAAAGGAAAATAAAAGTGGCCGGTCGACAACCGGCGAGAGAAGAAAAGAGGAGAAGGTCGCCGGCGAGCCGAAGAGAGGGAGAAAGGGCTTGCCGGCGACGGAAAAGAAAAAGAGAGGAAAGAAAAACAAAAGGGGCGAAGCGAAACCGAAAGAGAACCGAAGGAAAGAGGAAAAGGAAAAGTGGCGGTGCCGCCGATCTGGCCACTGCCACACCACTCACGTCGACGGCGGAAGCTCAAGGAAGAGGTGAGGAGGGCCCGACGATGAAAGAAACGGCGGAAGAAGGAGAAACGTGGAGGAGAAAAGACCCGAACCACCACCTCCAGATCCGCCACCGCCGGCGCCGCCGTTGGGGAAATGGAGACCAGATCCGGCCTCGTGGCAACCCCGGCAAGCTGTGGAGTGGCCGAACCGCCGGAATGGGTGGCCGCCGGTGACCGAACCGGTCAGCCAAAGTTGAATTGGCCAAGCCAAGCTCTGAACCGGCCTGACCCGACCCGTCCCGAACCGACCCGACCCAACCCGACCCGGTTCAGAAAAGAAAAAGAAAAAAAAAAGAAAAGAGAAAGAAAGAAAGGAAAAAGAAGAAAAGAAAAGAAAAAGAAAAAAAAAGAAAAGAAAAAGGAAGAAGAAGAAGAAGAAATGGGTAAGGAAAAAATTAAAAGTTTTGCTATATTTCTATGGAATTTATTAGAAATTTTCGGATTATTTTCTAAATGAAAATATATGTCAATTTTTGAAAGTGTAGCAAAATGAAAATGAGACGAATGGTGGAGTTCGGCAAGGCTCAAAAATCGGAAAGTACGCTAAGCTTGGCGAATAGGTAAGATACTTTTATAAAGCATTAGTAGCTTTATATTGTATGTGAGAATTATGATTTTTTATATGATGCATTTATTTAATTGATTTTAAATGGAATTGTGATTTTTATATGATGCATCGATTTAAATTGATTTGCTAAAAATGCTAAGAGGACCCACAACTGATGGTGGGGGTCTTAGTAAGAGGTAAAATTGGTGAGAATCAACGGCTGCAAGTATAAATTGTGTTTCCCTTGCAGGAGGTTAGGGAAAATTAAGCCGTTATGCTGCCGAAATTCTTAGAAAAACTTTGAGGAAAAAGATTTAAGTTTCTCATGTAAATGGAATTTTGGAAATAATTATTGGAAAATATACATTGAAAGGACTTTATGATATTACCTGAGAAGTTTGATATTGAAATCGATGAAAAGACAGATCGTTGAAACACGATAATGTGATGAATTAAATGGTTTAAAACTTAAGACTCGATAAATCAAGTGATTTTAATAGCTCAAATGGTATCAAGTTGAGATTGAGGTGGAATTATTTATTAGACGGATCACGGATAAAGTGATGATTATGGAATTGATAGATTCACATAAATGGACCGTCTTAGTGGTATGAACTAAGATTTTTGCAATAATATGGATAGTCGCAAGACGACTTAAATGATTGAAACACTATTGATAGTGGAAATTGGCAAATTCTTTTAAGTGGTAAATTGCCAATCAAAAATTGAATTGAGGACGTTTTATAGATGATTCTAGCATGATATTACATTCTACAGGACATATGAAAATTGAATTAAGGATTGTGATATAATTTTTGATAGTGAATGAAATTGAACCGCAAGTCGAAAATTCTGAATATGTACCAATAGGTCAAACAATAAATGGATTTGATAAGCGATTATTGATCTTGTGGTTCTATGATCCTCGATGTCGACTCTGAAATAGATATCGAATGAGGATATTAGTAATTATTAATTTCAGTATCCTGATGGCTATATGGAAACATGATATTTAGATACACATAGATCCTAAGAGGATTCACACTGATGATGTGGTTCTAGTATCGATAATAAAATATACAATTGATTATTATAGCCGATAATTATCGAAAAAGGATATTGAATACTGAATGGTTTGAATACCAAGTGATATGATTATTGAACAATTAGAGTACTGAATAATTTGAATATTAAATGATTTGAAAATTGAATTACTGATTTTACAGAAAGAGAGTCTCAAAAGCGAATGATTGATGGTGATGAATGTAAATGAATTTCTTCACTATATTAGAGGAAAATATTATCGAAGTTGCATACTGAAATGTTTTATAGCATTACATTTAAGCATGCTTTCTTGCAACTTGAAACATTTTAATAATGTTATATGAATACTGAAAAATATTGATTTGTTTTGAAATGAAAGTATATGGTAGATATATATATTTTGATATATGAAGTCTTATACAGAATTTTACCATATGCTTTACATGATATTGAAAAGAAAGCTATAAATTTAAATGTTTTATGAGACTGTAGGCACCCTAAAAGAATTAAACTCAATAAAGCATAGTGGAAACCACCTAATTGGAGCTTTGCTCATTAGGCAGATATGCTTGTCCGACAATAGTCGTGGACAGGTCTCAGTAACGCCTGATCAGTGGGGCTGAGAGAGATGAGGTCTATGGCCATAGATAGCGCCCTAGTTGGTTTCCAGGGGACGATGACATGATTTTCACTGCTAGCTACAGTGATTTAAGTCTTTATTGATAGAGAGACGATAGGGATCTAGCCTAGTCTCTAACCGATATGATATGAAGTCTAGAGTATGATTTTATTGATATGAACTCTAGACTTGACATGATTTATACTGTACATGAAACAGATTTGAAATGAAATATGTTTTGAAACAGTACATGTTTTAAAAATGTTTTAAACATGTTTTAAAAGTCCATGAGATATGATTTCGACACTTATATGATTTATATGTGATTTTGTGTCGAACATGGCATGATATGTGGTCTAGAGTATAGTTTGATTTGATATGAACTCTAGACCTGATATGATTTACATAATATGTTTTAAAAGTATATGATAAATGATTTCGACACTTACATGATTTATATAAGATTTTGTGTCGAATTTGAAATGACATGCGGTTTAGAGTATAGACTGATTTGATATGACTCTAAACCTGATATGATTTATAATATATGAAAAATGTTTTAAAACCGCACATGTTTTAGACATGCTCCGAAAACGAATACATGAACTGAAAATGAACATGTTTCTATCATGTCTTAAAGGAAAATTTAAAATGAATTGAAAATTCATATGTTGAGCATGTCCTAAAGTATATATGATATGATTTGAAAAGATAGCGGTTTATACAGAAAAATTTCATGAATTGCATATTAAACCCTGATATGATAATATGCTTAGTATATGAGAATTCCATGAGGAATGTCATGACTAGACGTTAATGATGTTTCATCTATACGATGACATGATACGATATGATATATGAACATAAGATTGATACGAAGAGAATTCTAATCTTACTCTATCGTGATCATAAATTCCCATACGATAAGTGATATGAATTGATATAAGACGGGAATATGATTGTTAAATGTAAAGTGACTCGATAGGATATCTCAATTAAACATGAAGAATATATGAGGAGCATCATGACTCGGTGGTAGCGATATTTCATCGATATGATGTCATGATATGATATGAAACATGAATATAGAAATACACGAAGAGAATTCTGACTTCGTACCACCGTGATCATGATCCACAATATGAGAATTGATAAGAGATGATATGAGAATTGATAAGAGATGATAGAATACAGAAATATGATTATGAAATGAAAGGTAAATATGAGAACTGATATGAGATGATAGCATACCAGAGTATGATTATGAAATGAAAAGTGAAAATGAGAAGTAATAATGAGATGTATCGATGAGAAAGGATTAACTGTAATTGCATCATTGCAAGTTTAAGCATTACAGTTTAAGACAGTGTAATCCTACTCCTGTATTTATATTAGTATCTTACTGAGCCGTGGTTTTGCTCACCCCACTAAATTTCATCTCTTTCAGATTATTGAAGTTAACATCTGCCATGTGAGCTGCTCAGTGGGCATCGGAGACGGTGTATGGACTTGGTACTAGTCTTCTGAGGTATATGTTCCTTATAAAATATTTGTTTACATGTAAGACTTAAATTGATGCACAGTACATATTCTGTTTAACAAGTCGGGATGTAACTAAGAACCGTTTCCATGTTTGTTTAATATTTAAATGGAATGACTATAGGTCACCTAGATAGTATAGTAACTACACTGACACCGAATACAAACCTTAAAATGAAAAAGAAAAATTTAGTCCATAAATTTGTAGACTAAGAAAAGTATAAGAATCAAGTGAAAGTCGCGGTCTTCGGGTCGTGACAGATTTAATGGTATCAGAGCACGGTTTGTCTAGTACGTGTCGGTATAGTTTAGACAGTGATAATGTTACATCCCATGTACTGTGTGGTGTCTACATGTAAACTTGTTGATTTTTAATCTGTACCAAGATTTGTCAGCTATTGGTATGGGTGATACCAGTCGACGGCCTATTGAAACAGGCTGGGCTTTAACATAAAAATGCCAATCGATGGCCTATTGAAACGGACTGGAAACCGTTAATGAACGGCATCAATACGGTATAAAAGAATTGTGTATCACCTTAAAGGTATAGGATATGAATGATCAAGAATGATTGATTGAGGCAATTGATATTGGAAGATAATGGAATGATTGTATATAATAGGATCGACATGTGAATTGAAAAGGATTGAAAGAAGTAAAGAGATAGCCAACAAAAAATGATCGAACCCAAACAAATGGCTTAATTGAAAGTACAATCCCACCTTAATTATGAGGACTGTTGGAAATTGAAACTATGATTTCGAGTTATAAGGGAGCACGAATATGAAATAGTTTTCGAATTTAAGATTGAAAGTGATTTCGCTTTGGTTATCACATCGAGATGTAATAAGAATACTACGGGGAAAGAGATATAGAGAAAAGATGATTGATAAATATTGCATTTATGGGAAGAGATAATTAACAGTAAAGTTTGCAATGAGGTGCGGCCTTGATTTATCAATGTGACAATGAGTGTTGTGGGATAATACGAAACCCAAAAGAAATATGATATTATGGAAGTGATTATAGACTGGTTGATCAAATTGAATCACTTTTCCATTTTCAAACTTCTAGATTTCTCTAATGCCTTAGTCGAATTATAAATATGAAACAGAGAGAGTGTATGTGAAGTTCCAGTGAGCATTACATGTGATGGAATCTTGAATTACTATATGTTTATGAAAAATAGTAAAAGGTTTTGAGATTCCAAATTTATTGACGGCATCGCTCCATACTGATATAAAAATTCGAGCGTAATGTGGAAACGCTCGAAGATATGTTGAGAGAGCAGATGAGATTCAAAGGCTACTGGGACAATTACATACTATTGATTAAATTGGTAAACGATAGTTACCAAATTATATCGACTTGGCACGAAATGGGAAAAATGGATGATGAACAATATCGATCAGCGATAATGCAAAAAGAGATGAAAGAGATAACCCCCAAAATGATAAGAAGATTTTAGGGAGTATGGATATATGGTGAAAAAAAATGATATGTAATGGTATAAAAGGTGATTTGGATGTTGAAAGTATGCTAGTAGTATTACTTAAAAGATGATTGAGAGGACAGGAACCATAAGTATATGAAACCGTACCACCTCTAAATATAAGTTAAAATTTCGGAGGACCGAATTTCTTAAGGTGGGGAGAATGTGAAGACCGAGAATTTTCTAAATAAATATAAGGTATCCGAAAAATTTAATTTGGACAAATTGATATCCAAATTAAATAAGAATGAAATTGGAGAAAAATATATTTGGATATCAAGAAATCCAAATTTAATCCAAAATAAAAATATGTAATTTTATAAATTTATATAAGGTTATTATATAAATATATATTTTTCTATATATATATATATATATACACACACATTCCTATATGAAATATATGTATAGTATTTGAAATTAAAGTATATATATTTGATTTATACAAATTATGTATATATATATATATATAAATATTAATATATATATATATATATATAATTATATGAATATAATTAATATATAATAATAAATATATATTAATTTAAAAAAAAAAAGGAAAGAGGCGGGAATCGGGCTATTCCCGATTCCCTACCTCGTTTCTCCTCTGTTAACAAACAGAGGAGAAAACTTAAAGGAAAATAAAAGTGGCCGGTCGACAACCGGCGAGAGAAGAAAAGAGGAGAAGGTCGCCGGCGAGCCGAAGAGAGGGAGAAAGGGCTTGCCGGCGACGGAAAAGAAAAAGAGAGGAAAGAAAAACAAAAGGGGCGAAGCGAAACCGAAAGAGAACCGAAGGAAAGAGGAAAAGGAAAAGTGGCAGTGCCGCCAATCTGGCCACTGCCACACCACCCACGTCGACGGCGGAAGCTCAAGGAAGAGGTGAGGAGGGCCCGACGGTGAAGGAAACGACGGAAGAAGGAGAAACGTGGAGGAGAAAAGACCGAACCACCACCTCCAGATCCGCCACCGCCGGTACCGCCGTTGGGGAAATGGAGACCAGATCCGGCCTCATGGCAACCCCGGCAAGCTGTGGAGTGGCCGAACCGCCGGAATGGGTGGCCGCCGGTGACCGAACCGGTCAGCCAAAGTTGAACCGGCCAAGCCAAGCTCTGAACCGGCCTGACCCGACCCGACCCGAACTGACCCGACCCAACCCGACCCGGTTCAGAAAAGAAAAAGAAAAAAAAAAGAAAAGAGAAAGAAAGAAAGGAAAAAGAAGAAAAGAAAAGAAAAAGAAAAAAAAAAGAAAAGAAAAAGGAAGAAGAAGAAGAAGAAATGGGTAAGGAAAAAATTAAAAGTTTTGCTATATTTCTATGGAATTTATTAGAACTTTTCGGATTATTTTCTAAATGAAAATATATGTCAATTTTTGAAAGTGTAGCAAAATGAAAATGAGACGAATGGTGGAGTTCGGCAAGGCTCAAAAATCGGAAAGTACGCTAAGCTTGGCGAATAGGTAAGATACTTTTATAAAGCATTAGTAGCTTTATATTGTATGTGGGAATTATGATTTTTTATATGATGCATTTATTTAATTGATTTTAAATGGAATTGTGATTTTTATATGATGCATCGATTTAAATTGATTTGCTAAAAATGCTAAGAGGACCCACAACTGATGGTGGGGGTCTTAGTAAGAGGTAAAATTGGTGAGAATCAACGGCTGCAAGTATAAATTGTGTTTCCCTTGCAGGAGGTTAGGGAAAATTAAGCCGTTATGCTGCCGAAATTCTTAGAAAAACTTTGAGGAAAAAGATTTAAGTTTCTCATGTAAATGGAATTTTGGAAATAATTATTGGAAAATATACATTGAAAGGACTTTATGATATTACCTGAGAAGTTTGATATTGAAATCGATGAAAAGACAGATCGTTGAAACACGATAATGTGATGAATTAAATGGTTTAAAACTTAAGACTCGATAAATCAAGTGATTTTAATAGCTCAAATGGTATCAAGTTGAGATTGAGGTGGAATTATTTATTAGACGGATCACGGATAAAGTGATGATTATGGAATTGATAGATTCACATAAATGGACCGTCTTAGTGGTATGAACTAAGATTTTTGCAATAATATGGATAGTCGCAAGACGACTTAAATGATTGAAACACTATTGATAGTGGAAATTGGCAAATTCTTTTAAGTGGTAAATTGCCAATCAAAAATTGAATTGAGGACGTTTTATAGATGATTCTAGCATGATATTACATTCTACAGGACATATGAAAATTGAATTAAGGATTGTGATATAATTTTTGATAGTGAATGAAATTGAACCGCAAGTCGAAAATTCTGAATATGTACCAATAGGTCAAACAATAAATGGATTTGATAAGCGATTATTGATCTTGTGGTTCTATGATCCTCGATGTCGACTCTGAAATAGATATCGAATGAGGATATTAGTAATTATTAATTTCAGTATCCTGATGGCTATATGGAAACATGATATTTAGATACACATAGATCCTAAGAGGATTCACACTGATGATGTGGTTCTAGTATCGATAATAAAATATACAATTGATTATTATAGCCGATAATTATCGAAAAAGGATATTGAATACTGAATGGTTTGAATACCAAGTGATATGATTATTGAACAATTAGAGTACTGAATAATTTGAATATTAAATGATTTGAAAATTGAATTACTGATTTTACAGAAAGAGAGTCTCAAAAGCGAATGATTGATGGTGATGAATGTAAATGAATTTCTTCACTATATTAGAGGAAAATATTATCGAAGTTGCATACTGAAATGTTTTATAGCATTACATTTAAGCATGCTTTCTTGCAACTTGAAACATTTTAATAATGTTATATGAATACTGAAAAATATTGATTTGTTTTGAAATGAAAGTATATGGTAGATATATATATTTTGATATATGAAGTCTTATACAGAATTTTACCATATGCTTTACATGATATTGAAAAGAAAGCTATAAATTTAAATGTTTTATGAGACTGTAGGCACCCTAAAAGAATTAAACTCAATAAAGCATAGTGGAAACCGCCTAATTGGTGCTTTGCTCATTAGGCAGATATGCTTGTCCGACAATAGTCGTGGACAGGTCTCAGTCACGCTTGATCAGTGGGGCTGAGAGAGATGAGGTTTATGGCCATAGATAGTGCCCTAGTTGGTTTCCAGGGGACGATGACATGATTTTCACTGCTAGCTATAGTGATTTAAGTCTTTATTGATAGAGAGATGATAGGGATCTAGCCTAGTCTCTAACCGATATGATATGAAGTCTAGAGTATGATTTTATTGATATGAACTCTAGACTTGACATGATTTATACTGTACATGAAACAGATTTGAAATGAAATATGTTTTGAAACAGTACATGTTTTAAAAATGTTTTAAACATGTTTTAAAAGTCCATGAGATATGATTTCGACACTTATATGATTTATATGTGATTTTGCGTCGAACATGGCATGATATGTGGTCTAGAGTATAGTTTGATTTGATATGAACTCTAGACCTGATATGATTTACATAATATGTTTTAAAAGTATATGATAAATGATTTCGACACTTACATGATTTATATAAGATTTTGTGTCGAATTTGAAATGACATGCGGTTTAGAGTATAGACTGATTTGATATGACTCTAAACCTGATATGATTTATAATATATGAAAAATGTTTTAAAACCGCACATGTTTTAGGCATGCTCCGAAAACGAATACATGAACTGAAAATGAACATGTTTCTATCATGTCTTAAAGGCAAATTTAAAATGAATTGAAAATTCATATGTTGAGCATGTCCTAAAGTATATATGATATGATTTGAAAAGATAGCGGTTTATACAGAAAAATTTCACGAATTGCATATTAAACCCTGATATGATAATATGCTTAGTATATGAGAATTCCATGAGGAATGTCATGACTAGACGTTAATGATGTTTCATCTATACGATGACATGATACGATATGATATATGAACATAAGATTGATACGAAGAGAATTCTAATCTTACTCTATCGTGATCATAAATTCCCATACGATAAGTGATATGAATTGATATAAGACGGGAATATGATTGTTAAATGTAAAGTGACTCGATAGGATATCTCAATTAAACATGAAGAATATATGAGGAGCATCATGACTCGGTGGTAGCGATATTTCATCGATATGATGTCATGATATGATATGAAACATGAATATAGAAATACACGAAGAGAATTCTGACTTCGTACCACCGTGATCATGATCCACAATATGAGAATTGATAAGAGATGATATGAGAATTGATAAGAGATGATAGAATACAGAAATATGATTATGAAATGAAAGGTAAATATGAGAACTAATATGAGATGATAGCATACCAGTGTATGATTATGAAATGAAAAGTGAAAATGAGAAGTAATAATGAGATGTATCGATGAGAAAGGATTAACTGTAATTGCATCATTGCAAGTTTAAGCATTACAGTTTAAGACAGTGTAATCCTACTCCTGTATTTATATTAGTATCTTACTGAGCCGTGGTTTTGCTCACCCCACTAAATTTCATCTCTTTCAGATTATTGAAGTTAACATCTGCCATGTGTGCTGCTCAGTGGGCATCAGAGACGGTGTATGGACTTGGTACTAGTCTTCTGAGGTATATGTTCCTTATAAAATATTTGTTTACATGTAAGACTTAAATTGATGCACAGTACATATTCTGTTTAACAAGTCGGGATGTAACTAAGAACCGTTTCCATGTTTGTTTAATATTTAAATGGAATGACTATAGGTCACCTAGATAGTATAGTAACTACACTGACACCGAATACAAACCTTAAAATGAAAAAGAAAAATTTAGTCCATAAATTTGTAGACTAAGAAAAGTATAAGAATCAAGTGAAAGTCGCGGTCTTCGGGTCGTGACAGGATAAGAGTTAACTTGAGAAAGAAGTTATTTGACTAGTCAAACTCTTATCTTTATCTCATCCTTTTAAAATTATTTTCTAAATAAAATTCCTAAAGCTTATTTTCATTAACTAATTACAGATTTAAAACAAAATAAAAATTCAGCCTTGTCTTGTCTTAACCAAATTTTGTCTTGAATTTGCTTTGTTGAAATGTCTTCTCAAACTCGTAATTCTGGATAGAATTTATGTGCTGATTTTCCCCAGATGTTTGACCTATCAAACAAACTCCGATTTTTGTAATCTTGTTCATTCCGAAAACCTTGAGAAGTCCTCTACAACTTTTATAGAGTCATCTTCTTAAGATCAGGTCGTTAAAGTGGTCAAAATGTCAATATTTAAAATTGGACAAAAAAATTCTACACTTGTTTTTTTAGCTCATTTTTCTTCCAACTTTGATTTTTAATACCTAAATCATAAAATAAACATTAGCAAACTCTTTTAGGCATAAAACATCAATAAATCAATAATAATAAAATATTTATAATTACCAATTTATCATCCTATCACCTAAAAAGGGAAAATTACTAAGGTTATACCTTAACCTTGTAAAGGTAGTTGATTAATGGATTAAAACTCTTTAGTATGGATGCTAAAGGAGAGGACATAGGCAAGTGGAATGCCGAACCTCTATAAAATCCATGCGTTTGATTTTCAATCCCTTCACTCTTTGTCTTTTCAAGTCCGTTAATTATTCAGATTATTCTCAATTTACTTGTAAATATAAATTAGTTAATATTTGCTTAAAATTTTATTAAACCTAATTCACCATCACTTAGTTAAACTGCAATTGAGCTAATATTTTGAATTTAGCACATAACAACAACACTTGAATTCTACTTGTGATAAGTCTTCAAATATTACTATGAGTTGAATATATTGATTTCTTGAACCTTGAATTTGACTCGAAGATTATGAACTTATGGTCTCTGGAACTTCAAATACGTGCCATTGATTAGCTTGAGTTAAATCACCTTTTTCAAAATATTATCACCTTGATTTAAATGCTATATTTTGGTATATTGCTAGATTAAATTAATATTGAAATACACTGGATATGTGTCCATCATTAATTGAATATTTGGAGAAAAATGCTTTTATGATTATTGATAGAGAAAAGTGGTTTGAATCTTATTACTCATGGATACTCTAAATGATTTATTAATTGATATACGAGTTTTGGGTTCATATCGAAAATTACTTTGGAACAGTATACTTACGAAAGATTGCTTTTGAGAATTATTGATAGAAATAAACTTTAGACCTTTATTTTCATACGCTTGAGATATGCTTGTTTCTTGAAATATGTTGATGAATTGTTGAATTCTCATGAATGTCTATATCCTTAATTTTACCTGTGTTTTTTATGCAATTGCAGTGCCTTAAATTGATCATCCCCTCTTATTTTGCTATGATAAAAAGGGGGATAAATTTTAGAAACAAATTTGCATGAATTCAAATATGTTTCTTGACTAAAATTGTTAGAATATTTACTTGAGTAATATATGCCATAAATTCTAACCATATTTTATTTATGACATGATTTGAGAGTATTATGCATATCAGCTTTTATTTCTTCTTGCACATAAAAAGTATGCAGTGACTTTATGAATTAAGTGCTAACCTTCTTAAATCGGAACACTTATGCTTCTACTTGGATATATGCTTGAAATTGCTTGCTTTTGATATTTGTTATATATTTTGAATTGATCTCTTAATCTCCTTTTCGCTAAAACAGAAAGAGAAAGAAGTTTTGATGACAAATTTGAATCTACTTTTAGTGCTTATTAAATGAATATGTTTGTACTCTCTGTTATTGTTAAGTTAGCATAAATACGTTTGTAAAATATTATTTTGGGATATCATGCGTATGTCGAAAGAGCTCATTCATACCCAATAAAATGCTTCATACATCCAATTTTAAATTTTTTAAATATCAAAATACCCTTATAAAAATTATATAATTACCCTTACCAATATTTTTTTTTATTTTTTGTATTTTCAAAAGTGGATTTCCGGGAGCCCATTTTACTTCAAGTGCTGTCAAGGACTCAAGTGATGCATAGGCAGCACTTTCCGGCGGCATGCAGCTCACCGGAAAAAATTTGCAAAATAAAAAGTATATTGTTTTTTTTTTTCCAATAAGGATAATATTGGAAAATTATTAATTTTTTTAGGGTTGTAAGGAGTGATTTAGAAAGAGGATTTTAGGGTTTAGGGTTTTCTAGTAAATAGGGTTTGTCTAGCAATTCTTAAGGTGTGAATAAAATTACTCATATTGAAACTAGTATTGTTTAATGAGAGTTTTTTCTAACAATTACTATAGTAGATTTGAAATTCTATTAAATATTTCTACATTGATTCACATGTTTATCTATATATTTTTTAAAAGATAATTAAGATTAATTTTCAGGATCATGATTTTGAGTTTTTAACTAAAAGTATAGTGAATTTACTAAATAGCTTTCAAGCCTTAATGTTTCTATCCCCTTAGGGACTTCTTAGAAAGATTGATCCCCTAAGTAAATAATATCTCTAACGACTAGTCTTTTCAAACAAATAATGACTCTTTACCTATTCAATCCTACGACTCCAAAGTTTCTCCAACTATAAATAAGGCTTCGCCAACACCATTGATGTTAAGAGACATGATCCCAACAACATTAAATTAATTTTTCCAAAAGTAAAGAGCATTCAAGTGTTTAGTGCTTAATTCTTCCAATTCTTGTATCCATACCATATTCATTCTTCTTTTGTTATCTCTTTGTACTTTTTTTTGGCAAATACACATCCTTTGAGAGGTATTTCTACTTTGTAAATCATTAGTAAAGCCTAAAACTTATTTAGAATCAAGGGATGAGACAGCTTCTTGTATTTATTTGGCAAACGCACATCCTTTGAGAGTTATTTCTAATTTGGATTTTGTTAGTTTTGTTAAAAACTCATTAAAAAAAAAAACCCTAAGAAGTTATACTTTAGCCTTAAAAGATGGAGATTTAGAAGTTATACTTAGTTTTAAAAGGTAGTATATAAGCTATACTATAACCGTGGAATGTCTTTGAAATCATAGTGGATTAACAAGAGAAGTTTAGAGAGAATACCTACGTGCATTTGAAGGACTAAATCTCTATCTATCATTGGGTTTGATTTCTATAACCCGTCTCATTTATACAATTATGTGTGTGTGTATATATATATATATATATATATATATATATATATATATATATATATATATATATATATATATATATATATTCAATTGAGCTTTGATTTCATATTTATTTATTGAATTGTTATTTTCCCACTTATATTTATCGAAAATTAATTTAAAAAATATTAGTGTAAATACAATTCACATATTGCTTATTCGTACATGAGCTAACAGTATTCAATATGTGTATCTCATCTGCTACAGTATCAGAAAATGAACAGTTGAGATTGAAAGCATCCAAGTAATAGCGTTACTGATAAATATCTTAAACAAAACTCGTGTGCCTCTCGTTTTCCTCCGCGAAAAAATTAAGATTTCTCAGTTAGTGATGGGGCAACAGGAAAAAAAATTATACATCTAGGATACGTTTTGAAACTAGAGAAGCTACATTCCTCAAAGCCACCCAACACATTTGTTGAAGGAAACCGAAACATACATGCAGCGGAATTTAAATCATTCGGACTCCACCAGGATCGATTCGGAGAGTTGCCTGATTAGGGTTTCGAGATTTTACCTAAAGTTTTTTTTGATTTCTGTCATTGGTCGAGTCACAAGTAACAACATTTCGTTCCTGCCTTTATGATATCCACACGAACGGATCTCACGACTCTTGAATGTCTCACGATCAGAAGCCTTAAGGAGCGTTTTTTTTATTCTTTATAACCGAACTGCTAGCTTCGATTAAAAGAATACTTTTCTGTTTTCTAATTGTTCTACGTCTATGTTTCAAAAAACATCCTTTTATAGGCAGTAAATTTTACCCTAAAATTTACTGCCAAACAGAACTCTAATCCTACTTAGAATAGGATTAGTTATATCCCTAATCCAATTCAGAATAGGATTAGTTATATCCCTAATCCAATTCAGAATAGGATTAGTTATATCCTTAATCCAATTCAGAATAGGATTAATTAAGCTCCTCATTGATCCGTTCTAAGTGTGCGACCCAATAGGTTCTCAAAACAATGGCAATGACAAAATTGTCACAGGCAATGAGCGGTATCTAGCAACACATCATTGCTACCCATGTAACGAGAATGTCAATGACTCGACATAACCTTACTCGTGATAGATGTTACTGTGTAGTCTAATCCCTTTATCCTTTGATGTCTTGATTAGACACAAGTCATGGAATGTGTCACACTTGTATAGTCTAATCAGCGTTTCTTGATTCCTGAGTAGACTAATTAAACAAATAAAATCAATATCTCATATTGACTTATTCGAGCACGGCCATGCATTTCTTAGTCTAACTCTATCAAAGGGCCCAAGACATCACTCTTGTTATATAAGAGGGATAAATTCTATCCTTATCACTCAACATCTCTCTACATAGATCAAGGCATACCCAATTACTACCTTTATAGTCCATCCTGTTACGAATGACATCTAGCAGCATTAAAGTATGCAATTCTCTATGTTGGGATCTCTGATGATCTCAAGTAAAAGGATCACATACACCATCATCACTATGAGAATCGCTTATGACACTCATATAACAATCCATGTAGCGTTCTCATGGAGGGTCGATCCAGTACATAGTTCTCTAACATGTACCTATGTGATGACTTGATATCCTATATCCATGACAATGGTCATCAGTCAACCACATACTAGTCTTATCGTATCATTGTTATCCTTGTTCACAATAATACTTGACTAGGGATATTTTAAGAATAGTGTGTTATTACTATTCTAAGGACATTATCATATAAGATTACATTACGCAGTTATAAAACAAATATAATAATGAACTATAATAAATAAAATGTCATGATATATAAATAATGCCAAAGTCAATCATCTAATGAATGGTTCTAAGGGCATAATCCAACATTTGTGTAATCCAATATTAATAACAAACATGCAGAAGAAGGAAGACAAGGCCAAAGAGGAATATTTATTACCAGTAATCTTGGCAAGAACAAGATCTCTTCCTAAAATGGTGGAATCGATTCCGATCTCTGACAACAATTTCTTTGTCAAACTTTTCTGAAACATGTTTCATGAAACAATGACAATCGTAACAAATTCGAAGATTTTTTATGACCCTTATAGTCCTTCTATCCTTAAACCTAAGAAGTGCAAATGCAACAGCCAACTTTTCGCTATGATAACTAAGACTCTGCTCTTTCTCCTCATCTTCAATGTCATGTAAAACATTACATGTATAGGGGGTGTAACCTTCAACTCTAAGGTCATCGATTATTGAAATCAAGAAATCTTTAATTTCCTTGGATTTAGGATGTGAATTGTCTCCCGAAACAAATTCATAAACCATCTCGTCCACACTAAGCACACTATAGCCAGGATTCTTCTCAACTTTCTTCTCCCTCATCAAATTTCTCACATCTGCTTTCTCATCCCATCTACCAATTCCACCATATGCATTTGATAAAAGCACATAATCACCATCATGATTAGGTTCAAGCTCATAAATCCTCTCCTTGGCTTTCTCAGCCAACTTAAGCTCATTGTGTTTCACACAAGCTCCAAGCAAAGTCCTCCAAATAACTGCATTCGGCCTAGTAGGCATTCTACCAACAAATTCAAAAGCATCATGGAGCAACCCTGCACGACCAAGTAAATCAACCATACAACCATAATGCTCTACCGTAGGCTCCATCCCATAATCCATCTTTATACTCTCAAAAACTCTCCACCCGTCATCCACAAGTCCCCCATGACTACAAGCCACTAAAACCCCGTTAAAAGTAATATGATCAGGCTTCAAACCAATTTTCTCCATCTCATAGAACACTCTTAATGCTTCTTTACTGCGCCCGTGAACAGCCAGTCCGTTAATCAACACCGTCCAAGTTAATAGATTTTTCAAAGGCATTCCATTAAAGACTTTTATAGCATCATCAACAGAGCCACATCTAGAATACATATTAATCAATGCAGTACCCAACGAAAGAGTACGTTTCAGTCCAGTTTTTGAAACAAAAGCATCAACCCACTTACCCAATTCCAAAGCCCCTAATCTTGAAATCGCAGATATAACACTAAGCATGGTAACTTCATCCAGCTTGAAATTTTCCGCTAACTGCATTTCTTGAAACAAACCTAAAGCTTCATACTCAAAATTATTATTTGCAAAACAAGCAATCATACTAGACCAAGAAACCAAATCTTTAACCGGCATTTTATCGAACAAGTCGTGTGCTCCTGCCACTGACCCCAACCAACCGTACAAACTAATCAGTGCGTTTTGTATATAAATGTCGGAATCCAAACCAAGCTTGATTATGAGGGCGTGAGCGTCGTGACCTATATGGAGAGAGGCGCACGCTTTAAGCACGAAAGGAAAAGTGTAGTGATCCGGGGATAAGCCGTCACGGAGCATGGTGGAGAAAAGGGAAACGGCATGAGAAGGAGAGAAGTGAGCGTGAGCCCTGATGAGACTGTTGTAAGAGAATGTGTCAGGGTAGGAAATGTTGGCGAAAACAGAGCGTGCATAGGGTAAAGATAGGGGGGCAGAGGCGGCGCAAGATAGTAGGAGGGGACGGAGGGAGAGAGGATCGTTTTGGAGGCCGGTTTTGATGAGGCGAGCGTGGAGCTTGTACGCGTTATTCATAAGTAGAATCGATATGCGTATTATTGGGTCTGTCTTTTTTGTGGAATTTGAATGCACAGACTAAATCCTTAATCTGACGCCTTGGACAATCTCGGGCATCTCAGCCAATTAATAATGTCAATATATAGGCACAAATAATTCAATTTCAATTCAACATGTATTTCATTTATTCTAATCGATCAACAAACATTACCAAATTGCACAAATATGTACATATTCCTTATGACAATGATAGCAAAGGTAAACTTTTTTATTTGTTGATTACAGAATAAGAAGCAAAAGCTAGCCCAAATTCGAAAACTTGTTCAAATCAGTTTGAGATTTGAATTTATCCGAATTGACTAAAAAGTCAAAAGTCTAAATTCGAAAAAACCCAAACTTGATACTACTTGAACTCGATACGATCTAAACCCGAGACCAATTCAATTCGATTCGAGACTTGAAAATACCAAATTTATAACCCTAAAAATCCGAATTATAATTATATGATTATTTTTTAAAATAAAATAATTAAATAAATAACACAATTTTTTAATTAAAAATTTTAAAATTTTGAAAACAGTTATTATTTATTATACAATTATTATCAACAAAATAAGTCTTGAATTTTTAAATTCAATTAGTAAATAAAATTAGTTTAAATATGATATATATATATATATATGAATATAATAGAATTTTTAATATTATACATTGTATTTATAATAATAAATAAAAAATATATTAATAATAAATATATTATCACTTTAACATTTGATTCTTTTATAAACAATAATATAATATTATATTATATTTATTTCATATTAAATTTTAATTTAAATACAATAATAAATCAAATATATAAAAATCATTATACAATTTTAACATTTGTTTAAATTTGATACTTTATCCAAAACATTATGAAAATTATTAAAAAAAAAAGAATTTAAATTATACTTTAATTTAAATATAATAAATATAAATATTTAAATATATAATAAATATAATAAAAAACAGAATTTAAATATAATAAATATATTATCACTTTAACATTTGATTCTTTTATAAAAAATATTATAATATTTTATTATATTTATTTCATATTAAAATTTTAATTTAAATACGATAATAAATCAAATATATAAAAACCATTATACAATTTTAACATTTGTTTAAATTTGATACTTTATCCAAAACATTATGAACATTATTAAAAGAAAACAGAATTTAAATTATATTTTCTTAGAATTTCAAATATATAAATATATTAAATTAATTTGAAAATGAAAATGCAATCTTAAAATTCAAATATATAATTTTTAAATTAAAAACGTTAGATAACTAAATTAAACAATATAAGTACAGCATAAAAAAATATAATAAAATAAAAATGTTTTTCAATTTGTAAAATCAAATGAACAAAGTTTTCTCATTGCTAAGAACAACGCAATGTATCATGATCCAGTCCTTGCAACATCAAAATAAAATAATTATTAGCATGCTATTATTACCTTAAAATATTTTTTTTATCATGTGATTTAGAACAAATACAAAATTGATCGTAATATATTAATCTTATCATAATGATTTGTATATTAGATTATAATAATCTCTTATCATGTGATATAGAATAAATTATGTAATCTCTCAATGTAAGCATTATCTTGATAAAATTAATTATCTATTAAAGATAAATTATTGTGAGATCCCTAAATTTCATGCAATTCCTCCATGTATGTAAAGTATTCTAAGTTAATATGATTACATGAGTACAAGATTGATGTGTAATTGATGTATGAATAATGTATGCATGATGAATGGAATGGAATATAGAAGAAATAATAAAGTTGAATGTCAATAAGTCAAATGAAGCATGTTGATATCAGAAAATGAATAAGCATGAGAAAAGAAACAAAATCAGAAATTTGATTGGTTAATTTAAATACATGTGGCTTATGTTTGAATGGAAGAGGAATTAAATGGTCAAAGGGTTAAAGAGATAAAGTTGGCTGAGATAAGGGAGGATAAAGCATGCATTTAATGCATGAAGCATGAGTCACCACCCTCATCATCATCACCCACGGCAGCAACCTTCCCAGCTCTCCCTCTCGTGCCATCTTCAAGTTCCCAAGCTTCCATCTCTAGCTACCTTGCTAAACCACCTTACTGCCTTACCAATTCACTAAGTTTGATTAACGAAAAACGATCCTCGTCGTCAGACTAGGCGATATCTGGAGTTTGGTGGATTAATTCCAAGTATTTGAAGAGATCTCAAGTTGTGAAATTCTGGTCTCTAGTGAAGGTAAGAGAAGAAGAGGATTCTTGCAATTTCGTTCATGATATGAAGTTATTTTGAGTTGGTATAACATGTGTATATGATTTAATTTAAGGTTTGATATGGTATGGTGATTTTAGGTTAAAAAGGTGAAAAGCTAAGGTGACGCACCAAGTGATCTTGCGTTCTCGAGGAAATCGAGGTAAGGAAATTATGTAACGGACGTAAGGCGGCTATGTCCGCATGTTTTTATGATGTTTTACATGTTTTGGAGAAAGGTACAAGTTGTTTTGTGCAGGAAAAGATACAATTTCGGACTTGTCTCCTAGTACCAATTAGGCTAGGAGCAGCCGACTGCCTTAAATGGGAAGTCGACTGCCTAGAGACAACCAAAACGTCGTTTTCTGAAACCCGATGCAAACCAGTCGACTGCTATGTAAGCCAGTCGACTGCTATTTACCCAGAAGCATTCTGTTTCAAACCAGTCGACTGCTATATGAGACAGTCGACTGCTATTTTTCAAGATGCATTCTGTTTCAAAACCAGCCGACTGCCTATAGAACCAGTCGACTGCTATTTTCCGAAATGCATTCTGTTTCAAAAACAGTCGACTGCTATATGGGCCAGTCGACTGCTATTTCTTAAGAAGCATTCTGTCTGAAAACCAGTCGACTGCTATATGGACCAGTCGACTGCCCTCTCGTATTTTCAAATATGAAAATATAGAAATTTAAATGAAAATAATTTCGAAAAAGGAAGTTATGAAGTAGCAGCCGACTGCCCTATGAGACCAGTCGACTGCCATGCATGAAAAGAGCTTTCAAGCTTAATTGATTTAAACACAAAAAGTGTTTTCTGAAAAAGGATATTATAATGTTTTGAGACTATGGACTGCGTAATGATTATGCATTTCTGATGGCTGAGAGACTCTGATCAAGTCCTCAGTAATATGTATGTTGAGCGAGGAACCTTAGTCCGGTCCTCAATCCCACATGTGACACCTGACTAGTGTTCACTGTGGAAATTATAAAGGCAGGAGAGAATCCCTGACCTATACGGAGTGCACTACTGTACCAATGCATGATTAGAGTCATATAAAGTCATATAAATGGGAATGAACGGTTTATATGACGACTCAATCGCTTAAACATTGTACATAGTCTCCATCTATTTCAAGTATAAAAATGTATGTATGAAGAACAGTATACGATGTATGTTTTCAAGTATGAAGTATGCTATGAAGTATGAAGTTTTAAAGAAGAAGTATGATACATGTTTTATATGTATGCTATGTTTTAAAGAAAGCATACAAAGTATGTTTGCCATGGCATTTGAAATAATTATGCATGATGGCAATTAATGCATGAAAGATGTTTATGATACATGCTTTATAATGCTTTACATGACATTATAGAGCCAAGTAGGAAAAGTTCATATAGAGGCATAGTACGCTCTTTTACATACTTTTCTTACTGAGCGTAAACTCACCCTTTTACGACCATTTTTCCTACAGATTTACTGAAGTGAAATCCGCTCCGACTAGAGGAGCTTGTTTTTGAAGAATTGAAGTGTACCTTCTCAATACGCTTCCCAGTTAGTATAGAAGGTATACTCCTATGTTTATGTATAATAAAGTTAATATTCAGTTACGGTACAGTACAAGTAGATATTGTGTATATTGGATATCGGGGATGTAAGATAAGATGATGTATGAGATCCTGTGGAAATGAAATGATATGTATATATATCATCTATTTTTAAGTCTATGGAGATTGCAAAATAATTCATAAGCTATTAAATAATTAGCTTAAAGGTAAGAAAAGAATGACACTGTATAAACTAAATCTAACTAAAGAAGGACAAGATAAGTGATAAGATGGAGTGACGGGGACGTCACAGAATGGTATCAGAGCAGTTTAGATTGAGGTTTGTCAGTGTCAAGAAGTTAGAAATAGAGTATATCCCCAATTGTACTGTACTCGTCTGAATATAAATGTATAGTATAGCTGTCTATAGTTATACTAAAGAGCTCAATGATGACTATGTTTACAGTATGAGCTCACAAAGGAGAGGTACAAGAAGAGGAAGAGGACGGGGTCGTGAAGAACAGCCCCCAGTTCCGTCTCCTCATCCGTCTCCACCGCATAGCCCGAACACGAGGCTAGCGAAAATGGAAAAGCATATGGAGAACATGGCCGCTATGTTCACACAGTTCATGTCGAACTTTCCAAACGTGGCCACAAGTACCCAAGCAGCTACACCTGCTGTTGTTCCTGTAGAAGTAACACCACCAACCCCAACTACGGAAAGGCGGGATCCTAGAGCCTATTGCAGTGTGGCTTTGATAAAAGAATTTAAGAAGTTGGATCCGCCCAAGTTCAAGGGGGAACGAGATTTGCTGACAGCAGAGAACTGGATGAAAGCAGTTCTCAAATCTTTTGAGTACATGCCCTGCTCCGAAAGGGAGAAAGTAGGATTGGCTGCCTACCTGTTAATGGATGATGCTGAATATTGGTGGCAAGCCACTTGAACCGTGTTAGAGGCTCGATATGATGAGGTTACGTGGGATAGATTTGTAGAAGCTTTCAATGAGCAGTACATCCCACGCACTGATCGGGATAGACTGAAGATTGAATTTCTGAGTTTGACTCAAGGTACGATGACGGTGAATCAGTATGAATCTAAGTTCACCACCTTGAGTAGATTCGATCCAGAGGTCAGAAGAGATGAAGGGCATAAGATCTACAGGTTTATCGAGGGATTGAAGTCCCCGATTAGATCTAAATTGTATCCGATGGATATCACCACCTATGGAGAAGCTGTCCGTAAGGCTCAGTTGTGTGAGCAGGACTATGATTTGCATCATGCCGAATTCCGAACCAAGGGTAAAGGCAAAGAACCGATGAAACGGAAGTCGGATGAGAAAACTCAGAGTGATAGATATCCATTTCGGAGAAGTAGAAGATCTGAAGGAGTTTCTATAGGTACTCCTAAGGCTACCGGGATTAAGACAAGTGATGAGCGGTCCCGATATCCAGCTGGAAGTACAGCTAGCTCACCGAAGAGCACAATACAGAGATGCGAGCAATGTGGGAAATTTCACGGATCACAGCCATGTCGCTTGGCGAGTGGCGCTTGCTTTAGATGTGGTGAGAAAGGGCATATGATTAGAGATTGTCCTCAGAGAGATCCGAAGATGCCTGATGAATCTGATAAGGCTCCTAAACCACAACCTAAAGCCACTGTAGCAGAGAAGGGGAAGAAAGCTGTGACCCAGGGACGAGTGTTTGCAATCGATGAAGAATCTGCCGATGCCTCGTCCAAAGTTATTAAAGGTACGATTTACTTGTGTGATATAAGTGTCACAGCATTGTTTGATCCAGGCTCTACGCATTCATTTGTGTCTCCTAGGATTGCTAAGAAAATACCAGTTGAGCCTGAAACTTTAGAACAACTAATGAGGATAAGTACACCTCTTAGGGAATCACAAATAACTGAGTTGGTGTATAGAAACTGTAAGCTACGGGTAGGAGAAAGAGAATCTAAGGCTGACCTAATCCTACTGAATATGTATGGATTTGATGTTATCTTGGGTATGGATTGGTTAGCTAATAATCATGTTATAGTAGACTGTTATGCTAAGAGTGTAACATTTTCTTCACCCGTTAGCTATGTTGTAAATTTTGCAAGTAATTAATATGAAAGCATGTTTAATCTTAATTGGTTGCAAATGAAATTAATGAATAATATGTATGATGATGTGAAGGATTTATTGCTTATGTGGAGGACGTAAATCAGAAACGTCCCGGACTCAAGGATATTCCTGTAGTCCAAGATTTTCCAGAAGTGTTTCCGGATGATCTTCCAGGACTTCCTCCGGATAGAGAAGTGGAATTTACGATAGATTTGGTGCCGGGAACTGAGCCCATTTCAAGAGCTCCCTACCGAATGGCTTTGGTAGAATTGGAAGAATTGAAGAAACAACTTCAGGAGTTGCTAGACAAGGGATTCATACGACCCAGCGTATCCCCTTGGGGTGCTCCTGTGCTTTTTTGTCAGGAAGAAGGACGGTAGTATGAGGTTATGCATTGACTACCGGTGGTTGAATAAAGTGACGATCAAGAACAAGTACCCTCTTCCCAGAATTGACGACCTCTTTGATCAGCTTAAGGGTGCACAAGTCTTTTCCAAGATAGACTTGAGATCGGGATATCACCAGTTGAAGATTCGAGATGAGGATATCCCTAAGACTGCATTCAGGACACGGTATGGTCACTATGAGTTCCTAGTGATGCCGTTTGGTCTGACCAATGCACCCGCAGCCTTTATGAACTTGATGAATGACGTGTTCAAAGAGTACCTAGACCAGTTTGTCATTGTCTTCATCGATGACATTTTGGTGTACTCGAGGTCATGGGAAGAGCATGAGCAGCATTTGAGGATTGTTTTGGAGACCCTCAGAGATAGAGGATTGTATGCCAAGCTAAGTAAGTGTGATTTCTGGTTGAACCAAATCTCCTTTTTAGGACATGTGATCAGTAAAGATGGTGTCTCAGTTGATCCATCAAAGATAGAAGTGGTGGTCCAATGGGAAAGACCGAAGACAGTGACGGAGATTAGGAGTTTCTTGGGTTTAGCTGGCTACTACAGAAGGTTTGTAGAGGGTTTCTCGAAGCTAGCTGCTCCATTGACGCGCCTGACGCGCAAGGAAGTGAAGTATGAGTGGAATGAAGCCTGTGAGAGTAGCTTCCAAGAGTTGAAGAACAGGCTAACGACGGCACCGATCCTTACCATCCCTAATGGTTCAGGTGGATTTGCGGTGTATAGTGATGCCTCAGGGCAAGGCTTGGGATGTGTGTTAATGCAGCATGGTAAGGTAGTGGCCTATGGGTCTAGACAATTGAAGGACCATGAGAGGAACTACCCGACTCACGATTTGGAGTTAGCTGCAGTAGTGTTTGCCCTGAAGATATGGAGGCATTACTTGTACGGTGAGAAATTTCAGATTTTTACGGATCATAAAAGTCTGAAATACTTGTTCTCCCAAAGAGAATTGAACATGAGGCAAAGAAGATGGCTCGAGCTTCTAAAGGACTACGATTGTGAGATCTTGTACCACCCGGGGAAAGCAAATGTGGTGGCGGATGCTTTGAGCCGGAAGCATGTAAGTATGGTATCTTATATGATGATAAAAGAATATGAGCTAATTGAGCAATTTGCAAGCCTCACCCTTGATGTTATGACTTATGGGCAATTCGGAATGATGGCTAGTTTGAGGATTGAGCCAGAATTGATGAATAGAATCCGAAGTGCTCAAAAGAAAGATGATAGATGCATTGAGGCTATAAATCAGATGCAGCCAGGTATGATCTCAGAGTTCAATCTTGGTAGTGATGGAATTTTAAGGTTTAAAAGTCGTATATGTGTTCCTAATGATGATGAATTGAAGAAGCTGATTTTAACTGAAGCACATGCCACTAAGTACACGTTGCACCCAGGAAGTACGAAGATGTATTATAATCTTCGCAAGGTGTATTGGTGGAATGGCATGAAGAGAGACATAGCAGATTTTGTAGCAAAATGTCTCACATGTCAACAGGTCAAGGTAGAGCACCAAAAGCCAGCAGGATTACTGCATCCTCTACCTATACCTATGTGGAAGTGGGAACACATTACGATGGACTTTATTATGGGATTAACCAGAACCAAGAGGAATCATGATGGTGTTTGGGTGATCGTCGATAGATTAACGAAGTCGGCTCACTTCCTACCTATGAAGTCAACAGATACACTCAATACTTTGGCAGATATGTATGTAAGAGATGTCGTAAGACTACACGGTGTTCCAGTGAGCATCACTTCTGATAGAGATTCCAGGTTTACTTCCCATTTCTGGGAGCATTTTCAAGAAGCCATGGGATCTAAGTTGAGTTTTAGCACAGCTTTTCATCCGCAGACTGATGGGCAGTCCGAGCGTACGATTCAGACGCTCGAGGATATGTTGAGAGCTTGTGCTATGGACTTTAAAGGCTCCTGGGATGACCATCTGCCATTGGCTGAGTTTGCATACAATAATAGTTATCATGCAAGCATCGGGATGGCACCATATGAAGCTCTGTACGGAAGAAGGTGTCGATCTCCGATTGGGTGGGAAGAAGTGGGCGAACGTAAGTTATTGGCTCCAGATCTAGTCGAGCAAGCATCAGAAGATGTTAAGTTAATTTGTCAGAGGCTTAAGACAGCTCAGAGTAGACAAAAGAGCTATGCAGATGCTCGACGGAGACCACTTGAGTTCATGGTTGGAGATTATGTATTCCTGAAAGTTTCTCCATCCAAAGGAATCATGAGGTTTGGCAGACGAGGTAAGTTAAGTCCTCGTTATATCGGTCCATTCGAGGTCTTAGAAAGGATAGGTGATGTTGCCTATAGATTGGCATTACCTCCGGAGTTATCGGGAGTACACAATGTGTTTCATGTATCGATGCTTCGGAAGTATAATCCGGATCCGACGCATGTTATTAAATATGAACCCTTGGAGATAAGGGAAGATATGAGTTATGTAGAGAAGCCGATTCGGATTTTGGACAGAAAAGAGAAAGTTCTGAGGTCTAAGACGATCCCCTTAGTGAAAGTTCTCTGGCAATACCATACGATGGAAGAAGCTACATGGGAGCTAGAGAGCTTAATGGAGGAAAGGTATCCAGAGTTGTTTACATGACAAGCTAAGGCAAATTTGGAGGACCAAATTTTCTAAGGTGGGGAGAATGTGAGATCCCTAAATTTCATGCAATTCCTCCATGTATGTAAAGTATTCTAAGTTAATATGATTACATGAGTACAAGATTGATGTGTAATTGATGTATGAATAATGTATGCATGATGAATGGAATGGAATATAGAAGAAATAATAAAGTTGAATGTCAATAAGTCAAATGAAGCATGTTGATATCAGAAAATGAATAAGCATGAGAAAAGAAACAAAATCAGAAATTTGATTGGTTAATTTAAATACATGTGGCTTATGTTTGAATGGAAGAGGAATTAAATGGTCAAAGGGTTAAAGAGATAAAGTTGGCTGAGATAAGGGAGGATAAAGCATGCATTTAATGCATGAAGCATGAGTCACCACCCTCATCATCATCACCCACGGCAGCAACCTTCCCAGCTCTCCCTCTCGTGCCATCTTCAAGTTCCCAAGCTTCCATCTCTAGCTACCTTGCTAAACCACCTTACTGCCTTACCAATTCACTAAGTTTGATTAACGAAAAACGATCCTCGTCGTCAGACTAGGCGATATCTGGAGTTTGGTGGATTAATTCCAAGTATTTGAAGAGATCTCAAGTTGTGAAATTCTGGTCTCTAGTGAAGGTAAGAGAAGAAGAGGATTCTTGCAATTTCGTTCATGATATGAAGTTATTTTGAGTTGGTATAACATGTGTATATGATTTAATTTAAGGTTTGATATGGTATGGTGATTTTAGGTTAAAAAGGTGAAAAGCTAAGGTGACGCACCAAGTGATCTTGCGTTCTCGAGGAAATCGAGGTAAGGAAATTATGTAACGGACGTAAGGCGGCTATGTCCGCATGTTTTTATGATGTTTTACATGTTTTGGAGAAAGGTACAAGTTGTTTTGTGCAGGAAAAGATACAATTTCGGACTTGTCTCCTAGTACCAATTAGGCTAGGAGCAGCCGACTGCCTTAAATGGGAAGTCGACTGCCTAGAGACAACCAAAACGTCGTTTTCTGAAACCCGATGCAAACCAGTCGACTGCTATGTAAGCCAGTCGACTGCTATTTACCCAGAAGCATTCTGTTTCAAACCAGTCGACTGCTATATGAGACAGTCGACTGCTATTTTTCAAGATGCATTCTGTTTCAAAACCAGCCGACTGCCTATAGAACCAGTCGACTGCTATTTTCCGAAATGCATTCTGTTTCAAAAACAGTCGACTGCTATATGGGCCAGTCGACTGCTATTTCTTAAGAAGCATTCTGTCTGAAAACCAGTCGACTGCTATATGGACCAGTCGACTGCCCTCTCGTATTTTCAAATATGAAAATATAGAAATTTAAATGAAAATAATTTCGAAAAAGGAAGTTATGAAGTAGCAGCCGACTGCCCTATGAGACCAGTCGACTGCCATGCATGAAAAGAGCTTTCAAGCTTAATTGATTTAAACACAAAAAGTGTTTTCTGAAAAAGGATATTATAATGTTTTGAGACTATGGACTGCGTAATGATTATGCATTTCTGATGGCTGAGAGACTCTGATCAAGTCCTCAGTAATATGTATGTTGAGCGAGGAACCTTAGTCCGGTCCTCAATCCCACATGTGACACCTGACTAGTGTTCACTGTGGAAATTATAAAGGCAGGAGAGAATCCCTGACCTATACGGAGTGCACTACTGTACCAATGCATGATTAGAGTCATATAAAGTCATATAAATGGGAATGAACGGTTTATATGACGACTCAATCGCTTAAACATTGTACATAGTCTCCATCTATTTCAAGTATAAAAATGTATGTATGAAGAACAGTATACGATGTATGTTTTCAAGTATGAAGTATGCTATGAAGTATGAAGTTTTAAAGAAGAAGTATGATACATGTTTTATATGTATGCTATGTTTTAAAGAAAGCATACAAAGTATGTTTGCCATGGCATTTGAAATAATTATGCATGATGGCAATTAATGCATGAAAGATGTTTATGATACATGCTTTATAATGCTTTACATGACATTATAGAGCCAAGTAGGAAAAGTTCATATAGAGGCATAGTACGCTCTTTTACATACTTTTCTTACTGAGCGTAAACTCACCCTTTTACGACCATTTTTCCTACAGATTTACTGAAGTGAAATCCGCTTCGACTAGAGGAGCTTGTTTTTGAAGAATTGAAGTGTACCTTCTCAATACGCTTCCCAGTTAGTATAGAAGGTATACTCCTATGTTTATGTATAATAAAGTTAATATTCAGTTACGGTACAGTACAAGTAGATATTGTGTATATTGGATATCGGGGATGTAAGATAAGATGATGTATGAGATCCTGTGGAAATGAAATGATATGTATATATATCATCTATTTTTAAGTCTATGGAGATTGCAAAATAATTCATAAGCTATTAAATAATTAGCTTAAAGGTAAGAAAAGAATGACACTGTATAAACTAAATCTAACTAAAGAAGGACAAGATAAGTGATAAGATGGAGTGACGGGGACGTCACAATTATATATTATCTATTAAATATAAAAATGAAGTGTTGATAAAAATAGTTATTTATAATATTGAATTAAAGTGTAAATTAGAAATATACTTTGGTAGTAATTATTGTGTAACTTGTAAGCGATAACTTTAATACAAATTTTTTTTTTACTTTATTGATAGTAAAATTAATTATTTTTAAGTATTTAATTTTATATTAATTAATTTAACAATATATACTATTTAACATTCTAATTGGACATTTGATCAAATGGTGTATGACTAATGTTATTATATTAATGTTAACATTAATAAGTTAGTAATCAGATGATGTTTAACTGTATATAATATGATTATATTAAATATTAGTAATATAATGGAAATTAGTGTATATAGTATTTTTAATTCAACGTTCTGAATTTTTAATGAGATGTTGATTCATTAGTATATACGATTATATTTAACGTAATAAGATTAATATTATAATTTATGTACAAAACAAAAAACAAAATAGATATAAAATTGAGCTAATTAGTTGACCAATTATTAATATTAGTACTTATTTACAAATGATAATTAGTATTTTTTTTGTTAATAATATTAATACATTTTGTAATTAATGAATATAATTATATCTAATGTTAATGTTAAAATGGTCAAATTAGATCAATATTATTATTATTATTATTTCCATTAGTTTTTACATATTATGGTTTCCATAACTTTTTAAATATAATCGAATAATTAGTCAACTAATTATACGATTATATCTAACGTAATTATGTTGGTTTTTTTAAAAAATAAATGCAATAAAAATAAGAAAATTTACAATTTTATCAAAAAAAATATAACTCTAAAAAAACTAATAAAACAAACTAAAAAAGAGATAAACAATAAAACTTTATTGGATTAAGAGTATCCAAATTCCAATGATCCAACTTTAGCTAAAAATATTTTAGTGGCCCAATGAGTTATTGGCTTAACTTAAGAGTATAAAACTATTTATATAAATATTTACTTGTTTAATAGTATTTGTTTATAAATTGTTATTTTTTTAATAATTTTATTTTGTATATATTGTAACCAATGGTTTTTTATTTACTTTTCTTTAGTTTTACTCTATATATATATATATATATATATATATATATATATATATATATATATATATATTATTTTGGCTCACCTAAAATATATATAATATATAGTTATTTATTTTATGATCAATATCGTAGGAAATTAAGATAAAAGTAAATAATCCTTGTCAAGTAATAAAAATATTAAAATGTAAAAATTTATATTTATATAAATATTTATTAAATATTAACTTTAGTATTCATGGTATATTTTTGTTTAACTATATAAAAAATTAATTTTATTATTACATTTAAAATTAAAAAAAAATGTTTATAACTTATAAAATTTTAAAATAATTCGAATTCGGTTCGCTAAACCCACCAGATCGAACCAAGCTGAACCCGAGATTAACTGAACCCAAAAATAATCGAACTTGAAAAAACTAGAACTCGAAATTATCCGAACTTGAAAATATCTGAATCCAAAAAACCCAAGCTTGAAAATACTCAAACTCGGAACAGTCCAAATCCAAAATAATTTGAACCTGAAGATAACTGATAGGATGATATTTTGTTAATTATTTATATGCTAATATATTTGCTTTATTGATGTTTTATGCCTAAAAGAGTTTGCTAATGCTTATTTTATGTTTTAGGCATTAAATATCAAAGTTGAAATTAAAAGGAGCTAAAAAGAACAAAGTACAAATTTTTCTATCCAGTTTTAGAGATGCACATTTTTTACCACTTTAATGATCTAATCTTAAGAAGTGGCATTCATGAAAGTTGTATAAGACTTCTTAAGGTTTTCGAAATGTACAAGGTCGCTAAAATCAAAGTTCATTTGATAGGTCAAACATCTGAAGAAAATAAACATATAAATTCTACCAATAATTACGTGTTTGAGAAGAATTCCAACAAAGTAAGTTCGAGACAAAATTTGGTTAAGGACAAGACAAGGTTGAATTTTTATCATGTTTTAAATCTGTAACTAATTAATAAAAATAGGCCTTAGGAATTTTATTTAGATAATTATTGTAAAAAGATGAGATAAAGATAAGAGTTTGACTAATTAAATAACTTTTTCCCCAAATAAACTCTTATCCTAATCTCATCTTACCTAAGAGTCTTAGGCTTATATAAAGAGCACTAGGCTCTCCACAAAAGAGAATCCCTTTCTTCCCCTTTCTTAGTCTTGTAGGGTTTTTCTTTAGGTTTAATAAAATTTTCTTCTCTTTTTCTTTGAAATCGTTTTCTTTTTAGTTTTCTTATTGATTTAACGTTTTCTTTATTAAAGTTTTAGGCAAAACCGATTTCTTATAGTTTCTTTAGAGGGATTTTTGTTTTCTTTTTATTAGTTATCGATTTCTTAAGTAATTTTATGATTGATTTTTGTTTTTTTATTAGTTTTATTAATTGTTTGTTAGGTTCCTGCTAGATTTTTTTGATTGATTATTTTTGTTTTTGTATTATTCAAGATTACTTATTTGATTGATCTTTGCATGATTTTAACTTTCTTGATAATATTTAACTTGAATTTGATGATCTTGCACATGTCTAGTTAGTAGCTCTTTAACTCAATTTTGAAGTAATTTAATAATTCTTGGCAAAAACCTATTGTGAGATTGTAAGATTATTATATAATTGTTATTAAGTACTTGAAATTTCCTGAGCATGATTTCATGATTGTTTGATTGATTAATTAGATAGGTGCACAATTATTTAATTTAATTAAATAATCTACTCCTAGATTAAAAACTTAAGTTCGTATTTGCCTTTGGGTTTAATCACAAGATGTCACAGTCCGTGACCACATTTTTAGTGCTTTTCCATACATTTTCTATGGTTGGGCTATCTGTAATGCCTTATTCTCTTCTTTCCTTTATTCGATAACTATTTAAAATTTAACTCCATAATTAAAGAAAAATTATATATTAAGAATATAATTATCATTTACATCCCCTGTTTACTTTACACTGAAATAGTATTGTAAAAATATGTCAGAACATATAAAGTTAATGATTATAACTTCAGGATCTAAGCCCGCTGTCTCGGGATACTCAATGCACAGCCAACTATCCTCGGATGCAAATCACGCAGTCACTAAAAATAATCTGTATATGTTAAATTTAAAAGGGTGAGCATACCACGGCTCAGGAAGAGAGTTATATGTGAATTAGATATCTCGAAATCTATATGCTATAAAATTTCATATTTCTTGTACAAATCATAATAAGTACAGTACTTTATATAGCAAAACATACTGTTCCAATCATTTCCATTTTCATATAAATCATATTCATATACCTTTCGTTTAATACTTCCTTTTTCATATCACATGTCATTTACATATTATTGTAAAAACAAAGACTAAGGCATCCACTATATTTCATGTCATGCAAGAGAAAATACCCCGTAGGGCAGTAGAAGTCAAGTCAAATCTATGGCCATAGTCCTAAGTTAGCCCTTGATTGAACACTGATCAGGTGTCAACTAGGACTAAATACATATCACATGTCATATATCACGTATCACATATCATGTATCGACATGATATGGGGCCTAGCAGTCTCAAAACAATATTTTCATGTTCATAGAACCTTTATGAAAATAATTAAAATCATTAATTCTTTAGTTAGTCCATAAAGGATTTTAAACAAATCATATAGTGAATATTCAGAAAATAATTTATAGAATATTCACTTATCACTATCTCATCATAAAAATCCCTTTTCACTTGTTGTAGAACATATAAGAGGAATTTATAGAAATCATATTTTCATTAAAATTGTAACATGAATATTTGAGTAATATTTTTATAAATATATATATATATATTATATATATATATTCGTGTTTTATGAAGTAAATAAATTCCTCTTTACAAAGCTAGGAATTCATATAATTATGGAAATTAATATTTTCTAGAAATTCTAGAAAATATTATATATTTTAAATCTCCATACATTCCATGCCTGTCATGTAAACGTATTCTCAAAAATAATTTGCATAATAATTTAGCTTTCGAAATATCATTATAATTATACACACGTATCCCTTACCTTATTAGCACTGTAGAGCAAGGCTCTAAATTGCACCGCTATGTCTCTTATTCCACCGAACGATAAACTGCGAAAATAATAGTTTACTATAATTAATTTTCGGTATAAATGGATAAAATTCTTTTACTTATTTAACTCTTATTTTGAATCCTTCTTATATAGAACATTAAGAATTTCCTATGATTTTCTCATGGTAAATGAATATTTCATTTACCTTCCATTTTCTGTTTTGGCATTTTTGCCTCTTCTCATCATTAAGGTCATCATCCCTTTTTAACGACCGAACACCATTCTTCATGTATAAGCCATCTTGGCTTTTTGTCCTTTATTCTCCATGTTATTTTATATTCCTATGTATATAAACTTGTATATTTTTCCAGCCACCAGTCTGTCAACTTCTCCCATTTTCTACTCTAAATCACCTCACTTTCCTTGTCCATTACTTCTATTTTCCATAGTACTATATTTGTATTATCCTTGTATATTTTCAGCCCTTTAAGTCAGCCAACTTCTTCCACTTTCCACACCATTCACGTCACTCTTCCTTATTCACCATTATGGCCGAATGGCCTTACATAGGTTAGGTGGTTTATTCATTTAAAATGCATATATATATATATATATCAATTAAATTGATACTTTAGTCTATCATTTAATCAACCTAACCCTTTTTTCTTGTTTCTTTTCTTTTCTTTTATTTTTTTTCTGCTACTTGTTATCCAAACCGAGAGCTTGCATTTCTTTTCTGTTTTTTTCAGCCCAAGTTAGCTTCAGTTTATGTCTCTCTATTAAGGCTACACCTAGTACATTTTAGGCTGCCAAAATTTCAGCATTCACATTCACAAAAGTCAGCTAAAAGTCAGCCCTTACTTCCTCCTTTTTCTTCCTATTTCGGCTGCACTTACCAGCCAAAAATTCCTTTTCCACGTACGGCTGTATTCTTTGACCAATTTATAAGCTTTGCATTCTTTTCCTACATGGCTACTCTTCTCCCTTAGGTTTCACGTGAACCCCTGCCTAAAACACAGGTTAAACTTCTCTTGACTGATCAGTCGACTTATTTTTTTATTTCTTTAATTCTCATGGCTGTTTCGGTTTCATTCTCAGCCTTGTTTCCACGTTACTCATCTTATCAACACATCATCTTTTCCTTATGAAACCCTCTTAGCCGAACCACTAGGATTTGTTATACATGTTCTTACTTCAAAATCATGCCATAACCAATTTATACTAAATCACTACAGCCATGAAAAAGAAATAAACATGTAGAAATCACTATTGAAATTTTTACCTGTTCAGAGGAGCAATCTGTCCACGTGAACCAGCTTCTGTTTGAGGTTTTTGAGCTGAATTTTTTTGTGGTTTCGGAAGCTTGTGAGGTAAGGTTCAATTTTCCTCAAGAAACTTGGGTGATTTACTGAAGAAAAGAGCAAGTTCTGTTATGGAAAGCATGCTAGGCGTGGAGGAACAGGGGAGAATCGGTGATGATCAGTCTGAAATGAAGATCACGATGGCTGGAAAATAAGGAAAAAAGTGGCATCTGTTGGATAATTTTTATTGGCCATCATTTAAAACTTTTATTTAATTAATAATCTTCCTATAATTATTAAAAATCTATTTAGCCTATTTAATTTGTCTTAATTTCCTTTTCATGCAATTATAAAAATTCTGACTTATAAATCAGAATTTATACAAATCACAAATATTATTTTAATTTATTTGATTAATTGTTTGATCCATTCTTGATCAATTTAACCAACACTTAATTATTTTTGAAAATAGGCTCATTGGAGTCTCAAAATATTTCTTTATGATTTTTATTTCATCAATTTCATATTGTTTTCCACACTTATACTTTCCTTTAGCATGGAACCTTTACATGTGAGAGCCACATTCCTTATATTTAATTTTATGTAAGATCTCATCAATAATTCCTTTATTGATAATTAACAGAATAAATGTACATATACAGTACAAAATAACTGAGTCTCACACAAGAGGGTTAGGAGAATGGAAGTTTAAGTAAATTTGTAGTTAGGGACTAGTTAAAGAGCTTGTTTTAACTAATGACACAATAAGGATTGATAGGTGTAATAGAGCTTGTTGCTACACTACGGTTGACTATTTAACTAACAGTGATCTTTTGATGTCAATGATCAACATGGAAGTCTAAGAATATTAGATACCTTTTAACTAAATGGCAATGATATTTGTTTGAATTTTAATTTATTAGTATATTAGTTAAGTGCAAGTTTCTTGTCACATCCCAAACTATAGGATATTCTCACAAATTCACATTATTTAATCACATTTGGTTGGGCTGTCTGTAGTGTCGACATATGTGCAAAAATTTTCAAGTAAACCTAGGATTCAGATTCATTTGCAGCAATATAGGAATAAATTGAACTTAAGATTTTATTTAGTAAACATATAAGTAGCACTATTGCCACGGTCCGACATATAGATTTTTATACCATTTTTAAACATTACCTACCTTCAATTGGGCCATCTGTAGTGCCTATGCTAATAATTTAATTTATAATTAATGTTTGCTTTCAAAAATAATCCTAGGAACTATTAATTTTTATTTACTGTGAATAAAATATACGAACTACAAATTTTCGAAACATATTTTTCCAGCCGTCTGTAGTGCTTATGCGAATAATTTAATTTATAATTAATATTTGCTTTCAAAAATAATCCCAGGAACTATTAATTTTTATTTACTATGAATAAAATATACGAATTACAAATTTTCGAAACATATTTTTCCATTTGATTTACATGTCGAGTCTAAATATATATAGCAAAAGTACTGTACATATAAGTCTGAACTGTAAAAATCCAAATGTACAGTAAATAACACATTTCACACATAAATTACGATTGAGCTGTCT
This sequence comes from Heritiera littoralis, assembly GCA_031772115.1. Lineage (NCBI taxonomy): Eukaryota > Viridiplantae > Streptophyta > Magnoliopsida > Malvales > Malvaceae > Heritiera > Heritiera littoralis. The sequence continues at coordinate 1,618,152 of JAPDPK010000002.1, forward strand.
GTGATGCCTTTAACACTTGAACAGCAACAGTGATAAATAGTCAACATTTTTTTAAATTAATAAATTTCGATTATGTAATTTACAATATTCTTTACACTTTACATCCCCTGTTCCTATTTTACAATTTAAGTAGTACTGTACAATATACCTGAATGTATAAAAGAAAATACTAATACCTCCCGGGTTGATAAAAAACAGTCTTGGTAAACCAGATTCAGCCGATATCTTCTAATGTATACTCCTTTTTAATCATTTATAATATCCTGTGGAGTGGAAAATAAAAGGGGTGAGCGAAACGTGCTTAATAAAGGAATCGTATGTAAGACTGATATAACGAAATCTATATGCTAGCAAACATTATTTTCCTAACAGTTCACTAGGCACAGTAAACGGAAGGATACTATAGTCGGCCAGGCAACTAGATGGAGCATGGAAGGTATTTTGAAATACCTGTCTTGTCTCGGAATCCCATAAGGGACTATAAGGAGTAATCAATAAATTGTTGTTATAAAACAATTTAATGAAATTTTCAATAAATAAATGGTAAATAAACCATTTAATTTCATCACTTCAGTAACACTTTAAAACACGTGACAGTGACAGTAGTAAAACAGTACAGTAAACAGTTGAGTTTGAACAGTGGTAACAGTATATAGATCGATTCAGTAATAACATGATAAAGCACTTCAGTAAACGGTAAAGAAACAATTCAGTACAGTAAACAGTTCATTTTCACATCACAGTAACAGTTCAATAATTCTTTCAAAAACTAGTAATAATGTCATAATTATTTTCAGTTTAGTAAACAGTATATCTTAGTACGGTTCAGTAACCAGTTGACAGTAAATCACCATTCCGTAAACGTTTGATAGTAAATCACAGTTCAGTAGATGGTAGTGGTTTCACTAAACCATATAGGTTTAGAGACAATAAAATGTCCATTTTGAACATTAACAGTTCTGTAAAACACTTCAGTAACAGTTTGGTACAGTACTCTTTGCAATAACAGTAAAACAGTTCAGTATTGGTATTGTAACAGTTCAGTAAACGGTGTAGAAACAGTTTAGTACAGTAAGCACTTGAATTTCATAATACAGTAACGGTGCAATAAACTTTCCAAAACCAGTAATAATTTCCTTAAAAAACTTTCGATTTGGTAAATAGTAACAATTTAGTACAGTTCTGTAAACAGTAAATAGTATTTCCACAGTTCAGTAAAACAGTAAATAGTAATTCACAGTTTAGTAACAGTAAACAGTAGGTGGAGACTAGGCATCACCCTCGATATATCATGCTATAATCTCCGTAGGGAACAGTAACAGTAAAAAGTAAGATCTATGGCCATAGTCTATAGGTGTCCTTAAAGTACACTTACCAGGTGTCCCTAGAATGCTAATGACTTGGCGGGTGTATCAGCCACAGTAACAGTACAGTAATACACGTGAGTATGATATGGGGCCTAACAGTCTCAAAACATTTCATTTATAGTGAAAATACCTTTAAGGAATTTAAACAAATATCATTTAAAATTTAATAAAATTCCAAAAGGTATTTAAATTCATATTTAATAGTATAGTAAAAACAGTCAATAAAATATTCAAGTCTCAGTGAGAAAATTTGTAAACGTTCTAAATAATTGTGAAATATTTCAAAGAACGTATTTGACATCTCACTTTAATAAAATTTAATTACATGAATATTTAAATAATATTTTTCAGTAAAATTCTAATTTATGGAAAATATTGGAAATAAGCTCCAAAATACACAATTTCACTGATTTTATGCTCATAAAATATTTCATGATATTTTAAAAATTTTGGAAGAATTTTCGGCAGCATAACAGCTGTGATTACTCTAACCCCCTACACTTAAACACAGTATTTTTGCCAACCATAAACCACAGATTTGCATGATTTTAAAGGTAATTCAGTACCCAATAATTTCATAAAATTATACTTATCAAAATCATGCATTCACTATATCCCTTCGGCTTACACACTCATCCCTTACCTGTCTTATATTACCGACCCTTTCGGTAGCACCGCACGAAATCCAATGCTCTCGGCTGCAAAACAATTTCACCAAAAATTTTCATTAATTTTCCTCTTATTTTTAAGCTATTAATTTTCACTAAATGCAGCCACATAGGATACTGTCTATGCCTAACCAGTGTAAATTACACCGGTAGTAAAACATAACTTCTTCGTTTTAGCTCCGATTTTAGATTCGATTTCACCAGTCTTCTTCTCTTAATTTCTATACTAATTTGACATATCAAAACCACGAAATGAAGCATCTTAGGCTGTCCAAAACGCCTTGGCCGAATGCTCCCATGTATCCAACTTAATGATTTTCTTAAATCTAATGCTACCATACACTAAATCCATGTTCATTGTCTCATTTTCTACCATTTTTATGCAAGGATTTACATGGATTCCACGAGTTCTCAAGCACACCGAAATCCCCTTTCATGGTGAATTTTTATATAGTCAACAAAAATCAAATCCAATGTTATTTTCATAATCTACACATTTGATTTAGTCAAAATACAACTTTGAAATAAATTGAAACTTTAAAATTTGTAATTTCTTACCTTTAGCCGAAACCTCTTGGCTCTCTTTTCTCCTTGTTTTTTCTTTATTTGATGAGATATTGGTGTCAATGGAGAGAGGAAATTGTGTAGAATATTTTCCTAGTAATGGGTTTGGCAAGAAAGTCAAGTTTTAGTTAGTTTTGTTGACTTTTCTTTCTTTCTTTTTCTTTTCTTTCTTTTTTGTCGTGCAAGCCAAATGAAGGAGAAAGTGAACAGTGTCTGGCACTTATGGATGAAGTGTGATGATGTTTCTAAAGGGGCAAAATTACCATTTTGCCCATGGTTATGTAAATTTCGGATAATTTTGCCCTTAACTTCCGTAATAATAAAAACCATGTAATTGGACTCTAAAATTTTGGATTCCACTTCCAAATAGTCATATTTAATGTATCTTAATGATTGGAAGTGGTTTCGTCGATGCATGGTGCACGGATAGTGAGAAATTACGATTTTACCCCTACAACCAGCCGGTGAATTTCTCTCACTTCACCACTATTTTGATAAATCTCTTGACACTATCTTATTCTCCTTTTTATGTAGAATATCATGATATTTTTACTTTGTCAGAACTCATTTTAGTTTGGGCATAATTTACGAAAATGCCTTTAGAATGTAACTGTCATTTTCTAATTTGTTTCCCACCTTCTCAAAATAATTCAAAATAATTCATAATAATATAATTCAATGATTTTAAACCTCAAATTGATCATATTATATTTATTACACAACTATACACTTTATTATCAGTCTCGAGCCCATTTGAACACATTAAACATAAGTGGGGCCCACATCACACTTTCACTTACAATCACTTCGCACATTAATTTACTCTTAATAATTAATTACATATTACATGTACAATATATTAGAATCGGGTCTCACATGAACATATAATTATAAACCATGTATACCTCTACGGATATATCAACTCCGCCTGAGGGACACTAAAAGAAATAAACTCCTTTCGCTCGTAGTTGAGAGATCACTGATAATAATCTAGAAGGAGAAGGAAATGGTGAGCTAATGCCCAGTAATAGAATCATAGACAAGAACTGATATTATGTATCCTATATGCAGAAATCGAAATTATACTTCTTCAGATAAAAGCATGGAGTATATAAATTAGGCATGATATAATGGATGGATACTATAATCGGCTAGGTAACCAGATAGAGTATGGGAGGTACTTTGAAGTACCTGCCATGTCCTGATCCCTAGCACCGACTATAGGGATTTCACTTGGAATTGAACAGTTCAGTAAACATGCATAATTCAATAAACAGTAACAAATAACCTTTAATAATAATATGCAGACATTCAAATAAACACTATAAATCATTTCTCTGCAAAACTATATAAAAATCATCTTTTAGTAACAGTAACAAACTTGAAAAGCATATTTAATAATTATAAAACATTTCATCATTCGAATCCATATCATATATATTTTCCTAGGAGTGCCTGGGATGTCCGGGAATTTGCCACCCCAAATAAAAACAGTGGAGACAAGGCATTACCCAATAGACTCCTGCAATGGGACATATGGCCATAGTCTAAGGTCGTCCACAAATAAACAATGGCTAGGTATCACCTGAGGACACTGAATGGTGGGATCAAGATCACTTAGCTACAGTAACTGTGAGAACCGTTTGTTTTGTACTGTACATATGTAAAAATGTAATTATTAATTTATTTTTGAATATTTTTGTAAATTATAAGTAAAATAATGAAGTGGGCCCCACTTGGTTTATAGTGCCCAGATGTAATTATGATTGAGGAAACAGTGTACAAAAGTGTAATAATTATAATGTGAAAATTTTGAGACCAAAATCCTTTATTTATATTATTTTTGGGAAATGTTGCAAACAAATTAGAAAATGATGGTTACATCCCAAGGGTATTTTCTAAATTATGCTCAAACTAAAATGAATTGGAATGAAGTAAAAATATCATGATATTCTACATGAAAAGAAGTTTAATATGTTGTCAATGGATTTATCGAATTGGTGGTTAAATAAAAAAATTTCACCGATTGTCCACTAGGGGTAATTTCGTAATTTCACACATTCAATGTACCGCGCGTCGACGAAACCACCATAATTCATCAAAATATATCCAATAACAGTATTTGATGATGAAATCCAAAATTTTGGAGTGCAATTACATAGTTATAACAATTTCGAAAACTTAAAGGCAAAATTATCCGAAATTTACATAACCAAGGGCATTTTGATAATTTTACCTATTTCTAGAACACTCTTTATAATTCTTTGGGAGAGTACTGACCACTATTCATCATCCCTCCCACACCACCTCACGTCCACCATAGCCAAAAGAAGGAAGAAAACAAAAAGCTTTCATAACTCTTCACACACACTAAATCTCACCAAACTCTCTTCATCAAAATTAATCTATTGGCTAAAATATTAAAAAAGCTCCTGAACTTTGTTATTTTATTCAAATAAGCCTTTATACTATTATCGTATTCAAATAAGCCCTTATACTTTGATTTGTACTCAAATAAGCCCTTATTTCAAATAAAAGATTAAATATCAATAAAAATTATTTCAAACTAATTTAACCAATCAAAATTCAATTAATTTGATTCAACTAAGTCACTTTTGGATTTAAATTATTTTTTATAGGTTGATTTATTTGATTAATTCGATGTCTAAAATTAGGAATTAAACTAACTGAATTAATTAACATTTTTTTAAATATATAATATATAGTATAATATACATCATTAAATATTATATAATATATTCTATCTAACTAGCCTTTTTTTATGTAGAAAGTTAGGTTTTAAACGTAATAAAAAAAATCGATTAATCAATTTTATAAAAGATTGATTTATATTAATGGCTTATTTGAGTATAAATTAAGAATGAAGGGCTTATCTGAGTACAAATTAAAGTCTATGAGCTTATTTGAACTCAAATAAAAGGTTAATGGCTTATCTAGATGCAATAAAAGTATAAGGACCTATTTAAATAAAGTAACAAAGTTTAAGGGCCTTTTTAATATTTTAGACTAATCTATTCAACCTCCTCTTTCTACCCATACCAAAATCTTATTGAATAAGTGACTATATTAAGAGAAAAGGGAGCTTGAAGTTTTGGCCAAGGTGAGTCTTCCACCATACATTGTGCTTCATTTAATTCTAATAGTGTAGGATGATAAGTTCGTGCATGCTAATCATGTTTATGGTATTAGTTTTGATTAAATTGAACAAAATAAAAAAGTGCCATGAATGAGGGGTTTCGGCCATGATGGGAACCTAAGGGAAACATGGTTTTTCATGTATGAAATTGATGCCAAACTAAAGAATAAGGATGGATAAGTAAAAAGGTAAGCTTAGTTTGTTGAAAGACAATGTAAATGGCAAGAGGTACCATTCGACCTAGGTAAGGGGAGATGGTTTGGTGTTGCATTTTGATGATTTTAGGGTGCCATTAGGCTATAGAAATTATAAGGAGTCCACTGGTGCAATCGGATTTAAAATCCGACTTAAAACGAAGAAGTTAAGTTTCACTACCGGTAGAAAATATACTGCATAAATATTTGCAATGCACAATGTGGCTGCAATTAAGCATGAAAAGTAGCTTAAAAATAAGTATTAAGTGAACTAATATTTTTTGTGAAATTATTTGCAGCTCGGGAGTATTGGATTACAAGTGGTGCAATTGAAAAAGTCGGATTAGTCAGACAGGTATGGGATGCGTATGTAGACTATAGGGATATTATGAAAGCTTGTGTTCGATGCAAATAATTTTATGAGAATATTTTGGAAGTGAATTGCCTTGAAAACTGTGAAAACTGTGGTTTTTGGCTGGTATTGAATTGTGTTTGAAGTGCAGGGAGGCTAGAGTATTAGCAGCGATTATGCTACTGAAATTTCTTAGAAAATTTTCTAAAAATGTCATGAAATATTTTAATGCATTGTTGAGTGAATTCCTAGCCTTAGAAGCTAAATATTTAATATTTTTCATAAAATATGAATATATCGAAAAACATTTTTTTAAATATACTTGTTATCGAATTTAAATAAAGTAAAGTTACTGAAAATTGCTCTTAAGTGTTCTACAGTATATTAAGTGGTTTATAAAGTGAAATATTGAAAAGTGAATATTTTATAAATTATTTTTATTATAATAACCTTTATGGACTGACTGAAGTTTTTACTTATGTTATTAATTTTCATAAAGGTAATTTTACTGCTGTTTTGAGACTGTTAGGCCCCATATCATGCTCACATGTTACTGTACTGTTATTGTGTGAAGCTGTTGATATCAATCCTATTTTCAACGTCCTAGTTGACACCTGATCAGTGTATGACTGAAGACATTTATAGACTGTGGCCATATGTTTCCTATATTTACTGTTCCTGTTCCTATAGGGATTATAGCATTATATATTTTGGGTGTTGCCTGGTCTCCACCATTGCTACTGTTTACTGTATTGTTTTACTGAATTGTTATTGATATTTAAGTGTTTACTGCTAACTGAATTGCCTATCGTATTCATTACTGTATTGTCACGACACTATTGTTTACTGGATTTGGCTGAAGTGTGTGAAATGTGTTTAAAGTGAATTCATGAATACTTATTAAAGTATTTTATTTAAAATGGTTTATATACCATTTTTCTAATTGTTTATTTATTGAAATTTTCATAAATGTGATTTCATATCAAAATAAATATCTACTCCTTATAGTCCCTTCTAGGTTCCGAGACAAGACAGGTATTTTAAAATACCTTCCATACTCTATCCAAATCCCTAGCCGACTATAGTATCCTTTCTTTACGGTCCCTAGTGCACCTATAGGAAAATAAATTATTTTATTGCATATAGATTTCGTAATATCAAGTTCTGCATACAATTTCTTTACTGAGCTGTGGTTTGCTTACTCCTTTATTTTTTACATCCACAGATTATTTTCAGTGACTGCGTGATTTACCTTTTCGAGGATTTCGGTTGCACTTTTAGTTACCCTAGGCAGTCTAGTGTGGATCCTAGAGGTATAATTATTTTCCTTATATATTCAGACTTATTTTACAGTACTACTTTGTTGTATTACAAGCAGGGGATGTAAATTAATAAACAAATACTGATATGTAAATATTCATGCTTATGTAAATTAAAATAAATTACTGTTTTGAAGTGTTCACTATTTAATGAAGTGGTAAATAAAGGCTTCGCAGACAGCCCAACCATTACTGTTTGCATGGAAATATGTGAAATATTGTATACACAGATTGTGACAGTAACAGTAGCAGTAAGTGCATGTGCTCGTAAGTAGCTATGGGGCCAACAGTCTCAAAACAGTATATAAAACAGTTCATAGTAGTTTACGGAGATAAATTCAATAACATGTATCACCAATCAGTCCATAAATATATATTTAAGAAATATAAGTAGTTCAGAAATAAAAATTCATAAAATATTCATACTGTAATATCCAATTCTAAAAATGTTCTATTTATCTATAAATCAATTATAAAAACATACCGGTACCCTCACGTACGTAAAATTCATTAACATGAATTTTTAAATATTGTTTTTCGGTATCCAGTGAAAATATGGATTTTATTAAATTAAGGAAATTAACTCATTAAATCCTTCATTTTGAATTCTAAAAAATATTAGAAAATAATTTCCTCAAAATTATTAAAATTTTCGTAGTATAACGGCTATTTCTAACCTAACCTTCCTGCAGTGAAAACATAATATATAAAACCAGCAACAGTTCCCAATTTCAACACCATTTTCAACATTTCAATTCCAAAAGATGGACATTTCATTAAAACATGCACCATAGTATCCCTACATCTTCTACACTCATCCCTTACCTCTTAATTCGCTATGTTTCTGTTCGTTAGCACCAATGTCAAATTCTGACTTCTGAGCTGCAAAACACCGTAGAATCACAATTTAGCATTGTCAAACCACCACATTTCAATTATAATTAATTATTAACTCTTCATAAACCATCTGTGAGAGTAGTGTATATATTAATATTACATGTGTCAGATGTCTCATCACTATTCAATTCCTGTGTATTTCAGAGTGATAAAGGAAACAGTATAGTGGGCCACACTTATTTAGCAGTACTTGGATGGACATGAGAGTGTCCAAATAGTGTTTGAAGGGAATGATAAGCCTAAGGTACGAATTTCGGGTCTAAAATACCTTATTTATATTATTTTTGGGATGCGTGCCAACAATTTAGAAAATGATGATTAAGGACATAGCCTGTGGCATTTTCATAAATTGTGGTCAAACTAAAATGAATTTGGACCAGGTAAATATAACATGATATTCTACATAAAAGTAAGTCCTAGGTTATGTCAATAGATAGATTGAATTGGTGGTTAAATAAAAAATTTACGCGATTTACCCAATAGGGGTAATTTCGTAATTTCACCTTCACGATAGGTCAAACCGAAATCAAACCACCTTTATTCATCAAAATATGTTTAATAATGATTTTTGGTAATGGAATCTGAATTTTTGGAGTGTAATTACATAGTTATAAAAAATACGGAAGCTTAAAGGCAAAATTGTCTGAAAATTTCATAATCAAAGACATTTTTGTAATTTTGCCCTCATCTAGAATTCTATAAATAATTCACCCAACATCAGCCAGCCACTATTCATCATCTTCCCCCCTCACTCCCATGCCACCATTAAAAGAAAATAAGAGAAAGAAAAGAAAAGCTTCATATCTCACAAAATTCACCATATCTCACCAAACTTTCTTCTACAAACCTGTTCTTCTCTTCAAGCTCTATCTACCGATACCAAAATCTCATTGAATAAGTGACTATATCAAGAGAAAAGAGGACTTGAAGTTTCAGTCAAAGGTAAGCTTTCACCATACATGAAGTTTCATTTGATTTTAATGCTAGGAAATAACTAATTCAAGTGTGCTAAGCATGAATCTAGTGTTAGATTCAATAAAATTGAACTAAATCATGCTCCACCATTCATGAGGGTTTCGGCCAAGTATGGAAGTTCATGAAACCATAGTGTTCAATGCATGAAAATGGTGTTAAATGATGGAATGAACATGGTTAAGCATGAAAATAAACCTAAAATGTTGAAAATTCACCAAGTAAACCACCGTGCATATTCGGCCACATGAAGGGGAGATGGATTCATGGCTGCATTTGATGAATTTAGGGTGCTATAATACTGTAGAAATTATGAGGAGTCCACCGGTGCAATCGGATTTAAAATCAGACTTAAAACGGAGAAGTTATGTTTTAGCACATAGAGTTTATACTGGTTTAATATTTTCAGTGTATAATGTGGCTGCAATTATTGAAAGAAATTAGTTTAAAAATTAAATTGAGGTTAATAAATATTGTAGGTGAATTTCTTTACAACCCAAGAGAAGTGAATCAAGTGTGGTGCTATCGAGGAAGTCGATACCATCAGACAGGTAAGGGATAAGTGTGTAGGCCGTAGGGATATTATGAATGCATGGTTTCAATGAGAATAATTTTATGAGAATATTTTGATATTCGATCGCCTTGGAATTGTGCAAAATTGTGATTTTTGGCTGGATTGGAATTATGTTTTTCATACAAGGAGGCTAGGTAAATAACAGCCATTATGTTGCTAAAATTTCTAAGAAAATTTTTTAAAATATCATGAAATATTTTAAATGCATTATTGAGTGATTTCCTAGCCTTTGAAATTAAATACTTAATATTTTTCATAAAATGTGAATTTATCAAAAAATAATATTTAAATATTTATGTAATTGATTTCATCGAAATGAAAGCATCGAGATGTTTATATAAGTGTTTTATAGTGAAATAGAATAATTGTGAAAATTATTACTGAAGTGTGAATATTTTATGAACTGTTTTCACTGAACTGTTCACTGTGTTATATAATAACCTTTATGGACTGATTGAAGATTTTATCTATTTTTATTAATTTTCATAAAGGCGATTCTACTGTATATTTATTGTTTTGAGACTATTAGGCCCTGTATCTTGCTCACGTGTTACTGTTATTGTGGCTGATTGACCCGCCAAGTCATCAATAATCCCAAGGTCACCTGGCAAGTGTACTCTGAAGACATCTATAAACTATGGCCATATGTGTTATATGTGACTATTACTGTTCCCTATGGAGATTATAGCATGATATATTCAGGGTGTTGCCTGGTCTCCATTCACGTGTTACTGTTTACTGTTATGGTTTTTACTAAACTATTATTGTTACTGAACGATTTACCTGTTTTCTAAGCTGATTTTCGTACTGTTTACTGAATGATTTACTGTACTGTGTTTAATGATTTTAACTATAAATGGTGGAAAGGAATTTCTAAAAGATTTAATTACTGAAATAAATTTTATACATGATTTTACGATTATCGTTTTATTGAAATATTATTGATGTTAAGTTATTTAATATTATCCAAATATTGTTGATAATGAAAGGGTTATAGTTACCAAATGTTTAATGCTACTGAAAGAATCGATTATTGTTTACTGTTTACAGTTATAGAACTATTCACATTTACTGAACCATTATTGGTACTAAAGTGTTCACTATTTATTAAAGCTGTTTAGTTGTGCAATTACTGACTGTTACTGTCATTGAACTGTTTACCGTACTGAACTAATTACTGTACTAGTTACTAATTTTTATCGAAGTGTATAAAATGTGTTTAAAGTGATTTGATAAAATAATAGTTAAAAGTATTTTTACCTTAAATGGTTTTATAAACCATTTGTTTGAGTAATTATTTATTTAATTATTATCATTAAATGTTATTTCATATTAAAAATCAACAACTACTCCCTATAGTTGCTTCTAGGTTCTGGGGCATGACAGGTATTCTAAAATACCTCCCATACTCCATCCAGATTCCTAACCGACTATAGTATCTTTCCTTATCGACTGTAGAGCACCGTTAGGAAAATAAATGTTTTTATGCATATAGATTTCATAATATCAGTTCTGCATACGATTCTCTTATTGAGCACATTTTTGCTCACCTCTTATTTTTCCCACTCTTCATATTAGCTGCAGTAATTGTTTGAGATATTTTTTGAGGATTTTTTGCTGCGTTTATTATCCCAAGGAGGTGACTAATAGATCTTGGAGGTACATTTATTTTCTTTTATATATTCAGACAAAGGTGTACAGTACTACCTTGTTAAAACTATATTCGGTGGATGTAACTATTGAAGAATTATTGTTCTATAAATATTTCCATTTATAAATTGAATAAATTATATTTTTATAAATTGTTACTGTTTAACATAATTGTATGATAAAGGCATCACAGATAGCCAACCATCATTGTGCATGTGGAAATGTGGTGAATACTGTATATAAGGACTGTGACAATTTAATTGCTATCAAAGCAAGGTTGACCTGATGTCTGTCGGTGTCTTTAGAATCAAAAGTAGTTAACATCCCCTGTAGTACTGTATTGTCTAAATGTATAAATGGATTAAGCGACTGTAAATTTGATCAAAGGGTTGTACTGTGTAATAACGAGTAGATGAAGGGTTACTGGATGAGATAATGGTAGGGCGGAGTGTACTCCAGATCTTCCTACTCTGGAGCTAGCACTGGAACCCACACCTGAACCTATTTTCCTTTCCATAGTTTGAAAGTCTAATCACTAAAGTAGTTAGTGTGGAAATTGATGTTATTTAAGCATTTGAATTAGGGCTCTGTTCGATAAAGTTCAGGGATAGTACTCGGTGAGGGCTCCACCAAGACTTTCCCTGTCTAGATTGAAAGGAGACCTTAAAAGGACAATAATGAGCTGAAATGTAACTATGGCAACTATGTACATCTCAAAATAATTGTTTGAGGGTATCTTGAAAAGTAAAAGAGAAATTTGAAAATGACGATCGTGTCTATACTCGAAATAACTTTCATGGTTAATGGTCAAACCAACCTGATTGTTAATACACCAATTGTGATATAATTATACTTGCGTAAAGACGTCTCGTTTGATATCTAGACTTATGATGAGATAGATAGATAAGTTCAGTTATGTGAGCGGGACTATGAGCAGTTCCATATTATGGATAAGTTAGGAAAAAGGAGAAGAAAGAGGGCTTTTGAGGATAGATCAGGTAAACAGTAGCCTAAGAAGGCTAGACCAGGGGACATTCAAGCTATAGAGGTTATATCAGTTAAATCTACTATTATAGCCTTACTATCGACCCTACCTTTACACAGAGGAGTACATCAACCCAGAGTGTTCATTATGGGAGGTCGCACAATTTTCTGCCCTGCTACATGTTCTTTAGGGCCTGTTCTAAATGCGAACAGATGGGGCATTTGATGGAAGATTGCCCAATGTTGAAAAAAATAGCTACATTTACTGATGTGATTAAGGTTGAAATTTGTTTTCCTTTGTACTGTTTAATCTAGATTTTACCAATTCTTTTGGATCTGCTTGGTGTGTGCTAATAAAGTACTGGTAGAATCAAAATTTCTAGGGTACACCCTGTAAATAAATACACTGTTTAGAGAATCCTAAATTATTGATACTATGTAGAGAGACTGTAAAGTGACTGTAAAAGAGAAGAAAATGATATCTAACCTAATTTAGTTGAATAAGTATGATTTTGATGTAATCCTAATAATGGATTAGTTAGCTGTTATACTAAGTTTATCACTTGTCCTTAGCCCGAACAGTATACTGTAAAATCGTTAGATAAGTAAACTAATGGAAATGAAATGTTTACTAAACTGTTGAGTGTTGTGTGAAGGTGTTTAAAGAGTATAATACCTATGGGGAGGACGTAGAAAAGAAACGCCCAGAATGTTTGAAATTCTTAGGATTAAATATTTTCCTATACGTATTTCCAGATGATTTACTAGGGTTACCACCAAATCGGGAAATTAAGTTTACCATCAACTTGATACCCGGTATGGAACCTAATTCTAAGCCTATATTGGAAGGATTTGACGGAGTTGGAAGAGCTTAAGAAGTAGCTTCAGAAATTATGAGAAAAAGGATTTATTTATTCCAAGTAGTTCTTCGTACAGTACATCAATGTAATTCGTTTGGAAAAGAAAAGTATCCTATGATTTTGTTTGGACTACCGGTAACTTAACAAGGTTATCCTTAAGAATAAGTATTCCTTACCCGTGATTGATGATCTATCCAATCAACAGAAGTGTATAGGTTTTTCCTAAGATTGATCTACCACTCCATCGATGAGACTAACGCATACGGATGTGTAAGTATAGTTTGTCAAGAGTTGAAGTGGAAATTTACTCTTGCCTCTTTACTTTTATGGAAAGAAATTCCAGAGGTATGTAGACAATAAGAGTTTAAAGTATCTTATTTTACAATGAGAGTTGAATATGAGACAACATAGATGGATAAAGTTGTTAAAGATTTAGATTATGAAATTTCGTACCACTCGAAGGAAGCAAAAGTGGTGGTAGATGTGTTGAGTAGAAAGAATCTTAGAATGGTAACTTAATCGATGGTTTGAGAGCATAATTTATTGGAACAGTTCTTGAGCCTTGGGTTGAATGAGATTTCTTTTGAGAGATATAGATTTACGGCTAATTGTCGAACTAAGCCAGATGTGATGGATAGGATCAAAGACGTTCAGAGGATAATGCCTATTACCTAGAGGATGTCAGTCAACTGCAGACGAATGTATAATCAGATTTTGGAATTAATACTAATAATATACTGACATTTAGAGATAGAATTGTATTCTCGATAACTAGCAATTAAAGAATTTAATTTTGATTGAGGCAAAAAAATGAGGCAGTACTAAGATTTATTGAATTATAGAAAGTGTATGGTGACCAAAAATGAAATGAGACATCACGAAGTTGTCGTTGGATGTCTTATATGTTAACAAGTGAAGGTAAACATTAGAAAACTTGTAAAGTTGTTACGGCCTTTACCAATTTCAATGTGGAAAATAGAAATATATCTTGATGAGCTTCATGATGAGTTTATCAAGGAGCTGAAAGAATCAAAATGTTAGATGGCTGATTGTGGAAAGATTGATGACGTCCGTCCATGTAAGAGCCTCGCCTGTCTCACCAGGCCGTTGGCGAGCATCCCTAGGCAATCACACACGCCCCAGGTTTACCCTTACACGTGAGGTTGTCGATCGCCCACACCTACTTACGTACAGTCTACTTTGGCGGTCGCCCACCTTACGGCTTTGTCTCAAGGGTCCTAAAGAACTCAAGATAATTCCCTTAAGCGCGTTTCACATGAGACGCTCAAACCCTGGCACTTCTCATAAGTACCCGAGCTTTACACTCATGCTACCATTGACTCAATGGTAGCATAAGTGTAAAGCTCGGGTACTTATGAGAAGTGCCAGGGTTCGAACGTCTCATGTGAAACGCGCTCAAGGAAATTATCTTGAGTTCTTTAGGACTCTTGAGACAAAGCTGTGAGGTGGGCGACCGCCAAAGCGGACAGTACGTAAGTGGGTGTGGGCGAATGCTAACCTCACGTGTAAGGGTAAACCTAGGGCGTGTGTGATCGCCTAGGGGATGCTTGCCGACGGCTTGGTGAGACGAGCGAGGCTCTTACATAAAAACGCGCGTTTTTATGTAAGAGCCTCTCCCGTCTCACCAGGCCGTTGGCGAGCATACCATAGGCTGTAACAGTTTGAGTGTACATTATTACACAATATTGACTCATATTTTACACATTTTCACCGATTGGGCTGTCTGTGATGCCTTTAACACATGATCAGTAACAGTAATAAATGGTAAACATTTATTTATATAGTAAATTCGGAGTATGCAATCTAACAATATTCCTTACACTTTACATCCCCTGTTTCTATTTTACAATAATGTAGTACCGTATACAAGTGTCTAAATATATAAAAGAAGTGACTATACCTTTAAATTTCAATATTCTTCGTCCCAGTGGCTACTCGCAGCTATATTTATCCGAGGACGCCATCAAATAATCCTCGTAATTAATTTGGAAAATTTGAAAGTGAAGGGGTGAACAAACCACATGCTTACTAAAGGAGTCGTATGTTGCTTGATATAATGAAAACTATATGCCGTAAAACATTTATTTCCTAACCGTATACTAAGCACAGTGAGGAAGGATACTATAGTCGGCCGGCAAATCCAGATGGAGCATGAAAGATATTTTGAAATACTTGTCTTGTCCCGAAAACCCAGAGTGACTATAGGGAGTAATTTATAAATTGTCTTGATAACACAATTTAATACCCATTTTTCCATAATTATAAATGGGATAAATTATTTATTTTCCTTCCTTTCAGTACAGTTTAAAACACGTGACAGTACAGTGGTAAAACAGTAGTTACAGTAAACAATCTTTTCAATACAGTAGCTTATAAATATCCAAATCACTGGATAACCGTTCAGTAATTATTTCTATTTTAGAAATAATTTTCAAAGTATTCTTTTTTGATAATAGTAACTCTCCTTTCAGTTCAGTAAACAGTATTCCATACAATTTAGTTCAGTAAACAGTAATCAGTAGGTTTCAGTTTGGTAAACAGTAAACAGTAGCTTTCAGTTCAATAACCGTAATTAGTAGCTACCAGTTTAGTAAATAGTAATCGGTAGGTTTCAGTTCAGTAAATAGTAAACAGTAGCTACCAGTTCAGTAAACAGTAATCAGTGGGTTTCAGTTCAGTAAACAGAAATCAGTAGCTACCAATTCAATAAACAGTAATCAGTAGGTTTTAGTTCAGTAAACAGAAATCAGTAGCTGCTAATTCAGTAAACAATAATCTGTAGTTTTTAGTTCAGTAAGCAGTAATCAGTAGGTTGAGACTAGGCATCACCCTACATCACATCATGCTATCATCATCCTCGAAGGGACACAGTAATCTTTCCCGAAGGAACACAGTATCAGTATATAGTTAGATTTATGGCCATAATCTATAGGTGGTCCTCGGTGTACACTTGCCAGGTGACTCCGGGATCGCTGATGACTGGCGGGTCAATCAGCCGCGTGACAGTAACAATATAACAGTAAAGCATGAATCTCAGGACCTAAAATCTCAAAATCAATTTATTTCTCAAAATACCTTTAAAGAACATTTTGTAAATTTCATTATTTATTTAAAGAATTAATTTCCAAAAAGGTATTTTATTCTCCATTTTCATTTACAGTAAATCCATCAGTAAATATTCATGTATCAAGTGAGAAAATAAATAAATATTCATTTTGAATATTTAATATTATATAGAATAAATCAATTTCTCACTTTAATAAAAATATATAACATGAATATTTAAATTTTTCATAGCTTTCTCTTAAATTCCAACTTATGGAAAATTGATGGAAAGTATATTCAAAATTTCCCACTTAAATCATTTTATGCTTCTAAAAGATTTTATAATATTTTAGAATATTTTTGGAAAATTTCTGACAGCATAACAGCTATAGATTCCTAACCTCCTACACACAGTCACAGTATATAAGCCAGCTGTTCAACCACATATTTTGCATGTTTTAAACCAATTCATGCTTCCAACATTTCCATAAAATTTAGCCTAATAAAACATGCATTTCACTATATCACTACAACTAACATACTACCCCCTTACCAGTCTTATGAAGCTGAGCTTCCCTATTACGCTAACCGAAATCCATCAACTCGGGTTGCAAAATAATTTTATCAAAAGTTATTAATATTTTTCTTCTTATTTTTAAGCCACTAGTATTCATAAAATGCAGCCACTAATGTCATAATATAAGCACAACCAGTATAATTTAGACTGGTGCTAAATCTCAACTTCTTCAATTTAGTTCCTTTTTCGGTTCTAATTGCACCAATATTTCTCTTTTAATTTCTATAATCATTTCCTACCATAATCCCTAATTTTTAGCACATTTTCATGCAAGAATCAAGTCATGGCCGAAACCTCTTCTTGGCTAATTCCATGATTGTCTCTTTTCTTGCAATTTATTGTTTCCATTTGGTGATTTCTTGCCTACGTGAGCCAACCTTGTCTTTTTCTTGCATGAAGCCATAAATTCTTATTTACTCATGTCTAAACCAAGACCCTTTCTTCCATTACCAAATTTGGTTCTTTCACCATCTAAATTTTTTTAAGCTATCTCTTCATTTTATCTAAATTCCTTTAATTATTTCTCATCATCCTTACTTAAATTCCAGCATAATTTCTTTGTTTTTTTTCTCATCTTAGTCAACATCTCATGTTGTTCCAATTTCCATATTCTAACAAGATTTAACTAAAAATAAATACTAGAATCATGCTTCTCATGTTATAAAACATAGAAATCCATCATTTGATATCAAGAAAACCATAGAATTTTAGGAGCTTACTTTGACCGAATGGTGCACTCTAAAACAGAACAAGTTTTCTGCTTCAAGTTAGCCTCACTTTGATTAGTTCTTGACTAGTTTAAATGATGGAGGGAAGGTTGATGGTGAAGGTTAAGTGGTTAAGTATCCAAGTAGGTTATCTTGCTGAATTTTCCTTGGATGAACGATGGCCAAACAAAACACCAAGTTGAAACACAATTCTGTTTCTCGTGGAACAGCAAAAAAAATCGGTGATGAAGACAATATTTTGTTGAGTTTTGTTTCTTTTATTCTCCTATTTATTCAAGGTATCCAATAACACTTTGCCACTTAGCTTCCTATCCATTTTCTTTCATCATTCCTTGTCTTATTAGCATTAAAATTCTGAAGAAATTGGCAGCATAAAGGAACGACTGGAATGGTTCCTTTGCTGTCCGATTTTTGACCAACTTGCATCTCCTTTATATAGGCTCTAACCAATGAGATTTATTCACATGGTAATTCACTAACTCTTCTTCCTTTTACATTACTTATTTGCATTTTATTCTCTAAATTTTCTGGTCAAAATCCTTTAAAAATTTCAGCTGGAAATCGGCATCATGGCAGTAAAATGGCGTATGGAGACTGATTTTTTGCTCCACGTTTTAACTTGTTTTGCCTTCTTTTTGAAGGCTCCAACCAATAAGGTTTAAACATCTTTCCACATAGAAAATTTTCCTCTATTAAACATTATTTGTTGGCAATTTTTATACCATAAAAAATTGCATTTTATTTCCTTTACAGAATTTTTCTGGCGTATCACACAATACCAATAGGAAGTGGCATGCAGCCCACATTTTCTTGGCTGCATGTTTCTTTTTTCATTTTGTCTCTTTTGTTATATAATTCAGCCAATAAGATCCCACCATATATACACTTAATAAAATCCTCTTTATCTATCATTACCATCCAATTTTTTTATACCAAAATGGCATAACAAAACAATATCAAACCGTGCTGCTGTGTGTTGCACGGTTTTATTAGTTTTTCTCACCTCTTTTATATACTCCCTCAAATCAAATTTAATCACATGTCCAAAAATAAATTTTCTTCCTCTCTTATAAATATATCTATTGGTACTTTATGCCATGAAATATCACTTTCATTGTAAAATTTTCTAATTTGTTTTCTTCCTTTATTCAATGTTTTCAATTCATTCTTTAATATTCATTTCCACTCTTATACACCATATTATAATTTATAAATCCAATAATTCCAAAATTTTAAGTGGAAATCCAAATTAAATATTTATTTAATTTCACTAATTAATTTATTTCCACTATCAAGGTTTTACGAAAATATGGTATACAGTATCATAAAATTGGGTCTCACATAGGCGATCACACACACCCTAGGTTTACCCTTACACGTGAGGTTGGTGGTCGCCCACACCCACTTACGTACTGTCTGCTTTGGTGGTCGCCCACCTCATGGCTTTGTCTCTAGGGTCCTGAAGAACTCAGGATAATTCCCTTGACCGCGTTTCACATGAGATGCTCGAACCCTGGCAGTTCTCATAAGTACCCGAGCCTTACACTCATGCTACCATTGAGACAACCCACTTACGTACTGTCCGCTTTGGCGGTCGCTCAACTCATGGCTTTGTCTCAAGGGTTTCGAAGAACTCTGGATAATTCCCTTGAGTGTGTTTCACATGAGACGCTCGAACCCTGGCACTTCTCATAAGTACCCGAGCCTTACACTCATGCTACCATTGAGACAACTTGTCTCAATGGTAGCATGAGTGTAAGGCTCGGGTACATATGAGAAGTGCCAGGGTTCGAGCGTCTCATGTGAAACGCGCTCAAGAGAATTATCTTGAGTTCTTCAAGACCCCTGAGACAAAGTCGTAAGGTGGGTGACTGCCAAAATGGATAGTACGTAAGTGGGTTTGGGAGACCGCCAACCTCACATGTAAGGGTAAATCTGGGGCGTGTGTGATCGCCTAGGGGATGCTCGCCGACGGCCTGGTGAGACAAGCGAGGCTCTTACAGTCCATTTCCTTCCTATCAAATCTATTAACTTCCTCAGTGTCTTAGCCAACGTATATGTCAGTGAGATAGTGTGATTGTTAGATGTTCTAGGAAGCATTATTGTTGATAAGGATTCCCACTTCACTTCCCATTTTAGGAAAGATTTCAAGAGGAAATGGGGTTCCAATTAAATTTCAGCACTGCTTCTTATCCGCAGATTGACGAGTAGTTCGAGCGTACTATTCAAATGCTCAAGGATATGTTAAGAGCGTGTGCCTTAGATTTTAAAAGCTCCTGGGACGATTACTTTCCACTCAAATTAGCTAGTATTGGCAAGGCACCACATGAGGCGTTGAATGGCAAACAATTTAGATTTCTCACTATATAGGAAGAAGTGGGAGACCGGAACCTGTTAGCTCCCGACTTGGTAAAGTGAAGTTCCTGAAAAGCAAAGATTAAGGTGAAGGGTTAAGAATTATGTAACTCAGCCGAAACGTTATGCAAATTCTAAACATCGATCCCGAGAATTGTTTGGTGAGGAATTGTATTCTCAAAAGAACTTTAGAAGTAGCACTCAAAATAGGAAACTAAATGGTAATTAGAAAGTCTAATGTAGAAAACACCCAGATCTATTTCAGTGACTGGTCCAAATGAAATTTGGAGGACCAAATTTCCTAAAGGTGGGAAAGATGTGAGAGCCTTGTATATATTGTTGTTACATGTGTCGATGTCTCATCACTGTTCAATCTTTGTGTATTTCACAAGTGATAAAAGAAACAGTGTAGTGGGCCTCAGTTGCTCAAGAGTGCCCGGATGGACGTGAGAGTATCCAAATAGTGTTTGGAGGGTACGATAAGCCTAAGGTAACAATTTTGACACTAAAATACTTTATTTATATTTTTTTGGGATGCGTGCCAACAATTTAAAAAATGACGATTAAGGACATAGCCTAGTGGCATTTTCATAAATTGTGGTCAAACTAAAATGAATTTGGACCAAGTTAATATAGCATGATATTCTACATAAAAATAAGTCCTAGGCTATGTCAATAAATGGATCGAATTGGTGGTTAAACCAGAAAGTTATGCGATTTACCCGATAGGGGTAATTTTGTAATTTCACCTTCACAGTAGGTCAAACCAGAACCAAACCACCTTTATTCATCAAAATATGTTTAATAATGATTTTTGGTGATGGAATCTGAATTTTTGGAGTGTAATTACATAGTTATAAAAATTACGGAAGCTTAAAGGTAAAATTGTCTGAAAATTTCATAACCAAGGGCATTTTTGTAATTTTGCCCTCATCTAGAATTCTTTAAATAATTCACCCAACATCAGACGACCACTATTCATCATCTTCTCCCCTCACTCGTACACCACCATTAATAGAAAATAAGAGAAAGAAAAGAAAAGCTTCCATATCTCACCAAATTCACCATATCTCACCAAACTTTCTTATACAAACCTCTTCTTCTCTTCAAGCTCTATCTACCCGTACCCAAATCTCATTGAATAAGTGACTATATCAAGAGAAAAGTGGACTTGAAGTTTTGATAAAAGGTAAGCTTTCACCATACATGAAGTTTCATTTGATTTTAATGCTAGGAAATAACTAATTCGAGTGCGCTAAGCATGAATCTAGTGTTAGATTCAATAAAATTGAACTAAATCATGCTCCACCATTCATGAGGGTTTTGGCCAATTATGGAAGTTCATGAAACCATAGTGTTCAATGCATGAAAATGCTGTTAAATGATGGAATGAACATGGTTAAGCATGAAATTAAAGCTAAAATGTTGAAAATTCACCAAGTAGACCACAAGGCATATTCGGCCACATGAATGGGAGATGGATTCATGGCTGCATTTGATGAATTTAGGGTGCTATAATACTTTAGAAATTATGAGGAGTCCACCGGTGCAATCGAATTTAAAATCGAACTTCAAATGGAGAAGTTATGTTTTAGTACCGGTAGAATTTATATTGGTTTAATATTTCCAGTGTATAATGTGGCTGCAATTATTGAAAGAAATTAGTTTAAATTTAAATTGAGGTTAATAAATATTGTTTGTGAATTTCTTTGTAGCCCAGGAGAAGTGAATCAAGTGTTGTGCTACCGAGGAAGTCGATACCATCGACATGTAAGGGATGAGTGTGTAGGCCTTAGAGATATTATGAATGCATGGTTTCAATAAGAATAATTTTATGAGAATATTTTGATACTCAATTGCCTTGGAATTGTGCAGAATTGTGATTTTTGGCTAGATTGGAACTGTGTTTTTTGTGTTGGGAGGCTAGGTCAATAACAGCCGTTATGCTGTTGAAATTTCTTAGAAAATTTTCTAAAATATCATGAAGTATTTTAAGTGCATTATTGGGTGATTTCTTAGCCTTTGAAATTAAATACTTAATATTTTTCATAAAATGCGAATTTACAGCAAAACAATATTTAAATATTTATGAAATTGATTTTCATTAAAATGAAAGCATCAAGATGTTTATATAAGTGTTTTACAGTGAAATTGAATAATTGTGAAAATTATTACTGAAGTGTGAATATTTTATAAACTGTTGTCACTAAACTATTCACTGTGTTATATAATAACCTTTTTGGACTGACTGAAGATTTTATCTATTTTTATTAATTTCCATAAAGGTGATTCTATTGTATATCTATTATTTTGTGACTGTTAGGCCCCATATCATGCTCACGTTATACAGTTTGGCTGATTGACTCGCAAAGTCATCAACAGTCCCAAGGTCACTGGCAAATGTACTTTGAGGACACCTATAGACTATGGCCATATGTCTCATGTGTTAATGTTATCGTTCCTTACGGGGATTATAGCATGATATATTCAGGGTGTTGCTTGGTCTCCATTCACATGTTATTATTTACTGTTATGGTTTTTATTGTTACTGAACGATTTACGATGCTGTTTTCTACGCTGATTTCTTGTGAGACCTATTTTTACTATACTGTACACGATATTTTGTAATTATTTAATAAATGAAATATAAGTATTTTGTGAATTTAAGTGAATTTATTATGTAGGCCCCACTTTAATTTTTATGGTTTTGATGAATTCAAGACTGATAATATAGTGTACTGTGGGTGAAATAAATATAATATAATGATTTAGAGGCATAGAAATAATTTTTATATTATTTGGAATTATTCTGTGAATTTTGGAAAACAAATTGAAAAATGACGGATACGTCTCGAGGGCATTTTCGTAAATTACGCCCAAACTAAAATGAGTTGATACGAAGTAAATATACCATGATATTCTACGTGAAAAGAAGAATAACATAGTGCCAAGAGATTGATTGAAATAGTGGTTAAATTGGAAAATTTCACTACCGGTCTACTAAGGGTAAAATCGTAATTTCTCATTATTGATGTACCGCCCGTCAACAAAACCACTTCCATTCATCAAGATACATTAAATGTGATTGATTGGTACTAGAATCCAAAATTTTGGAGTCCAATTGCATGGTTTTTACGATTACGAAAGTTAAAGGCGTAATTGTCAAGATTTTTCATAACTAGGGGCAAAATGGTAATTTCGCCCCTCTCTAGAATTTTCTTCATACCTCAGCAGAATTTCAGCTGATACTATTCATCATCCCTTACCAAGCTTCCCACGACATAAAGAGAAAGAAAAGAAGAAAAAGAAAGAAAAAGAAAATAAACCAAGAAAACATAAGGAAAATTTCATTTTCTCACTACAATCCCTTCTAGAAAAATATTCCATACCATCTCCTCTTTCCATAGACACCAAAATCTCATCAAAAGAGGAAGAATACAAGGAGAAAAGAGGGCAAGAGAGGTTCGGCCAAAGGTATGGATCCACCAAAATTTGATGTTTCAATTTGATTCAAAGTTGTATTCTAGCTAAATCAAAAGTGTAGAAAAAGATGCTAGCATCGGATTTGATTTATCTTAGCCAGATAAAAATTTTCCATTAAAGGGAATTTCGGTTTGCATGGGAACATAGTGAAACCATGTAGTTTCTTGCAAGAAAATGGTAGAAAATGATTAAAGGAGCATGGATTTAAAGGTTAGAAAGCTTAGATTGTTAAAATGAATGAAATTCATGGAAATGGGTTTATGGAAGCTTTCGGCCAAAGGGCTTTTGAGTTTGTTATTGTGCTGCATTTCATGGTTTGAACATGCTAAATGATTGTAGAAATTAAGAGAAGAAGATTGGTGAAATCGGATTCGGAATCAGAGCTAAAACGGAAAAGTTAAGGTTTACTACCAGTGTAATTTACACTGGTTAGACATGCACAGTATCTTACATGACTACATTTAGTGAAGGTTAATAGCTAAAAAATAAGAGGAAAATTAATAATAATTTTTGGTAAAATTGTTTTACAGTCAGAATTATCGGATTACGATTGGTGCTACTGAACAAGTAGGTATTATTTGACAGGTAAGGGAGAATTGTGTAAGTTGTAGGGATATAGTGAATTGCATGATTTTATAAGTGTGATTTTATGAAATTATTTAGGTGTTGAAATACCTTGAAAATCATGCAAATTGTGGTTCTACGGCTGGTTTTATATACTGTATTTTAAGTGCAGGGGGTTAGGGAATCGCAGCTATTATGCTACTGAAAAATTATCAAAAATATTCTAAAATAGCATGAAATATTTTTGATGCATAAATTAAGTGAATTATGGATTTTGGAATTTATTTCCATAAATTTTCCATAAGTTGGAATTTTATTGAAAAATATAAATTAAATATTCATGTTATAAAATTTTATTAAAGTGAGAATAGAAAAATGTTCTTTAAGGTATTTTAGATTGAAAATGAACATTTATAAATTTTCTCACCAAAACATGAATATTTTATCGACTGCTTTCACTGTACTATCAAATATGAATTTAATAATTTTTTGGAATTTTTATTTAATTTAATTATAATTTCCATTTAAATTCCTTAAAGGTATTTATATTGAAATAAAATGATTTTTGAGACTTTCGGCCCCAATTTCATGCTCACTGTTATTATACTGTCATTGTGGCTAATTGACCTGCCAGTCATCAGTAGTTTCGGGATCACTTGGCAAGTGTACTTTGTGGACGCCCTATAGACTATGGCCATAGATCTAATTGTTTATTGTTACTGTTTCCCTTCGGGGATAATTATAGCATGATTGATTTAGAGTATTGCCTAGTCTCATCCTACTGTTAAATGATTACTGAACTGTGTTTTACTGAATATTGTTTACTGTACTATACTAAAAAATGCTGTTTATTGAATTGTAATTTATTGATTACTGTTTACTGAATTGTACCGAAATACACTGTTTATTGAAAAGAAAATATTTAGGATATAATTTCTAATTTGAAATAATTACTGGAACTATTTATCTACTTATTACTGAAGAGTTTCATCGCACTGTACTGAAATGATTGTATACTGTTTTCACTATTTAAACTCTACTGTTTTATTGTATTGTTTCACTTTTCTACTGTCACGTGTTTTAAAATGATACTGGAGTGATGAAATCAAGTGGTTTTATTACCAATTATATTTATTGAAAATGTCATTAAATTGATTAATACAATAATTTATAAATTACTCCCTAGAGTCGCTCTGGGTTTTCAGGACAAGACATGTATTTCAAAATACCTTCCATGCTCCATCTGGATTTCCTGGCCGACTATAGTATCCATCCTTTACTGTGCTAGGTGAACAGTTAGGAAAATAAATATTTTCCAGCATATAGATTTCATTATATCATACTTGCATATGACTTCTTTACTGAACACGTTGTCGCTCACTCCTTTACTTTCTACTCACAGGATATTTATTTGAATAGAGATATACCATCCCCAGTGTATCAGTTGCGATTTCGATTACCCGAGTCAGCAGATTTTTGATCTTGGAGGTATTTTATTTTCTTTTATATATTCAAAAATTTTGAACAGTACTGCTTAAATTGTAAGTAGATTTTAGGGAATGAAATATGATAAGGAATAATGTAATATTTATATTCCAAATTTATAAGTTAAATAAAATTTACTATTTATTATTGTTACTGTTTAAGAAATTAAGACAGTGTAGATGGCCCAACCATCAAATACGTGTGAAAATAAGTGTATTATTGTATATTCAGACTGTTACATTTCCGTACTGTTTACTGAACGATTTACTGTACTATGTTTAATGATTTTAACTATAAATGGTGGAAAGGAATTTCTTAAAGATTTAATTACTGAAATAAATTTTATATATGATTTTACGATTATTGTTTTACTGAATTATTATTGATGTTAAGCTATTTAATATTACTGAAATATTGTTGATACTGAAAGGGTTATAGTTACAAAATGTTTTATGCCACTAAAAGAACCAATTACTGTTTACTGTTATAAAACTGTTCACATTTACTGAACCATTATTGATACTAAAGTGTTCACTGTTTATTGAAGCTATTTAGTTGTACAGTTACTTACTGTTACTGTCATAGAACTATTTACTGTACTTAATTGATTACTGTACTATTTACTGGATTTTATAGAAGTGTATAAAATGTGTTTAAAGTGATTTGATAAAATACTAGTTAAAGTATTTTACCTTAAATGGTTTTATAAACCATTTGTTTGAGTAATTATTTATTTAATTATTATCATTAAATGTTATTTCATATTAAAAATCAACAACTACTCCCTATAGTTGCTTCTAGGTTCAAGGACACGACAGGTATTCTAAAATACCTCCCATACTCCATTCGGATTTCTAGCCGACTATAGTATCTTTCCTTCCTGACTGTAGAGCACTGTTAAGAAAATAAATGTTTTTATGCATATAGATTTCATAATATCAGTTCTGCATACGATTCTCTTACTGAGCATATTTTTGCTTACCCCTTATCTTTCCCATTCCTCAAATTAGCTGTAGTAATTGTTTAAGATATTTTTTGAGGATTTTTGGCTAGTTTATTATCCTGAGGCGATGACTAGTAGATCTTGGAGGTACATTTATTGTCTTTTATATATTTAGACAAAGGTGTACTGTACTATTTTGTTAAAACTATTTAGGGGGATGTAACTATTGAAGAATTACTGTTCTGTAAATATTTCCATTTTATAAATTGAATAAATTTTATTTTTATAAACTGTTACTGTTTAACATAAGTATATGATAAAGTGTGAGATCCCTAATTTTCATGTAATTCCTCCATGTTTGTAAAGAATTCTAAGTAAATATGATAAAATGAAAATGAAGTTGATGTGTAATTGATGTATGAATAATGTATGCATGATGAATGGAATATAGAAGAAATAATAAAGTTGATAGTCAATAAGTCAAATGAAGTATGTTGATATCAGGAAAATAAATTGAGTAGGAGAAAAGAAATAAAATCAGATGTTGATTTATCATTAAATGGATGAGTCATAGAAGAGAAGGAAGAGAGGAATTAAATGGTCAAAGGGTCAAAGGGAGAAGTGCATGGCTGAGATTGATGATGGATAGGGAAGCATTTAATGCAAACATGCATAGTCATCACCCTCATCATCACCCCACGCCAGCTTCTTTCCCAGCTCTCCCTCTCGTTCCATCCCAACTTCCATAGTTTTCCAACTCAAGCTACCTTGACAAACCCCTTCGTTCCTCCATCGATTCGTTAAGTTCATTTAATGAAAAACGATCCTTGTCACTAGACCAAGAGATATCCAAAGTTTGGAAGATTGATTCCAAGTATTGGAGGAGATCTCAAGATTTGAAGTTTTGGTCTCTAGTGAAGGTAAGAGAAAAAGATGATTTAGTCAATTTGGTTTATGGTTTAAAGTTGTATTGAGTTGATATAACATGTGTATGTAGTTTAATTTAAGGTTTGATGTGGTATGATGATTTTAGGTTAAAGAAGTGAAGAGCTAAGGTGACGCGCCAAGTGATTTCGCGTTTCCGAAGGAATCGAGGTAAGGAAATTATGTAACGGACGTAAGGCGGCTATGTCCGCATGTTTTATGATGTTTGTGTGTGATTTGGAAAGAAACATCAGCTGGTTTTGTGCAGGAAAAAGTGCATTTTCGGACTTGTCTCCTAGTACCAATTAGGCTAGGGGCAGCCGACTGCCTTAAAGGGAAGTCGACTGCCTAGAGACAACCAAAACGCTGTTTTCCGAAAACCGACTCAAACCAGTCGACTGCTATGTAAGCCAGTCGACTGCTATTTACCCAGAAGCATTCTGTTTCAAACCAGCCGACTGCCTATAGAACCAGTCGACTGCTATTTTTCAAGATGCATTCTGTTTCAAAACCAGCCGACTGCCTATAGAACCAGTCGACTGCTATTTTCCGAGATGCATTCTGTTTCAAAAACAGTCGACTGCTATATGGGCCAGTCGACTGCTATTTCTTAAGAAGCATTCTGTTTGAAAACCAGTCGACTGCTATATTGACCAGTCGACTGCCCTCCTGTATTTTCCGAAATGAAAATAATTTCGAGAAATGAAGTTATGAAGCAGCAGCCGACTGCCCTATGAGGCCAGTCGACTGCCCTGTATGAAAAGATGTTTTCAAAGCTAATTTGATTTAAACACAAAGGTGTTTTCTGAAAAGTATATTATAAATGTTTTGAGACTATGGACTGCGTAATGATTATGCATTTCTGATGGCTGAGTGACTCTGATCAAGTCCTCAGTAATATGTATGTTGAGCGAGGAACCCTAGTCGGGTCCTCAATCCCACATGTGACACCTGACTAGTGTTCACAGTGGAAAGATAAAGGCAGGAGAGAATCCCTGACCTATGCAGAGTGCACTACTGTACCAATGCATGATTAGAGTCATATGAATGGGAATGAACGGTTCATATGACGTTTCAATCGCTTAAACATTTTACATAGTCTCCATCCTATTTCAAAGGATATAAGACGTATGTTTAAAGTATGATGTTTTAAAGTATGATGTATGTTTTAAGTATGCTATGACGTATGTTTTAAAGTAAGAAGAATGATGCATGTTTTATATGTATGCTATGTTTTAAATGAAGCATACAAAGTATGTTTGCCATGTCGTTCTATGAATATACATGATTGCAAACAATGCATGAAAGATGTTTATGATGCATGCCTTGTGATGTTTTACATGACATTATAGAGCCAAGTAGGAAAAAGGCATATAGAGGCATAGCACGCTCTTTTATGTAGTTTTCTTACTGAGCGTAAACTCACTCCTTTTTACGACCATTTTTCAGATTATCTGAAGTGAGCCTCGCTCCGACTAGAGGAGCTTGTTTTTGAAGAAGCAAAGTGTACCTTCTCTATACGCTTCCCGGTTAGCATAGAAGGTATACTTATATGTTTATGTACGGTAAATTGTAATTCAGCTACAGTACAGTACAAGTAGAAATTTATGTATATAAGATGTCGGGGATGTAAGATAAGATGATGTATGAGATCCTGTGGAAATGGAATGGTATTTATATATATCATTTGATGTTTATTGAAAAGAAACAAATTTATGTGAGCTATTTAATAATTAGCTTAATAAAAGGAAGAGTTGACACTGGATAAACTAAATCAAAATAAGATCGGATAAGATAAAGTTAGATGACAAGATGAAGTGACGGGGACGTTACAGAGTGGTATCAGAGCAGTTTAGATTGAGGTTTGTCAGTGTCAAGAAGCTAGAAATAGAGTATATCCCCAATTGTACTGTACTTGTCTGAATGCAAATGCATAGTATAACTGTTTATAGTTATACTAAAGAGCTCAATGATGGCTATCTTTACAGTATGAGCTCACGAAGAAGAGGTACAAGTAGAGGAAGAGGACGGGGTCGCACTGAAGAGCCCCCAGTTCCGTCTCCTCATCCATCTCCACCACATAGCCCGAATACAAGGCTAGCGAAGATGGAAAAGCACATGGAGAACATGGCCACGATGTTCAACCAGTTCATGTCGAACTTTCCAAATGTGGCCACAAGTACCCAAGCAGCTACACCTGCTGTTGCTCCCGTAGAAGTAATACCACCAGCCCCAACTACGGAAAGACGGGATCCTAGAGCCTATTGCAGTGTGGCATTGATCAAAGAATTTAAGAAGTTGGATCCGCCTAAGTTCAAGGGGGAAAGAGATTTGCTGACAGCTGAGAACTGGATGAAAGCTGTCCTAAAATCTTTCGAGTACATGCCCTGTTCTGAAAGGGAAAAAGTAGGATTGGCTGCCTACCTGTTAGTGGATGATGCTGAATATTGGTGGCAAGCCACCCGGACCGTGTTAGAGGCCCGATATGATGAGGTTACGTGGGATAGATTTGTAGAAGCTTTCCATGAGCAGTACATCCCACGCACTGATCGTAATAGATTGAAGATTGAGTTTCTTAGTTTGACTCAAGGTACGATGACGGTGAATCAGTATGAATCAAAGTTTATTACCTTGAGTAGATTTGATCCAGAGGTCCTCAGAGATGAAGGGCATAAGATATACAGGTTCATCGAGGGATTGAAGTCCCCGATTAGATCTAAACTGTATCCGATGGATATCACCACCTATGGAGAAGCTGTCCGTAAGGCTCAGTTGTGTGAGCAAGACTATGATTTGCATCATGTTGACTTCCGAGCCAAGAGTAAGGGCAAGGAACCGATGAAGCGGAAGTCGGATGAGAAAACTTCGAGTGATAAGTATCCATTTCGGAGAAGTAGACGATCTGAAGGAATTTCTATAGGTAAGTAAAGTATAGAAAGACGATCTTTAAATTAACCTAATGGTTACATGGATTTTATTGAAATTGAAGTATGATGATGATACTAATGTAGGTACTCCTAGAGCTACCGGGATCAAGATAAGTGATGAACGATCCCGAAATCCAGTTGGTAGTACCGCTAGCTCACCGAAGAGTGCAATGCAAAGATGTGAGCAGTGCGGGAAATTCCACGGATCACAGCCATGTCGCTTGGCGAGTGGCGCTTGCTTTAGATGTGGGGAGAAAGGGCATATGATTAGAGATTGCCCTCAGAGAGATCCGAGGATGCCTGATGAATCTGATAAGACTCCTAAACCGCAACCTAAAGCCACTGCAGCAGAGAAGGGAAAGAAAGCTGTGACCCAGGGACGAGTGTTTGCTATCGATGAAGAATCTGCCGATGTCTCGTCCAAAGTTATTAAAGGTACGATTTACTTGTGTGATATAAGTGTCACAGCATTGTTTGATCCAGGCTCTACGCATTCATTTGTGTCTCCTAGGATTGCTAAGGAAATACCAGTTGAGCCTGAGACTTTAGAACAATCAGTAAGGATAAGTACACCTCTTAGGGAATCACAAATAACAGAGTTGGTGTGTAGAAATTGTAAGCTACGGGTAGGAGAAAGAGAATCCAAGGCTGACCTAATCCTACTAAATATGTATGGACTGGATGTTATCCTGGGTATGGATTGGTTAGCTAATAATCATGTTATAGTAGACTGTTATGCTAAGAGCGTAACATTTTCTTCACCCGTTAGCTATGTTGTAAATTTTGCAAGTAAGTAATATGAAAGCATGTTTGATTTTGATATGGTTACAAATGAAAGTAATGAGAAGTATGTATGACTGTATGAAGGATACATTGCTTATGTGGAGGATGTAGATCAGAAACGTCCCGGACTCAAGGATATTCCTGTAGTCCAAGATTTTCCAGAAGTATTTCCGGATGATCTTCCAGGACTTCCTCCGGATAGGGAAGTGGAATTTACGATAGATTTGGTGCCGGGGACTGAGCCTATATCAAGAGCTCCTTACCGGATGGCTTTGGTAGAATTGGAAGAACTTAAGAAACAGCTTCAGGAGTTGCTAGACAAGGGATTCATACGACCCAGCGTATCCCCTTGGGGTGCTCCTGTGCTTTTTGTCCGGAAGAAGGACGGTAGTATGAGGTTATGTATTGACTACCGGTGGCTGAATAAAGTGACGATCAAGAACAAGTACCCTCTTCCCAGAATTGACGACCTCTTTGATCAGCTTAAGGGTGCACAAGTCTTTTCCAAGATAGACTTGAGATCGGGATATCACCAGTTGAAGATTCGAGATGAAGATATCCCTAAGACTGCATTCAGGACGCGGTATGGCCATTATGAATTTTTGGTGATGCCGTTTGGTCTGACTAATGCACCTGCAGCCTTCATGAACTTGATGAATGATGTATTTAAGCAGTACCTGGACCAGTTTGTCATTGTCTTCATCGATGACATTTTGGTCTACTCGAGGTCTCGGGAAGAGCATGAGCAGCATTTAAAGATAGTTCTGCAAACCCTCAAGGATAGAGGATTGTATGCCAAGCTAAGTAAATGTGATTTCTGGTTGAATCAGATCTCCTTTTTAGGTCATGTGATCAGTAAAGATGGAGTCTCGGTTGATTCATCGAAGATTGAAGCGGTGGTTCAATGGGAAAGACCGAAGACTGTGACGGAGATTAGGAGTTTCTTGGGTTTAGCTGGCTACTATAGAAGATTTGTAGAGGGTTTCTCGAAGCTAGCTGCTCCACTGACGCGCTTGATGCGCAAGGAAGTGAAGTATGAGTGGAATGAAGCCTGTGAAAGTAGCTTTCAAGAGTTGAAGCGCAGGCTAACGACTGCACCGATCCTTACCATCCCTAGTGGTTCAGGTGGATTTGCGGTGTACAGTGATGCCTCAGGGCAAGGCTTGGGATGTGTGTTAATGCAGCATGGTAAGGTAGTAGCATATGGTTCCAGACAATTGAAAGACCATGAGAAGAACTACCCCACTCATGATTTGGAGTTAGCTGCAGTAGTGTTTGCCCTGAAAATATGGAGGCATTATTTGTATGGTGAGAGATTTCAGATTTTTACAGATCATAAAAGTCTGAAATATTTGTTCTCTCAGAAGGAATTGAATATGAGGCAAAGAAGATGGCTCGAGCTTCTGAAGGATTATGAATGTGAGATCTTGTACCACCCGGGAAAAGCCAATGTGGTGGCAGATGCTTTGAGCCGAAAGCATGTAAGTATGATAGCCTACTTGATGATTAAAGAGCATGAATTGATGGAACAATTTGCAAGCCTCAGTTTAGATGTTACACCTCATGAGCAGTTTGGAATGATGGCTAGTTTGAGGATTGAGCCAGACTTGATAGAAAGAATCCGAAGTGCTCAAAAGGAAGATGATGGATGTATTGAGGCTATGAATCAGATACAGTCAGGTATGATTGCGGAGTTCAGTCTTGGTAGTGATGGAATCTTGAGGTTCAGAAGTCGTATATGTGTTCCATATGATGATGAATTGAAGAAATTGATCTTGACGGAAGCACATGCCACTAAGTACACATTGCATCCAGGAAATACGAAGATGTACCACAATCTTCGAAAGATGTACTGGTGGAAGGGCATGAAGAGAGACATAGCAGATTTTGTAGCAAGATGTCTCACATGTCAACAGGTTAAGGTAGAGCATCAAAAGCCAGCAGGACTACTACACCCTCTGCCTATACCTATGTGGAAGTGGGAGCACATTACGATGGATTTTATCATGGGATTGCCCAGAACCAAAAGAAATCATGATGGTATTTGGGTGATTGTGGATAGACTGACGAAGTCAGCTCACTTCCTACCTATGAAGTCAACTGATACACTCAACGCCTTGGCAGATATGTATGTAAAAGACATCGTAAGATTACACGGTGTTCCAGTGAGCATCACTTCTGATAGAGATTCCAGGTTTACTTCCCATTTCTGGAAGCATTTTCAAGAAGCCATAGGATCTAAGTTAAGTTTCAGCACAGCTTTTCATCCGCAGACTGATGGGCAGTCCGAGCGCACTATTCAGACGCTCGAGGATATGCTGAGGGCTTGTGTTATGGACTTTAAAGGCTCCTGGGATGACCATCTGCCATTGGCTGAGTTTGCTTATAATAATAGTTATCATGCAAGCATCGGGATGGCACCATATGAAGCTTTATATGGAAGAAGGTGTCGATCTCCGATTGGGTGGGAAGAAGTGGGCGAACGTAAGTTATTGGCTCCAGATCTAGTCGAGCAAGCATCAGAAGATGTTAAGTTGATTTGTCAGAGGCTTAAGACAGCTCAAAGTAGACAAAAGAGCTACGCAGATGCTCGACGGAGGCCACTTGAGTTCATGGTTGGAGATTTTGTGTTCTTGAAAGTTTCTCCATCCAAAGGAATTATGAGATTTGGCCGACGAGGTAAGCTGAGCCCTCGCTACATCGGTCCATTTGAGGTCTTAGATCGAATTGGTGATGTTGCCTATAGATTGGCATTACCTCCGGAGCTATCGGGAGTGCATAATGTGTTTCATGTGTCGATGCTCCGAAAGTATAATCCGGATCCGTCTCATGTCATAGAGTATGAACCCTTGGAGATAAGGGAAGATATGAGCTATGTAGAGAAGCCAATTCGGATTTTGGACAGGAAGGACAAAGTTTTGAGGTCTAAGAAGATCCCCTTAGTGAAAGTTCTCTGGCAATACCATACGATGGAAGAAGCTACATGGGAGCTAGAGAGCTTAATGAAGGAAAGGTATCCAGAATTATTCACATGATAAGCTAAGGTAAATTTGGAGGACCAAATTTTCTAAGGTGAGGAGGATGTGAGATCCCTAATTTTCATGTAATTCCTCCATGTTTGTAAAGAATTCTAAGTAAATATGATAAAATGAAAATGAAGTTGATGTGTAATTGATGTATGAATAATGTATGCATGATGAATGGAATATAGAAGAAATAATAAAGTTGATAGTCAATAAGTCAAATGAAGTATGTTGATATCAGGAAAATAAATTGAGTAGGAGAAAAGAAATAAAATCAGATGTTGATTTATCATTAAATGGATGAGTCATAGAAGAGAAGGAAGAGAGGAATTAAATGGTCAAAGGGTCAAAGGGAGAAGTGCATGGCTGAGATTGATGATGGATAGGGAAGCATTTAATGCAAACATGCATAGTCATCACCCTCATCATCACCCCACGCCAGCTTCTTCCCAGCTCTCCCTCTCGTTCCATCCCAACTTCCATAGTTTTCCAACTCAAGCTACCTTGACAAACCCCTTCGTTCCTCCATCGATTCGTTAAGTTCATTTAATGAAAAACGATCCTTGTCACTAGACCAAGAGATATCCAAAGTTTGGAAGATTGATTCCAAGTATTGGAGGAGATCTCAAGATTTGAAGTTTTGGTCTCTAGTGAAGGTAAGAGAAAAAGATGATTTAGTCAATTTGGTTTATGGTTTAAAGTTGTATTGAGTTGATATAACATGTGTATGTAGTTTAATTTAAGGTTTGATGTGGTATGATGATTTTAGGTTAAAGAAGTGAAGAGCTAAGGTGACGCGCCAAGTGATTTCGCGTTTCCGAAGGAATCGAGGTAAGGAAATTATGTAACGGACGTAAGGCGGCTATGTCCGCATGTTTTATGATGTTTGTGTGTGATTTGGAAAGAAACATCAGCTGGTTTTGTGCAGGAAAAAGTGCATTTTCGGACTTGTCTCCTAGTACCAATTAGGCTAGGGGCAGCCGACTGCCTTAAAGGGAAGTCGACTGCCTAGAGACAACCAAAACGCTGTTTTCCGAAAACCGACTCAAACCAGTCGACTGCTATGTAAGCCAGTCGACTGCTATTTACCCAGAAGCATTCTGTTTCAAACCAGCCGACTGCCTATAGAACCAGTCGACTGCTATTTTTCAAGATGCATTCTGTTTCAAAACCAGCCGACTGCCTATAGAACCAGTCGACTGCTATTTTCCGAGATGCATTCTGTTTCAAAAACAGCGACTGCTATATGGGCCAGTCGACTGCTATTTCTTAAGAAGCATTCTGTTTGAAAACCAGTCGACTGCTATATTGACCAGTCGACTGCCCTCCTGTATTTTCCGAAATGAAAATAATTTCGAGAAATGAAGTTATGAAGCAGCAGCCGACTGCCCTATGAGGCCAGTCGACTGCCCTGTATGAAAAGATGTTTTCAAAGCTAATTTGATTTAAACACAAAGGTGTTTTCTGAAAAGTATATTATAAATGTTTTGAGACTATGGACTGCGTAATGATTATGCATTTCTGATGGCTGAGTGACTCTGATCAAGTCCTCAGTAATATGTATGTTGAGCGAGGAACCCTAGTCGGGTCCTCAATCCCACATGTGACACCTGACTAGTGTTCACAGTGGAAAGATAAAGGCAGGAGAGAATCCCTGACCTATGCAGAGTGCACTACTGTACCAATGCATGATTAGAGTCATATGAATGGGAATGAACGGTTCATATGACGTTTCAATCGCTTAAACATTTTACATAGTCTCCATCCTATTTCAAAGGATATAAGACGTATGTTTAAAGTATGATGTTTTAAAGTATGATGTATGTTTTAAGTATGCTATGACGTATGTTTTAAAGTAAGAAGAATGATGCATGTTTTATATGTATGCTATGTTTTAAATGAAGCATACAAAGTATGTTTGCCATGTCGTTCTATGAATATACATGATTGCAAACAATGCATGAAAGATGTTTATGATGCATGCCTTGTGATGTTTTACATGACATTATAGAGCCAAGTAGGAAAAAGGCATATAGAGGCATAGCACGCTCTTTTATGTAGTTTTCTTACTGAGCGTAAACTCACTCCTTTTTACGACCATTTTTCAGATTATCTGAAGTGAGCCTCGCTCCGACTAGAGGAGCTTGTTTTTGAAGAAGCAAAGTGTACCTTCTCTATACGCTTCCCGGTTAGCATAGAAGGTATACTTATATGTTTATGTACGGTAAATTGTAATTCAGCTACAGTACAGTACAAGTAGAAATTTATGTATATAAGATGTCGGGGATGTAAGATAAGATGATGTATGAGATCCTGTGGAAATGGAATGGTATTTATATATATCATTTGATGTTTATTGAAAAGAAACAAATTTATGTGAGCTATTTAATAATTAGCTTAATAAAAGGAAGAGTTGACACTGGATAAACTAAATCAAAATAAGATCGGATAAGATAAAGTTAGATGATAAGATGAAGTGACGGGGACGTTACATAAAGGCATCACAGACAGCCCAACCATCACTATGCATGTGGAAATGTGGTGAATACTATATATACGGACTATGACACCATCACATTGCAATAGGTCATTTCATTTCAGTCTCTTTTACACTGGTGCTAACACTACAACTTAAGCTACATAACTCCGATTTTAGTTCTGATTTCGCCCACAGTCTCCTATTAGTTTGTATATTATTTTAAGACCTCACATACATTAAATTGAGCATAAATCCATACTCCCCTTGCTTTGGCTAAATCCACCATGGCTATACCTTGATTTTCTTCCAATTAAGCTTTAATTCATACTTTACTTAATTCGTACATTATTTTTTCATTATTTTCTCATCAAATTGCAACATTCCCATGTATATTGGACCTTGACTGAAACCCCAAGGGAGTGTTCTTCCTAGTTCCAACTTAATTCAAGCTTAAACAATCATCTAAACATGTAAAGCACTAAGTAGGAATCATGAAATCCATGAAAAGTTAATCTTTCCTTACCTTTCCCTTAGTGCCTGAAACCTTCAAGAACCCTTACCATTTTATTTTGGCTGATTTTAGATGATGATTTTGGTATAGGAAGATAGAGGAAGTTGAGGAGAACAACTTTGGTGAAGAGAGTTTTTGATTTTGATGAGGTTTTGGTGGTGTTTTATAAGTTTTCTCTCTCTTGGAAGGTTTATCTATGGAGGAAGAAGATGAGCTGCTAGTTTCTGCTGAGAATGATGAATAAATTGCTGGAAATTTCACTTAAAAATTATATTTTATAGTGAAAATTACCATTTTGCCCTATGTTTAAGTAATCTTTCGTTTTTGCCCTTTTCGGTTCAACTTTGGTTTAAACGATCAATCTATCCTTCAAAATATTTTATTTCCTCATGAAATATATCTATTTTACTTGTTCTAACTTCTAGTTGAGGTTTTGTCAAAGTTCGACTGATCGTTTGGGTGAAATTACTAAAATATCCATAACCGTAAAATCACATAAATTTCTATTTTTACGTAGATTTAATTCCATCAATCCATATGGCATAGACCTTATTTTATGAGAAATTTTCTAAACTAATAGTGGGTCCAATGTTAACTTGGTTTGACCGTTATGTACAGAAATTTTATCGACCTATAGACTTAATCGTCATTTTCTAATTTGTTTGCACGTTTCTCAAAAATGCACAAACAAGTAAATCTAAGTTGTAAATTCTTACCATATCCTTATTTAGCTCCGAATAGCATATTCTCCAACTCTCATTTGCTCTGAAACACCAGAAGTCTTGTGGGGCCTACCATCTGTTATCCTTTATTCTTGCAAGGTACAAGGCATTTAGATAATTATATTATATCTGTAAATGTGTACGGATGGTAGATGTATGAATTTCACATTTCCCCCTAGCTTAGGAAATTCGATCCTCCAAATTTGATCGGACCAATCACTCGAACAATTCTGGACACTTTTCCTTCATTAGGCTCTCTAGCTCCCAAGTAGCTTCTTTTGCTGAGTGATACTGCCAGAGAACTTTTACTAATGAAATAGTCTTAGACCATAACACTTTCTCTTTTTGATCCAAAATCCATACCAGTTTCTCTACATAGCTCATGTCTTCTCTTATCTTCAGTGGTTCATGCCGGATAACATGTGACGTATCTGGATGATATCTCCGCAACATAGATACATGGAAGACATTATGAACACCGGATAGCTCTAGTGGTAATGCTAACCGATAAGCTACGTCTCCCACTCAGTTTAAGATCTGGAACGGTCTGATGTAACGAGCACTTAATTTTCCTCTCTTTCCAAATCTCATTACACCTTTCGATGGCGAAACTTTCCAAAATACTGAATCTCCCACATAAAATTCCAACGGTTGGTGTCTGACATCTGCATAACTCTTTTGCTGACTTTGAGCAGTTTTAAATATGTCACAGATAATCCTAATATCCTCGAAAGCCTGCTCGACAAGATCGGGAGCTAATATTTTCCTATCACTTACTTCCTCCTAAGCAATAGGAGAATGACATCTTCCATCATAAAGGGCTTCATACGGTGCCATGCCAATACTAGAATGATAACTGTTATTATAAACAAATTCTGCCAGTGGTAAATGATCGTCCCAGGAGCCTTTAAAATCAAGTACACAAGCGCTTAACATAACCTCAAGTGTCTAGATAGTGCATTCGGACTAACCGTCAGTTTGCGGATTATAAGTTGTGCTAAAGTTCAGTTGAGATCCCATTGTATCTTGGAAATGCCCCCAAAAATGAGATGTGAATTGAGAATCTCTGTCTGATGTAATGCTCACTAGAACTCAATGCAACTGATAGTTTCCCTGACATACAAGTTGGCTAAGGCACTCAATGAATCTGTGGATTTAATAGCCAAGAAGTGGGCGGACTTCATCAGTCTGTCAACAATCCCTAGATCACATCATGATTTCTCTTAGTCCTCAGCAAACCCATGATGAAATCCATGGTGAGATGCTCCCATTTCCACATCGGTATCAATAGAGGTCGAAGTAGTCCGGTTGGCTTTTGATGCTCTACCTTTACCTGCTAGCAAGTGAGACATCTTGCAACAAAATTGGCGACGTCTTGTTTCATGTTGGGCCACCAGTACACTTTACAGAGATTGTGATACATTTTATTACTCCCTGGGTGTAAAGTGTATCTCAAGGAATGTACCTCTGTCAGAATCAACTCTCTCAATTGTTTGTCCTTGGGAATACAAATCCGACCTTTGAACCTCAGAATGCCATCTGTGCCAATCTCATATTCTGATTGAACTCCCAATTGAATTTGATTGGCAACATCAACATAGAAAGCATCCTCCCTCTGAACATTCCTGATCCGATCTATCAAATCTGGTTCAATCCGTAAACTAGCCAACCAACCATACCTTTCAGAAGGAGTCACATCCAAACTGAGGCTCTCAAACTGTTCCAAGAGATGATACTCCCAAACCATCATATAAGAAATCATACCCAGGTACTTTCGGTTTAAAGCATCTACCACCATATTTACTTTCCTCGGGTGGTACAATATCTCGCAGTCATAGTCTTTAAGCAGCTCCATCCATCTATACTGCCTCATATTTAATTCCCGTTGCAAGAACAAATACTTGAAGCTTTGGTGATCAGTGAATACCTGGAATTTCTCACCATACAGATAATGCCGCCATATCTTCAAAATAAATACCATGGTAGTGAGTTCTAGGTCATGAGTAGGATAATTCCTCTCGTGGTCTTTCAACTAACGGGAGGCATATGTGACCACTTTCACATTCTACATAAGCACACATCCCAAGCCAAGAGAGAAGGCATTACTGTATACTGAAAATCCTTTTGGCCTACTAGGAATGGTAAGGACTGGTGTTGTGGTCAATCTTCACTTTAATTCTTAAAAGTTGCACTCACAAGCATCTATCCACTTGAACTTGACATCCTTGCGTGTGAGACGTGTCAGAGGAGCAGCTAATCTGGAGAAACCTCTACAAACATCCGATAATATCAGGCTAGTCCTAAAAAGCT
The DNA here is from genome assembly GCA_031772115.1 of Heritiera littoralis. NCBI lineage: Eukaryota > Viridiplantae > Streptophyta > Magnoliopsida > Malvales > Malvaceae > Heritiera > Heritiera littoralis. The sequence goes on from JAPDPK010000002.1 coordinate 1,658,590, forward strand.
CCATATCTTTGTCACTGTCTTCGATCTCTACCACCTTACAATCGACTTAATCTTTGATGGATCAACTGACACCCCGTCTTTATAGACCACATGTCCGAGAAAAGTAATCTGATTTAGCAAGAATTCACACTTACTCAATTTGGCATACAGCTTCCTGTCTCTGAGGGTCGTAGGACTATATAGAGATGCTGCGCTTGCTCCCCCAGGATTTGGAATAAACCAAAATGTCATCAATGAATACGATGACAAATTTATCCAGAAAAGGCATGAACTCTTCATTCATCATATTGATAAAGGTTGTAGGGGCATTAGTAAGACCGAATGGCATGACAAGAAATTCATAGTGACCATATTAAGTTCGAAAAGTAGTCTTTGGGACATCTGACTCTCGGATCTTCAACAAAAGATATCCCGATATTAGGTCAATCTTTGAGAACACCTAAGCACCCCTGAGCAGATCAAATAGATCTTCAATCCTGGGCAGAGGGTATTTATTCTTGACTGTAGCCTTATTAAGCAATCGATAGTCAATGCACAGTCGCAAGCTGCTGTCCCTTTTCTAGACAAATAGGACTGGCGTTCCCCAAGAAGATACATTAAGTCAAATAAATCCTTTATCCAACAACTTATGGAGCTGCTTCTTATGCTCATCGAGCTCCACCAGTGCCATTCTATAGGGAAGCTTAGATATTAGTTCAATGCTGGGTATCAAGTCGATAGTAAATTTTATCTCTCGATTTGGAGGAAGACCCAAGAACTCATTCGAAAACACATTTGGAAAATGCTTGACAACAGGAATCTCGTGTAACTCCAGACGCCTCCTTTCTATGTCCTCCACATAGGCAATAAATCCTTCAAACACAACATTCAAGAAAATTTAGTTTCGATAACATTTCGGAAGTAAAGTTATATTTCATTACTACCCATAAAGTTTTACAGTATACTTTTTAGGAGAAGAAAAGGTTACATACTTTATGTAACAATCTAAACTAACATGATTTATAGCTAACAATCCATCCCTAGAATAGCATCAAAATCATACATATTCAGAATTATTAGGTCAGCTACTGTTTCTTTTTCTCCCACCTTCAATTTACAATTATGATATACTATATCTATCATATGAGATTCCCTAAAGGGTGTATTTATATGTAGTGCATACCCTAAAAGCTCTGGCTTTATAGGTAATTTAGTAGCAAATAACAAAGATGCAAATGAGTGCGTAGAATTAGGATCAAGTAGTACAATGCATCAATACTGAAAATAGAGATCTTACCCTTAATCATCTCAGAAGAGGCATCAGTAGACTCCTTATCCTGGGCAAACACTTGCCCCTGAGTCACAACCTTCTTCCTTTTCTCTGCAAATGTGGCTTTCCTGGGAGCGGATGGTGCAGCTTTCTCTAGTTCCTTATATGATAACCCCAAATTCCGACTTAATAAATATAAATCAAAATATTGACTTGGAGTAAAAGGATTTTTATGGAATTTTTAGAAGAATTAAGAGAATTATAAAGTAGTAAACTAAATTGAAATGTCATGAGGAAATTAAGAAATTAAATTTTAGTGTACATGACAGAAAGGTATGCTACTAAATAGTAGGATTATCAATAAAATTAATACACACATATATCATAAGTATGTATATAAATTTAATATAAGGAAAATATGTGTACATATAAAAGGATAATAATGAGTGTGTGTGTGTGTGTGTATATATAAATCAAGTGTATACATAGGTATATGTATATAAATACATATGTAGTGAATATATACTATATACAAAAAATATATATATGTATTGTATATTAAAAATATAATTATAAAATAAAACTAAATAATAATAAAAAAAGATTTAGTGGAGTTTGGTGGGAAATTTCCCACCAAACTCATGTGAGTGGTCTGCTACTATGAAATTATTGGCTTAAAAACAAAGCCAACAAAAAAAAAAAAGAAAAGTAAACGATGAAAGGAAAAGAAAAATGAGAGATTGATAGCCCAAGAGAGAAAGAGTTGGTAGAAACGAAACAGAGAAGAGAGAGTTGAATCTGCAAAACCATGACTGAACTGAAGCAAGGTGCTCGGGAGAGAGGGAAGAAGCTGTCATCGCATCAGGCAGCAACGAAATCAAAAAATGGAAGTTGGTAGTGGGCGGAGAATTGGCTGGAAAGAGGTGTTATAGCAAGCGAGAGAAAGGAGAGAAAAACATAAAAGAAATGGCAGATCGATTGAGAAGAAAGAAACGAGGGCAAAGACACGAGAGAATGAGAGGAAAAAGGGAGAGAAGAAAAGATAAACCCCATTACTTTTGGGGGCTTTCGATGCTCTGTTAAGTGAAGAATTTCAAGGGCTGAAACTAGAAGGAAGCGGACTGGAAGAAGGTTTAAATGTGGGGATTGGAACGCCTAAGAATGCAGTAAAAAGGGTCATGTGTTAAAGTAAACAGAGGGCTAGGAAAAAGGCTGCATATTCTCGGGCTACAGGACTGAAGCAAAATAAGGGATTTTAGCTGAGTGTTTCGGCTGAAGGAGAAACAAGGAATCAAGTTTGGGTTGTTGATGCTCAAACAATGAAGGAGTGAAGCATTTCTTGGTCTTGTTCAGAGTAGGAAGAACATGTTAAACAGGGGTTGCAGTCCAAGGTGGTTTTAGGCGTCGAACTGGGCTGGACAAAGGCGCCATTAAGGGCCGGGTAGTAGTTAAAAAAAAAATAGTAAATTACTGCTTTGAAGTGTTATTCTCGGCATTTTCAAGGGTCTCTGTCTTGGTATAATACAGAGGAGCAAGGAAGGGAAAACACATCAGGCATCGTGGGCTATTTTCTGTCAAGTTATAGAGCTACATTGAAGTGTGAAACTGAGAATCATCGAGAGAGAGATTAACGAGAAAAAGGGTCCGCAAGCAAGGTACTTTAAATGGTAAGAGAATTGAATTTTGGTTAAGGTAAATATATATATGCATATATATAATATATTATCTTCTAAGGATGACGAGGAGTGAATATATATATATATATGTATAAGGTGTAGGCATTTGTTAAAATTTTTTAGCAGTGAAGGGCTCGACTAAAAGAGTAACAAGGGTAAGAAATCTTGGTTTCTTCGATTTAAAGGTATCTAATTAGTAAAGTAACACTAAGTGCGAAATAAATAATGAAGAAAAATGTTAAAGATAAGTTAATATTCGTTATTACCTTATAAAAGAGGTGTGGCGTGAGGATGATATCAATTCCTGTCTTTATGAAATATATAAAGATATTAAATTGTGGAGGTGTATTAGTTGTAAAAAAAAAATAATAAATAAATAAATAAAAGGAGATCTTTTAGAGACTCAAGGCCTAGAAGTGCTTATAGGAGAAGGTACAAAGAAGAGACCATCGACCAAATGTCTAAATGATTCTACTAAATACTAAGCTTTAGCATAAGAGATAAGATTTATATGCAAGGTGATATTGTGCTTTTATTGGTATTTTTTAATGTATGATTTTTATTCAAAGGTTAATATATTTATATTATTTGTTTCAAGTGTTTAAATAGTGTTCATATGTCATGGTGAATAGGAGATCACAGGTAGTTATACCTTATTAATTGTGAGTCATGAAACAGCGTTAGGTGGCCAAGTGAAAATGATGTTACATCAATGTAGGGCTGTTGGAGAGAATTTTTAATGGCAAATTGAATTGAGAAAGAACACGGTTATAAGGGTGCTTGGTTTTCTTGGAAGAGCCTTAAAAAGGTGATAAGCTTTCTTTTGAATACGGTTATAGTTAAATTAGTGTGAATTGTTAAGGAATGTTGGTTTTCACTATAGTAAGGTTAAAGATGTTGGTTTTAGTGTAGGTACATGAAGAAAGAATCCGAGAAAGTGCTTAAGTAGTAAGTTGTGCAAGTGTGGTGTCATTGATCGCGATATTACGCAACATTGGGTAAGGGAATATATGGTAAATGTTTATTAGTCTGCTATGTTGTGTATGTCCAAATTATTGTTATTTAATACTTACTGATTCTAAATGCATTCTTTGTTGAATTTCATACGTATTGAACTGAGTTGAAGTACAAATGGTCTTGAATTTGAACTGTGTTGGATTTGTGGATGAATATACTGTTGGTTGGAGTTTTCTGTAGGTTGTTTGGTTGTGGATTATGATGCTGGGTAGTGTTTTACCTATGCCGTTATAATGCCGAAATTTCGTTAGAAATTATTAAATAGATTTTTGGCATTGATTTAAATTCTATAATGTATTTAAGACCTCATATACCTTGAGCACTATTACTAGTCATCGAGATAATGTCTTTTTTAAAATATGTTTTATACGATGAGGTTATCAAAACATGAGGGTTTAATACGATTCATTCCTCCCATACTCAAGATATATTGTAAAAGTATTCTTGCACGAATTTTGGGGTAAGAGATAGGGGACACTCCTGTGTGGCGTTTACTAAGCCTGTGTGGCACTAGCCTATGTGACGTTTATTAAGCCTGTGTGGCACTCTCCTGTGTGGCATTTAAATTATGCCTATGTGGCATATAGTAAGCTCGTGTGGCACTTATTGTGAAATATCCTGGATGCTTTGTGGTCTTCCAGGCATCCAACAAATAGTCGTGACTTGTACCTCAGCTACTAGATGATCACTGGTGCTGGGATGATTCATGATCATGGATAGAATCTTGGTTCGGGACTGTAACCACTGCTAGCTACAGTGGATGCTTTCATAGAAGCTTTTCGGTTATTTTCAAAGATCCTGGTTATTTTACCCTATCTTATCAATGAATGCTTGTCTCTTGAAAATACTTTAAATGTGTATTTCGATTTTATAAATGCGTGAGTACAAGTGTTTTTATAGCTTATAGAACAATGACTTGTCAACTTTGTGTTTTTCCATAAAACATATTTAAGCATGAGTTTCGGCATACTTATTCATGCATACACATGCATAAACATAGTAGAACACCTAATATCATTTAGCGTACGTTTTCTTACTAGGCATTAGCTCACCCCCCTCTTCCACCTCAGATTATTTCAGGTAGACTTGGCACGAGTGTGGTGCATCAAGAGTCATTTTGTTGAGCTGCAGAAAGTTGTATTTTGAGCCAAGGTATAATCTTTTGTTTATATCTCAGACTAAATTCTTTTGTGTACACAGTGTATAGGATTCGGGATGTAAGTACTAGGAGATATGGAGCCTGTAAACATACTGTGTTATGTAGTTGAGTTGAAATCTCGATATATTTATATATTAAATCAATGGATGTTAAGTATTTCAGAAGTTATATTGAGATTTGGAATTTGCTACAGGTTGAAATGATGATGTACTTAGTATGGGGATAGATAATAGTCTAAAATAAGGGCGAAATTTTTTCAGTGTCGTTTTCAACGCGTCTTACGAGAAGACTATAATGGGACCTTAGACAACTAGTCTGAAACAACTATAAGAGTAGGATTCTACTCATTAGGTTTTAGCTACACTGAGCGAGTGACAAACATAGGAAATGAAGGAAAAGTTAGCCCAAAAATCCCGGCTTCCCAGGGCGTTACAGAATGGTATCAGAGCATAGTTTGTCTAGTCTCGTGTCAGTGTAGGAAGGTTAGAACTAGACTTACATCCCAAATCAATGTGTATTGTCTGGATATAAATTTCAAATAACGTTTGAAAGCATATTGGAATGCTTATTTTTGGTAGAGGAAACTTAAACTACGATGTACTACACTAATAGACCGCCATCTCCACCTCTAAATCCGCTTATACAACAATATAATTTCCAATACCGATTGATCAACTAAGAGTGTGAAGTTAAGGCTCTTAATGCATTGTTTAGTTGGCATTTGGTCACAACAACTTCCAAATACGACCACCTCGACTACCATAACCTTTTTCCTCCGAACGTTTCGCAATCTTAGGCTTCCAAACCACTGCAGCTTATACCATAGCCATAGGCCAAGGCTGCGAATAACAAAAGGAAAGTTAAGGCAGAAGAGAATTAAGAAATGAAAGCCTACACAAGATAGTCTCCAAGCAAGAGGAACATAGTAGTTACACCTTAGTTCAAAAGTTATGAGCCCTCTATCTCATCAGGCCCTAAGCCCTGTTGAGTCATGGTATGCATCATGGAACTAAGCTTTGTCACCGAGAGACGAGAGCTTATTTTTTTGAATAAAGAGTTAGGACATAAGGTCAATTGCCTAATAGTCGTAGGCTTTATTGCAATCATAAGCCATAGCTGCGGCTAACAGAGGCAAAGCTAAGGATAAGGAATTTAAGAGAGAAAACCTATTCAGGATGTGGCCCAAGAAGGAGGTAGAGAGTTTTAATGCCACGACTTAAGAGTTTTGAGCTCTCTACCGCATAGGGAGTTAAGCCTTTCCGTGTTGTGGTAAATACCATAGGATAAAGCCCTACTATCAAAAGACATGCATTGGTTTGGAAGGATAAACTCTTGATTTTTAATAATGAAGCCTTATGTATTCGCTTATATTATCTCTAAATGCTAGAAAGTTAAACTTAAAGTTTGAATCTTTAGATATCTTTGGCACGTTAACACTCTTGTAAAAGAATTATAGTTGATAAATTTGACATTACGTGCTTATAAAGAAAAGGTGGGAAATAAGGACTCTCCTAACTTCCCTTTAACAGAGTTAAAATTCATTATGACACACTATAGAAAGTGAATCTAAAATAATAATAATAATAATAATAATAATTTTGGAGACTCTTTGGATATGACAAAAAGATGTGAAAGTTAGGAAAAATGGCATGGTGAGATGCTTACATAAGGTAGAAGCTAGAATTATGTTGTTATAGATTTGGGTTTATTTGAGATATTATGATTTGCAATTGGAAATTGTTGTGATGTGTGGAACGCTACTGAAGCATTACTTCGATGTTGCTATAATATTATTAGAAGCTTGATATAACATTATTGAAATATCATTGGAACTTGGTGTAATATTGATTTGAATGTTGTTGAGTTATCATTGGGAAATTGTTTGAATAGTGCGAAATGCTATTGGAAATGGTTGGGAATTGAAAATTTGATATGGAGACTAACTATGTACGATACTTTTATAAGATTGCGTTAGTATTATATTGTAATATATTGGATTGACTTATGATATTTTGGCATTTTATTGGAAAGTTTTAAAATGTTGTGAATGAATAATATTGGTGGCAACGAAATGTTGTTGAGTATAATGAGGATTGATAATGAAATAATGATGAAACAATCTCGGAGTACGGTCAAAAGGTTGTGTAAATAAGTTTGAATGGTTGCTAAAATATTTTGATAGTTGTTGTAATGTGTTGGGATATTGTGAAACATCGTTGGGATGATGCGAAATATTGTGGGAGATATTCTTATCATATTGTTAAAATACACTTAGAATACGGATGAAATCTAATTGGACTTTGTTGGAACTTGGTGAATAATGAATTGAATTATTGATTTAATGTAATTGTGGTAATTGATGGAATATCTTAGATTGTTTGATGATTGAGATGATGAGAATAAGAAAGTATGTTGTTAATGCCTTATGAACTTTAATGGAACACATATTTATGTAATGATATATATACAAGTACAAAGCTTTTATTTTGAATGATCCTAGCTAGGCATGTTTAGGGTAATACCATACGATTACTAAGAAATTTATTTAGGAATGGTGCATTTAAGTTATATATGAATAAAATGCATAGAAGCATTACTAGGAAAGGATTCCTAGATGATGGATTTATCGATAAAGTCAAATCTCGATTTGAAATTAAGGTTAGTTTATGATCAGAAATATTAGAATAAGAGCAAGATAGAGATAAGTATCCCTATCGATCTTAAGAGTACTTTGATCGAATTTGGAGGACCGAATTTCTTAAGGTGGAGAGGATGTGATAACCCCAAATTCCGACTTAATAAATATAAATCAAAATATTGAATTGGAGTAAAAGGATTTTTATGGAATTTTTAGAAGAATTAAGAGAATTATAAAGTAGTAAACTAAATTGAAATGTCATGAGGAAATTAAGAAATTAAATTTTAGTGTACATGACAAAAAGGTATGCTACTAAATAGTAGGATTATCAATAAAATTAATACACACATATATCATAAGTATGTATATAAATTTAATATAAGGAAAATATAAGTGTACATATAAAAGGATAATAATGAGTGTGTGTATGTGTGTGTATATATATAAATCAAGTGTATACGTAGGTATATGTATATAAATACATATGTAGTGAATATGTACTACATACAAAAAAATATATATGTATTGTATATTAAAAATATAATTATAAAATAAAACTAAATAATAAAAAAAAAAGTTAGTGGAGTTTGGTGGGAAATTTCCCACCAAACCCACGTGAGTGGTCTGCCATAGCAGACCACTATGAAATTATTGGCTTAAAAACAAAGCCAACAAAAAAAAAAAGAAAAGTAAATGACGAAAGGAAAAGAAAAATGAGAGATTGACAGCCCAAGAGAGAAAGAGTTGGGAGAAACGAAACAGAGAAGAGAGAATTGAATCTGCAAAACCATGACTGAACTGAAGCAAGGTGCTCGGGAGAGAGGGAAGAAGCTGTCATCGCATCAGGTAGCAACGAAATCAAAAAATGGAAGTTGGAAGTGGGCGGAGAATTGGCTAGAAAGGGGTGTTATAGCAAGCGATAGAAAGGGGAGAAAAACAGAAAAGAAATGGCTGATCGATTGAGAAGAAAGAAATGAAGGCAAAGACACGAGAGAATGAGAGACGGAAAAAGGGAGAAGAAAAGATAAACCCCATTACTTTTGGGGGCTTTCGATGCTCTGTTAAGTGAAGAATTTCAAGGGCTGAAACTGGAAGGAAGGGAACTGGAAGAAGGCTGAAATGTGGGGATTGGAACGCCTAAGAATGCAGTAAAAAGGATCATGTGTTGAAGTAAACGGAGGGCTATGAAAAAGGCTGCACATTCTCGGGTTACAAGACTGAAGCAAAATAAGGGATTTTTGCTTAGTGTTTCGGCTGAAGGAGAAACAAGGAATCAAGTTTAGGTTGTTTATGCTCAAACAATGAAGGAGTGAAGCATGTCCTGGTCTTGTTCAGAGTAGGAAGAACATGCTAAACAGGGGTTGTTGTCCAAGGTGGTTTTAGGCGTCAAACTGGGCTGGACAAAGGCGCCATTAAGGGCTGAGTAGTAGTTAAAAAAAAAAACAGTAAATTACTGCTTTGAAGTGTTTTTCTCGACATTTTCAAGGGTCTCTGTTTTGGTATAATACAGAGGAGCAAGGAAGGGAAAACACATTAAGCATTGTGGGCTATTTTCTGTCAAGTTATAGAGCTACATTGAAGTGTGAAACTGAGAATCATCGAGAGAGAGATTAACGAGAAAAAGGGTCCGCAAGCAAGGTACTTTAAATGGTAAGAGAATTGAATTTTGGTTAAGGTTAATATATATATATATATATATGCATATATATAATATATTATCTTATAAGGATGACGAGGAGTGAATATATATATATATATATATATATATATATACATGTATATGGTGTAGGCATTTGTTAAAATTTTCGAGAAGTGAAGGGCTCGACTAAAAGAGTAACAAGGGTAAGAAATCTTGGTTTCTTCGATTTAAAGGTATCTAATTAGTAAAGTAACACTAAGTTCGAAATAAATAATATTGAAGGAAAATGTTAAAGATAAGTTAATATTTGTTATTACCTTATAAAAGAGGTGTGGCGTGAGGATGATATCAATTCTTGTCTTTATGAAATATATGAAGATATTAAATTGTGGAGGTGTATTAGTTGTAAAAATAAAAAAAATAATAATAATAAATAAATAAAAGGAGATCTTTTAGAGACTCAAGGCCTAAAAGTGCTTATAGGAGAAGGTTCAAAGAAGAGACCATCGACCAAATGTCTAAATGATTCTACTAAATACTAAGCTTTAGCATAAGAGATAAGATTTATATGCAAGATGATATTGTGCTTTTATTGGTATTTATTAATGTAAGATTTTTATTCAAAGGTTAATATATTTATATTATTTGTTTCAAGTGTTTAAATAGTGTTAATATGTCATGGTGAATAGGTGATCACTGGTAGTTATACCTTATTAATTGTGAGTCACGAAACAGCGTTAGGTGGCCAAGTGAAAATGATGTTACATCAATGTAGGGCTGTTGGAGAGAATTTTTAATGGCAAATTGAATTGAGAAAGAACACGGTTATAAGGGTGCTTGGTTTTCTTGGAAGAGCCTTAAAAAGGTGATAAGCTTTCTTTTGAATACGGTTATAGTTAAATTAGTGTGAATTGTTAAGGAATGTTGGTTTTCACTATAGTAAGGTTAAAGATGTTGGTTTCAGTGTAGGTACACGAAGAAAGAATCCGAGAAAGTGCTTAAGTAGTAAGTTGTGCAAGTGTGGTGTCATTGATAGTGATATTACGCAACATTAGGTAAGGGAATATGCGGTAAATGTTTATTAGTCTGCTATGTTGTGTATGTCCAAATTATTGTTATTTAATACTTATTGATTCTAAATGCATTCTTGGTTCAATTTCAAACGTATTGAACTGAGTTGAAGTACAAATGGTCTTGAATTTGAATTGTGTTGGATTTGTGGATGAATATACTGTTGGTTGGAGTTTTCTGCAGGTTGTTTGGTTGTGGATTATGATGCTGGGTAGTGTTCTACCTATGCCGTTATAATGCCGAAATTTGGCTAAACATTATTAAATAGATTTTTGGCATTGGTTTAAATTCTATAATGTATCTAAAACCTCATATACCTTGAGCACTATTACTAGTCATCGAGATAATGTCTTTTTTAAAATATCTTTTATACGATGAGGTTATCAAAACATGAGGGTTTAATACGATTCATGCCTCCCATACTCAAGATATATTGTAAAAGTATTCTTGCACAAATTTTGGCGTAAGAGACAGGGGACACTTGGAATTACCTGTGTGGCGTTTACTAAGCCTGTGTGGCACTCGCCTATGTGGCGTTTATTAAGCCTGTGTGGCACTCGCCTGTGTGGCATTTAAATTATGCCTATGTGGCATTTAGTAAGCCTGTGTGGCACTTATTGTGAAATATCCTGGATGCTTTGTGGTTTTCCAGGCATCCGACAAATAGTCGTGACTTGTACCTCAGCTACTGGATGATCACTGGTGCTGGGATGATTCATGATCATGGATAGAATCTTGGTTCGGGACTGTAACCACTGCTAGCTACAATGGATGCTTTCATAGAAGCTTTTTGGTTATTTCCAAAGATCCTGGTTATATTACCTTGTCTTATCAATGAATGCTTGTCTCTTGAAAATACTTTAAATGTGTATTTCGATTTTATAAATGCATGAGTACAAGTGTTTTTATAGCTTATAGAACAATGACTTGTCAACTTTGCGTTTTTCCCTAAAACATATTTAAGCATGAGTTTCGGCATACTTATTCATGCATACACATGCATAAACATAGTAGAACGCCTAATATCATTTAGCGTACGTTTTCTTACTGGGCATTAGCTCACCCCCCTCTTCCACCTCAGATTATTTCAGGTAGACTTGGTACAAGTGTGGTGCATCGAGAGTCATTTTGTTGAGCTGCAGAAAGTTGTATTTTTAGCCAAGGTATAATCTTTTGTTCTTTTGTTTATATCTTAGACTAAATTCTTTTGTGTACACAGTGTATAGGATTCGGGATGTAAGTACTAGGAGATATGGAGCCTGTAAACATACTGTGTTATGTAGTTGAGTTGAAATCTTGATATATTTATATATTAAATCAATGGTGTTAAGTATTTTAGAAGTTATATTGAGATTTGGAATTTGCTACAGGTTGAAATGATGATGTACTTTGTATGGGGATAGATAATAGTCTAAAATAGGGGCGAAATTTTTCAGTGTCGTTTTCAACGCGTCTTACGAGAAGACTATAATGGGACCTTAGACAACTAGTCTTAAACAACGATAAGAGTAGGATTCTACTCATTAGGTTTTAGCTATATTGAGCGAGTGACAAACATAGGAAATGAAGGAAAAAGTTAGCCCAAAAATCCCAGCTTCCAATGGCGTTACACCTTAACCTCTGGTGCTACTGCTGCTGCTGACGCTGTCAAGGTCATCATCTCCTGGGGACAATCCCGGACTAAAGGTCCCTTCTGCCCACATCTAAAGTAAGCTCCGATAGCCCATAGACAAGGCCTGTCACCATGCGACCTACCACAAATACCACATCGGCTTGCAACACCCTTATGAGGAAGGGAACTAGCAGTATCAGTAGATTTAGTAGACCTATCTCCAGCTGATCTACCACCAATAACAATAACCTTGGACCTCTTAGTCGGTCCCCTGTCTGCTCTTGTGAAGACTGCAAATTTTTTGTATCAAGTTTGTATATAAACGAAGAAATTAAATAAACCAAGCATTGAGAGTGTTCTGAAATTTTGTATTATCTTATGTAATGAAATCGAAAAGTGGAGTTAGTGCTTTTAACAATAAATGGTTAATATATATAGGGTTTATATAAATATGTTCATGATATTTTAATTTATATTAGTTTATATTAATAAAATAAATAAATAAATAAATAGATAAATTGTACAATAATAAACAAGCTAGTGAATATATATAAATGCACTACAAAACTTAAGTGCATATATTGTAAGTGATTAAATAATTAAAAGAACAAAATAAATAAATATACATATAAAAAAATACATGTATAAGTATAGATATATTTATATTTATATCTATATCTATACCATAGAAACATAAATATACTAAATAAAACCAAAGAATTATATAAATATATAAATACATGAATGATACATAAATGGAAATAAACATACAAACTTCTATAATTATATAGTATAAAATTTGATGATTGAAAATAAATATATATTATATATATATATAAAAAAAATACATTTTAATTGAGCTGATGGGAAATTTCCCCACCGACTCAAGGTACTCTATCAGGAAGCAGAACACCTGCCCACAATCATCTTCTCCCTTTTCATGTCTTTTATCAGCTCTCACCTGCCCACACTCCCTCACGCCATCTTTCATCTCTTTCACTCATCTTCCTCACGCAATCCCTTGCACTGAAACAGACAAAAGAAAAATGAATAAGGAAAGTGAAGGTTGGGTTGCTCCCCACGAGGAAAGAGAGCTATTCGAAAGTGCTGGAAAGACTGAGAGAGATAAAGGAGGAGACCAGAAAAAGGGAGGGAGTTCATTTCCCACAACTCCAGTTGCTTCCTCTACGTGCATCAGGGCTGCTACACTTGAAACAGCAGAACAACTTGGAGAAAGAAGCGAGACACTAGTCAAGCAAAAAAAAAAATGGAGTTTTGTTCTCGTCTAAACCAGCTAGAAAACAGGGCAGTAAGGTGTTACGCTTGGTAGCCATTCGATTAATGATTTAAAGTTGGACATTAAGGAGGTGGAACGAAACTGGAAACACAGTCTTGCAGGACGGTTTTAGTCACTGTTTTGGCTGATCCTTGAGGCTAAAAGAGAACGGCATATGAGTGTTGAATGGTGGCTACTGTGAGGCCTATTTCAGGCGTGAAAAATGGCGCATTTGTGGAAGCTGGTAGGCTCGGATTAAGAGCTTTTTTGGTAGCTGCCTTATGCGTGCGAAAATAGGGGACTCTTAAGGTGAATATTGCTGGCTTTAGGTGCTAGCTTGGAGCAACAAAAACGTGGCTAAAAGGAGCTTTGATTAGGACTGAGTTGGCTTCTTCATGAGTACTGACCAGTGTTGGGATCAGGGGTTTTAAGACAGTGTTTGTGGCGTTAAGCCGGGCTGTCAAAGGCTGGAAAGAATAGTAGTTGGGCAAAGTCGCCATGCTAAAAACGGTAGCTGATTAAGTGGCCTGAATCATAGAAGAAACGGTTGCTAACCTTGGTGGTTGAAACACAGTTGGGTGCTACACTTAGGGGTCGAATGAGGAGCGTGAAATAGGGATCTTTGGCATGGTACAGAGAAGGGTTTTAGGCTACTGTTTGGTGATGATCAAGGCTGTGTTAAGGATTACTTGAGCTAAAAAAAAAAGTGGGCATTTGGGACCATTCAAGGTGTGGAACAAATGCTATTTTGGACTCGATTCTAGCTACTGCACTGGGCGTTTAAGGGTAAAAACAATTCCTCTTTCTTTGCTTTGATGTGTGTATATATATGTACATTAAGAAAAATAAGATGACGACAAATTGATGCGTAACTATAAATATAAGGATGTTTTTATATATATTGTTAGTTGATAATGAGGAATAAATTTTGGATGAGTTTTAGTATAGGATTTCAAATGGATATTTTGAGGAAAAAAATGGAGATATGAAATTTTAGCTAAAAGAAGATTTTCAAAAATAAGAAAACCATATATATATATATATGGATATATAAATATACACACTTATAAATATATATATATATATATATATATACACACACACGTGTATATACATATAGAAATTATAGATTAAAGGGGAGTAGGCTTATGGAATAGAAGTGAGCAATAATAGTGGCTTTAAAATATATCTCCTTTAGCATGGCGTTAAGTATGGTATGGGTCTATGACTTGAATGGCTGCAGTGGCTTGGACTGAATTGTAAGGTTGAGTGCAGCTTTGAGGCTTGAAGGCAATAATTGATAAATCTCGAGGTAAGTGGGTTAAGTAAAGTTTGTTAGCACCATCTCGTAGAAATGATTTAAATTTTATGAATTCCTTTATGCTTAGGTTGGATTGAAACTTATTTTCTACCTTGCGTGTTGTGGCCAGCCAAGCGTGCATGTTAAGTGAAATGAACTTATGCATATATGCATTCATGTGTAGCATCTTTTACGTTTAATTACTTAATATTTATGTTTTAAATGACTTGCATTATATTTTAAATTTGCAAAGTCTTGGTTTGGACTGACATTTGAAATAAATCAAAAGTTCTTTATATTTCAACTCAAAACTGATTTAATAAGCGATTTGAAATTTGTGGAAGCCAAGTGCTACAAGAGGAAATTGATTTCAAATTGTTTTTGAGTGCAGGCATATCCTACGACCTTCGGGTCATTTCTAGCCTATCGAGCTTAGCTCTAGGCCTTATTGCCCGTTTATCGAGCTTTGTGCTCTAGACTACTGTAGTGTACTGTACCTATCGAACCTAGTGCTCTAGGTAAATTGTTAGGCTTGTCTGAAAAACCAACAGACAAGTTCCAGCTCTCAACTGATCAGCGAGACTGGAGTATCGTTCTATGGCCATAGGTTTTGTGTTGCTTGCGACACCATTCCATCACTAGGTAGGATGGATATCGATTGATTGAGTATCATTGCCTAAACTCTACTTACCTCTATTTTATTATTGAAATCGATTTTAGTGAATTGAGGCTTACGCCTAAAGTGAAAAGTGAACGATTTGAAATCGTTTTAAGAGATTTAAGGCTTATGCCTAAAGTGACAAATGATCGATTTGAAATCGTCTTCAGTGAATTAAGGCTTACACCTAAAGTAAAAGGTGATCGATTTGAAAACGTTTTAAGTGATTTAAGGCTTACGCCTAAAGTGATAAGTGATCGTTTTTGAAATCGTTTTCAATAAATCGAGGCTATACGCCTAATGTTTATTGATTATCGTTTTGTGAACTAATTGATTTATCAAAATGCATAGTTACTGATTTTAAATGAATGCATAGCAATCGATTTATAAAAGTGGATAGTCATTGATTTAAAACGAATGCATAGTAATTGACTTATCAAAGTGCATAGTCATTGACTTAAAACGAGTGCATAGTAATCGACTTATCAAAGTGCATAGTCATTGATTTAAAACGAATGCATAGTAATTGACTTCTAAAGTGCATAGTCATTGAATTAAAACGAATGCATGGTAATTGATTTATTAAAGTGCATAATGTTTTGGTTTTATTGAAGTGCATAATATTTTGGCTAAATCGAATTGCATAACGACTGATTTATCGAAATGCATAATGTTTTGGTTTTATTGAAGTGCATAATAGTTTGGGTTAATCGAATTGCATAATGACTGAGTTATAGAAGTGCATAATGTTTTGTTTTTATTGAAATGCATAATGTTTTAGATTTATTGAAGTGCATCATGTTTCGGCCTTATCGAAGTGTATATTGAACGTTTTATCGAAGTGCATAGTGATTTAAATAATGCTTGAATTATCGACGTGCATAATGTCTTGAATTTAACCGAAATGCATAATGAATTGATTTAATTGAAATGCATAGTAAATTTAATTTAAATAAAGTGCATATTAAAAACGATTTTAAATTGAAAGGCATGAATAAAGTATTTGACTTAAGACCATGCTTGAACGCCATGCTTAAAGGTTACTTCAGCATTGTTTTTTCTACACGTGCATGTAGATCAACATGAGTCTAACCTGCATTTACTTAAACTACTTACTGAGCCGTGGTTTTGCTCACCCCTTTCAAACATCATCACAGATCATACGGATTAAAGTCCACTCTTGGAGTTCCGTGTGGGCCCTTGGGGACAGTACTTAGTAATGGTACTTGCTTAAGTCCTCCGAGCGTTGCTTTATTACTTTTGAGGTATATGAAATTTTGTATATCTTGTTGGTTATTATGTATAGACATTATGCAATGCACAGTACATGTTTATTAAAAAAATTTTGGGATGTAACTTAGGATCGCTCTAGATTATTATAGATTAGTATAATTATCAAGTGCGATTCGGGATACGATTGTCGTATGACAAAGATGGACTTTGTGGAACGTCAATATGTTTAACTGATGATTCTAGGGTTGTGTATAGTGTATGGTGACATAAACTGTGGATTGTATAATTGAGATATGATGATTGAAAATATATATATTTTGCAGGTTAATTAACTGGGGAAAACTGAATATATATATATATATATAATGGGAGGTTTTCGATCTTTTCTTTTACCAAATTAAATCTTGAATTAAAATATTGAAGAAGTAAGTTCATTTGCTTTAAGAGTTATCTATTTAAATGACAACGTTAAGTTAAATCGAAATTGAGAAAGGTGAAACTTGTTTAGTGGTGACACTGACACCGAATACAAACCTTAAGTAAAAAAAAGAAAAAATTTAGTTCGCATATTTGGGAAAAATGGTATAAGTGTGAGTTTAAGTATACGTTATGGCCTTCGGGTCATGACAGCTTTGTCATCTGAAACCTGTCTAGCCTTCTCTTTACCTTTACCTCGAGTATGGGACTCCTGTTTCGCCTGATACTGCTCATAGTTCTGTTCGCATATTTGTGCTCTACGAACTATCTCATCATAAGTAGTGATATCAAAAGGGGCTAACTGGGCATTATACGACAGTCTCAACCCTGCTAGGAACCGCTCGATCTTGTGCTCCTCACTCTTCATTATCTCTAGATCAAACCGGCTTAGCATAGTGAACTTGGACTCATACTAATTGACCATCATGTTCCCCTGTGTGAGATCCAAAAACTCCTTTTTCAACTTCTGCTGTGTAGTGTGGGGAACACACTGTCTATGGAAAGCCTCCAAAAATATCTCCCATGTCACCAATGGATGTCTCGCCACGAATACTGTCTCGGTGAACTTCCACCAGTGTTTTGCCTCATCAATAAACAAGTAAGTAGCCAGCCCCACTTTCTCTGCCTTAGAACACCTCATATATTTGAATAGTTTCTCCACTGCATTTACCCAATTTTTTGCTACTAAAGGATCCTGTTCGCCTTTAAATTTAAGGGGATTCATCTTAGTGAACTTACGCAAAGTATCCAAATCACACCTACCAATAAGATCTTGCCTGTACTGTGCTGGAATTGGAGGTTGAGACTATTATGGAGGCAGCACTGGCTGTTACTGGGGTACGAGTGGAATGTTAGCCTGAGGCTGGGAAGGTTGTGCTTGCTCGGGAACTTGGTGCTCTCGTCTGACTAGCTATAAAATCAGCAACTATACGCTCCAATCTCGATAGATGAGTGTCTACACTCTCGGGCTGTGGAGGGAAAGCGGGCTCCGATACCGACTCTGGGGATGGCTTGAGGGAGTAATGGACACGTTTGGGACATCGTCATCCCTGTCTAGCACCCCTTCACCCTTTTTCCATTCTGTCCCAAAGCAAACACGAAAACATTTTTCAATCTCATATTCGTAACGATTATATATATTCAGATAAGTACAATACTATAAGGATGTAAACCATCTTTAAACTTAACGGCACTGATAGACAATAGATCGACCTTACTCTGATACCACCTAAACTGCCACGATCTAAAATACAGATCTTCATACCATTTTTAAACATTACTTACCTTTGGTTGGGCTGTTTGTAGTGCTTACGCTAATAATTTAATTTATAATTAATATTTGCTTTCAAAAATAATCCCAGGAACTATTACTTTTTATTTACAGTAAACAAAATATACAAACTACAAATTTTCGAAATATATTTTTCCATTTGATTTACATCCCAAGTCTAAATATATAGCAAAAGTACTATACATATAAGTTTGAACATATAAATATAAACCATGTATACCTCTATGGATATATCAACTTTGCCTGAGGAACACCACAAGAAATAAACTCCTCCCGCTCTAGCCGAGAGATCACTAAAAATAATCTAGAAGGAGAAAGAGGGGGTGAGTTAAAGCCAGTAAGAGAATTGCATACAAGAACTGATGCTATGTATCCTATATGCAGAAATCGAAATTAAACTTCTTCAAGTAAAAGCATGGACATGGAGTATATGAATTAGGCACGATATAATGGATGGATACTCTAATAAGCTAGGTAACCAAATAAAGTATAGAAGTACTTTGAAGTATCTGTCGTGTCCCTGTCCCTAGTACCGACTATAGGGATTTCACTTGGAATTAAATAATTCAGTAAACATGTATAATTCAATAAACAATAACAAACAACCTTTAATAATAATATATAGATATTCAAATAAACACTATAAATCATTTCTTCGCAAATTGTATACAAATCATCTTTCAGTAACAGTAACAAACTTGAAAAGCATATTCAATAATTATAAAACATTTCATCATTCAAATCCATATCATATGTGTGTATGTGTGTGTGTGTGTATATATATATATATATATATCCTGGGAGTGCCTGGGATGTCCAGGAATTTGCCACCCAAAAAAAAAATTAGTGGAGACAATGCATCACCTAATAGACTCATGCAAGGGGACTTATGGCTATGGTCTAAGGTCATCCGCAAATGAACACGGGCCAGGTGTCACCTGAGGGCACTGAATGATGGGATCAAGATCACTCAGCTACAGTAACAGTAACAGTAAGTGCATGTACTCGTAAGTAGCTATGGGGCCAATAGTCTCAAAACAGTATATAAAACAGTTCATTACAATTTACAGAGATAAATTCAATAACATGTATCATTAATCAGTCTATAAATATATATTTAAGAAATATAAGTATTTCAAAAATAAAAATTCATAAAATATTCATCCTATTATATCCAATTCTAAAAATGTTCTATTATCTGTAAATCAATTATAAAAACATACTAGTACCTTGACATACGTAAAATTCAACAACATGAATTTTTAAATTTATTTTTCGGTATTCGGTGAAAATATGGAATTTTACTAAATTAAGGAAATTGACTCATTAAATCCTTCTTTTTTAATTCTCAAAAATATTAGTAAATAATTTCCACAAAATTATTAAAATTTTTGGCAGTATAACGGCTGTTTGTAACATAGCCTTCCTGCAGTGAAAACACAGTATATAAAAGCAGCAATAGTTCCCAATTTCAACACCATTTTCAACATTTCAATTCCAAAAGATGCACATTTTATTAAAACATGAACCATAGTATCCTTACGTCTTCTACACTCATTCTTACCTCTTAATTGGCTGTGTTTCTGTTCGTTAGCACCAGTGTCAAATTCTAACTTTTGAGTTGCAAAACACCGTAGAATCACAATTTAGCACTATCAAACCACCACATCTCAATTATAATTAATTATTAACTCTTCATAAACCATCACATTGCATATATGTGACTTTCATTTCAGTTTCTTTTACACCGATGCTAACACTACAACTTAAGCTACATAACTTCGATTTCAGTTCCGATTTTGCCTACAGCTCCTATTAAGTTGTACATTATTTTAAGACCTCACATACATTAAATTGAGCATGATTCCATACTCCCCTTGCTTTGGCAGAATGCACCATCTATGGCTACACCTTGATTTTCTTCTAATTAAGCTTTAATTCATACTTAATTCCTATATTATTTTTACATTATTTCCTCATCAAATTGCAACATTCCCATTCATATTGGACCTTGATCGAAACCCTAAGGGAGTGTTCTTCCTAGTTCCAACTTAATTCAAGCTTAAAGAATCATCTAAACATGTAAAGCACTAAGTAGGAATCAAGAAATCCATGAAAAATTAATCTTTCCTTACCTTTCCCTTAGTTGTCGAAACCTTCAAGAACCCTTACCCCTTTATTTTGGCTGATTTAGATGATGATTTTGGTATAGGAAGATAGAGAAAGTTGAGGAGAACAACTTTGGTGAAGAGAGTTTTTGATTTTGATGAGGTTTTGGTGATGTTTTATAAGCTCTCTCTCTCTTGGAAGGTTTATCTATGGAGCAAGAAGATGAGCTGCTGGTTGCTGCTAAGAATGATGAAGAAATTGCTGGAAATTTCGCTTAAAAATTATATTTTATAGTGAAAATTATCATTTTGCCCTTATGTTTAAGTAATCTTTCGTTTTTGCCCTTTCCGGTTCAACTTCAGTTTAAACAATCAGTCTATCCTTCAAAATATTTTATTTCCTCAGGAAATATATCTATTTTACTTGTTCTAACTTCTGTTGAAGTTCGACTGACCATTTCGGTGAAATTACTAAAATACCTCTAATCCTAAAAGCGCGTAAATTTTTATTTTTACATAGATTTAATTCCATCAGTCCACATGGCCTAGGAGCTTATTTTATAGAAATTTTCTATCACTGATAGTGGATCAAAGCTAACTTAGTTTGACCATTATTTACGAAAATTCTATTGACCTATGGACTTAATCGTCATTTTCTAATTTGTTTACACGCTTCTAAAAAATGCATAAACAAGTAAATATAAGTTGTAAATTCTTACCATATCATTATTTAGCTCCAAATATCATATCCTCGAAGTCTCATCTGCTCTAGAACACCAGAAGTCCTGTGGTGCCCACCATCCGTTATCTTTTCTTCTTGCAAGGTATAGGGCATTTAGATAATTATATTGTATTTATAAATGTGTACGGATGGTAGATGTATGAATATCACAACTATACTTCCAAAGTGTTATTTATATATAAATAGTATTGTACAAAAGAGAATCTGAATACAAAAGGTAAGCTTGTATACCTCAATGGAATCCAAAACCTGCCTAAGGGATACCAAAATCACGTCCTCCTGAGCAAACCAAAGCTATTGTAGATAATTTGGAAGGAAAATAAGGGGTGAGCTCACGCCTAATAAGGAATATATATATATATGAAAGCAGATTCTGCGTATACTATATGCAGCTTAAATCAAATCATGTTCTTATATGTGGAAAACACTAATCGTTTGCACAAAGTTCGAAAATGATACTACAGTGGATCAGAGAGCCAGGATAAGTATAGAAGGATACTTTGAAGTACCTCACTTATCCCAGCATCCAAGTCCAACTATAAGGAGTTTGATAATATTCGATTTAGTTGCTAAATCTCCTAAATTTTTAATTATAGCTTTCATCATGCAAAATATAACACATTTAGAAATGTAGTTCTAAAATACTTTGAAAACACTATAGATCACTTCAATGATTAATTTAGAATTATAAAGCATAAAATATAATTATCATGTGAATCAATATTCAGAACAAATCAAATCTAGGAGTGCCTGGATTTAAGTTAACCAAGGATTTATCTCCTCGGTATAAATAAAACAGTAGAGACTAGGCTTCACTCAGTAAACTCATGCTATAGACTTATGGCCATAGTCAAGGGTACCACACTGTGCACTAGCCAGGTAACACCTATAGGAGCTAGATGACTGGGCTAGAGTCAAATCAATCAGAACGAAACGGAAAGCATGTACCTGTAGGTAGCTACGGGGCCAACAATCTCAACGCATTTCATAAATCGTTTTAAACAAGTTTACAGAGATCTATTTAGAATTGGCATCTTCAGTAAATTCATAAAGCATTAAATTTAGAGTTAACCATACTTAAAGTGTACAAAAATTCATCAAGGATTCTCCAGTCAAATATTCAAATATTTTACTCAAATATCATTGAATACAAAACATGGATGCATCATGAAATGTGTGAAAGCCAATAAGGATTTTTTTTCTAAAACAACTTTTCAATTATGATGTGCATATGCAGCATTCGGAAGCTTAATCCCAAATAAGCATTCTCACTTTTTCTTCTCTAAATCCAGAAATCCCAATTTTCTCATTTCAAATCAACCAACACTTCCAAATCCACGAAAAGACATGTTTTATCAAATCAATGTAATAGAGTATCCCTACGCTTCATACATATATTCCTTACCCTTTAAATTTTCGTAACGACATTCACTAGCACCAATATTACTTCCCGACTCCTGAACTGCAAATTCATTAATCGAATATCATAAATTTCAATACTTCAATTATGAAAATTGTTCTATGCTTATAATCATAAACTAATTCTAGCATTTCTTATTCTTAAATTGTCCTTGCCATAGGCGGTCGACTGATTATTCGGGTAGTCGATTGGTTTTGAAATAGAATGCTTTTGAGAAAAAGCAATCAACTAGTGCAGATGGCAATCGACTGACTTAAGTCGGTTACATGGGCAGTCGACCGGTTTAAGGCGGTTACGATGAAAATATCCAGATTTTGTATATGGGTAACAACTGCTATTCAAGGCAGTCAACCACTCCCAGACAAATTGCTATCCCAACTTCAAAATTTAACTTTCAATATCATCAACAACCTCATTTCTTCAATTTTTAAGCTTAAAATCATGCTTTATCTTAACTCTATACTAACTCTACATCATTTCCATATAAAACACATCACATATATACTTGAAGCATATCAACCCAAAACACTAAGAGAGAGAACATCATGATTTTACTTCAAATCAAACCCAAAACACATGTTCCAACACCTTAATCAACTAATACACAATCATGAAATCACAAGAACAGTCAAGCTTCCTTCCTTTCTTACCTTAGTCCAATTTCTTAAAGAGTCTCTCACTATGCAATTGGCCAGTTGAGGCCTTGATTTGAATACCAAGATGTAGAGCTCTGAAAATTGTATAAGTTTAGTAAAGAGTGTTTTAAGTTTTGAGGTTGTTTAGATGATGTTTGGATAGCTTTCTCTCTCTTCAAGTTTTCAAAAATGGAGAAAAGTAACAGTGAAAGAAGGCTACCAAAAATAGGAGGAAGAAGGGCTAAAAAATTCTATAAAATTGGCAATTTATGGTACAAATGATTAAAATTCCTTTACACTAAAAGTGTCTTTCCACTTTCACCCTTCACCTTTTAACTTCATCGAAGACAGGTTGTCCAACCTCCACAATATTTCATTTAGTTAGTACACACCTCTATTTAACTTTCTCTAATCAGTGGAGGAGCTTTTACTAAGGTTTGTTTGGTTTATTGGGTGAAATTACTAAAATACCCCTAACCGTTAAATAGCGTAAATTTCTATTTTCGCATTATTTATTCTATCAGTCCACATGGTCATAAACCTCATTACATGGAAAATATTTCATCACTGATAATTGGTTAAAAACCATCTCGGTTTAACCGTTATTCACGAAAATTCTGATGGTCATGGACCTAACTGTCATTTTCTAATTCGTTTCACATTTTCAAAACACCCTTAAATAATTGCGTTTGAGATGTAAATGCTTACCATCATATTATTTAGATCCTAAATTCTCTTCTACCAGGTTTCACCTTCATCTAGACACCAAAAATTATGTAGGGCCCACTATGTTAGTTCCCATTCATACCTACAAAAGGATCCACATTTGGATAAATATAAGATATCCAACCTCTCTAACTTTATCAATAGAGAATTGACAATAATGGAAAAGGTAGATCTCATATTTCTAGAAACCTTAAATTTAGTTGTAGCCCTAAAAACCCCAAATTTCTCTTCTTTCCCCAAAAATTAGATTTTAATTTAACTAGGTAATTTTATTTAATTAGAGTCTCCGTGGGATCGACCCTGACTTCTGCTAACTACATACTAGTTGTTTAGGAATTTATTTTTGGTAACCTATGATAGTACCGAAATTTGGTGCTATTATCGGGGACTTATAATTATTTGAATTTCCTATTATTAAATTATTATCTAATTTTGTTCTTTTTCTTTCTTTTTCAGGTTTACATGTTTGATGAGGAATCTAGTCATAAACTCAAAAGGATTAGATACTTCATCCAGGCAAACCAAAGCACGGTGCTAAAAACACCATCACAGCCACCACCACCACCTAACGATCCACCTTCCACTGAGCCAAGATTCAACCCCACCTTTGAATTCTCTAGTAATTCTAAAGAAAAACCTATAGCTCAAAATGCATGTAGGACACTGAAGGAGTTGGCAGCTCCCACCCTAAACCAATAACCTCTCTACATCACTTATCCTACTTTAGATGCTTCTTTTGAATTAAAATCTGGTTTGTTTCATCTCTTACCTACTTTTCATGATATTGTTAGTGAGGATCCACATAAGCATCTAAAGCAATTTCATGTGGTTTGTTCAACCATGAAGCCTATAGGGGTAAGTGAAGATCAAATTAAGCTGATAGCCTTTCCCTTCTCTTTGGCAAATACAGCCAAGGATTGGCTCTATTACCTACCTTCATAACCATATGGGATGAGATGAGAAAGCTATTTCTAGAAAGGTATTTTCCTGCTTCCAAGGCAGCCAATATCCGCAAGGAAATTTGTGGAATTAGGCAATATAATGATGAATCTTTGCATGAGTATTGGGAAAGCTTTAAAAGGCTTTGTGTTAGTTGCCCAAACCATCAAATTAATGAGCAACTGCTAATCCAATGCTTCTATAAAGGACTTATGCCCCATGATAGAAGTATGATTGATGCTGCTAGTGGAGGAGCTTTATTAGACAAGACTCCTCAAGAAGCCCAAAACTTGATTGCAAACATGACAACCAATGCTCAACAATTCAACACTAGGCGTGATCCACCACCCAAACAGGCATATGAGGTAAGTACTTCTAATATTGAGAAACAAATAGAAAATTTAACTTTTCTTGTGCAACAATTAGTTGTAGGTAATTTGTAACAAGCTAAAGCTTGTAGGATTTGCTCTAACATGGGACACCCTACCGACATGTGCCTAAACCTTCAAAAAGATCTTACGGAGCAAACCAATGCAATTAGAGGATTCCTTGGCCCACCTTAAGTTAAATATGATTCTTATTCCAATACTTATAACCCCAGTTGGAGGAACCACCCAAACCTATAATATGGAAATAGGCCTATACCTTATGTCCCACCACACAATAGGCCAAATAATTTTCAGTTTCCTAAACCACGATACCAAGAAAGGCCTCCACTCCCACCTCAAAACCAGAGTGCCACCATGTCCCTTGAGGAAATGGTAAAGAAACTTGTTGCCACCTTCGTGCAAAGTCAACAAAAGAACGACCAAAGATTTGCATAACTTGAAAACCAAATAGGCCAAATTGCTTCTTCCCTAGGCAAACTTGAAGCTAGAGAATCTAATAAATTGCCCTCCCAACCTTTGGTAAATCCTAGGGAGAATGTGAGTGCTATCTTTTTAGGGAGTGGGAAGAAAATTGGACCTAAAGATGTGGCACTTGTAGATGTCGACAAGAACAAAGAAACCAACATTGAAGAAGTCGACAATTATATAAAGGAAGGAGACAAAACTGATTCACATCCTAGGTTTGGGCTAATCGATAATATTAAAGGGAAGCAAAAAGTCAACAACCTTCCTTCTATTTCTAGAGACTTTGACAAGGTAAGTGAAAAACAAGTTCCATTTAACACAAACACATACCCTCCTCCTTTTCCTTCTAGGTTTGCAAAGACAAAGAAATCTTGGAGACCTTTAGGAAAGTAGAGGTAAATATTCCTCTTCTTACTACTATCAAACAAGTGCCCAAATATGTAAAATTCTTAAAAGACTTATGCACTAATAAGAAGAAACTAAAAGGTGAAGAAAAAGTGAGTGTGGAGGAGAATGTGTTTCCCATTATTCGAAAGAAAGTTCCCCCAAAGTGTGAAGATCGTGGCATGTTTAGTATTCCTTGTAAGATAAGAAACACCACGATTCATAAGTCCATGATAGATTTAAGAGGTTATATAAATGTTATGCCTTTATCACTTTATAAATCTTTAAATCTTGGACCTTTGAAAGAGACTAGTGTTATTTTATAATTGGTTAACAGAACTAATGCTTATCTTGAAGGGATATTAGAGGATGTTCTTGTGTAGGTTGATAAGCTAGTCTTTCCAATAGACTTCTATGTTCTTAATATGGAAGATAAGCATTCTCCTTTTCCAACACCAATGCTACTAAGGTGACCATTCTTTAAGGCATCCAAAGCCAAGATAGATATGGACAAGGAGACACTCACCATGGAGTTTGGTGATGAAATAGTGGAGTTAAACATCTTTAAAGAAACAATCATGAGCCGACAACCTAAGAAATCAAAGAAAATGTTTGCTATTATGATTAATTGATGATGGAAGGTTAAGCGCATGGTCAAGCAAACGACGTTAAATAAAAACGCTACTTGGGAGGCAACCCAAAGATGTAAAAAGAGGGAGTATTTCTTTCCTTATCTTGTATTACCATTTATTTTTTTGAAGTTTATATTATTCTTTCTTTGCATGATAGACTTACTTTGGAGACAAAGTAAGATTTAAGTGTGGGGGAAATAATGGATTAGAGTCTATAAAGTTTAAAAAAAATTAAATTTTTTAAATTAAAAAAAAGGTCAATTTTTTTAGTCTTAAATGATCATGATATATTTTCTTTCTTTTGATAATTGATTCTAAACTAAAACATGGTTTTATAAAGAGAGTTGAAAGTATTTTGATTGTTATTATTATTGAAGTGAATACTTTCTAAAGAATTTATGTGAATTCATGATTAAATATGATTGTTCATATGATATTGATGATGTGATTTATTCATTGAAGTTAGTACTAGCATAGGTTAAATAGACAAAAACCTAAAAAAAAGTAAAATATATAAATACAGAGGTTGAAAACATTAAATTCTACTTCAATGTTTTGAGTTGCTTGATCTTTGATTGAATAAATTATTAAAGTGACTTGAAATATGAGTATGCAAAACACTCTAAAAGAAGGCTTACTTGTTGAGTAATCGGGTGTTAGTATCACCAATATTATCATTCGTGTAAAAAAACAAGTACTTAAGGAAACCATTGTTGATACCTCAGGAAAAAAAAAAGAGAAAAAAGAGAGAGAGAAAGAAAAACAATAGGTTCTAAGATCTACTACCTAAGTTGTATTGATGGAAGATGGATAATTGCAAAGTTTTATATGTATCAATTGTGTTAATTATGAATCTTGCATGAATTTATTTAGAAGTATGCATAAATAAGAGAAGTAATGATGAGAATATGATTGACTTAATTGTTTGTTATTGTTGAAGTTATGAGTTGAGAGTTGAAAGATTTGAAAATATGTTCATGATCTTAGTCTTTGTTTTTGAGCCTTTATTTTGAATTTTTTATTTTAAGTATTTTGAATTTTTAGGATTAAGTCTTAAGTAAAGATTTTGTGGGTATATCTTCTGAAAGCCCTCATAAGACACAACGAGTCCACTAGGGGTTTAAAGGCTTGTTGCATATACTAAATCCAATCATGTACCTATGAAAGTAAGGATTTAGGATTTGGATTTTAGGATTTAGTTTTTTAGGAAGTTAGTTTAGATTGCTGAGGACAAGTAAAAAGCTAAGTGTGGGAAAATTTGATAGGATCATATTTTGTTAATTATATATATGCTAATATATTTGATTTATTGATGTTTTATGCCTAAAAGAGTTTGCTAATGCTTATTTTATGTTTTAGGTATTAAATATCAAAGTTGCAATTAAAAGGAGCCAAAAAGAACAAATTGCAGGTTTTTCTATCCAGTTTTAAAATTACACATTTTTTACCACTTTAATGACCTGATCTCAAGAAGTGGCATTCATGAAAGTTGTAGAGGACTTCTCAAGATTTTTGAAGAAAGTCAACACATAAATTCTACCAATAATTACGAGTTTGAGAAGAAATTTCAACAAAGCAAGTTCAAGAAAAGATTTAGTTAAAGACAAGACAAGGCTGAATTTTTGTTATGTTTTAAATATGTGATTAATTAATAAAAATAGGCCTTAGGAATTTTATTTAGATAATTATTGTTAAAAGATGAGATAAAGATAAGAATTTGACTAGTTAAATAACTTTTTCCCCAAGTAAACTCTTATCGTAATCCTATATTGCGTAAGACTCTTAGGCCTATATAAAAAGCACTAGGCTCTTCACAAAAGATGAATCCCTCTCTTCCCCTTTCTTAGTCTTGTATGGTTTTTCTTTAGGTTTTTAATAAAATTTTCTTCTTTTTTTTCTTCCAAGTCGTTTTCTTTTTAGTTTTCTTATTGATTTAAAGTTTTCTTTATTAAATTTTTAGGCAAAATTGATTTCTTATAGTTTCTTTAGAGGGATTTTTATTTTCTTTTTATTTGTTATCAATATCTTAAGTAGTTTTATGTGAGACACACATTTTCTATTATTGTTAATTCTCTATTTATAAAGTTAGAGAGGTTGGATATCTTATATTTATCTAAATGTGGAACCTTTTGTAGGTATGAACGGGAATTGATATAGTGGGCCCCACATGATTTCTAGTGTCCAAATGAAGGTGAAACTTGGTAGAATGGAATTTTAGAGCTAAATAATATGATGATAAGAATTTGTACCTCAAACTCAATTATTTTGGTATATTTTGAAAAATGTGAAAAAATTTAGTAAACAACAGATATGTCAGAATTTTTATGAATTATGGTCAAATCAAGATGGCTTTTGACCAACTACCAATGATTAAATATTTTCCATGTAACAAGGTTTATGACCATGTGGATTGATAGAATAAATGATGCATAAAAGTAGAAATTTACGTGATTTCACGGTTAGAGGTATTTTAGTAATTTCACCCAAATAACTAGACGAACCTCAATAAAAACT
This sequence comes from Heritiera littoralis, assembly GCA_031772115.1. NCBI lineage: Eukaryota > Viridiplantae > Streptophyta > Magnoliopsida > Malvales > Malvaceae > Heritiera > Heritiera littoralis. The sequence continues at coordinate 1,687,840 of JAPDPK010000002.1, forward strand.
CAACCAATGCTTAGAGAAAGTTAAATAGATATGTTTTATGATTAAATGAATATTTTGGAGGTTGGATAGACTATTTTCAATGAAGTCAAAGGGTAAAGGTCGAAAGTGGAAAGGTTCCTTAAGTATAAGGGCATTTTCATCATTTGCATCATAAAAATGCCAATATTTTATGGATTTTCAATCCATCTTCTTCCTCATTTTTGGCAGCCCTCTTTCACTCTCACTTTCCTCCATTTTTGAAAGCTTGAAGAGAGAGAAAGCTAGCAAAACTCCATCTAAACCACCTTAAATTTTAAAACACTTTTTACTAAACCTATACAATTTTCAGAGCTCTACATCTTGGTACCTAAATTAAGGCCTAAAGTGGCCATTTGCACAGTAAGAGACTCCTCAAGAAATTTGGCTAAGGTGAGAAAGGAAGAAAGCTTGGTTTTTCTTATGTTTTTATGATTGCATGGTTGGTGATTTAGGTACTAGAACTTGTGTTTGGGTTTGAATTGATGAAGAACCATGAGATTTTCTCTTTTAGTGTTATATGTAAGGTGGGTTGATATGAAAATGATGTAGAGTTAATGTAGAGTAGATGTAAATCATGAATTGAGGCTTAGGAAGTGAAAAAATGAGGCAAATGATGAAATTGAAAGTTGAATTTCGAAGTTGGGATAGCAATCTGTTAGGGAGTGGTAGATTATCCTAAATAGCAGCTGACTACTTAGACATAGAATTTAGATATTTTCATTGTAACTCCTTTAGACTAGTCGACTACCCTGAATAGAATTCGATTGCCCATGTAGTAGACATAAGTCAACCGACTGCCATCCACATTAGTCAACTACTTTTTACCCAGAAGCATTCTGTTTGAAAGTCAATCGATTGCCATCCGCACTGGTCGAGTGCATTTTACTCAGAAGCACTCTGTTTGAAAACTAGTCGACTACCCCAATAACCAATCGACTACCTATGGAAGGGATAGTTTAAGAAAAAGAAATTGTAACGGTCTCCGTATACTGTAAATTATTCATTTTGTTACACATTTATCGGTTTGGCTGTCTATGATGCTTTAAATCATCTATCAGCCACAGTAGTAAACAGTAAATTTCATTAACAGTACAAATTCAGAAATGTGACATTTCACTATTTCTTTTCATATCTACATCCCCTGTATTCACTTTGGACTTAAAGTAGTATTGTACACAATTTCTGAATACATAAAAGAAAAAATATACCTACGATATCGTATATCGACTGACTCGAGTAATCGATATGGCAGCCGATAACTCAGGATGGTATGTCTCTCAAACCAATATAATGCCCTGTGGAGTGGAAATAATGGGGTGAGCAACAACGTGCTTAGTAAAGGAGTCGTATGCAAGCTTGATACAATGAAGTCTATACGTTGGAAAAATATTTATTTTCCCTTTTTCATAAGCATAAATGGAATAAAATATTTATTTTCATCACTTCAATAACAGTTCAAAACAGGTGATAGTATAGTAGTGAGACAACTCAATGAGCAGTAAGTATAAAATCATAAAAGCAGTAAACAGTTGCTTCAGTACAGTATATTATCCAAAAAATCAGCGGATAATCAGTTCAGTAATTATTTCTAAATTTAGAAATAATTTTCATAACATTCTTTTCTAGTAAACAGTGGTTTTCCAGTACCGTTCAGTAAATAGTAATCAGTATGATACAGTTCAATAAACTGTATTTCTCAGTACAGTACAGTAAACAGTACTCAATAAAATCCATCTCAGTAAACAGTTTCAGGGACACAGTAATCATCCCTGAAGGGACACAGTAACAATATACAGTAAGATCTATGGCCATAATCTATAGAAGGTCCTCGGGTACACTTGCCAGGTGTCTCCGAAACCGTTGATGACTTCGCGAGTCAATCAGCCACGTGACAGTAATCAATAAGCATGAAATTGGGGCCGAAAGTCTCAAAATCATTTATTTCTCATGGAAAAATACCTTTAAGGAATTTAAATGAATTAAATCATTTATTTAAATAAACATTTCCAAAAAGGTATTCTTTTCTTATCTCTAGATACAGTAAAACAGTCAATAAATATTCATGAATCAAGTGAGAATTCTCATAAATTTTCTTTTTGAATATAAAATTTTATCAATAATATAATTTCATTCTCACTTTACATAAAATTCAAAACATGAATTTTTAATTAAACATTTTCTCACAATTTCCCAGTTATAGAAAGTTTATGGAAATAATTTCTAAAATTCCATAATTTATTAGATTTTTGCATCTAAAATAATTCATGATATTTTAGAATAATTTCATAAATTTTTTGACAGCATAACGGCTGCGAATTCCTAGCCTCCTGCACGGAAATTACAATATATAAAATCAGCTTTCAAACACAATTTGCATGATTTTCATAGCAACCAAGTTTCCAATAATTTTATAAAATTTAACTTGATAAATCATGCAATTCAATGTATCCATACAACTTACACACTTCTCCCTTACTTGGCTAGCAATACCGAGTTCTTCAATAGCACCTACTGAAATCTGAAATTCCTGGCTGTAAAATAATTTTATTAAAAATTATTAATAATTTTTCCCTTAATTTTAAGCCACTAGCTTTCATAAAATGCAGCCATTAATAGTACAACACATGTATAACCAGTATAAATTATACTGGTGTTAAAACTAAACTTTTTCGTTTTAGCTTCTTTTTCGGTTCCAATTTCACCGGTCTTTCTCTTCCAATTTCTATATTTATTTTCTATCATTAAATCATAGAATTCAGTATAATATCATGGCCAAATAAGCTATGGCTGAAACCCCTTAAATGCCCACTTCCATGATTTTGTTTCCTTTTTGGAATTCTAACATTTTCATCCTCCTTATTTCATCATAAGCTATTGTTTTATATCATCTGCATGCAAGAAATTGCATGTCTTCCATTAGTTCACAAATCCACAGAAACCCATAAAATGACATATTTTTTATTTTCAATCTTTTACCATAATTTATTGTTTCAACCCTTAAATCCTCACTTACTTGCTTAATTTCTATTATTTCTTTGCATGAAACCATAAAGCACTTCTACTTTCTCATGCCAACCGAACCTCTCTTCAATGGTTAATTTTTATCTAGCAAAAATTATGAAAAATTAACTTGATAACCTTCTTATACACTTTAGATTAGGCTAAAACACAACTTTAGATTTAATTAAAACAATAGAGAATGATGTCTCCTTACCTTAACCGAACCATACAGCTTCACTTCTACATTATTTTCCTTTCACGTCAACCATCCTTTCTTGGTCTTTTAGATGGTCTCAAGATGGAGGGAACGGTTGTTAAGAAAGTTTGGACGTTTAGATAGCAAGAAGGTGAGGTTTTTGATCATAATTTTTGGAAGAACGAAAGCAAAACAGAGCAATTTGTAGCCAAGACAGAAATCATGGAGCAGCAGAGTAGAGTCAGTAAGAAGAAGAAAATTTTGCTGAAGTTTTGATCTAACTAGTCTCCTATTTATCCATGTTAGCCAATAAGACTTTGCCACTTATTTACCTATCCCATATCCTCATCATTTCCTTGCTTATTGAGCATTAAAATGTGCAGAAAAACTACAGCAAAAGGAATGGTGTGGAGCTCATTTTTTTCTGCACATTTTTTACTTATTTCCCTCTTCTTTTTGTAGGCTTCTGTTGGCTCTATAGGCTATACCGAGAGGGGGTGAATCGGTTTTTAACTACCCTTAAGCTCGTTTTGCGATTCTTCTAAATTCTCTAGCCTATTTGATTATTTTCTAAGTTCTCTAAGCTAGGCAAGCATGCAATCCAAGTTCAATGCAATAAACCTAATATAATTGTAAGTAAATAAAGAGTAGGGAGAGAGAGATTTACACAATCGATTTATAGAGGTTCAGCTACCTTGCCTACGTCCTCTACCTTGAGACGCTCCCAAGGATTTTCTCCAAATCTACTATCTTGAATTTGTGATTACAATCCCTCTTTTTCTTAGGCTTAAGAGTAACCTCCCTCTTTTTCTAGGCTCAAGAGAAACCTCCCTCTTTTTCTAGGCTCAAGAGAAACCTCTCTCTTTTTCTAGGCTAAAGAGAAACCTCCCTCTTTTTCTTAGGCTAAATAGAAACCTCCCCTTTTACAAGGAATGATTGTGTTTACAAATTGTGTAATCAAAGAAGGGCCTCTAGATAGGCAAGTGACTACAATGTTTAAGCACAAGGAAAAAGCCTATACAAGATTTGTGCTATTCTATACAAAGAATATGAGAATGATGGAAGATGAAGACTTTGTAGCTCTTGATTTCTTGTTGAGGCTTGAGGATTTGAGGAAAATGAGTATTGGAGTTGATTGAGTAGTTCCCCTTCCTTCCTTTAGCTTCTAAGCCTCTATTTATAGTCCCTTGGATGGTTTGTGGACGTTGGTTGGGGCCAAAACAGAAACTAGCCATTATATCTCACAGAAACTAGCCGTTGGGGACTTTCTGACTTAAAGGGATCGATCCTTTTACCAAAGGGATCGATCCCTTATCCTTTTCTTCATTCCAAGCTTTCGGGGCATTATGCCAAAAAGGGATCGATCCTTTTCTTCTAGAGGGCATTTTTCCTGCACTTTTGGGTTAGAAATGATATAGCCTTTGATTCTAAATCAACCCAAAACATTTATAAGCTTTAAGGGAGTTTTTCTTAATTTTCTCAAATGAAAATATTGTCCAAAAACTTATAAGTAATTTTCTAAACTTATGTTCAATAATTCTTGAGAAAATTACTTAATATTAAAAACCATTTTATAAAGTATTAAGACCCATAAGAATATATGTGATAACCGCAAATTTTCTATTTTGGAAATTAATATTAAAGAAAATAGACGAGGAAATAAATAAATTAAAGTAAATAAATAAAATTTATTTACGAGATGGGAATATCGTTAAAATTCCTGAAATTAAGGAAGTCACAAATTGAGAAATTCGAGTAAAAGAAAATTGAATTGGAAATAAGAATAATGTTGGAATTATGGAAAATAAAGGAAAGAGGAAATTTAATTTGGATAAATCGAAATCCAAATTAAATAAGAAAATGAGAAAGGAAATGTGAAATATATTTATATAATTATATATTATATAAATGTATTTTCATACAAATACATATGTATTTAAATACCGTATGGTATATAGTATATATTAAATATACATTGGTATATATAGGTATATATACTATTTGATAATTTTAAATAATACATATGTATTCAAGTATGATATTTTATGTATATATAAATATATACATATATGGGAAAAATGTAAATAATAATTTACATTAAAGTTTAAGAAAATATATATAAAGGTTATTTAATTAAAAATATATAAATTATACATATATATATACTACTAGACATATATTTTGTAATATGCAATATACATGTATTTTATATATAATATATATTGTAGTATATTATATATGAAATAATATATGTATAATATATAGTATATATTATATGTATAAAATATATTATATAGTATATAGTATAATTATATACTAAAAATAGAAAGGAAACAGAAAAATAAAAAGGGGAAAACAAAAAGGGAAAGGAAGGAAATCGGGGAGGATCCCGACCCTTCCCAGGCGAGGCCGACGGTGGCAGAGCTGCCACCGCCGGCGAGGGAAAAAGGAAGAGACGGCGCCGGCAAAGAGAGGGAGGTCGATGACCGGCGGAAGAAAGGAAAGAACTGAGGCGAATCGAAGGGAATTTTCGGCGGAAACCGGGAAGAAAACGAAAAAGGGATTTGGCGGTGCCGACGGAATTGGCTACCGCCACTGCCACCGAAGCTTCGCCGGAGGAAGAGGAAGATGTGGGAGGCCACGGTTGAGGCGGAGGAAGGCTGGCGAAGAGCGAAAGAAACCGAAGCTAAATCGAGTCGATCCGCCGCCGTGCCGCCGATCCAGAGCAAACGGAGGCCACCGGTAGCTTCGTTGTGCCGTCGGCCAGCTGTGGAGCCCTTGAACCGCCGGAGAACCGGCCGCCGGCGAGGAACTAGCGAGGAAGGGAGCAAAACCGGTCTGACGGGAAGGAAGAGGAAAAAGGAAAAGAAAAAGGAAAAAGAAAAAGAAAAAGAAAAAGAAAAAGAAAAAGAAAAAGAAAAGAAAGAGAAAGAAAAGAAAAGAGAAAAAGGAAGGAAGAAAAGAGGAAAAGAAAAAAAAAGAGAGAGAGAAAAAGGAAAATTTTAGGGAATTCGAAAAATTCTCGGAAACTCGAAAATCTCGGGAATCGATAAGAAATCCGAGAAATTATTAATGATAATTATTTAAATAAATTATTTATTTAAATAATTTGAGAAAATTCTAAAATTTAGAATTTAAATTCCAGAAATTATTCTCGGCGATCGAGATGAGGAATCGGGAGATGGAGTACGGGCGCGACCGGTAAGAGGAAGTCGCCGACCCAAAAAAGGTAAGGGATGCATGTGCAGCACTGTAGGGATATTCAGTCTGCACGTTTTAATTACGAAATATTTTATGAAAATATTTTATGAAATTATTATGATAAATGATTGGTTGGAATTTGGAATGAAGTACTGGCTAGAAATTATAAACTGTATTTTCCGTGCAGGAGGCTAGCCAATCGGCAGCCGTTATACTGCCGAAAAATTTTCGAAAAAATTCTCGAAAAATTACTGAAAATCATAATAAATGATTTTATGTCACGAGAAATGATTTTCAAACACGAAAATCGAGAAAAGAAATATTTTCATAAAAACATGAATAAAATGAAAGTGGTTTTACATTTATTCATGTTTTCGAAAATGGTGATAATGAAATCACCGAAAATCCTCTCTGAGAATGGTGATAATGAAATCACCAAAAAATTCTCTTGATATGTAAGTTACACGTAATACGAGATGAAAAATGAAAGGAAATAAAGTGAATATTTTTTTTATATATATATTTCTTAAATATTCACTAAATGGTTTTATAACCTTTAAGGTTTTAAATGATGAAATTATATATTTTATAAATTTCATAAAGGTTTTTCTGATGATGAAAAATACGGTTTTGAGACTAGATGGCATCCTATCATGCTGATATGTGATATGTGATATGTAACATGTGATATGTAATATGTGATATGTAGTCCCGGCCGACACCTGATCAGTGATCTGTCAAGGACAATTATAGACTATGGCCATAGATCTGACATGATTATTCATGCCCTTCGGGGTCTATAGCATGATATGAGTGACGACCCAGTGGACGGGCTGGGCGTGCGTGCCTAAGTCTCCATATATGAAAATGTTTTATATGATATGTGAAATGTAAATGTTTTACATGATATGTGACAAGTTAAATGAAAGGGATTTACAACATTTTACATAATGCTTATTTCAGTACTGATGTTAGTACTACGAGATGATTTTCATATGATATGTGATATGAACATGTAATATGTTTTCAAATGGAAGAAGAGTTTATAAGTCTAATATTTTTACTATGATTTGAAATTGAATATTAGACTATATGTGACATGTATGTTTTTCCAAAAAGGAAAGAGGAGGAAAAATAAATCTAATATTCTTATTTTGAAATTTAAATTGAATATTAGATTTAAATGATATATATGTTATACGAAAATGATTTAATAGCTGATTTTGCTATTTAAAGTACTGTACTAATTATGGTTGTACAGTAAAACATGAAATGAGTTTTAAATGAGAATGATGAGAATTTAACTAATATTCTTTTCAAGAATATATGAATATTAGTTACTTTATTTAAATGCTTTATTTTATAAAAGCATTATTTTGAAAAGAATATGAAAATGTTATGGAATAAAAAGGTAAAAGGGATTAAAATTTCAAACGAAAAGGAAATTATTCTCTACAGTTGCTTCTAGGTTCCGGGACAAGATAGGTATTTCAAAATACCTACCTTACTCCATCCGGATCCCTAGCCGACTGTAGTATCTTTCCTACATGCGAGCCTAGAGCCCATAGGAAAAATCGAAAAAGTTTTTCAGCATATAGGAAGCTGAATATCAAGTATTTCTATAATTCCCTTACTGAGCCATGGTTTGCTCACCCCTTAATTTTAACATTTCAGGTTTTCGAAGATTGTGATTCCAACACTTAAAGGATTTCGGCTGCGCATTTAGGGATGATGCGACAGCTCAACTTATGACATGAGGTATGATCATTTATTTTCTGTATTTAGACATATTCACAGTACTACTTTCTTATGAAGTAAGATAGGGGATGTAATTCATATTATCATTTAATATGTAATTATTTATATATAAAAGAAAAAGTAAAGTATCGCAGACAGCCCAACCATATAAGATGTATAGAATAAGGTGAAAAATAGGGTCACGGGTTGTGACAATATATCATTAAATCATGGTCTTAATTTTTGATATGAACACTTAAAACTGGATTAAGAAAATCATATGTGATAAGGCAAATTTACAATATGAATTAAAACATTAAAGCTTACTTAAGTTTTTGTCATTTCAAAATATATATTGCAATTTAAAGCTAACAATCTCCCCTTTTTTGATATGACAAAACTTAATGTAAATTTGCTTTGAAAATTCTTTTATAAAATATTCCCCCTCAAATAAAGCAGGATTTTATAAAGCTCCCCCTTAATATAAGTATGGGTTTTGAAAAAAATTTCTCCCCCTTAATATAAGCATGGGTTTTGAAAAGAATTTTCAAACTATTTCTCTCCCATTATCTCTCCCCCTTAATATCTCTCCCTTTTAAATATCTATCTCTCCCCTTTTTTGTCATAGCAAAAAGAAGAAAAATGAGAAAAAACATGCTCCCTCTAAAATTATGGCTATGTGAGAAGAAATAAATATGCTCCATCCAACAAGAAACGTGTTAGTACATGGGACTCATAGCACAAATAGATAAGTCAATATTCACAAAGAGTATGAAATATTCAGCAAAGAATATGACTTATGATCCTAAACCAATTGTTTATAAATAATTTTGCAATAAGGTCTCAATTGGTAAGAAATTAAGCAAGCACCTAAGTATAACAATTGTTCTCTAAAGTCTAACTAAGGTGCATGGCAATACATCATGATTATGAGCTAAAATTAGATGACATATCATATGCAAGAGCTCATAAATCATGTTCAAGCAAGAGTGTGCATAGAATCAAAACATATAGCAATTAACTTCAAATTCTAGCACACAAGAGTTTCATGCAAAAATATCCTAAATGAATTCTTCTCTATTTGTCATTTCAAACTAAAGAGCACAAGAAGAATTGTCAATTTAAAGCTTATACCAATTGGCAATTTAGTTTTGGCTGACAAATTGTTGAAAATAAGGTTGCCAATGATACTAATTGTTATTTCAATCTAAATACCAATTGTTACTAATGGTTGAGTTAGGCATTTTGCATGAATCCAATATCTATGTGTAGTGTGTTCATGTCTAGAAAATAATCATTCTAAATATGCAAGAACACAATCACACATCATCAAATATACATATGGATTAATTAAACATAAGCATACAATCATAAAGTATTAATCCATATTCATATTCACAAAGTTATATCATATGGAAGATTCATAAAATCAAAGTATTCAAGCAAACACATTTTCTTCCATGTTTTCAATCACAAAAATCCGATGCTCATTTTCCAATTCAAGTCCTTAACCAATTATGAGCAAGGAAAGATTCAAATAATAAATGCATGAATATCAAGTTTGTTTAAGTTTGCATTTATCTTTGAATGTTAGTGTTGTCATTAAGACCCTAGTTCTTCAAGTACAAGGATGATAAAGTTTCATGCATTTGAACATTTAGGATCCATTTACCATCACAAATTATAGGCCAATGACCATTACCAATTATTGAATTTACATTTGAAATCAATCCACTAGATATATAATTATCATGAAACCTAGTGTGGAATGATATTAATTGTTGAAAGTGATGCCATTTGTTAGAAATAACACAAGTTGATGGAGTTGAGGCATGATATCGATGAAAAATGAATTTTCATAGTTTAAAGATCATCAAAAAGAAGTTAAAATACTGGATTTTAAGTTGAGAAGAAAGAGGATATCAAGAGAATTAAGAAAACTTCTCAACTAAGGCTTAAAAATGCAGAAAAGGGCATAAATTGCCTAGAGGGATCGATCCCATGAGCAAAGGGATCGATCCCTAAACTCCAGAATCAAAGTTTCCTGCGTGTTTTTCCAAAGGGATCGATCCTGTATGTAGAGGGATCGATCCCTCATCCTGGTTCTGCAGATTTTTGACAGAAAATCCAACTTGTGAGGTGCCAAAACTTCGTTTTTGAGTATTTTAAGTCCAAGTAAGGGTCAAAACCTTTGTAAAACATGATTTTGGACTTGTATGAATGAAAAACCATTTAAAAATAGATTTTGCAATTTTGGAAGGATTTTTACCAATAAATGCATTTTTGGCCTCAAAGGAGGTAATTTTGAGAGTTATGCTTGTTTTGGCAAAACCAATGCATTGAATTTCATAAATATGTCAAAACAAACTTGTTCACATAGGTTTTAAGCACATATATCATCAGAGCATACATTTTGTGAACAACATGCCATGATTTCCAACATACAAGTTCTTCATTAATGCACAGGACATGGCATTTTGCATATATGACATATTTGGCAATTTGAGGCAAGTAAATACATTATCAACACATAGAAAACTTGCTCAAAATGCAGAAATCCAATAATCATTTCAGAATAACTAAACATGCTTTTCATTCAATCAAATATTGCAACAAAAACTATCCAATCATTTATCATGCCTTTTATTTATCCATTCAACTTATAGTGCATCAAAGATCATCAACAAACCATATCATCAAGGCATAAACAATTAAAAAGTTTAAGGAGTAAGGAATTAAGCTTACAAAACTCCTTTGCTTGAGAGTGCTTTGCCTTGATGTGTTGGATCCACCATTAGCCATTCTTTGAGAAATTGTTGTCACCTTGCTAAGGATGGATTTCCAAGCTCTTCCTTTTTCTTATTGGCATAAGCAATCTCCATGGGGGGTATATAGAGCATTTGAACTCCATTGTTTCTTTGTATTCTCATGCTCTAACCCTCCTACATCAAACAATTTCAAACATGCTTTGGTACCCAAATTTTCTTGGGTCCATGAGAGTTAATGCAAATAATTTTTGATCCTTTTGGAATCCATTTCAAGCACAAATCATCATTATTTATTGCATGCTTTGGCACCCACATTTTTCTAACAACTCTTCCTCTAAATGTAGTTTTTCTATAAGTGCATGCTTGTGAAGAGTGTCCTATTCTATTGCACATTGAGCATGTAAGAGATAAATCATGCATAGTATTTTTGCTCACAAGGAAATTCTTTAGATGAGTTTCTTTTTGTATTGTATTATATCCTAACCCATCTTTGTCAAAGAAAGCTCTTTGGGTCTCTAACATGTGATCTAGCTTTTGTTGACCCATATAAAACCTAGAAAATGAGTTATGCAAATTTAAGTTCTTTTTATTCAACTAATTTATTTCTAAGTTAGCCTCTTCTAATTTCTTTTCAAATTCTAGCTTAGCATTTATCAAGGCTTCATTTTCTATTTTTAATTTAGCAATGATTTTCTTATATTTGGAGTTCATGCATTGAAATTCATTTGCTAAATTATTAAAAGCATTTTGTAGTTCACTAAAGGTATAATCATTATCTTCACTAGAACTACTACTAGCCCCATCATCACTAATAGCCATAAAGCATGAGTAGGCTACCTCTTCATCTACATTTTCCTCATCGGAGCTATCACTATCGCTCCATGCAGCCACAAATGCTTTCTTCCTAGGCTTCCTATCCTTTTTCTTCCTAAGTAAGGGGCAATATAATTTAGTATCACCCGGTTCATTGCACTCATAACATACTAAGGGGTCCTTTTCTCTTCTACTTGACTCTCCCCTTTGATGTCTCCTATTACTCTCCCTCTCTTTCATTCTCATAAATCTATTGAATCTTTTGGCAAACATTTCCATTTCTTTTTCTTCCTCATTTCCACTCTCATCACTATCATCTTCAATGACCTCATGAGTGGGAGACTTAAGTGCTACCCCTACTTTCTTTGAAGGCTCTTCATTTCTTTTTAATTTCATTTCATGAGTAAGTAGAGAGCCCATAAGTTCATCTAGAGACAAGGTATTTGGATCTTTAGACTTTTCTATTGCGGTTACCTTTGCCTCCCAAGATTTTGGCAAGCTATTCAAAATTTTCTTAATCATTTCTACATTAGAATAGTTCTTGCCTAATGCCTTAAGTCCATTAATTATATCATTAAACCTAGTGAACATTTCGCTAATGGACTCATTTTCTTTCATCCTAAATAGCTCGTAATCATGTGTGAGCATTCCTACTTTGGTCTCTCTAACTTGATTTGTCCCTTCATGTGTGATGGCTAGTTTGTCCCATATTTGTTTAGCATTTCTACTTTGGTCTCTCTAACTTGATTTGTCCCTTCATGTGTGATGGCTAGTTTGTCCCATATTTGTTTAGCATTTTCACATAAGGAGACTCTATTATACTCATTGGGACCTAATGCACAAAAGAGGGTGTGCATAGCCTTGGCATTCAATTGTGCCAATTGTTGGATTATTCCCTTAGAACCATTCATTAGATGATTGACTTTGGCATTTTTTTATATATCATGACATTTTATTTATTATAGCTCATTATTATATTTGTCTTATAACTGCGTAATGTAATCTTATATGATAATGTCCTTAGAATAGTAATAACACACTATTCTTAAAATATCCCTAGTCAAGTATTATTGTGAACAAGGATAACAATGTACGATAAGACTAGTATGTGGTTGACTGATGACCATTGTCATGGATATAGGATATCAAGTCATCACATAGGTACATGTTAGAGAACTATGTACTGGATCGACCCTCCATGAGAATGCTACATGGATTGTTATATGAGTGTCATAAGCGATTCTCATAGTGATTATGGTGTATGTGATCCTTTGACTTGAGATCATCAGAAATCCCAACATAGAGAATTGCATACTTTAATGCTGCTAGATGTCATTCGTAACAGGATGAACTATAAAGGTAGTAATTGGGTATGCCTTGATCTATGTAGAGGGATGTTGAGTGATCAAGATAGGATTTATCCCTCTTATATAACAAGAGTGATGTCTTGGGCCCTTTGATAGAGTGAGACTAAGAAATGCATGGCCGTGCTCGAATAAGTCAATATGAGATATTGATTTTATTTGTTTAATTAGTCTACTCAGGAATCAAGAAACGCTGATTAGACTATACAAGTGTGACACATTCCATGACTTGTGTCTAATCAAGACATCAAAGGATAAAGGGATTAGACTACACGGTAACATCTATCACGAGTAAGGTTATGTCGAGTCATTGACATTCTCGTTACATGGGTAGCAATGATGTGTTGCTAGATACCGCTCATTGCCTGTGACAATTTTGTCATTGCCATTATTTTGAGAACCTATTAGGTCGCACACTTAGAACGGATCAATGAGGAGCTTAATTAATCCTATTCTGAATTGGATTAAGGATATATCTAATCCTATTCTGAATTGGATTAAGGATATAGTTAATCCTATTCTAAGTAGGATTAGAGTTCTGTTTGGCAGTAAATTTTAGGGTAAAATTTACTGCCTATAAAATGATGTTTTTTCTAAAACATAGCTGCACAATTAAAAAAAAACAGAAAAGGTATTCTTTTAATCGAAACTAGCAATTCGATTATAAAGAATCAAAAACGCTCTTTAAGGCTTCTGATCGTGAGACGTTCAAGAGTCGTGAGATCCGTTCGTGTGGATACCATAGAGGCAGGAACGAAAAGTTATTGCTTGTGACTCGACCAACGACAGAAAATCAGAGAAAACGTTAGGTAAAATCTCGAAACCCTAATCAGGCAACTCTCCGAATCGATCCTGGTGGAGGCCGAATGATTTAAATTCCGCTGCGTGTTTGTTTCGGTTTCCTTCACCAATCTCATGTCATTGGTGTCCCACTCATCTTCACTCTTAGGGACATCTTTTCCATCTACTTTCTTTATTGGGATTCTAGGGCCATTAACTATTATTCTCCATACTTCATAGTCATTGGATTGCACAAATAGCATCATCCTAATTTTTCAATAAGAGTAATTCTCACCATTGAAGAGTGGAGGTCTAACTAATGAGTGCCCCTCTTCTCCTAGGGGTGTCCCTACATTCAAGTGAGCCATCTAAGATCGTTTTGCTCGATAGAGGTTAGTCTAAATCAATCTCGAGCCCAAGCTATGATACCAATTGTTGGCTCTATAGGCTATACCGAGAGGGGGGTGAATCGGTTTTTAACTACCCTTAAGCTCGTTTTGCGATTCTTCTAAATTCTCTAGCCTATTTGATTATTTTCTAAGTTCTCTAAGCTAGGCAAGCATGCAATCCAAGTTCAATGCAATAAACCTAATATAATTGCAAGTAAATAAAGAGTAGGGAGAGAGATATTTACACAATCGATTTATAGAGGTTCGGCTACCTTGCCTACGTCTTCTACCTTGAGACGCTCCCAAGGATTTTCTCCAAATCCACTATCTTGAATTTGTGATTACAATCCCTCTTTTTCTTAGGCTCAAGAGTAACCTCCCTCTTTTTCTAGGATCAAGAGAAACCTCCCTCTTTTCTAGGCTTAAGAGAAACCTCTCTTTTTTTCTAGGCTCAAGAGAAACCTCCCTCTTTTTCTTAGGCTAAAGAGAAACCTCCCTCTTTTTCTTAGGCTAAAGAGAAACATTTTCTCACAATTTCCCAGTTATAGAAAGTTTATGGAAATAATTTCTAAAATTCCATAATTTATTCCATTTATGCATCTAAAATATTTCATGATATTTTAGAATAATTTCATAAATTTTTTGACAGCATAACGGCTGCGAATTCCTAGCCTCCTGCACGGAAATTACAGTATATAAAACCAGCTTTCAACCACAATTTGCATGATTTTCATAGCAACCAAGTTTCCAATAATTTTATAAAATTTAACTTGATAAATCATGCAATTCAATGTATCCAAACAACTTACACACTTCTCCCTTACTTGGCTAGCAATACCGAGTTCTTCAATAGCACCTACTGAAATTCGAAATTCCTTGCTGTAAAATAATTTTATCAAAAATTATTAATAATTTTCCCCTTAATTTTAAGCCACTAACTTTCATAAAATGCAGCCATTAATAGTACAACACATGTATAACCAGTATAAATTATACTGGTGTTAAAACTAAACTTTTTTGTTTTAGCTTCTTTTTCGGTTCCAATTTCACCGGTCTTTCTCTTCCAATTTCTATATTTATTTTCTATCATTAAATCATAGAATTCAGTATAATATCATGGCCAAATAAGCTATGGCCGAAACCCCTTAAATGCCCACTTCCATGATTTTGTTTCCTTTTTGGAATTCTAACATTTTCATTTTCCTTATTTCATCATAAGCTATTGTTTTATATCATTTACATGCAAGAAATTGCATGTCTTCCATTAGTTCACAAATCCACCGAAACCCATAAAATGGCATATTTTTTATTTTCAATCTTTTACCATAATTTATTGTTTCAACCCTTAAATCCTCACTTACTTGCTTAATTTCTATTATTTCTTTGCATGAAACCATAAAGCACTTCTACTTTCTCATGCCAACCGAACCTCTCTTCAATGGTTAATTTTTATCTAGCAAAAATTATGAAAAATTAACTTGATAACCTTCTTATACACCTTAGATTAGGCTAAAACACAACTTTATATTTAATTAAAACAATAGAGAATGATGTCTCCTTACCTTAACCGAACCATACAGCTTCACTTCTACATTATTTTCCTTTCACGTCAACCCTCCTTTCTTGGTCTTTTAGATGGTCTCAAGATGGAGGGAAGGGTTGTTAAGAAAGTTTGGACGTTTAGATAGCAAGAAGGTGAGGTTTTTGATCATAATTTTTGGAAGAACGGAAGCAAAACAGAGCAATTTCTAGCCAAGACAGAAATCATGGAGCAGCAGAGTAGAGTCAGTAAGAAGAAGAAAATTTTGCTGAAGTTTTGATCTAACTAGTCTCCTATTTATCCATGTTAGCCAATAAGACTTTGCCACCTATTTACCTATCTCATATCCTCATCATTTCCTTGCTTATTGAGCATTAAAATATGCAGAAAAACTACAGCAAAAGGAATGGTGTGGAGCTCATCTTTTTTTGCACATTTTTGACTTATTTCCCTCTTCTTTTTGTAGGCTTCTGTTGGCTCTATAGGCTATACCGAGAGGGGGGTGAATCGGTTTTTAACTACCCTTAAGCTCGTTTTGCGATTCTTCTAAATTCTCTAGCCTATTTGATTATTTTCTAAGTTCTCTAAGCTAGGCAAGCATGCAATCCAAGTTCAATGCAATAAACCTAATATAATTGCAAGTAAATAAAGAGTAGGGAGAGAGAGATTTACACAATCGATTTATAGAGGTTCGGCTACCTTGCCTACGTCCTTTACCTTGAGACACTTCCAAGGATTTTCTCCAAATCTACTATCTTGAATTTGTGATTACAATCCCTCTTTTTCTTAGGCTCAAGAGTAACCTCCCTCTTTTTCTAGGCTCAAGAGAAACCTCCCTCTTTTTCTAGGCTCAAGAAAAACCTCTCTCTTTTTCTAGGCTCAAGAGAAACCTCCCTCTTTTTCTTAGGCTAAAGAGAAACCTCCCCTTTTACAAGGAATGATTGTGTTTACAAATTGTGTAATCAAAGAAGGGCCTCTAGATAGGCAAGTGATTACAATGTTTAAGCACAAGGAAAAGCCTATACAAGATTTGTGCTATTCTATACAAAGAATATGAGAATGATGGAAGATGAAGACTTTGTAGCTCTTGATTTGTTGTTGAGGCTTGAGGATTTGAGGAAAATGAGTATTGGAGTTGATTGAGTAGTTCCCCTTCCTTCCTTTAGCTTCTAAGCCTCTATTTATAGTCCCTTGGATGGTTTGTGGACGTTGGTTGGGGCCAAAACAGAAACTAGCCATTATATCTCACAGAAACTAGCCGTTGGGGACTTTCTGACTTAAAGGGATCGATCCCTTATCCTTTTCTTCATTCCAAGCTTCCGGGGCATTATGCCAAAAAGGGATCGATCCTTTTCTTCTAGAGGGCATTTTTCCTGCACTTTTGGGTTAGAAATGATATAGCCTTTGATTCTAAATCAACCCAAAACATTTATAAGCTTTGAGGGAGTTTTTCTTAATTTTCTCAAATGAAAATATTGTCCAAAAACTTATAAGTAATTTTCTAAACTTATGTTCAATAATTCTTGAGAAAATTACTTAATATTAAAAACCATTTTATAAAGTATTAAGACCTATAAGAATATATCATCAAATCATGGTCTTAATGTTTGATATGAACACTTAAAAATAGATTGAGAAAATCATGTGTGATAAGGCAAATTTACAATATGAATTAAAACATTAAAGCTTACTTAAGTTTTTGTCATTTCAAAATATATATTGCAATTTAAAGCTAACAGCTTCAACCAATAGGAATTAACCATATTTCCAATTAATAAAATCCCCTCCATCTAATTATCATTTATCCAATTTTATACCATAAAAAATTGCATTTCAATTTGTATCCAGCCGTGTAGAACAGAGCAGCAAAAATTTTTGGCGTGCTGTCCAATTTTGCTGCACGGTTTGGACTTGTTTTCTATCTTTTTTTATATATTCCAACCAATCAAATTTAATCACAAGTCCAATAATAAATTTCCCTTCCTTTAAATATATTTATTTGTATTTTATGCCATTACAATTGCCTTTAAATTTCCAAATTTTCAGATTTGTTTCTTTAATTATTTCTATGCCTCCTCTTCATCATTTGATATTTGTTTCACCTCTTATACACCATATTATAAATCATACATCTAATAATTCCAAAATTCAAAGTGGAAATCCACATTCAATCTTTATTTAATTTCACTAAATAATTTATTTCCACTATCAACGATTTACAAAAATACAGTATTGTAAAATAGGGTCTCACATTTTCTCCCCACCTTAGGAAATTTGGTCCTCCAAATTTTACCTGGACCTATCATTGAAAAAGCTCTGGATACTTCTCACGCATAAGGCTCTATAACTCCCAAGTAGCTTCCTCCTCAGTGTGATACTGCCAGAGCACTTTAACTAACGGAATAATCTTAGATCACAGCATTTTATCCTTCCTATCCAAGATCTCTATCGACCTCTCAACGTAACTCATGTCCTCTCTAATCTCCAGTGGCTCATGTCGAATTACGTGAGAAGGATCTGGATGGTAATTTCTCAACATCGAGACATGGAATACATTATGCACTCCTGACAGCTCTAGGGATAGTGCTAACTGATATGCCACATCTCCCACACGATCTAAGATCTCGAAAAGTCCAATGTACCGAGGACTCAACTTTCCTCTCTTCCCGAATCTCATTATGTCTTTGGATGGTGAGACCTTCAAAAATACATAATCACCCGTTGAAAACTCTAGTGGTCAGCGTCTAGTATCTGCATAACTCTTCTGCCGACTCTGAGTTGTCTTTAGCCTCTCACAAATCATCTTTACATCACAAGAAGCCTGCTCGACCAAGTCGGGAGCTAATAACTTACGATCTCCCACTTCTTCCTATGCTATCGAGGATCTACATCGTCTGCCATATCAGGCCTCATAAGGTGACATGCCAATGCTCATGTGAAAGCTATTATTATAAGCAAACTCTGCCAGGCATACGTGATCGTCCTAGGGGCCTTTAAAATCCAGTGCACATGCTCGGACTGCCCATCAGTCTGTGGATGAAAAGCGGTGCTGAAATTTAGCTGGGATCCCATAGCCTCCTGAAATCTCTCCTAGAAATGAGATGATAAGCGAGAATCTCTATCAGATGTGATACTCATTGGAACACCATGTAACCTCACTATCTCCCTGACATATAATTCGGCTAAGGCACTAACTGAATCAGTAGATCTCATAGCCAAGAAATGAGCAGACTTAGTCAATCTATCCACAATCACCCAGATAGTGTCATACCCTCGTTGGGTTCAGGGTAAACCCATAATAAAATCCATAGTCACGTGCTCCCATTTCCAAGTAGGAATTGATAAGGGTCGAATCATACCTGCAGGCTTCTGATGCTCAATCTTAATCTGTTGGCATGTCAGACATCTCGCAACATACTCAGCGATGTTTTTCTTCATCTTAGGCCACTAATATACTCTCCGGAGATTCTGGTACATCTTAATACTACTCAGATGTAGCTTATATCAGGAGGTATGGGCCTCTGACAAAATCAAATCTCTAATCTGCTAATTATTAGGAACACATACTCTGCCTCTGAACCTCAGTATCCCATCGGTGCCCATCTCAAAATTTGACTGTACTCCCATCTGAATCTGAGTGGCAACCCCGATGCAATAATCATCTCTACTGTAAGCTTCCCTGATCCGATATATCAAGTCCGACTCTATACGAAAACTAGCCGTAAATCCATACTGGTCAAAGGAAATAACCATCAGGCTGAGGCTAGAGAATTGCTCTATCAAATCATGCTCCCTGATCATCATATAAGATACCATGCCAACATGTTTACGACTCAGTGCATCTACCATTACATTAGCCTTACATGGTGATACAAAATCTCGCAGTCATAGTCCTTTAATAGCTCCATCCATCGTCGTTGCCTCATATTCAACTCTCACTGCGAGAATAAATACTTCAGACTCTTGTGGTCTGTATACACCTGAAATTTCTCCCCGTACAAGTAATACCGCCAAATCTTCAGTGCAAACACTACTGCGGCTAGCTCTAAATCACCTGTCGGGTCATTCCTCTTGTGATCCTTCAACTGTCGAGAACCATAGGCTATAACCCGACCATGTTGCATAAGTACACACCCTAGTCCCTAAGCGAAAGCATCAGTATACACCATAAATCCACCTGATCCGCTGGGAAGGGCTAGTACGGGGGCAGTAGTCAATCTCTGCTTCAGCTCTAGAAAACTAGACTCACATGCACCATCCCACTCAAACTTCACATCCTTACGTGTGAGTTGTGTCAATGGAGTAGCAAGTCTAGAAAATCCTCTACGAACCTACGATAATATCCGGCAAGACCCAAGAAGCTCCATATCTTCATAACAGTGTTAGGCCTCTTCCATTGTAAAATGGCCTCTATCTTGGACGGATCAACTGATACCTCGTCCTTCGACACCACGTGTCCCAGAAAGATAATATGGTCAAGCCAGAACTCGCATTTACTGAATTTGGCATATAATCTCCGTTCCCTGAGGGTTTGTAACACCATATACATATGCTGCTCATGCTCTTTTAGAGTCTTAGAATAAATCAGTATGTCATCGATGCACACTATGAGAAACTTATCCAAAAATGGATTAAATACCTCATTCATCAAATTCATAAAAGCTACAGGGGCATTTCTCAACCCAAAAGGCATCACCAGAAATTCATAGTGACCGTACCGAGTCTGAAATGCTGTCTTATGTACATCCGACTCCATAATCTTCAACTAGTGGTAGCCTGATCGAAGGTCTATCTTGAAAAATACCTGTGCACCCCTGAGCTGATCAAATAAGTCTTCGATCCTGAGCAAGGGATACTTATTCTTAATGGTAGCCCGATTCAACATCCGATAGTCTATGCACAACCGAAGACTACTATCCTTCTTCCGAACAAATAATACTAGAGC
Source organism: Heritiera littoralis (assembly GCA_031772115.1). NCBI lineage: Eukaryota > Viridiplantae > Streptophyta > Magnoliopsida > Malvales > Malvaceae > Heritiera > Heritiera littoralis. The sequence continues at coordinate 1,708,591 of JAPDPK010000002.1, forward strand.
TCCCCATGGTGACACACTGGGACGTATAAATCCCTTATCCAGTAACTTTGGAACTGCTTCTTAAGCTCTTCTAACTCAATTAGTGCCATCCGATATGGGGGTCTGGAAATCGATTCCGTACCGGGTACCAAATCGATCATAAACTCCATCTCTCGATCCGATGGTAACCTTGGTAACTCCTCTGGAAATACATCCAGGAAGTCCATGACCATAGGAATCTCCTGAATCTCTGGACGTTTCCTCTCTATGTCCTCCACACTGGCAATATAACCTTCATAGATATTCATACACAATCACAAAATTTAGTACACATGTCATTTCATAAACATATATTTACATCATTTTTATTAATTTACAAATAAATTTACAATGTACTTTTCGGGATGAGAGAAGGTAATGAACTTAGTATTACAATCCAGACTCACATGATTCGCAACTAACCAACCTATACCCAAAATGATATCAAAATCTTACATATTTAACAAAATTAGGTCAGCTGTCGTATCCTTCTCTCCTATAGTTAATCTACAAATTCTATATACAGTATCTGTCATCTGGGATTCTTTAAAAGGGGTATTTACTTGCAAAGTATACCCTAACATCTCCGGCTCTACATGGGTCCTATTAGCACATGTAGGCGATAAGAACAAATGCGTAGAACCCGGATCAAATAAGGCAATTACCGGAATATCAAAAAGATATACTTTACCTTTAATCATATCAGCTGAAGTGTCGGCAGTCTCCTGATCCAATGCGTACACCCGTCCTTGTGTCATAACCTTCTTCCCCTTCTCTGCTGCTGTCGCCTGCCTAGGCTGTCAGGGTGTCGCCTTCTCCGATTCACTCGGAGCTGCTAGTGCTGGTACCTGAGGAACTGTAGGAGGAACAATGGAAGTAGCGGACTCCTTGATCATTGGGCAATCTCTAACCATATGCCCCATTTGTCCACACCGAAAACATACCTTAAACAATAGATAACAGGGCCGTGAACCATGCCAACTACCACAATGTCTACATAGGGTCGCAGTACTCCTCTGAGTAGAGGTAGGGCTAGTAGTAGGGGTAGAAGCTGCTGATTTAGTAAATCGCCCCTAAGTAATCTGCATGCCTGAGCCATTTTCCCTTTTTAGCATTCCTTATTTCATAATTGCTCACTCCCTTCTAAACACTTAATTAAATTTGTAATCATTTATTTTCTCTATGTATTTAGACTACACAGTACTACAGGGGATGTTAATCTTTTTCGACACATTTCCTTTCCAAAAGTATCGACAGACATCAGGCCAACCTTGCTCTGATACCATTAAATCTGTCACAGCCCGTGACCCTATTTTTCATCTTATTCTATACATCTTATTTGGTTGGGCTGTCTGCGATACTTTACTTTTCTTTTACATATAAATAATTCCATATAAAATTCTAATATGAATTACATCCCCTATCTTAATTCATAAGGAAGTAGTACAGTAGGTAAGTCTAAATACAGAAAATAAATGATCGTACCTTATGTAATAAACAAGCTGTCGCATCGTCCCCAAATGCGCAGCCGAAATCCTTTAAGTGTCAAACTCTCAGTCTTCAAAACCTAAAATGTTAAAATTAAGGGGTGAGCAAACCACGGCTCAGTAAGGGAATTATATGCATAGTTGATATTCAGCTTCCTATATGCTGAAAATCTTTTTCATTTTTCCTATGGGTTCTAGGCTCGCATGTAGGAAAGATACAACAGTCGGCTAGAGATCCGGATGGAGTAAGGTAGGTATTTTGAAATACCTATCTTGTTCCGGAGCCTAGAAGCAACTGTAGAGAGTAATAAATTTCTTTTCGTTTGAAATTTATATCCTTTTACCTTTTCATTTCATATCATTTTGATATTCTCTTCAAAATAATGCTTTTATAAAATAAAGCATTTAAATAAAGTAACTAATATTCATATATTCTTTGAAAAGAATATTAGTTAAACTCTCATCATTCTCATATAAAATTCATTTCATGTTTTACTGTACAACTATAATTAGTACAGTACTTTAAATAGCAAAATCAGCTATTAAATCCTTTTTGTATAGCATATATATCATTTAAATCTAATATTCAATTTAGACATTAAAATAAGAATATTAGATTTATTTTCCTCATCTTTCCTTTTTGGAAAACATATCACGTATTCATGTCACATGTAGTCTAATATTCAATTTAAATCATAGTAAGAATATTAGACTTATAAACTCTTTCTCCTTTTGAAAACATATTACATGTTTATATCACATATCATATGAAAATCATCTCGTAGTACTAAAATCAGTACTGAAATAAGCTTTTTGTAAAATGCTGTAAATCTCTTTCATTTAACTTGTCACATATCATGTAAAACGTTTACATTTCACATATCATGTAAAACATTTACATTTCACATATCACATATCATATAAAACATTTTCATATATGGAGACTTAGGCATGCACGCCCAGCCCGTCCACTGGGTCGTCACTCATATCATGCTATATACCCCGAAGGGTATGAATAATCATGTCAGATCTATGGCCATAGTCTATAATTGTCCTCGGCGGATCACTGATCAGGTGTCGGTCGGGACTACATATCACATATCACATATTACATATCACATGTTACATATCACATATCACATATCAGCATGATAGGATGCCATCTAGTCTCAAAACCGTATTTTTCATCATCAGAAAACCTTTATGGAATTTATAAAATATATAATTTCATCATTTAAAACCATAAAGGTTATAAAACCATTTTGTGAATATTTAAGAAATATATATAAAAATATTCACTTTATTTCCTTTCATTTTCCATCTCGTATTACGTGAAATTTACATATCAAGAGAATTTTCGGTGATTTCATTATCACCATTCTCGAAGAGATTTTTCGGTGATTTCATTATCACCATTCTCAAAAACATGAATATTTTAAAATCACTCTCATTTTATTCATGTTTTTATGGAAAATACTCATTTTCTCGATTTTCATGGTTGAAAATCCTTTCTCGTGAAATAAAATCATTTACTATGATTTTATGAAATTTTCTTGAATTTTTCGATAATTTTCGATAATTTTTCGGCAGTATAACGGCTGCTGATTGGCTAGCCTCCTGCACGAAAAATACAGTTTATAATTTCAACCGGTACTTCACCACAATTTTTCAACCAATCATTCATCGCAATATTTTCATGAAATATATTTATAAAATATTTCATAATTAAAATCATGCAGACTGAATATCCTTACAGTGCTGCACATGCATCCCTTACCTGTTTCGGGTCGGCGACCGCCCCGTCCGTCGCGCCCGTGTTCACCTCGCCTGATTTCATCGGCTCGGTCATCGAGAAAATTTTCTGGAAATTAAAATTCTAAATTTTAGAATTTTTTCATAATTATTTAAATAAATAAATTATTTAAATAATTTATCACTTTCCGAGATTTCTTACCGATTCCCGTAATTCTCGGGTTTTCGAATTCTCGGGATTTCCCGTAATTTCCGAAATTCTCTTTTTTCTCTCTCTTTCTTCTTTTTCCTCTTTTCTTTCTTTCTTTTCCTTTTTCTTTTTCTTTTCTTTCTTTCTTTTCCTTTTTCTTTTTCTTTTCTTTTTCTTTCATTCTTTTCTTTTCTTTTTCTTTTTCCTTTTCTTTTCTTTTTCTTTTCCTTTCCCGTTAGACCGGTCAGTGTCCCTCCTCGCCGGTTCTCCGGCGGTTCATTGGCTCCTCAGCTGGCCGACGGCCCGGCGAAGCTACCGGTGCCCTCCGTTTGCCCTGGATCGGTAGCACGGCGGCGGATCGAGTCGATTTTCCTATGGTTTCTTCTGCCTCTTCGCCGGCCTTCCTTCGCCGTTCACCGCCCTAACGGTGGCCTCCATCCTCTTCCTCTCCCTCCGGCGATGCTTCGGTGGCAGTGGAGGTGGCCAATTCCGCCGGCACCACCGTCTGCCATTTTTCCTTTTCTCTCGGCTTCCGCCGGAAATTTCCTTCTGTTTCTGATTCCGTTTCCTTCCGTTTCTCCTTTCTTCCGTCGGTCACCGGCTTCTCTCTCCACCGGCGCCGTCCTCCCTCGTCTCTCCTCTCTTCTTCGATCGCCGACAGTGGTCGGCTGCTCACCGGGAAATCGGGATTCTTCCCGATTTTCCATTCTGTTTTCTCTTTCTTTTTTTTTTTTACTATGTAATATATATTATACTTATAATATAACCTATATTATATTTATATTTTATATATATATATATATATTACACATAATATTATTATTATATATAGTATAGTACTATATATATATGTATTTAAAAAATACATATTTAGTATATATATGTGTATATATATTTATATTTGTTCACTTTAATTTACATAACATTTATATATTTTGATATAAATGAAATAATACTATATATATTGTATTTACAATATATATATTTTCTTCCTCATTTTCTTATTTAATTTGGATTTTCATTTATCCAAATTAAATTTCCTCCATATAATTTATCAATTCCTTAACTTCATTATTTACGGAATTTCCAACAATATTCCATCTTGTAAATAATTCCTTTATTTACTTTAATTTATCTTTCGCATTTAAAATTAAATTTCTGAATAAATAATATAAAAATTCAGAAATTTGCGGTTATCACATTACTAGTTTTAGAAATGAGGGCGGAACACTTTGAAACTCCTATAAAAAAAAAAAGGAGTTCTGCAAGACTTTCAGCTCCACCAGGTTTTGCATCTCTTTCGTCTTTCTTCTTGAAGAAGGTTGAACATTGTGAGGAAAACTTGGGCTTCAAAGCCTCCAAAGGTGCATCCACACAAGAGAAATTGCAGGTAGAGGCCAAATCTGACATGATTGATGTCGAAAAGTTAAAGGAATCTATTAGGAATAGACCGTGGATACTCTAGGGAAAAGGCAATCAAATTTCAAAGGAATATCGGACTGTAAAACCTAATAAGGAAAATGCAAGGCAGTGTCCTGGAGAAGCAAGAAGTGATGTACTTGAAGAGGCATGGATACTCTATGAACCCTGAAGAAGTTGCATACATAGATATGGAGCACAACGTGTCAAACCCTGGTCCAGAATTCACTCTAAAATCATTTAAGAAATATGCAGATTATTTCATGCAGCACTATTTTTTTCTCTAAACGTAAGGATATGGGTCATCATGTCAATTGCAAATAGGGGGAATTGTCAGTGGAGAGTATTGAGAGCGAATATAGACAGATTGTTGAGAATCCCACTGAATTATTATAGGTGCTATATGGTGACAATTTGGATACTACAACTTTTGGCAATGGATTTCCAAAAGCATCAAATCCTTGTGAATCGTATAATTATCCTAGTTATGTTCGTTCAAGCTGGAACTTAAATAATGTACCTAAGCTTCTTGGTTCTCTTTTTGCTTTCGAAAGTGATGAGACTTCTGGTGTACTAGTGCCTCAGCTATGAATAGGAATGTGCTTTTCATCACTTTATTGGAAAGTTGAAGAGAACTATTTATACTCACTATGTTACATGCATGTGGGTTCTCCAAAAATTTGGCATTCTATCCGTGAAAGATATTCCTTCAAGTTTGAGGCTCTTATGAAGAAGTACCTTCCTGATTTGCTAGTCAAACAGTTTAAGGCACATCAAGGAGTTATCACAAGACTTTCTCCCTTCATGTTGAAGTCGAGGGTGTTCCTGTCTACCGTTGTATTCAGAATCCTAGGGAGTTTGTTCTGATTTTCCCAGGAGCCTATCATTCAGCATTTGATTGTGGGTTTAACGTTGTTGAGGCAGTTAATTTTGCTTCTCTTGATTGGTTACCTCATGGACAGAATTCTGTAGCACTCTATTAAGCACAGGGAAGAAAGACGTTAATATCCTTTGATAAAATGTTGATTGGAGCTGCAAGAGAAGCTGTGAAGGCGCATTGCGAGCTATCTCTGTTAGGGAAGAGCACCATTGAAATTTAAGGTGGAAAGTCTCCTATGGAAAGAATGGGATCTTAGGTGAAACACTCAAGCCACGTGTCAAGCAAGAAGGTAATAGAAGGGAATACCTTTGCACCACCTCTAAGAAGAGAAACGACATTAATGCTACCGGTAAAAGGGAATGTAGCATGTGTAACTTTGATTTCGAGTTAAATATTCTTGTCGAAGCATTGGAAGGGAAACTCAGTGCAGTGTATACATGGGCTAGAGAGGACCTTAATTTGGGTCTTCGTAACTTCATGCCTAAGGAAAACTCATGCACAAAAGATGGAGGACAAAAAGAGCATAGGTCCCAAACGCAGGTCACTTTGACGATAGAGTGCCTCGCTCACGCGACAGTTCAACAAAACGGGCAAGCACAGGTCCACGAGGGAGTCCCTTTTGGCATCAGAGGGGATCGCCCAATAGAATAATGTGGGCGAGCACAGATGTTGATGGCAGCAAAATAGTTTACCGCATAAAACAAGCAAACGTTATGCGCAACCCTTCAAATTAGAGTTTCAGTACGTAGCAAGCCATCTTGACAATAAAGTGGCTCGCGCAAAAAGCACAATGCAGGCGAGCAAAGAACACCCGAGTCATGCCTTTTGGCAATGGCTAGCAACGCTGGTGAGCACGGAATCCAAACTACTGGTTCGCCCATTAGAAAAAACTTTGGCGAGCATATTTAAATTTGACGATCCAAGCGCACGCCCAAGCGCCAGATCTAAGCGGAATGATCTAGAATCTTCTAGACCTAGTGCACGCACTAATCCGACAGAATGTCCAAAAGCTTCCTTTGGGCCATCTGTCAACCGTCTGACACAGAAGCTTTCAAGAAATAATACAACCATGGATTGTTTTCGATTTTCTTTCCCACTCTAACAATTATGATTGAATTAGGCAGGTGTCCGAGGCAGGCACTAGCCACTGTCGTGTAAGGCAGCAAGCCAGGGAGAGCTTCGTTCGATCGAAAACAACTTATGGTAAGCTCGTGAAGGTAGATTGCTGGTACCGAAGCATGACTTAGTGTACAATCCATGGTTGACAGCAGAATATCCCAACACTTGTACTTTACAGATTTTTCAAAGACAAAGACTTGGAATGGTACTGGTGGTAAATATTTGCTATTATTGTTTTAACATTTGCTGCAATTATATTGTAACTTACTCCATTTAATTGAATATATTACATTATGAAACGAAAGGCCAGTTATTTTTATTTGTACTATTATAATCCTCCATGTTTGATAGACATGTTGCAGGAATAGAAGAATAAAAAACGGAAACTGGCCAAAGAGACGCGAGACAGGCACAAATAAGTCCCTAAGCGAAAAATGCGCGAGACGGGCAAAAATAAGACCCTAAGAGAGAAAAATGTGCGAGACGGGCAAAAATAAGTCCCTAAGCGAAAAATGCACGAGACGAGCAAAAATAAGACCCTAAGCGAGAAGAAGACGCGAGACGGGCACAAATAAGTCCCTAAGCGAAAAATGCACGAGACGGGCAAAAATAAGACCATAAGCGAGAAGATACAAAAACGGGCACAAATAAGTCCCTAAGCGAAAAATGCGCAAGACGGGCAAAAAAAAGACCCTAAGTGATAAGAATGCGCAAGACGGGCAAAAAAAAGACCCTAAGCGATAAGAATGCGCGAGATGGGCAAAAATAAGTTCCTAAGCGAAAATGCGCGAGACGGGCAAAAATAAGACCCTAAGCAAGAAGAAGACGCGAGACGGGCACAAATAAGTACCTAAGCGAAAAATGCGCGAGACGGGCAAAAATAAGACCCTAAGCGAGAAGATACAAAAACGGGCACAAATAAGTCCATAAGCGAAAAATGCGCGAGACGGGCAAAAATAAGACCCTAAGCGAGAAGATACAAAAATGGGCACAAATAAGTCCCTAAGCGAAAAATGCGTGAGACGGGCAAAAATAAGTCCCTAAGCGAACAAATCAAAAATCCCTAAGCACAGGAGGTGCGAGACGAGCAAAACAAAAAGTCCCTAAGCACAAAAGGGTGTGAGACAGGCAAAAATAAGTCTCTAAACGAGGTACGTTACAATCTTATCAAATTATATTTAACGTATTATGTTGGCATAAACGATATTATATTCTAACAAGTCCTTAAGCGGATAGTACACAAGTCAGGACCAATACTCCAGTAAAAGTTCTTCTTTGGACACAAAAAGTCGCAAAGAAAAACTTGGGGAGCACACAGTATGCAGGTTGTGAGGTATGGTACGAGGCACGTTACAATTTTATCATTGAATATGTGCTACAATTGATAAACAAAGTGCATTTAACATATTATGCTGGCATTCCGGATATAAAAACGATGTTATAGTCTTATCATTTCTATAAAGGCCCTATGCGAAAAATGCGCAAGATGGGCAACACATAGCCTTAAGCGAAAAATGCGCAAGATGGGCAATTCTCTAAAAGTCCCTAAGCGAAAATACGCGAGATGGGCAATTCTCTAAAAAGTCCCTAAACGAAAATGCGCAAGACGGGCAATTCTATAAAGTCCCTAAGCGAAAAATGCACGAGATGGGCAAATTGTGAAATCCTCAAGCAATAAAGTGTACGGATAAATGTGATACCCAAGTACGAATTCTTCTTTAGATGTAAGTGCTTCATAAGAAGAGCTGGGGAGCACTATAGATTAACTTCTGCATTAAAAGGAGTATTGAAACTAATATGCACCCATGCATATGCGTCCCGAGGTGCTATAATTATCTAAATCATCTTCGTCCAAGCCTGTGAGAACCCCGACCATCTCGGGTCGACGAAAAGGCTTAAGGGTTGGTAAGATCAGATAGATCTTTATAAATGCCTATCCTTAGAAAAGGTTCTAAACCCTCAGCATCTAGATCAAGCTTCAAGCAATCAGGAGCATGCCAAGCACAAATCGCATTTGATGAAACCAACTAAGAACATATGCATCCTCTTGTGGCATTTCTTGACGATGCGCCCCCATGGCCTTAAACCAGTTTGGTTTTCTTCCTCTTGGCTAATAGAAGGCACTTGACAAAAGAAATGATGACACGAAGTCGTTTCTGCTACAAATAATAATGAAGTTCACTAGTTGAGCCCTCAAGTGAAGATGAAAAGACTCTTGTGATAATCCCAGAAAGAGGATAACAAGAGAATTTGAAAAGCCCATTCTTTATATACTCTTTCACAGTGTAAACCCTGCAAAAGAGTGGGGAGCAATTGATGTGGGTCAGGTTAAAGATTACTGGGCTTTTTATAAGTCAAGCTGAAGACCACTGAGCCAAATGATAATATAAGCCCAAGAGGAAAGAAGACTCAGAAGGCCCATAAATGACCCACTGGGTTATTATTTAAGCTGTGGGGCTTAAAGGTAATTACGCGCAAAATAACTCCTATAAATAGGTCACAGGTATCATTCTTAAACCCTAAGCTCTATTTGCCTACTGAAACCCTACCAAAACCCTGTCTGACTTAAGCATCGGAGTACACGCGCAGGGGAAAACCCTTGCACCCTCTGATGGTTTCCTATTTCGCAAATTTCTTGGAGACAAACTAACGCGAAGATCGAGGATCCAACGTCAGCAACGAATCATTATTGTTTTGGGCAACAACACCAGCCAACAGCCACACTTCTATAGTTTCCAAGGCATTTCATTTCATAAATATTCTTCTAAAATTCATTTCATCAAAATCATGCATTAGAGATATCCTTACAGACTACACACGCATCCCTTATCTGTTTGTCTTATCCAATCTCTTTAAGTGCACCACCCGTAAACTGTTATTCTTGGGCTGCAGATAATTCCACCAAAATTATTAGCTCATTTGATACTTATTTTTGAGCTATTATTCATATCTAAGTGCAGCCACATTGGACACTACAATTATTTTCGTAGTATAAATTCTACCGATAGTTTAACACAACTTTCTCGTTTTGCGTCAGATTTTAAATTCGAACATTCCGGTAGACTCCTTGTAATTTCTACAGTCTAAATATACCCTCAAATCATCACAACTAGCCATGCATAATGGTCCCCTTATGTTGACCGAATTTGTCATCTTCCATACTTTAATGATTTTCAACAATCTAATGGTATAACCTTATTCTACTATGTTTAATCATCCATTTGGCACCCATTTTATGTATGAAACATAATAAATCCATAAGAAACCATGCTTGGCCGAATGCCCCTTTAATGGCAAAAATTTATTTTGTTCATTTTACTCAAAACCAATGCCAAAAACATGTTCTACATTTTTGAATTATGCTTCCTACACCATTGAATTTCAAAGAATCAAAATGCATAGTTAGTTACATACCTTGACCAAATCTTTGAAGTCTCCTTTCTTCAAATTTTGCCACTTATTCTATGATCTATTGGTATGGTTAGAAAGAGGGAAGAGAGTAGAGTAAGTTTGTAGTTATATGTTTTGTTGAAATTTTGGCTATATAAGGATTTATATAAGTTTTTCTTTTATTTTTCTTTTCTTCTTCCTTAGGTGTGAGACCGAATTTATATATATATATATATATATATATATATATATATATACTGTACATCATATTGTAAACGATTTATAACCAAAATAAAATTGAGTGGAAACTAAATAAATGTTGAAGATGAGATTTCACTTTACATTATGGAAATTTCGAAATTTAAATTGCAATACGGTGTATGTGAATTAGAATGAGAACTAAAGAAGAAATTAATTATTGGACAAGTGCAAAAGAATCTTGGTTTAAAGAAGATAAAGAGGACCTTGTTATATGGTGGAAATTTGGTTTCTAAATTATTTGCTTAAGTAGCAACCAAAGGAAGAAGGAAACACGCCAACACAATTTTATTACACTTAGTGTGTTCGGCTGGAAACAAATTCAAGGAAAGAAAATTTGTTTCATGGATAAAATAAGATATAATAAAGCCAAACTTACACATAACATAAAGACTAAGAGCTCATTGGTTGAAGCTTTGAAAAAAGAAGTGTGAAGAAAAGTCAAGAAAGGAGGCAACAAAGTGGACTCGATGCCACTTTGTTTCTCTCTTTGTACCGATCAGTTCAGCCATAAGCAAGGCTAGAAAAAAAATATGATTTTTGTGGTATAAATATAAGAAAAGAGGACTTAAAAGAGGGAGTATAAAAGGTACTAAATAAAAGGATATTATTGCTGGAATATAAGCAAAGAAGAGGTGAAAAACGAACTTGACTAGTCAGCCAAGTATTCACGCCAACTACTGGCCATTTTGTGCATGGCTGGAAATGGTTTGTTTAGAGGAAATAAATTGCAATGATAGTCAAGAATAATATAAAAGGAAGAAAGATAAGTTAGAAATGAAAAATACATAATTTTATTGGATGGAAATTATGAAAAGGAGGTAAGAAAACATGGTTAAATGTGGACAGTAGCATCAAGTAATTCCAGCCGTTCCTTTTTGGCTATAAAGGTCTTCAAATCTTAATGAATGAAAGACAATAAATAAAAGAAGCTTAAAAAAAATAATAGTTGAGCAATAATCTTTGTGGAAGTATAAAACAAGACAAAAGAAAAGAGGTAAAAGACGTGTAAAAAGGGAGACTTACACGCCACAATGTGCTGCAGTTTTGTTCGGCCATTAAATGAAGTTTAATGCATGAAATGATGAAGAAATATGATAAGATGCTAGGTGGACTATTGGTATTGGTTGTCTTGGATAGAAAGAAAGAATAAGAAGCAAGAAACTTCAGCAAAATTTGGTTATCTTCACCAAATTCCCCTGCTTTCACGAGCCTTCTGTTTGCTGAAGTTCATTTAATCCCTTAGCAAACCATCATTCCTTTGCTAGGTCATTTACTTAATCTTCTCGATAGACCATATATATATTAAAACCAAATAGAATCAAGCTAGAGGGCTGAAGTGGAGAAGGAATAAAACAGAAAATAAAATTCTGTTTTGGGGAACTACAATCGGTCAAGGTAAGTGTGATTAATTCCATGGTTTTGATGATATTCAATAACATATTTACATGTTTCTAAGCATGAGAAGTATGATTACAATATTGATTTTTGTTAAATCAAATTAACTCATGGAATTAGTATAAGTTGTAACTTTGGTATGGATTGAGAACAAGTAAAGAATTAGACTAGAAGTTAGATTATGGTGATGAGAAAGGAAATTATAGAATATAACTAATGGAGGAAGAAGCTTAGAATTAAAAGGATTGAAAAGAGAACTTTGACTAATGAGGGAACCTTCGGTTGAACATGGAAGTATGGAAGCATTTAAGGCTTCATGCAAGAAAAATGGCAAAAAAGGGTTCACGTAGACAAGAATCAAATGGAAAACAATAAAATAGAAGCAAAGGTTGAAAAGTCAATAAAAATGGCCATGAGAGGTTTCGGCCATGACTTGAAAATTAAGGTAAATGTGCTGAAAAATTTAGAATTTGGTAGAGAATAATTCTAGAAATTTAAAAGAGATAGGTTGGTAAAACTAAAACCGAGAAAGAAGCTAGAATGAACAATTGAGTATTAACACCAGTATAATTCATACGGGTTGTGCTCATAACATGAAGTTAGTGGCTACATTTTATAAATATTAGTGGCTCAAAAATAAGAAGAAGAATATTAATAATTTTTGGTAAAATTGTTTTGCAGCCCAAGTCGATGAAATTTGATAAAAGTAGTTGAGAAGCTCGACGTCATAAGACTGGTAAGGGAGGAGTGTGTGAGTTGTAAGGATATAGTGAAATGCATGTTTTATTCAGCTAAATTTTATGGAATTATTAGAAGCATGAATTCGTTTAAAACATGCAAATTCTGTGTTTGGAAAGCTGGATTATAAACTGGAATTGGTATGCAGGAGGTTAGGAATCCACAGCTATTATACTGTCGAAAATTTTCCTAAAATATTCTAAAATATTTTAGATGCATGAAACGATTTAATTGAGAAATTTTAAATGAAATTTCCATCAATTTTCCCTAAGTTGGAATTTATGAGAAAGTATGAAAAATTTAAATATTAATGTTTTATATTTTTAATTAAGTGAGAATTTGAATTACGTTATATGATATTAAATATTCAAAATTGAATATTTATTTGTTTCTCACTTGAACATGAATATTTACCCACTGATTTACGGTATGTGGAAATGAGAAATAAATACCTTTTCGGAAGTAAGAATTGGAATAAATGATTTAATTTAATTAAACTCTTTAAAGGTATTTTATGGGAAAGAAGTAAATTTTTTTACCTTTATGGAACTACATACTGATTTTATTTAATTTAAAATTTTCATAAAGGTGATGATATATATAAAATTGTAAGCCTTATGGATATATATGAAATATTTCAAATTTCTTTGAATAAAGTCCATAAAGGCTATGGTACGATTTTATACTGTTTTGAGACTTAGGCCCCGAGTTTCATGCATCATACTGTTACTATTACTGTCACGTGGCTGATTGACCCGTCAGTCATCAGCGTCCTGGATGTCACCTGGCAAGTGTACACCGAGGACACCCTATAGATCATGGCCATAGATCTCACTATATACTGTGTCCCTTCGGGAATGATTACTATGTCCCTTCGGGGATGATTACTATGTCCCTTTGTGGACGCTGATAGCATGATTTAATTGTAAGGTGATGCCTAATCTCAACTTACTGATTACTGTTTACTAAAGGGATTTACTGAATCCTGTTTACTGTACTGCACTGTAAATTACTGTTTATTGAACTGGACTGTACTGAATACTGGTTACTAAGCTAAACAGTACCAAAATACTGTTTTACTGAACTATACTACTGAGAAACACTGTTTTACTGAACTGGTAGCTACTAATTACTGTTTACTGAACTAGTAGCTATTGATTATTGTTCACTGAACTGAAAATTACTATTTACTGTTTACTGAACTGAACTACATGGAATACTATTTACTAAACTGAGAAGAAAATTCTATTATTGAGAAAGAATACTTTAGAAATTATTTCTAAAATAGAAATAATTACTGAACTATTATCTAGTGATTTGGATATTTATAAGCTACTATACTGAAAAGAATGTTTACTGTAACTACTGTTTTATCATTGTACTATCATGTGTTTTGAAATTGGTGTATTGAAGTGAAATAATAAAATAGTTTATACCATTTTTATAATTATGAGAAACGAGAAGTAAATTGTTTTGAAATAAAACAATTTATTTATTACTCTATATAGTCGCTCTGGGTTTTCGAGACAAGACAGGTATTTCAAAATGCCTTCCATGCTCCATCTGGATTTCCTGGTCGACTATAGTATCCTTCCTTTACTGAGCTTAGTACACCGTTAGGAAAATAAATATTTTCCTGCATATAGTTTTCATTATATTAAGTAGCATACAACTTTTTTACTGAGCATGTGGTTTGCTCACCCCTTACTTTCAAATTTTCCGGGTTAATCATAAGGTTATTTAATGGCTTCCTCGGCTTAATATAGCTGCGAGTAGCCCACTGGGACAAAGAGTATTGAATTTTAAAGGTATAGTCACTTTTCTTATATATTCAGACTCTTGTATACAGTACTACATTGTTGTAAAATAGAAACAGGGGATGTAATATATATATATATATATATATGGAATATAGCAAACTTTTATATTCTAAATTTACTGAATAAATGTTTACCCTTTTTTTTACTATAAACAATAAAGTGTTAGAGGCATCACAGACAGCCCAACCGGTAAAAATGTGTAGAATATGAGTAAATATCATGTGATTACTATACTGTGGATTGTTACATTAGGTGGCATGGGGAGCTTTAGAGGGGATGATGAATAGTGCAGGTCAGTAGCTGATGGAGTTTTAAATAGGTTTATAAAAGTGGACAAAATGACCAAAATGCCCCTAGTTATGTAAATTTCGGACAATTTTGCCCTTAAGGTTCTATAGTCGTAAAAACTATGTAATCGTACTCCAAAATTTCAGATTCCATCATCAAATAACCTTATTAAATGTATCTTGATGAATAGAATTGGTTTCACCGACGTGTGGTTGCGTGAAATTATGACTTTACCCCTTGCGACCTGCTAGCGAAATTCTCCGATTTAACTACTGATTCAATAAATCTCTTGACATTGTCTTAACCTCCTTTTCATGTAGAATAGCATGGTATTTTTACTTTGTCCCAATTCATTTTAGTTTGGGTATAATTTACGAAAATACCCTCAAGATGTAACCCTCATTTTCCAATTTGTTTGTCATATTTCACAAAATGATGCCAATAAGGTATTCTAGCATCAAAATGTCCATAATATCATTATTACACTATCCATACACTATTTCTTCAATCCTATATACATTTGGGCTCGAAATTCCAAGTGAGGCCCATATTACCATTTACTTATAATTTACAAAATATTCCAAAATTAAATTAATAAATAATTATTTTTACATGTATAGTGCCATATAATTGGTTCTCAGACAATTCTTTTAAAATTTTTGTGTACCTGGGCACTTACTTGACAGCATCAAGAAGAGGAATGTTTACTTCCGCTTTCCTAAAGGTTTCCAAGATCTCTTTGTCTTGATCTTCCTTCTTATTGTTAGCTAACTTGCTAGGAAAAGAAGAAGGGTAAGAGCCTATATTAAATGGAACTCTTTTATCACTTACCTTGTCAAAATCTTTATATAAAGGAGGGAGGTTGATTTATGTGGTGAAGCCTTAATGTCGACATCTTCATATGTATTCTCCTTAGGTCCAATTTCCTTCCCACTCCTTAATAGGATAGCACTCATATTCTCTCTTGGATTCACCACATGTTGAGAAGGCAATTTGTTTGACCCTTGCGCTTCAAATTTGCTTACAGAAGTAGCCATTTGAGTCATTTGGAGCTCAAGGTGTGCAAATCTTTGGTTATTTTCTTGCTAATTTTGAACAATGGTGGCAGTTAAGTTCCTTATCATTTCTTCAAGAGACAATGTGGCACTTTGGTTTTGAACTTAAAGTGGTGCCCTTTCTTGGTTTGGAGTTTGGGCGGTGGGAAATTATTTGGCCTATTATGGGGTGGGACATAAGGGGGTGGCCTATTGTCATATTGCAAATTATGATGATCCCTCCATCCTTGATTATAAGTATTAGCATAGGGATCATACCTTTGTTGTGGTAGCCTAAAAAATCCTCCAATTGCATTAGCTTGCTCTATAGAATCTTCTTGAAGTGTTGGACAAATGTCAGTAGGGTGTCCCAAGTTAGAGCAAATTCCACAAGCCTTAGCTTGTTGCATGTTAGCTACAACCAATTGACGCACAAGAGTGGTTAAATCAACAATTTGTTTTTCCAAGGAAGATGTACTTACCTAATGTGCTGGTTTAGGTGGAGGTTCACGCCTTATATTAAATTGTTGAGAATTGGCAGCCATGTTTGCTATCAAGTTTTGGGCTTCTTGAGGAGTCTTATCCACCATAGCTCCTCCATTGGCTGCATCTATCATGCTTATATCATAAGGCAATAGTCCCTCATAGAAGTATTGGATTAGTAGTTGCTCATGACTTGGATGATGTAGGCAACTAGCACAAAGCCTTTTAAACCTTTCCTAATACTCATACAATGACTCACCATTAAATTCCCTAATTCCACAAATTTCTTTACGAATGTTGGTTGCCTTTAAAGCTTGAAAATATCTTTCCAGGAAGAGTTTCCTTATCTCATCCCAAGTGTTGATGGTCCCAAAAGGTAAATAGTAGAGCCAATCCTTGGCTAAGTCTGCCAAAGAGAATGGAAAGGCCCTTAGCTTTATTAGCTCTTCACTAACCCCAGTAGGCTTCATGGTGGAGCAAACAACATGGAATTCCTTTAGATGTTTGTGTGGATCTTCACCTGTAAGACAATGAAAAGTTGGTAAGAGATGTATCAAACTAGATTTTAATTCAAAAGCAACATCTAAAGCAGGATAGGCTATGTAAAGGGGTTGTTGGTTCATAGTGGGTGCCCCCAACTCCTTCAAAGTCCTTTTAGCATTTTACGCCATGGTGTCCTCTTCTGAATCACTAGAAAATTCAAAAGTTAGATTAAATGTGTGCTTGGTGGAAGGTGGATCGTTAGAAGTGGATGGTGGTGGTTAGGGCGTTTGTAGCACCATGCTTTGGGTTGCTTGAATGTACTCTCTAATCTTTTGAAGTCTGTGATTAGAGTCCTCGTTAAACATGCAAACCCTACAAGGAAGAAAGAAAAGAAAATAATTAGATCTTTAAATTATAATAAACAACTTAAATAAAAAAAATCCCCAGCAACAGTGCCAAAATTTGGTAATGTTGCAGGTACCAATAATAAATTACTTTACTTAAACCTATAGATAAGGCAAGCAAAGGTCAATCCCATAGAGATTGTTTTATTCAAGTTAATTATTTAAATTAAATACCTAACTATTATTTAGAGAGAGAAAAGAGAATTTTGGGGGTTTTCAATTAAACTATAATAACTAAGAAAATAAGCAAAAAAATAAAAAAGTAAATAAATTAAAAAATATCAAATACCACAAAACTTCAGTTCTAAGGTAATTAATTATTCTTGGGATATGATGTTGATCATTGATTACTAAATATCATTGTCAATTAAGTAGTCAACTGTAGTATAATTCCCAAGTGTCCAATTACACCTATCTTTCCTTACTATGTCGTTAATTAAAGGCTTAGCATCTTAATTAATCTCTAACTATCAGCGCTATAGATTAAGTTTTAATAACAGCATTAACATCTAGAAAGATTTGAGTCAACATTAAGTAACAAACTCACTTAGCACGGTTTATTTAACTTAAACTTTAATTCTCCTAGATCCCTAGCGATTAAATCCACAAGCAATTACAGACTTATGTTTTTAAACCTGGCTGTAGATTCTTTAATTTAACTAAATAATGTGCACCATATCTAATCAAACAAATAATCATGTTAATATGCTCAAAGAATCTCAGATACTTAATCAACAATTATATAATATGTTCATAATCTCATAACATGCTTTTTCCAAGAACAATCAATTTACCTCATAACTGAACAAGAAATCTACTCACTAGACATGATCAAGAACATAAAAATCAGATTTAATATTATAAAGATATCAAGAATCATGCCAGAAACAATTAAACAATCAATCTTTAATTATATCAAATCTGAAAATTAATTCAAGATCAAATCTTAGCAAGAACACAATAACAGTAATTAAAACTTAATTAATCATGAATCTTCTTGAAGTGTGGAATAACTAGTAATAACTTAAAAATCAGAATTTAATAAGAGTAAAAAAAAACAATCAGTTTTAAACTAAGAAAGAAAACACAAGAACATGAAAAGAAAAATTAAGAATTTGATAAAACTAATTACTAAAATCAGCAACTATATGAATAAGAAAACTGGAAATTTTTTTATTAAAAGCCTAAAAAAGACTGTATAGCCTAAAGGGAAAGAGAGATCTAATTTTTATGAGAGTCAATGTGCTCTTTATATAGGCCTAAGAATGATAGGCAGAGTAGAAGTCTGATAAGCGTTTTGATTAGCTTAAACTCTTTTTTGAACTTATCTCTCTTTACAATTCTTTCTTTACTCAAACTTTATTTTTCTTCTTTATTACATTATCTTAAAAATAATTAAAACTTTAAGACATAACAAAATTTTAAGACATGTCTTGTCTCAACCAAAATTTGTCTTCATAATATCTTGTCTTAACAAAATCTTGTCTCAGCCTTACTTTGTTGGAACTCTTTCTAAAAATAGAAATTCTAGATAGATTTTTTATATAAATTTCCATAAATAGTTGACCCATCAAACGAACTCCAATTTTTTCGATCTTGTACATTACGAAAACCTTGAAAAGTCCTCTACAACTTCCATGAAGACCACTTCTTGAGATTAGGTCATTAAAATGGTCAAAAATATCAATCTTTCAAAATAGACAGAAAATACTTCACTTTGTTCTTTTTAGATTCAATTAATTTCAACTTTGATATTTAATACCTAAATCATAAAATAAGCATTAACAAACTATATTAGGCATAAAACATCAATAAAGAAAATACATTAGCACATATATAATTTTCAAAATATCATCCTATCAATAAAGTCTAGAAGTGCCTAGATTAGCCAGGGATTTACCACCACAAGAAAACAGTACAGAGGAGACTAGGCATCACCCGATAAACTCATGCAATATAAGTATCCCAACAGGGAGTAATAATGACATATGACCATAGTCAAAAAGGGGTCCACAAAGTACATAGGTCAGGTGACAGCTGTGGTACTAAAGCTATGACCAAAGTCCATCAGCAACAGATCACACACAGAGAAGAGCATGTTCCTGCAAGCAACTATGGGGCCAACAATCTCAAACATTTACTTGATGCCCATGAAAAACAATAAAACAATACTTTAAGCTTTCAAAATTGAATACAGTAATATAAATGCACATTTTATTGTTAGTGCTTGGAAATGCCTAGATTGGCCAAGGATTTACCACCCCAGCAGTCAAAATATAACTTTTGGAAATCAAGTTTCATTTGAAAATCACACTGTTCAAAAATAAATACATCTCATTCAATACGTTTAGTTAAATTCAAAACTTTTATCTTCAATAAAAAATATACACTTTCAGTAAAGCATTCAAAACATTCAAAATATTTACTTCAGTCAGACAATCAAAACTTTAACTTCAGTCAGGCACTAAGAATATTAACCTCAATCAGACAATCAAGACTTTTAGTAAAACAGGGTCAATCAATCTAAAATGTTCACTTCTGTCATTCGTTCACAACTTTCAATAAAGCATTTCATGAACCCGTTAGAAAACTTTTCACTTCTAACAGTGTTTAATCAAAATATATTTTCAATCAGTTCATAAGTCTAAAAATCAGTGACAGAGTTTCTTAGTCATAGTTTAGAGATTTTGGGTCGTTACACGAAATTTCGACAACATAATGGTACTATCGATCCTAACCCTCTTGCACTTAAAACACAATTCAAGAACCACAATTTCAATTTTCAATGTCAATCAATTACAATATCAGTCACTTAGTTTAGTAAATTAATTCAAATCATTTAGTCTAGTCGATCAATCTTAAAACGGTTTCAATGTTCAGTGATACAGGATTTTCAATCAATCAATCAATCATATCAATGCAGTCACAGTATCCTTACACCTTATGTATATATATCCCTTACCTATTTCAATCACAACACAGTCTACCACTTCAACTCCATCAAGCAATTATAGATAAACAAACATATATTCACTTATCGTTTTCCTTAATGCCACTTACTTCAAAGCTACAAAACAATATCAAAACACAGTCGAATTTTTATATTCCTTTTACAAAGAATTTTCTAGACTCTAAGATATTCCATATTTTCTAATACAACAACAAATCCGGTCTACTTCATACTAGATTCCAAATTGCAAGTACAATCAAAACACCTTCTTTTTCAGTTTTGACTTCACCAGCAGTCTTATATTAATTTATACAGTATTCTAGGACCGTTACTTTATCAAATTGAGCATGGTACCCTTATAATCTCACCTTGGCCGAAATTCATGGATGGTGATTCAAGTGTTTTTTGTTTCAATTTAACACCGTATACATGCTTAAACATCAAAGAACAGTCATTTAGAATCGACATAATTAGAAGACAGAGTTTCTCTCTCTTACCTTAGCTTTGTTGAAACTTCATGGGGCTTTTTCACCCTTCAAATGGCCTTTCCCATGGCTAATTTGGAGACATGTGATGGAGCTTATCACATAGTACAACTTTCTTTTAGGGTGTTTTTCGGTTTGATGCTTATACACTAGGATTTTTATCACTTTCTCTCTCTAAACCAAGTTTTCTCTCTCTTTTCTTCCATGGTGGCCGGCCAAAGAAGAAGAAGATGTTAATTTTTATTGTAAAAAAAAATATCTTGGGTGGCTAATTACTAAAATGCCCTCAAATTTTTCAAAAATTTCATTTTGCCCCTTACACTTCAATTTCCGTTTAAATAGTCAGTTCAACTTCCAAAATATTTCATTCAATTATAAAACATATCTATTTAATATCTTCTATTCATCATATAGGCCTTTGATAGGGGTTGATGGTCAAAAGGGCAAAATTATCAAAATAGCGCTAACTATCCAATCGTGTAATTTTTTGCTATTTCGTGTGATTTAGTCTAAAATTTAAAATGACATGAGACGTATTCACACGAGGATTCACCTATGACTGTTAGTTGGTCTTAAATCAATTTAAATTGACCATTATTTACAAATATTTTTTAGGCTTATAGACGTAACCGTCATTTTCAAATTTGTTGCATGCTCTTCAAAATATGCCCAAACAAGGGAATTTTGAAATGTAGATCCTTACTAACTCAGTATTTCACTTTAAATATCATTTCTCTACTTCTCATTTCAATTTGGACAGTAAAAGTCCTTGTGGGGCCCACAATGGGTACTTCCCCAATTTTTACTAAACAGACCCTTTATTTAGAAATCTTAATGACCAACTCTCGTTTTTTGATTTCTACACTCTTTAACTTATATTGGGTATTGGGAAAGTGGGGTTCTCACAAGAACTTCCTTGAGCACGATTCTCAACTAGAACATTATTATTGAGGGTTTGAATAGTACAAATCAAATACAACGGACACCAAGATTTACGTGGTTCGGCAAGAGTGCCTATGTCCGTGGTAGGTTGTTGTAAATACCACTATATCAAGAGTGTGAACTGGACTGTTGACTAATTTACAATATTCTTGCTAGAGCATGTCAGGTTTCTAAGCATGACCAAAGTACAATAGATCTAAAGAGAGAGAGGTGTAATACAACAAAGACTGAATCTGGACAGTATATAGAGACTAAAGGATCATTTGCCTTGGAGTGAAGGCATATACAAAGGCCAGGGAGAGGTCTTAGGTCATGCTATGTGTCACCATCTTATGGATTTTATTTGTTTAAGTAAATTCAGTCTATCTTCAAGCCTTGAGAGTGAGGATATAAGAAGACTGAGCATGTTAAGCTAGGCTTAGTGTGGTTGTATCTTGGCTAAATCCATCAATAACAAGTACCATGACTCTTACTAAATGAGTTGGTTCTAGGGCATATATTAACAATTAACATGGATGAGATAATATTGTATATGTTGTTAAAGTATTGTAATCTCACATGTATTAAATATTAAGTTTTCTGTTATCTTATATTCAATTAGGCCATCCACCTATTATCAAATCGTTTTAAGTTGGATGCTTAACATTGTATTAAAGACTAAGCTAGATTTTGTGATTCTTATCTATTATCCCTTCCATTGTCATGTTTTAGCCTTCCATGTCTCACCTACAGTTGACAGAGACATGTAAAAGTGGTATTATTAACATCTATATTTTTTGAAATATATATAATTTAGTGATCTTACTCCCGTATAATCCAAAGTTTATGTTTAGACAAATTAAAGAAACAATATTATGGAGTTTTGCATTATATGTAATAAGCAAAATAAAATGGAGAGACTAGTTTTCTAAATTAGTTAACAAGATTTACGACTTACGAGAAAAAATATACAATTATCTTATTAACAATCAAGATTTGATTTGACTGATATTATCTTTTGGGTTCTATGCAATTGCTTAATTCTTTGTTTCAAGACTAGTACTGAATTTTGGCTGGTTTGGATAGCATTGCATCGGAGATGCGCTGGGAATAGCAAGTGGAGCAATCCCACTATTTCATTGGGTCAATCTCCATGGGTCTAGTGGAGGTCGGTGATTTTTTCATTTACTTTTTTGCCCCTAATTCTTTTGTTTTTTTGTTTTTTTCAATATTAGATTTAAAATAATAAATATATAAATAAATAATTAATTTTATTATCAAGTAAATTATAGTTAAAAGAACAAAAATAAACATTTTATAATTAATTAAAATAAATAATTATATAAATAAAAAGTAAATAAATATTAATAATCTTATTTTGAGATGTGTAAATGTATTATTATTTTTTAAATAAAGATATATTATTTAATTAACAAAAATATTATTAGACATAAAATAGTTTGAGTAAATTTTAATTATTTATTAATTTCTCAAGTACTAAATAAATAATATAAATTTCATAATATACAAATTTTAACATAATGTGTTCAACGATTACTTTCACTTTTCACTATATTGCATCTCACGGTAATCTTATATTTGCATTCAAACACATATTGTACTATTAATTTAATCTTACCATTTTAGTATCCAATCTTAACGCTATAGTAACTAATCTTATTTTTATCGTTATTTTTAATTTTATCAGAATCAATCCCACGCTCATCTAACATTACCCTTTACCTTCGAATCATTGCTTGGTGAGTCAGATGCAGGGAAACGTTCTTTTTTTATGAGAGTCTCAAAATTTACAATCCAAACATGGCTTAATTGGGAGAGTTCCTAGTTTAGATAGCGATGAAATATTTGTTCTACTGGTCGGTTTCCAATCATAATTTACTAATTCCGGGGTAGGGTCCCCTGACAACACATACGATTCACTAAGAAAATACAAATCCATATTCTTAATATATATATATATATATATATATATATATATATATATGATTATTATCTTATCCACTGTCAGTGAAGTTTTTTAACTTTACGAGCGGGATTAGGATGATGATATGTGTCCTTTAAAAATATTAAAAAAATAAAAAATAAATAAAATAAGATACATGTCATCATCCAACCCCGTTTATGGAGTTAAAAAACTCCACTGACAATGTATAAGATAATTTTCCATATATATATATATTTCATATTTTTGGATGAAGGGATTGAATCATCTCTAACAGAATTTGTTTCACACAGCCATGATAAGATGGATATGTGGTGAACAACTGAACATGTCATGCAAGAGCACAGGCCAGCCTCGCCTAACAAATTGAATTTGTATGCTGACTGAATAAATAAATATATATATCCAATATTATATATACAAACTCCAAAGTCATGTTCATTTGATATTATGGATTTAATTAATAAGAAAAATAAAAAACAGTAAGTATGAAAATCTATTAATCTAATAATTAAGTTTTATAATTATTATTTCTTATTTCGAAAATTACTTAATCATTGAAATTTTCTTATCTTTATTCCTTTCATTCCAGCAAAACTTAAATTCTTTCGAAAAATAACTTTTCTGTAGTCCCATCATGTTACTCATGCCATATATTTGTCTTTTAATTTTAATTAAAACATCAGTCTCTTCTAAAAAGCGGTACCATTTTTTTTCCTTATGTTATGCTATATATTATTTATGTAAGATTAAAAATAGCCTACTTAGCTTATTGCTAAAACTCTAGACGAACCTGTTTGTTTAGCAGCATGTATGACCTTGAATATAATCTCAGGACACAATTGTAGTTTCTGAAAGTTTCTCGTCTGAGTGGGAAAGAAAAATTGTTTCTTTTGTCTTTTGCAGGTGTAAAATATCACCTCTGGTATTACATTAAGACTGAATGATTTGAGTGTTTAAACAAAGAGGAAACAAAAAATGTCATTTAACCACAAAGTGGTTTCATTTCCCAGAGCCAGAAAAGTCATTCTTGTGGATCTAAAACATGACTGGTGATGAAAACTTTCCACAACATCCCATCTGCAATTCTGCATACAGCTCTTGGCAGCCTGGAATCAGCCAGAGCATCAGCTAAATAGACTTTGTTTTGAAACACATTTCTTACTTAATAAGGCAATGATACAGTTTCTCTTCTTTGATGCATATCCCCATGTGTAATGCCACCTAAAAGAATTTTTTTAATCAATTCTATAGCTTTCTGATGGCAAAAATAGGGACTTGTAGCTTAGAGGTAGTATTGACTAGCAATAGCCGCATCTAATCAG
This sequence comes from Heritiera littoralis, assembly GCA_031772115.1. Lineage (NCBI taxonomy): Eukaryota > Viridiplantae > Streptophyta > Magnoliopsida > Malvales > Malvaceae > Heritiera > Heritiera littoralis. The sequence continues at coordinate 1,733,396 of JAPDPK010000002.1, forward strand.
AGCTAAGTAGACCACGTGTGTAGGACCTCCATAGTCTTTACTTTCCTTACATTTCCTTCTTTTTCTTGGAGAAAATTTTTTGAAATTTTTCTTTTGACCGATGAAAGTTTAGGCAAGGAAGGCTTTCTCAGTTCAGGGTCAAGATATACCGCAAGTTTTAGATCACTTAGCAAAAAATTTACCAGTAGCGGAAGTCTAATTTAAACTTTATAAGCGAAGTGACAACTCTTATCACCTCAACCAACTTTCGTCGACTAAAAGCCTCTCAGAATCTGTTATTTAATCATTCCCCCTCCCTTCTCATCAGAAGTTCCCCAGAAGCACCCAGCTGAGAAGAGAGAGATAAAAGAAGGCCTAGGCTTTTAAATATGAGAGCATGACCCGTAAATTCTACAGCGGTATGTTCTTTAATTTCAGCATTCCCATTATCTTTGCTTGAGCAGATAAGCTTTGTTTTAATTCAGTTCAAAGCTCTAATAAAGGCTTTGTCTCTTATTGGATCAAAGACAACTTTTTTATTCATTTTTGTTGGTTAAACAGCAGTTCAGGCCATGTTCTAGAATAACCAAAGACGTTAATCAATTTTCGAGAGGTTATCCTTGCCAATCGATATTGCAAGTGATGTTGCCAAATTATGATCCTAACGACACTGAAGCTGGCATGAAGATTCTGGAGGACCTGACAGAAAATGTTTACCAAATACAGCAGAGGGTATTAGAAGAGATAATAACCCAAAATGCGCATACAGAATATCTTAAGGGATTCCTTAATGGACAGTGTGACAAGGATCTTTTCAAAAGGAAAGTTCCTGTGGTGAATTATGAAGATATTAAACCTCATATCGAGCGAGTTGCCAATGGGGATTCATCAAACATCATTTCTGCTGAACCAATAACTGAGTTGCTGACAAGGTACAAGGGTTTTTTTTCCTTCTTTTATGTGTGTTTAAATATGTGTGATAATCTGTATCATCTACATCGGTAATTTTCCTTGAACTCTTCATGAATGTAATTTATCTGTTTTCGATGCAGCTCTGGCACTTCGGGTGGGCAGCCAAAGATGATGCCTTCAACTGCCGAAGACTTGCACAGAAAGACATTCTTTTATAATCTGCTTGTGCCTGTGTTGAACAAGTAAGAAGCTTACCTCCAATTCTGCTTCTTGATTTTCTGTTCTTTTCTTTTTTCTCATAATTTTCTTCTTGTTAACTTCAGCTTGACCTTTAACAACTAAAAGAAGCTGGTTCCAATTCTGTTTCTGTTCTTTTTTTTTTTTTTCACAAGAGATCATAATGAACTTTTATTGTAACTTTTACTTACTTTTCAGTAAAATCTAGTAAATAGTAAACTCCTGGCCACTAAACAGTTCTTACTTGACTGCTTGTTAAACTTCAGGTATGTAGGCGGCTTGGACGAAGGAAAAGGAATGTATCTTTTGTTTGTTAAGCCAGAGATGAAAACTCCCTCTGGTCTAATGGCAAGGCCTGTCCTAACAAGCTACTATAAGAGCAGTAACTTCAAGAATCGACCTTTGAACCGGTTCAATGTTTACACCAGCCCTGATCAGACAATCTTGTGCCCTGACAGCAAGCAGAGCATGTATTGCCAATTACTTTGCGGTTTGGTACAAAGAGAAGAGGTTTTAAGAGTTGGTGCAATTTTCGCTTCTGCTTTCTTACGGGCCATCAAATTCTTGGAAGATTATTGGAAAGAGCTCTGCTCTAACATTAGAACGTGTCATGTCAGTGACTGGATCACTGACCCCAGTTGCAGAAAAGCTGTGTCATTAATTCTAAGCAAACCTAATTCAGAATTAGCGGACTTGATTGAACATGAGTGCAGAACTAAATCATGGGAAGGGATAATTAAGAAACTCTGGCCTAGAACAAAATACATTGAAGTTATTGTTACAGGTTCCATGGCACAATATATATCTACACTCGAATTCTACAGTGGAGGGCTACCTTTGGTTTCGACAATGTATGCTTCTTCAGAATGTTACTTCGGAATTAACTTCAATCCACTGAGCAAGCCTTCTGATGTCTCTTACACCCTTGTCCCGAACATGGCCTACTTTGAGTTCTTACCAGTGAAGAAAATTGCCCACTGCAACGGTGTTTGCAAAGAAAATTGCAAGGAAGAAGACACTGAAAAGGAAGATGGTGAAATTGTTGATCTTGTGGATGTAAAGCTTGGCCAGTACTATGAACTTGTCGTCACAACTTTTACAGGTAATTAGTTTTTTCGCTGATAGGACTTACGTTCTTATCAATTGTTTCTTCTCCATATAATTTCTCTAAGTTTTGATATGAAAAAAAAAATAATGTTTTATCAACTCCATTTTGCCAGGCCTGTACAGATATAGAGTTGGAGACGTTCTCATGGTGACTGGATTTCACAATAATGCTCCTCAATTTCGATTTGTTCGTAGGCGGAATGTGGTGTTAAGCATTGACACAGACAAAACAAACGAGGAAGACTTGTTAAAGGCTGTGACAAAGGCAAAGCTCCTCGTTGAGTGGCTTGGCTTTCTCTTGATCGAGTACACTAGCTATGCTGACACCTCCTCAATACCAGGTCATTATGTATTATTCTGGGAGCTCACAAACAAAGGGAGTAATGATTTGCTAGCACTTGATCCTAAGATAATGGAGGAATGCTGTTCAACGGTGGAAGAATCACTTGATTCTGTTTATAGAAGAAGTAGGAGAAAGGACAAATCTATTGGACCACTAGAGATAAGAGTGGTAAAACATGGAACATTTGATGCGCTCATGGATTTTTGTGTATCTCAGGGATCTTCAGTTAACCAATATAAGACACCAAGGTGCATCAAATCTGAGAAGGCCATGAATATATTAGATTCTAGGGTCGTAGGAAGGTTTTTCAGTCAAAATGCTCCTTCTTGGGAGCCTGTTTAGAGTGGAAACTGAATAAAAAAAAAAAGAATTCTCCAGGTTTTTTTCCTGGAATTTATAAAAGAAATTGTATTAATGTAGAAGTTCTTATCAGTATTAAAATTAGACTACCATAACTCTATCTCATTTTGTACGAATACAATCTTCCTTGTCCTGTCTAAAATCAAAGATAATTTCTCTTCTGATGCTTGCATGCTAAAAGGATTAGTTAGTGCTATGGAATCATAATAAATGTTTCCCTGTTCCTCCATATTAGAAGTTTGATACATGCACATTTTGAGGAAATTAATGATTAATTAATGGTAAACATTATTGATCCACCCAGACACCTCAAATTCATCATGTGGACCGGGAATAATAACATTTTTCAGCCATTAAATTAAATGGCTCAAGTGCAGCTGTGGTTTTTGAACTGTCGTATTTTGCAATTGCTGTCGAAATCTATCATTTTATGGCGAGTAATTTACAAAGAAAAGCACACGAAGAGAAGTTAACATGATAGCTATGCTATACAAAGACTAAAACATGACATAGCTAGGGCGCTCCAATACGAGGATGATGAAAGTCAGAAGGCAGTTAATGGCATCCAATGGTGGTTTCCCAGGCTAAGTCTTTCTGGAGGCAAGCATTCTAGATATTCATGGAAATCCACGGCGCCCATTCAATCCTGTAGATTTATTTTGCTTATTAAATGGATAGCAGGGGCCAACTATTCGGTGGCCATGGCATAAGCATATTACTCAGGTCAGGTTTGATACCAGCTGCCAGACTAGAAATGGCGTGACATTTTGCATTATTATCTTTGAAGATGTAACCATTTTGTAGCAACGCAGGCAAAGGCTAACATGCAGCCACGACTCCGGGGGAAGTTAGGCGGAGATCCATGCACCATGGACAAGGCGAGGGGACAGCGAAAACGACAAAAGGAGACATAAAAAACTGTAGAAATAAAAGGGAAGAGTCTGTATCCGCAGGCCCCTGGGGTTTGTCTAGTGCATTAATGGGAAACATGTGGCCTTAACCACCACCAGCTCTACCCCATCCATCGGATTGGGTTGCATACTCCCCTCATCTGCTCCCCCGGCCATCTCTTTTCATTATGTTGCACTTTTACAAGAGGCACGACTTCATCTGCATTTCCTTTTAGCAATCGAAGTGCAAAGCGATTGATTAATAAGTGGTTGAAAAAAGTAAAAATAATTTTTTTTTTCAAATATTTGGATATAATTCGAATCATGAAGTCATCATTGTTGAACAAACTTTACCGTCTAGTACTCTCCCCTTAAGTAGAATTAATATCAAATCATAAAACAGATGATATCTATGATTACAAAAAAAAAATGCAAAGAGATTGATATTTAATGAATTTGTTAAAAAAGAAATAATATTATTGTTTGCAGCATACAAAAACAAGAGAATAAATTTTCAAATGGAAACTAAGTTCCAATTAAAAAGAAAAAATCCTTTGTTAACATAAAAAAGGTTAAAATTCACCTTATCATTTACAAACCTAAATATCAAGCAATTATTACCTCAATTAGCAATTAATAGAATTCAAGTTTGCGTTTTTATTATTAGGTAGATAAAATAATTTTTTTTCACACATTTTGTTTTGATGTATTATTCATGTCTAAATGAAGATATATAAATTATCAGTATTGGACTACAAAAAATAAGCAGAGATAGAAAAGGAAATACTTTTACTTATGTTTTTTTTTTTATTTCATCAATTCGATTTGTGAGTTCCTTGATGCTATGATCCTATTTTAATTATACGTCTGAGCATGTGGCTATTGAACCTTTTATTAAAAATTAAAGAAAAAGAAGGTAAAGACAAATAAAAATAACAAATCAGAATATGTAAATGTAATCAGCGATCGATTGAATAGCCTTGCAAAACCGATCAAGGAAAACACAATTCACAAACATGCATGACACGACTGCTGGAGGGCTTAGCATAGGTTATAGGAGAGATCCATGCGCTATGGGAGATTTTCGCCAAGGCAATAAAGGGCGCACTGTGTAGAAGAGAGAGTCAAGTATCGCATTTAAGAGAAGTTGATTTTGTAAGGCAGAAAGATTTTTTTTTTCATATATTTGAATATGATTCGAAACTGAAAATTATTATTATCGAAAAGATTTTATCGTTTATCATTTTTAATTTAAATAATATTAATATCATATCGTAAAATAAATAAATGTATCTAAAAAGGTTAACCTTGTGGAATCCGAAAGGAATAAACCGAGTTTTAAACATGATCATTCTCGTTTGGAAGGGTTGGTGACGAAACACGGAAAAGAACCATTTGTGGCAGACTACGGCCCGTTTGGATTGCACCGCTCATAAAAAGACAAAAACATTTTGCATATAAGACAAAATTTTATGAAAAGTAAAATTACTTTTTTAGTCTTGATTCTAATTTTTTTATTATTTTATTAAAAACATATATCTTTAATAATTTTTTTATATTTTTCAATTTCGCCAAAACTAACCACACTCAAACTAACCTTATACCGAAGACGAAACGTATTGAACTGTTGATGCCAAAAAAGTAATAATTGGTTTGACTGAGCTTTTATAGCGCGTTGAGCGAAAACTTTATGGTGATAAGAGAGTTGGTGCTGTGGGTTGAGGAGGGAGGGATGGGATCATGGGAAGCTGTAGTGGTGGAGCCGGGGACTGACGTAGTGACAGAAGAGACAGATGTAGTCATAATCTTAGGGCCCCTTGATACCATACAGGGAAATTATAAGATACAGATTTTTTTGTCCAGATCGATACAGCCATTTTCTTTGCATTAAATACCATTTATAAATGCATGAAATTAAAAGAAAGGGTTTTAATTGGTTAAACAGTTTTTTAGGGATAAAACTAAATCAAAATATTAATAAAAAATAGATTAATTTTCTAATAAAAAAATATTGCTACTGAGACATTAGCTTAATGCCAATTAAAAAGTATTAAGATTTTAAAAAATTAAGTTTAATTTTCACTAAGTATGAAATTCAATTAAATTTATTACTTGTATTTTTTATTATTGCTATCAATTATCAATTCATAAATGTAATATGTCGGTTATATTCGAATTTTAAATAAAAATATATTATTAAAAAATAATTTAAGAAATAAATTAAAATAAATAATAAATTATCCTAAACAGAAGGCAGGCTGCTACAATCAATGTCTAAAGTGAATATATTATTAAAAAATAATTTAAGAAATAAATTAAAATAAATAATAAATTATCCTAAACAGAAGGCAGGCTGCTACAATCAATGTCTAAAGTGCAATCAATTCGGACTGTCATGAGCCCGAAATATTGTGAATACTGAATGTGGTTGGCAATCGGCAGCTAGTAAAAAGATATAAAGACCAAGCACACGTGTGTTGGACTCATGTCGAGACGATTGGGAGAAAAAGACAAGCTCTGTGGCCGTCTTTGTCTCGAAACCCGAGGTTTGTGCCTCCTTTTTAACGGGCCTGCAGCCCCACTTTTACGTTGCAGCACGCGAAGCAAAATAGAATGAGATTTAGACCTTTCCCTTGCGTTATTTGGGATAAGGCCAGCATTGCCTGATGACACGGGGGTGAAAGTGAATGGACTGCAAGGTGGGTCTTCGTGCTTTTTCCAATTCCCTTGACTGACTGAGCACTGCCAACGCCTACCATTTGGTACAGAGTGTGCATGACGTTCATCGATCAATATCAGCTCATGGTCCATATATTATTTTATTTATTTTTTATTTTTTTAATATTTTTATAAAACGTATATCATAATTTTAATTTACTTATAAAATAAAAAAATTTATCAACTGTAAAAGATATAGTAATCCTTCCCATTTTCTATACCGTAAACAAGACCTTCATAAAAGTTCAAATTTCTATGCTCCACAATCACTTCTTAAACCAAGTTGGGTTTTATAGTTTTATCTCAGCCCTACTATTGGCTCTGGATTAGACTGTGACCCAAATATTAAATGGGCCACTAAATACAGTTGCAATGATGGTTATTAGAATATGAAACAATTAAGACTTGAAACAACTCGAAACAATAATGATTTAAACTTGAAATCGATAATATCGAAACTTATGAAATCTGAAATTTTCACTTGAAAAGATTGGAATTGCAATTAATATTAGATTAACAAATGCAAAACAAACCAAATTCAAAATGAGCAAATTTCAAAGCAATTTGAATCCCAAAATATTCCAAACCACAAATAGTTCAAACCCCTAATGATTTGAAATTAAAATAGCTTGAGTTTGAACTTATTTAAATTTGACAATCCAAACTCGAAGTGAACATAAATTCAAAAACAAATTGATCTAAAGTTGTTTCAGCATCCAAACCTTTAATTGTCACTTTTATTTGGAATTGTTACTTAGAGTTAACTAGGTTTCTAAAAAGAGGGGCAAGGTGGTTTAGAGAAGGGTTAAGCAACTAAATTACTACGAATTTTAGGCTTTAATACTTAGAAAAAAAATTTTACCAAAGAAGAAGGAGTGCAACAAGGTTGCCAATACTAAGAAAGTAATAGCAGCTAATCACCCATCATTCTTCTAATGCTACAAAGGTACCTTTTGCAAAAGTTTGAAAATATAACCAATCAAGCTTCTTTTCTCCCAAGTTTCATTCTTAATGAGTTTATCAGATATATAAGTTTTAAAAGAAAAGGAAGCCAATGGGGTTATTTGCATCACCACTTTGGTTTCCTTTTCTCTTTTTATCTTCTACTTTTTTTTTTTTAAATTTTTAGCTTTTTGCTTTCTTTTCCTTAGTTTTTTTACTATTTATTTTTGTCCCCATTTTCCTCCCCTTTCTTCTCACTTGCCCATCTTTCATCCCATCTTTCACTTTTTCTTTCTTTCTTTTTTTTTATGCTTTCATTATTCATTTTCTCTATTTTCCCTTCCTTCTCACCCACCAATACTTCCTCTTTTAGATTCACATATTTATGCCAATTTTTTACCCATGATTTTCTCTTTCTTCTCACCTACCTGCCTTCCTCCAATATTAATATCAATTTCAAGAAGAGGCTGAAGAGTACGGTGCTTTGATTAAGAATTTTTGAGAAGAGTGTTGATCAAGAAACAAAGAGATTGATCAGATTGAAAAACTAGAGTCAAATGGGTAGTTCAACTATTATGAGAAAGACAGATATGTGTTGATTTCCAAGCACATCCATAATTAGATTAATGTATGATATACAAGGTAGGCATTGTGGAATATAAAAGCTTTGCTATGGCAGTTACTTTACTAGTAGTTCGAGTTTCAAAAACTCACCACCACGATTCCCTCGGTATTTTTGAGCTCTTAGTCACATAAAAAAAACACCTTTCCTTGAAACCTTTAAGAAGATGATCAATTAGAGGGGAGGAAGAAATCACATACCTTTAGAAGCTAGGGTTGGCCTGCCATAATAGGGTACTAAATATGTTTCATTAATTACACATTTACCTTAATGTCCATGAACTTATTTTAAATTATAATTAGGTCCATCTCTTAATTAAAGAATTTAATTTAAGAGGAAGGTCCAAACTTAAAATAATATAGAAGCCTACTACTTAATTAAACAATTTAATTAAGCTTGGTGCTTCCTAATAATTATTTGGTCTAATTACTTAATTAAAGCACTTTTAATTAAGACATACTAATTAAAAGCATTTAATTAAGAATAATTATAATTCCATAAGATAAGTACCCATGAAAAATTCCAAATTTTCTCGACCACACAATTCAATTTAATCCATAGACTACTTTTATGTGTGTGACCCTTAAGGTTTCTAATATATTGGCAATGAATTGAATCAAAATTCAATTCATAGATCAAGATATGATAGAGGCCCATCAAGCTCACCTTCGTGTGATTATTGCGCTCTTGTGTTTTTTTTCTTTATCTCTTTGTCTTAGCCAAAACTTGATCTTAAATCTTATTCCAAATTGCCACCAATATTGTTTGTTCCCCAAACTTATTGTCTTCATTAAAATAACCCGTCTTGACTTAACCACCAAGTAAACCCTAACTTATTCTCCAAGCAATCGCAACCCCAAAAGTTTTCTTGATCGCCAAGAAACCTTCAAAAGCTCTACTTTCACATAAAGACTACCTTGTTTCACAAGCCATTGTTCCCTCTCATTTCTTGCCACACAAGCTATCACCAAAACTAGCTTGTTTTCTCAAAAGTTGCGTTGTTCTTCAAGTAAACCTCTTTTTTATCATTTAGCTTGCTTGTTTTTCTTTCTTATTCATTTACTTTAGTTAAAAAAAAGGGAAAAAAGGAAAAGAAAAGAAGAAAGAGAAAAAAAAGAAAAGAAAATCAATTCAAGAGGTGATTCATTATATCGTGTGTAGCAATTGCAACATCAAAAGTAATCAGTAGAGATATGCTTCATCAAAATCATAAGGTAGTTATTCTTTCTTAAGCATTGAGATTTCTTTTTTCATCTAAATCTGAAAATTCCTTGTTACCATTTTACCCCTACTTCCCAAAATTACCTTTTGACCCTACCACCTAAAAGGACCAAACTAGTTCACCTTCGGCTGAACCTTACCCTAACCAAACGCCCCAAAACACCCACATTTCCTTCAAGGATGAGATTGATTGGAGTCTTCTTGAGTCTTCATTATTTTGTTTTCCATTGATTAAAGTCTTGTGCCCAACTTGGTTGATAGTTGGATTCCATAAACTGATTTTTTTTATTGAGTCTTGAGTTCAATACAGAACTTATAGAGAAAAGTTGTGTGAAGGAAAATGGCAAAAGTGTGTGAGTAACATTAGTAGAGAAAAGCCATATTAAAATTGTGAGAAACACAAGCATGAGTGTTACGTTCTTGTGTGTATTGAGTGTAAATATGTGAAGTCATACTTGTGAGGTATTTTTCTTTTACTAAAGTTTCCTGTAGGTTACAATCATGTCTTCTAATAGTGAAAAGTCTGATTTGAGTAAGATTGAGTTCATGCTCCAAGCCATGCAGTAATAATTTTCAAGAATGGAGTTAAGGTTTGGTAATATTCATGATAAGTTTGAGAAACATGAAGCTACCCTAACTAAGATAAAGCAAGGTGGTACTTCTCATGTGAATTGCAATGTTGTGAATAGTGACTTTGATGATAAAGTTGACAATCAGTTTGATGATGATAAGTTTAGTATGAATAGAAGTGTTAAAGGTAACCATGGTAATAAAAGGAGGTTGTCGAGATAGGTTTAAAGGAGATAGTTATCATGAAAAGATGATGGGAATCTAGGAAGTATCAAGTTAAAGATTACTTCTTTTCAAGGTAAGAATGATCCTGAAGCTTACCTAGAATGGGAAAACAAAATGGAGATGGTCATTGATTGCTATAACTATTTCGAAGAAAAGAAAAGAAAAGCTTGCTGTTGTAGAGTTCACAGATTATGCAATCATTTAATGGGACCAACTCATGCTTGGTAGAGATAGGAATAGAAAGCCACCTATAGCTACATAGGATGAAATGAAATGTGTTATGAGAAAAAGCTTTGTTCCTAATCACTACTATTGAGAGTTTTATCAAAGGTTACAAGGTCTCACTCAATGTTCTAAGAGTGTTGAGGATTATCATAAAGAAATGAAAATTATCATGACTAGAGCTAATGTTGAAAAGGATAGTGAAGTTACTATGGCTCCATTCTTACAAGGATTGAATTGTGAGATTGCTAATATAGTGGAGTTACATTACTATGTGGAGTTTGATGATAAGTTGCATATGGCTATAAAAGTTGAAAAGCAACTCAAGAGGAAAGGTTCTTCATCTCATTTTAAGCAAGGTTCCGGTTTGTCTTCTTCTTGGAAACCGAACACCTTTTGGAGGGATGATAATACATTCAAGCCTAAGACTGAATCCTCATTCAAGCCTAAACATGAGACATCCAAGCCTAAGGCTGAAAGTTTTCAAAAGCCAAAACCCAAGGCTACCCAAGCATCCCAAGGTAAGAGTAGAGACATCAAGTGCTTTAAATGTTAGGAAAAGGTTACATTGCATTATAATGTCTAAATAAACGAGTCATGATTATGCATGATGATAGTGACATTGCAAGTAAAGAATCTGATGTTGATGATGAGATGCCACCATTAGAGGATATTGATGAGGATGATGACTATGACGAGTTTGCTACCCATGAAGCCAGCTCGGAGGCAGTCAATCCTACCTCCGACTCCATCACCTCCATCGACACCACATCCAACCACTCACCCTTCGGATGGTATGGAGGCGAGGATGGCCAAGTGTAACAACCCGAATCCACAGTATAACATAATATTTACTTATAAATCTCACTTACTTATCGGTTGGGCTGTCTGTGATGCTTAACCATCCGTTAATCACTTTGCTAAAATTAGTACTCTTATTCATCGTACCAATATGGAAATAAGCATTGTTACATTATTTCCTTAAGATATATATATATACATTCCCTTCTACTCAAAGTAGTACTGTACAAATTCACTGAATATATAAAAGAAAATCGTATACCTTCAATATCGAAAATCTGCTGACTCTAGCAGTCAATAATCTCTGGAAGGTAATTCTCTTAATCCAAGATCAACAATCTGTGGAGTGGAAAATAAGGGGTGAGCGACAATGTGCTCAGTAAGGAAGGTGTATGCTGCTTTATAAAAATAAAAACTATATTCCACAAAACGTTTATTTTTCCTAACAACATACCCAAGAGGAAAACAGTGGATATAGTAACTAGTCTTTAATATTTAAATCACTGGCTAAACAGTTTACAATATAGTATAGAAAACAGTAAACAGAAATCGATAAGTTGAGACTAGGCATCACCCTACAATTAAATCATGCTATCATTGTTCCCCAAAGGAACATAGTAATCATCCTCCAAGGGATGCAATAGATCTATGGCCACAATCTATGGGTGGTCCTCGGGTACACTTGCCAGGTGACCTCGAGACCTCTGATGACTTGGCGGGTCAATCAGCCTCGTGAAATAGTAATACATTAAACTCGGGGCCTAAAGTCTCAAAATCACTTTATATCTCATAAAGAACCTTTAAGGAATTATTTCATAAATTTCATCATTTCCTCAAAATGATTTGTTTTCCAAAAAGGTTTTATATTTTCTGTTTATAAATATAGTAAAAACAGCCAAAATTTTGCCAATATACGAGTGAGAAAAACATGAGTTTAACTGGCTCGCCCATGGTCAGTTTGCCCATGGTCAGTTCGCCCATTATGGCATTGCCCATGGTCAGCTCGCCCATAGCGGCTCGCCCATGGTCAGTTCGCCCGTTATGGCATTGCCTATTTTTGGCTCGCCTGGATTTCATTAAAACAGGGGTCGCTCGCCCAAAACATCACAAAAGGGTTTGCCCGCTTTGGCTTGCCCGGATTTTATTAACACAGGGTTCGCCTTTCTTTGGCTCGCCCAAAGCATCACAAAGGGGTCGGGTTTGTAGCTCGTCCGGATTTTACAAAACATGGTTCGCCCGCCCAAAACATCACAAAGGGGTCGGCTTTGTGGCTTGCCCAAATCAAAACAATTTATCAAACTAATGCATGTCATAAACCAAAATATTTTCTCAATATTTTTATAACATTTTACTCCACAGAACATGCATTTTACTTCACATACTACTCCCTTACCTGGTCTTACGAAGCCTAGCTTTCCGCTCTCCTTTGTCAATTCTTTAATTCCCGGCTGTAAAATAATTGTATCAACTCATTAGCTTAATTATCCTTGTATCTTTAAGCTATGATTCTTATCAAACTATAAGTAAGTCCCACAGCTAAAATGGCTATTCTTAATGCCATTCTCTCTTACTTTATAACTCTAAGGTGAGATTCTCGCCAACTTGGACGAGCAGTTTCAACTTGGTGAGTTCTTTATTTCCTACTCGCCTCATTGGCGATCACTAACGTTCCACATGGGCGATCACAATAGTCGCCATTCTCGCCCTTTTGGGCGAAAACACCTCGTTCCATTTAGGCGATCCTATACCCTCACCTATTCTTGCTCTTTTGGCAATCATAATTTCCATGCATTTTGGGCGATCATACGCCCTCGCCCATTCGAGCGATCATTCTGATTTTTGAATCATGTTCGCCCATCGTGTTTCATCTACTCACGTTACATATGCACAACACAGCAGTTTATGTTCAGCCATTAACGTCCCCAACCAGTAAGAAATTCAGTCATGTTAACTTGCTACATACTTTCATGCCAATTGAATCTTCCTTGTCATTAGCATGATTTTGATTCTATTTCCACATTAAATAAAGAGTACTTAAAAACCATGCTATATCCATGATTATCCTATTTTAGATCATAGATATCTACCATGGAATATTAAGAAAACCATAAGGATTTACTAGCTTACCTTAGCCGAATCTCTCAACACCAGAGTAGTGTAGTGTTCTGGTCCCACGTCAGTCCCCTTCTCTCATTGTTTTTAAGTGGTCTTGAGATGAAAGGGAGATTTAGCAAAGAGGGTTAGGTAGTTAGCTAGCTAGGGAAATGAATTTTATACTAAGACTCCCTAGAAAAAAAGATCAAAGCAACCAGTTTCCAGCTACACCATCAAGGCTGGCGTACAGCAGAATGGATCGAGAGAAACATGAAATTTGCTGGGGTATTCGATCCCATAAGTCGTCTTTATATTCATGTTACTCAATAACCCTTTGCTGCATGTTCCCTTAGCTTCTTCCCTCATCAATTCTCTTGTCTTGCAGTGTGTTAATGCATGGAGAAATTCCTAAAACAAGAAATCGACTGGTTCCCCTTTTTTTTCCTTATACGTTATTGACTTTGTTGGCTTACCACTACTTCAGCCAATAAAGTCCACCCTTCCTCCAATCTTCCTCTCTAAGTTCCATTATACTTAGCCACAATTGTTGACTCTTCTTCCTTAAGCATCTCCTATATTGTCTTTATACAATTAAATTCTTAGCCTTCCAGCCTTAACAAAATAGGAAAAGCCATGTAATAGTAGCAAAGTTGGTGTTGACTTTGCTGGACCATTCGGTTTATCCTTGCTCTTCACTCTTTTTTTGCTTATTTATCAACCGAAATTTCCTCTTACATGCTAGCTGTAATAACCTTATCTTTAAGTACCATTTTCTATCTGAACTTTATAGCCGAACAGCCTTAAACAAAGCTGAAGAGGGACATGTATAAGCAGCAAAGTGGCGTGGAAGTCCACTTTTGTTGCTCCCTTATTGACTTCTATCTATGCCATCCAATAAGCATTTCTTTTCCTTATTTTACATATTCACTTCTCATTATTGTATATCTTTAACTTGGAATTGTATTGTATAAGATTCATGCTTAAACTCAACATTTCGTATGAAGCAGAAATAAAACACTTGCCATCTATACTTGGCAACACATTTTTGTTGACTTCTCTTGATCTCTTTTGCTAGCTCTTTTATCCACTTATTTTTCATCAAAAATTAAATCAAATCAAATGCAACATCGAGTACATGTAGCAGCCATGTAGTTGGCATGATTCTAGGTTTCTTGTTTCCTTTCTTTTGAAAGTTCTATCCCATAATGTTTAGTCCTCATCCATATATACCATTGTAATTAAAATTCCGAAAATCCCATAATGTAAAGTGGAAATTCATATTCAATATTTATTTAATTCCACTTAATAATTTATTTCAATTATCCATCATTTACAATATGCTATATAGTATAATAAAATCGGGTCTCACATTTCTCCCCTCCTTAAGAAATTTGGTCCTCCAAATTTCATCCAGGATTGTCACTGAAAGAGCTCCGAATATCTCTCACGCACAAGACTCTCCAACTCCTAAGTAGGCTCGTCCTTGTTATGATACTGCCAGAGCACTTTAACCAAAGGAATCGTCTTAGATCGCAATACTTTATCCTTCCTATTCAGTATCCGTATCGGTTTCTCAACGTAACTCATGTCCTCTCTGATTTCTAATGGCTCATGCCGAATTACATGAGAAGGATCTGGATGGTATTTTCTCAACATCGAGACATGGAATACATTATGCACTCCTGACAACTCTGGTGGTAGTGCCAACCGATATGCCACATCTCCCACGCGATCTAAAATCTCATAAGGCCCAATGTATCGGGGGCTCAACTTTCCTCTCTTCCCGAATCTCATTATACCTTTGGATGGTGAGACCTTAAAGAATACATAATCACCCGCTACAAACTCTAGTGGTCGACGCTTGATATCTGCATAACTCTTCTGCCGACTCTGAGCCGTTCTGAGCCTCTCACAAATCATCTGTACATCACGGGAAGCCTGCTCGACCAAATCGGGAGCTAGTATTTTACGATCTCCCACTTCTTCCCATGCTATCGAGGATCTGCATCATCTGCCATATAGGGTCTCATAAGGTGCCATGCCAATGCTTGTGTGAAAGCTATTATTATAAGCAAACTCTGCCAGGGTTAAGTGATCGTCTCATGAGCCTCTAAAGTCCAATGCACACGCTCTCAACATATCCTCGAGCATCTGTATCGTACGCTCGGACTGTCCATCAGTCTGTGGATGAAAAGCGGTGCTAAAATTCAGCTGGGATCCCATAGCCTCCTGAAATCTCTTCCAGAAATGAGAGGTGAAGCGGGAATCCCTATCAGAAGTAATACTCATTGGAACACCATGCAACCTCACTATCTCCCTAACATAAAATTCGGCTAAGGCACTAATTGAATCTGTAGATCTCATGGCCAAGAAATGAGCAGACTTAGTCAATCTATCTACGATCACCCAAAGAGCATCATACCCCTTTCAGGTCCGTGGTAATCCCATGATAAAATCCATAGTCACATGTTCCCATTTCTACGTAGGAATCGATAACGGTCAAAGCATACCTGCTGGCTTCTGATGTTCAATCTTAATCTGCTGGCATGTTAGACATCTAGCAACGAAATCAGTGATGTCCTTTTTCATCTTAGGCCACCAATATACTCTCCGAAGATTCTGGTACATCTTAGTACTACCCGGATGTAATGTATATCTAGAGGTATGGGCCTCTAATAAAATCAACTCTCGAATCTACTGATCTCTGGGAACACATGTCCTGCCTCTAAACCTCAGTATTCCATCTGTGCCAATCTCAAAATCTGACACAACTCCCATCTGAATCTGTTCGGCTACCCCGACGCAATAATCATCACTCCTCTGAGCTTCCCTAATCCGATCCATCAAATCCAGCTCTATACGAAAACTAGCCGTAAATCCATACTGGTCAAAGGAAATAACTGTCAATTTGAGGCTAGAGAACTACTCTCTCAAATCATGCTCCCTGATCATCATGTAAGATGCCATGCCAACATGCTTACGTCTTAGTGCATTTGCTACTACATTAGCTTTACCCGGGTGATACAAAATCTCACAATCATAGTCCTTTAACAGTTCCATCCAACGTCGCTGCCTCAAGTTCAACTCTCGCTGCGAGAATATATACTTCAAACTCTTATGGTCTGTATATATCTGAAATTTCTCCCCGTACAAACAATGCCACCATATCTTCAGTGCAAACACTATTGCGGCTAACTCCAAGTCATGTGTCGGGTAATTCCTCTCATGATCCTTCAACTGTCGAGAACCATCGGCTATAACCCGATCGTGCTGCATAAGGACACACCCTAAACCTTGAGCGGACGCATCGGTGTAGACCATAAATCCACCTGATCCGCTGGGGAGGGCTAATACGGGGGCAGTAGTCAATCTACACTTAAGCTCAAGAAAACTACGCTCACACGTGTCATTCCACTCGAACTTCATATCCTTACGTGTGAGTCATGTCAGTGGAGCAGCAAGTCTAGAAAAACCCTCCACGAACCTACGATAATATCTGACAAGACCCAAGAAGCTCTGTATCTCAGTAACGATGTTCGGCCTTTCCCACTGTACAATGGCCTCTATCTTGGACGGATCAACTGACACGCCGTCCTTTGACACTATGTGTCCCAAAAAGATTATATGTTCCAGCCAGAAATCACATTTACTGAATTTTGCGTACAACCTTCGCTCTCTGAGGGTCTATAATACCATATACAGATGCTGCTCATGCTCCTCTGGAGTTTTAGAATAAATCAGAATGTCATCAATAAATACTATGACAAACTTATCCAAAAAAGGGATGGAACACCTCATTCATTAGACTCATAAAAGCTGCTGGAGCATTTGTCAACCCAAAAGGCATCACTAAGAACTCATAGTGACTATAGCGAGTCCGAAATGCTGTCTTATGCACATCCGACTCCTTAATCTTCAACTGGTGATAGCCTGATCGAAGGTCTATCTTGAAAAATACCTGTGCACCCGGAGCTAATCAAATAAATCATCAATCCTAGGTAGTGAATACTTATTCTTAATGGTAGCCCAATTTAACATCCGGTAATCTATACACAAGCGGAGACTACCATCCTTCTTCAGAACAAATAATACTGGAGCTCCCCACGGTGACACACTGGGACGTATAAATCCCTTATATAATAACTCTTACAGCTATTTCTTAAGCTCGTCTAACTCAGTCAGTGCTATCCAATATGGGGGTCTAGAAATTGGCTCCGTACTGGGTACCAACTTGATCATAAACTTCGTCTCTCGATCCGGTGGTAACCCTGGTAATTCCTTTGGAAATACATCCGAAAAATCCTTAACCACAGGAATCTCTTGAATCTCTGGATGTTTCCTCTCTACATCCTCCACACTAGCAATATACCCTTATAAACACAGTACACATGTCATTACACAAACATATATTCACATACTTTTTATTAATTTACAATAACTTTACAACGTACTTTTCGGGATGAGAGAAGGTAATAAACTTAGTATTACAATCCAAACTAACATGATTCGCAACTAACCAATCCATACCAAAAATGATGTCAAAATCATATATATTGAACAAAATTAGGTTAGCTGTCATGACCTTCTCTCCTATAGTCAATCTACAGTTCCTATATATAATATTCGTCCTTTGGAAATCTTGAAAAGGGGTATTCACTTGCAAGGTATACTCTAACAACTCCGGCTCTACTGGGGTCCTGTTAGCACATGTAGGCGATAAGAATGAATGGGTAGAACCCAGATCAAATAAGGCAATTACGGGAATATCAAAGAGGTAGACTTTACCTTTAATCACATTGATAGAGGTGTCAGCAATCTCCTGATCCATCGCGTACACCAGACCCTGAGTCACAGCCTTCTTACCTTTCTCTACGGCTATCGCCCGCCTAGGCTGTGAGTGTGTCACCTTCTCCGACTCACTCGGAGCTGCCGGTGTCGCTATCTGCGGTAGTGCAGGAGGAATAGTAGAAGCTGCTGATTCTGTGAGCATCGGATAATTCCTGGCAAAGTGTCCCATCTGTCCACATCTAAAACATGCCTTAGACATCAAAGGACAAGGGCGTGACCCATGAGACCTTCCACAATGTCTACATAAAGTCGCAACACTTCTCTAAGTAACAGTGGGGCCACTAGCAGGGGCAGAAACTGTTGATCTATTGAATCGTCTCTCTGAAATCTGTATGCTGGAAGATCTAGTCCTCTTATGCTGCTCCCTACTATATCTATTCTCCAAAAGTTTCTTACCCTTATCTTTCCCTTTACTCTTGCTCCTACCACCTGCCTCTATATGGTACTGCTCAAAATCCCTCTCACATAGCTGAGCCCCGTTGTACTATCTCATCATAGGTCAAAATATCAAATGGGGCTAGCTTTGATTTGATAGAGGGTCTCAAACTAGCTTTAAATCTCTCAATCTTATGTCTCTCATTCACACCGGTCTGTGAATCAAATCGGCTCAAGGTGGTAAACTTAGCCTCATACTCGTCCACTGCCATACTCATCCACTGCCATACTCCCCTGAGTTAAATCCATAAACTCTTGCTGTAGTTTCTGCTGGGTAGTGTCAGGGATATACCTTCATCTAAAGGCATCTACAAAAATCTCCCAAGTAATATCCTGATGCTGGGAGAACAATACTATCTAAGTTGCCTTCCACCAGTGCTTCGCATCATCTGTCAACTGGAACACTGCTAGACCTGCCTTTTCAGTCTTCGTACGCCTCATAATCCTTAATAGCTTCTCTATAGCAATAACCCATTGTTCCGCCGCTAACAGATCCCTAACACCTTTAAACTTAGGTGGATCCAATTTCCTGAATGATCGTACCAAAGTGACATCACAATACGACTCCACATCTTTAGGCAGCTGAATCAATGGCTGGGGTGCAGCTACCTGTGGCTAAGGTGCCGGTGGTGGAATAGGCTGAGGCTCGGGTACAACTGGCACTGATTGTGGCAGTGCTGGTGCCTCTACTGGAGCTGCGGGAGCTGCTGCTCTCTCCCTCTCCGCCCTATCTGCAGCTCTATCCGCCTGATACATAGCCATGAAATCGGCTACTAACCTCTCTACTCGAGTCACACGAGCATCAGTGCTCTCTAGCTGTAAAGGACGTGCAGGTCTTTGGACAGGTTCCGGCGTCTGCATCTTCGAAATTTATGCCGCCCTACTTCGGCCTATACCTCTCACTGAGCGTATCCTTCTCCTTCCATTCATATCTGTACCATTGGGATCATTTATCACTTATCATTAGTATATCAATTATATATTTAGATTATACAGTACTACAGGGAATGTTTACTATTCACTTTTCGTTTTAAGCATCACTAGACATCCAACCAATCCTGCTCTGATACCATTAAATTTGTAACAACCCGAATCCATAGTATAACATAATATTTACTTATAAATCTCACTTACTTACCCGTTAGGCTGTCTGTGATGCTTAACCATCCGTTAATCACTTTACTAAAATTAGTACTCTTATTCATCGTACCAGTATGGAAATATGCATTGTTACATTATTTCCTTAAGATATATATATACATTCCCTTCTACTCAAAGCAGTACAGTACAAATTCACTGAATATATAAAAGAAAGTCATATACCTTCAATATCGAAAATCTGCTGACTCTAGCAGTCAATAATCTCTGGAAGGTAATTCTCTTAATCCAAGATCAACAATCTGTGGAGTGAAAAATAAGGGGTGAGCGACAACGTGCTCAGTAAGGAAGGTGTATGCTGCTTTATAAAAATAAAAACTATATTCCACAAAATGTTTATTTTTCCTAACAACATACCCAGTAGGAAAACAGTAGATATAGTAACCAGTCTTTAATATTTAAATCACTGACTAAACAGTTTACAATATAGTATAGAAAACAGTAAATAGAAATCGATAAGTTGAGACTAGGCATCACCCTACAATTAAATCATGCTATCATCGTTCCCTAAAGGAACATAGTAATCATCCTCCCGGGGATGCAGTAGATCTATGGCCACAATCTATGAGTGGTCCTTGGGTACACTTGCCAGGTGACCTCGAGACCTTCGATGACTTGGCGGGTCAATTAGCCTCGTGAAATAGTAATGCATGAAACTCGGGGCCTAAAGTCTCAAAATCACTTTATATCTCATAAAGAACCTTTAAGGAATTATTTCATAAATTTCATCATTTCCTCAAAATGATTTGTTTTCCAAAAAGGTTTTATATTTTTTGTTTATAAATATAGTAAAAACAGCCAGAATTTTGCCAATATACGAGTGAGAAAAACATGAGTTAAACTGGCTCGCCCATGGTCAGTTCGCCCATTATGGCTCGCCCATGGCCAGTTCGCACATTATGGCGTTGCCCATGGTCAGTTTGCCCATTATGGCATTACCCATTGTCAGCTAGCCCATAACGGCTCGCCCATGGTCAGTTCGCCCGTTATGGTATTGCCCATTTTTGGCTCGATCGGATTTCATTAAAATAGGGGTCGCTCGCCCAAAACATCACAAAAGGGTTCGCCCACTTTGGCTCGTCCGGATTTTATTAAAACAGGGTTCGCCTTTCTTTGGCTCACCCAAAGCATCACAAAGGGGTCGACTTTGTAGCTCGCCCGGATTTTACAAAACATGGTTCGCCCGCCCAAAACATCATAAAGGGGTCGGCTTTGTGGCTTCCCCAAATCAAAGCAATTTATCAAACTAATGCATGTCATAAACCAAAATATTTTCTCAATATTTTTATAACATTTTACTCCACAGGACATGCATTTTACTTCACATACTACTCCCTTACCTTGTCTTACGAAGCCTAGCTTTCCGCTCTCCTTTGTCAATTCTCAATTCCCGGCTGCAAAATTGTCACACCCCGGAAACGTGAAAATTTTGGCTAGCTTTTTCATTTTTATAAATAAAATCTTAATTTCTTACTTAGGTTGCATTCTTGACAGTGTAGGTTACTTACATATATTTCTTTTCTTTTGGACAGCATAACATCTGTAACTATTCTACCTCCTGCATGAAAACGCAGTTTATATTTTTAGCTAGTACATCATTACAAATTCCCAACCATAAAGTCCCCACAATATTTCTATAAAATATGTCATCATATCATATTGACCTATCCTTCAGAATAACATTTATGTTCATACGATATCGACTACATCCCAAAAGTATTATTTATATACAAATATCTGTGCTATACAGGATTTCTAGTATCAAAATATGAGTATACCTTGCGTGTGTACACAAAAAGTAGCCGGAGGAGAGACATATCCCTCAGCCTACGTCATATGCGCAACAGGCAAAGAGATGATCACTGCAAATAATTTGGTAGGGTAAGGGGTGAGCTTTTTGGAAAGCCCCGTAAGAAATGCATTTAAAATAATCATAGCATCAATATATGCAGAAAACAAATGCCATAATAATGTGTCTCATACTTTAAAACATTGTATGAATTCTTTAATACATATATCAAAAATTCATACTTGTTCAAACATGCATCATACTTTAGAAATTTAATATCAAAATTAATAAAACTTATCATACAGTTCTTGGAGACTAGGTAGAATCATATAGCCAGTATGCGGGTCATGACACTTACTTCATCGTCTGAAGAGGGAACAGAATATCATCCTCCGAAGAGGGAACAGAATACCTCTGGCCATGGTATGGGTTGTAGACCTGATCAGGGTCGTACAGTGAACATTGCACCACGAAGGACCAACATACCCACAATGGATGAAAATATGCACAATGTGGGCGAGAACATGCATGACGTGGGCTAAACATATGCCACAAGGGATGGAAACATGCACAATGTGGCAAGCATGACAGGCAATAACATAAACTATAGGAAGGCCTTAGTCTCAAATCTTACTTACTTTTGTAACTTCTTAATCATATATTTAGTACAAAATAATAAGGACCGGGCGTGCTAGGGTCTAAGTTAGCCTGGGGTTTGCCACTCCGATACCTTTTTTGGAAAACATATTTGTTTACTGTCATACTTAAAACATTATGGAAAATATGCATAGAAGTTAAAAGGTTCGTTTAGTTAATTATCAAAAGACTATGGAAATTAATTTCGGAACAAAATTCATGTTTCAGACGTTTCTTTATAAATTGAGATGAAAGTAAGGGACACCATCAAAATTTTAAATTACATCCTTTACCTCAGTACACTGTAGAGCAATGTCTTAAGTTGCACCAATATGCTTCCTTTCTCACCGAATTATAAACTGCCAAGTCACAATTTAATATAATTAATTTTCATTATAAAATTCCTTCACTTGTCTAATTCTTATTACTTAGAATATTGGAATCTCGTATGAATTTCCTATGCTAAATGTATATTTCATTTATTTACCTTTCTGTTTTGGCATCATTAACCACTTTATCAAGTCAACCTTTTTATTAAAGCTTGCATGGCCGACTATCATTTTTCCATGCATAAGCCTTTTTGGCTTATGATCATGGCTTCTTATTATTTGTATATACACTCTTGTGTATTTTCCAACCACTTTAATTGACCAATTTTCTCCTCCTTTCCCTTTCCCCATTATTATAACCGAATAATCCTCTTCATTTACTAAGCCTATTTAGCTTATATCCTTTATTTCCTTCTTATTACATCTACATTATTCTTACCTATTTTCACCCTTTTTATTTTCCCACTTATTCACGTCACTCTTTCTTATTCCACATAGTGACCGAATGGCCTTACAAAGTTAGGTATAATTTGCTTATTCATTATATATACATATATATATATATGTGTATATATAATGCCTAGCTTAAACGTTTTTCTTCCCATTTAGCCAAGTCAACCCTAGCTTTTCTTTCATTTTATTTATTTTTTCTGCTACATGCTATCCAACCCGACAGCTTACTTCTTTCCTTTCTGTTTTGCACTTATACGTTGGCTTCCTTTTTGTCTCTATATTATAGTTATATCTAGTATGTCTTAGGTTGCCAAAAAGTCTAGTATTCACACACACAAAGTCGGCCAAGGCTAGCATCTTCTTCTCTCTTTTATTGCCTATTTCGGCTGCCTTCACCAGCCATGGTCTTCTTTTCCACGTACAACCCCATTCCTTCAGTCTATTTTCAGCTTCTACTTTATCTTATAATACTACACTATATAATAAAATTTTAGGCTGTTAAATCTATACTATTTTCACACCTAAAGCTCAGCAAACAGGTCAGTCATACCACCCCAATTTCCTCATTTTCGGCTGCACTATTTAGTCACACATTCCCTTTTCATTTTCGGATGTACAACCAGTCCAAATTTTCTTCCATCAACCAGCTTTGTTGACTATAAGATTACCTCCTTTCTTTTCTTTTTCTTTTCCCCTGTTCCACGTGACTCTTACTTAAACTAAGGAGTATGTTTGTTTTATTTCTTTTAAAGTTTCATTTCTGTTTTCGGTTCATGACTATCTTGCTTTCCATCTTCACGTAAATCATCATCAACATCATCTTATCTTCATTCTAGACCCTCCCAACTGAACTAGGGTTTTCATTCTATATATGTTTACTTCAAACAAGGGCTATAACCAACATATTCTTGATCATTACATCCAAAATCAAAGAACAATAAACTTAAAAACTGAGTTGGACGTTACCTGTACAAAGAAGCAGATCTGTCCACGTGAACTTTATTTCTTGTTTGAGGTTTTTATGCTAGCTTCTTTGAGGTTTTGGAAGCTTAATATCCAAGGTTTAACTTTCCTAAAGAAACTTGTTTTATTTACTGAAGAATACAAAGGTTCTGCTATGGAGGAGAAGGGCTGCTCAACATACTAAACACAGGAGAAGTTTTTCGGTGATGATGGCTGGAGATGAGTTCACGATGGGAAGAAAAATAAAGCACTAAAATATATATTAGTTAGACTTTTGCCGGTTCCATTAAAAGCCTTCTTTATTGTCTATTTCTTTTCTTTTGTTTAATGCTCCTTATTCTCCAACCGGAACTACCTTCTTTTTCTGTTACATTTCTTTTTCTTCATGCAACCACATGTTTTTGACTTTCCCAGTTAAAGTCTTGCAAGCTAATAAATTTTCCCATCTTTTCCTTGCTTTTGTTCCTTTCTTGTCTTGTTATTACTTACTCGGTGTAGCAAGGAAATTAACAAAAGTCAGTGTTATAGCTTCTGCCAACCTAGGACAAAAACGTGAGGAAGACTTTCTTTTGTCTTCCTTTATCATTTATTTTATCTTTTCTACTACTCTTGCACTCTTTGTTTCTTCATGCCGCACCACTTTTCTGATTTATCCAAATCAGAATTTTCCAATATCCATTTAATTATTTATTCCTTCTTTGATGTAATATATTTTCCATACTTATATTTTTCATCTAAGATTAAAATTTTCTATGTGAGAGATACTATTCTTATATATTTAATTCCTCAAAATATTATCAATAATTTCTTTATTGATAATTAAATCATATAAATGTACATCTACAATATAAAATAACGAGTTCTCACAAAAATAATTGTATCAACTCATTAGCTTAATTATCCTTGTATCTTTAAGCTATGATTCCTATCAAACTATAAGTAAGTCCCACAGCTAAAATGGCTATTCTTCATGCCATTCTCGTCCCACAGCTAAAATGGCTATTCTTCATGCCATTCTCGTCCCACAGCTAAAATGGCTATTCTTCATGCCATTCTCTCTTACTTTATAACTCTAAGGTGAGATTCTCGCCAACTTGGACGAGCACTTTCAACCTGACGAGTTCTTATTTCCTACTCGCCTCATTGGCGATCTCTAATGTTCCACATGGGCGATCACAATAGTAGCCATTCTCGCCCTTTTGGACAATCACACCTCGTTCCATTTAGGCGATCCTATACCCTCACCTATTCTCGCTCTTTTTGCGATCATAATTTCCATGCATTTTGGGAGATCATACGCCCTTGCCCATTTGGGCGATCATTTTGATTGTTCAAAAGTTGGCGAACATGTATATCGCCTATTCATGCATCTCATTAAGCTCGCCTCATCCCTTGGGCGAGTATCCTAAATTTCTTTGCTCGCCAAGTTGGATAGTCACGTTCGCCCATCGTGTTTCATCTACTCACGTTACATATGCACAACACAGCAGTTTATGTTCAGCCATTAACGTCCCCAACCAGTAAGAAATTCAGTCATGTTAACTTGCTACATACTTTCATGCCAACCGAATCTCCCTTGTCATTAGCATGATTTTGATTTTATTTCCACATTAAATAAAGAGTACTTAAAAACCATGCTATATCCATGATTATCCTATTTTAGATCATAGATATCTACCATGGAATATTAAGAAAACCATAAGGATTTACTAGCTTACCTTAGCCGAATCTCTCAACGCCAGAGCAGTGTAGTGTTCTGGTCCCACGTCAGTCCCCTTCTCTCATTGTTTTTAAGTGGTCTTGATATGAAAGGGAGATTTAGCAAAGAGGGTTAGGTAGTTAGCTAGCTAGGGAAATGAATTTTATACTAAGACTCCCTGGAAAACAAGAGCAAAGCAATCAGTTTCCAGCTACACCATCATGGCTGGCGTACAGCAGAATGGATTAAGAGAAACATGAAATTTGCTGGGGTATTCGATCCCATAACTCCTCTTTATATTCATATTACTCAATACCCCTTTGCTGCATGTTCCCTTAGCTTCTTCCCTCATCAATTCTCTTGTCTTGTAGTGTGTTAATGCATGGAGAAATTCCTAACACAAGAAATCGACTGGTTCCCCTTTTTTTTCCTTATACGTTATTGACTTTGTTGGCTTACCACTACTTCAGCAAATAAAGTCCACCCTTCCTCCAATCTTCCTCTCTAAGTTCCATTATACTTAGCCACAATTGTTGACTCTTCTTCCTTAAGCATCTCCTATATTGTCTTTATACTATTAAATTCTTAGCGTTCCATCCTTAACAAAATAGGGAAAAGCCGTGTAATAGCAGCAAAGTTGGTGTTGACTTTGCTGGACCATTCGGTTTATCCTTGCTCTTCACTCTTTCTTTGCTTATTTATCAACCGAAATTTCCTCTTACATGCTAGCTGTAATTACCTTATCTTTAAGTACCATTTTCTATCTTAACTTTATAGCCTAACAGCCTTAAACAAAGCTAAAGAGGGACATGTATGAGGAACAAAGTGGCATGGAAGTCCACTTTTGCTGCTCCCTTATTGACTTCTATCTATGCCATCTAATAAGCATTTCTTTTCCTTATTTTACATATTCACTTCTCATTATTGTATATCTTTAACTTGGAATTGTATTGTATAAGATTCATGCTTAAACTCAACATCTCGTATGAAGCAGAAATAAAACACTTGCCATCTATACTTGGCAACACATATTTGTTGACTTCTCTTGATCTCTTTTGCTAGCTCTTTTATCCACTTATTTTTCATCAAAAAATAAATCAAATCAAATGCAACACCGAGTACATGTAGCAGCCATGTAGTTGGCGTGATTCTAGGTTTCTTGTTTCCTTTCTTTTGAAAGTTCTATCCCATAATGTTTAGTCCTCATCCATATATACCATATTGTAAATTAAAATTCCAAAAATCCCATAATGTAAAGTGGAAATTCATATTCAATATTTATTTAATTCCACTTAATAATTTATTTCGGTTATCCATCATTTACAATATGCTAAACAGTATAATAAAATCGGGTCTCACACCAAGTTAGAGTAAAATTACAAAGCTATGATAGCCTTGTTACAACAGTGGGTAGCCAACCAAGCTAGTACATACCAGACACCACCACCACCCCCTATACCTCTAGTGCCACCACCACAACAAGCACCACCTCCTTTGGTGCCACAACCTGCAGCTCCGCCAGCTACACCTCAAACAGCTGTGCCCTAACCAGTTACTCCTTAGATTGAGAATACAATAGACATGAGCCTCCTCAGACAATTTCAAAAGATGAGTGCTCCATAGTTCAAGGAGAAAGAGGACCCAACAAAGGCAGACAAGTGGATAGAGGAGATGGAACTCCTCGTCAAGTACATGGGCTACAGTTCCTCCAAGAAAGTAGTTTTAGCTGTGTACATGATGAGAGGCGAGGCTTAAAAGTGGTGGAAGACTACAAAGCTATTTTTGTTGGCCAAAGACCTTGTAATCACTTGGGAAAGATTTGTTGAGGCTTTCACGGACTACAACATCTCAGCAATTGCAAGACGCAAGAAGAAGAAGGAATTTATTGAGCTCATTCAGGGGTTTATGAAGGTTGATCAGTATGAGACGCATTTCATTGCCTTGGTTAAGTATGACACTGATTATGCTAATAATGATGAGACAAAGGCAGAGAAGTTTTCTTCAGGATTGAGATCTAATATCCGAGGCAGGGTTATCCCATTTGAGCTCACTGAATATGCAATTATTACAACTTGTCCAAATGGTATGATGAGTGTAAGAGTCGGGTACTTACGGGTACTGGGTTCGAACCTCAAGTGAAAAACACGCTTAAGGGAATTAATCCTGAGTTCTTCAAGCCCCTTGAGATAAAGCCGTGAGGTGGGCGACCGCCAAAGCGGACAACACGTGTGAGTGTGGGCGACCGCCAACCTCACGTGTAAAGATAAACCTGGGGCGTGTGTGATCGCCTAGGGGATGCTTGCCGACTGCCAAGGAATGGGCGGGGTCTTTACAGTAAGCTCGAGGAAGCCTTGCAAGAAATGTATATAAAAGCACTACTACCATGCATCACTACATGCACATGTATAGGACATATTGAATGCTAATAAGGTTGTAAGCACTTTAATGGAAGGATACTATAATCGATTAGGCAAACCAGGCTAAAGATGGAGGGATGCTTTAAAGCACCTCACTTATCCCGATCCCTAAATTCGATTATAGGGAATATGTAGTTACTAATAAAACATGTGATTTAGAAAAGTACAATTTTCGATTCAATACTTCAAAAACAACTCATAAATGTCTTAAATAGTCACTTCGATAAACCGTTTGAATATTTAAATTAGGAAATATCTAGAATAACGATCAGATTTGTCAATAAGCCAAATCAATCGATCAAATTTAGAAATCAATCACTCAGTAATTCGAAGCAGTCGATCGAATTCCATAAGTGCGATTAGATTTAGTAAATAGATATAAAATAACTTAGTAACATAATAGTAGAGACAAAGCTACACCCAACAGTATCATGCATAATAAAGATCCCAGAGGGATTAATAATGACATATGGCCATGGTCAAAAGAGTCCACAATGTACACTGGCCAGGTGACATTTGTGGGAGCTGAAGACTTGGCATGCCTAACAACATACAATCACTTACTCAGATATGCATGATAAACCCAAAGGTTATTAGAAGGCCAACAGTCTCAAAATAGTTTACAATTCAATATAAACCTATTTCAAGCTCAGAACAATAAATCAAATCTTCAATCAGTTCATAAAAATTATCAAAGTTAAAATAATAGCATATCAAAATTCAGTGTTCAAAATATTTTATTTACGTATGAAAATAATATAATCACATGTTTAAAACACAAAATTAGAGAAAACTATCAAAATCGATCTCGGAAACTGAGTTATATGTTTAATACTCCTAATTACTACTTGAGATTTAAATTAGTTTTATCCCAGAATCCATTTCGAAAACATTTTAAATTCCACTCTTTCAAATTTAGAGGTCAAAACACGTTTAATGAAATTTCAATAGCATAACGACTATGTTTACCCTAACCTCTTTACACAAAACACAGTTTATAACCAAATGGTAGTTTCAAAAATTCCAATCCAATTCATTTCAAAACAATTCCATAAGATCATTTTCAACAAAATAATGCAATCATAGTATCCCTACAACTTCCACATATATTCCTTACCACTTAGTTTATACCGAAACGGTCGATAGCACCTGTGTTCCTCCACTCACTTCCGAGCTGGAAAATATCATGTAAATACAGTCAAATCACCACACTTCAATTATAAAGATTATTTAACTTCCTACAAGCTATTACATTGCCTACTATAGCTATAAATCTGATCTTTTTCATAGCAGTAGTAACACTCAATTAGAGTCAAAACAACTCCGTTTTCGAATCTGACTGCACAGCAGCCTTGTATTAGTTTATACAGCATCATGGAACCCAAAACATATTGAATTGAGCACAATTTCACCTTCCGCTTCTCTTGGCCGAATCACACTCACTAAATCACACATCTCATTTCAACAATTCAAGTTGAAAATCATGCTCTACTCATGTTCTATATCATTTCTACATCCATTAAACATCAAACAACCACACAATCATACATGGAGCTTGATGGCTGAAACTCAAGGGTCATGATTCTCATTGTTTTAATTCAATTTAAACTTAAACACATGACTAGACACGTAGATCACATAGTATAAAACCATAAAACCATGAAAAACCATACTTTCTCTCACCAAAGGATGATGGCCGAAACTTGCATGTCTAGTTACACCAAGATTTTGGTCTCCTTTGGCTTGGATTCTGGTACCAAATTGAAGAGCACTGAAATTTGGATAGGATTTGTGAAGACCATTTTTTGTTTCAGTGTGTTTTGGTAAGGTTTTTTTTGTCAATTCTCTCTCTCGAAAGCTTTTCAAAAATGGTGGAATTGAGAAAGATGAAAGTGTGGCTGGCCTAAGGAATGAGATAACCATAAAATTCTAAAAAAATTAATATTTTAATGGGTAAATTACCAAAATGCCCTTATACTTAATGATTTCAGACAATTTTGCCCTTTGTACTTTTCTTTCGGTATTAGCAAATCAGTTTAACTTCCAAATATTTTCTTTTATCATAAAATATGAGCATTGGACATATTCTAATCCTTGATAAGGTTTCACTAAGGTTTGACTGACTGTAAAGGTAAAATTACCAAAATACCCCTATTGGGTCAATCGCGTAGATTTTACTCTTCACGTGTGATTCAGTCTATCTAATGACATGACATAAATCCTTATCATATGTATATTAACATAGATCTATCAGTTGGTCAAAAGTCCACTTGATTTGACCCTTATTCACAAAATTTCTTTCGGCCTATGTCCTTAATTGTCATTTTTAATTTTGTTGCGCATTTTTCAAAAAAGACCTAAATAGATGATTTTGAGTTTCAGATTCTTACCATCACATTATTTTGCTCCAAATATTAGTACTGTGGAGTTTCATCTCCATTCAGACTGTGTAAGTCTCAATGGGGCCCACAACACAAATCTCAATTACACTTATAAAAACTAGGGTACAATAATAGTTATGAGATACCTTATTTATAGCATAGTAGTTGTCACAACCCGATACATCACTTTGTATTACGGAAGTTGAAATTAGGGCCAAAAAATTTTTCTCTTAATTGATTGAATCCTTTGCTATACCATTTGAGTGTGTATAGTATAGGCATTAACTCAAGCTTGCTTTAATAAATAATTATAATTTGGATTCGTCAAGTCATAGATCTCTTAGAAAATTCGGTAGCATGATGGCTCATTACTAACGTAACCCTCCTGTAAGATAAACACAACAATAATGTAACTCCAACCACAATATATTCACTACAAAAGCAACTCAGAATTTCATAACTATTGTCAATGGACAACATCCAACATGTTACCATTTTTTTATACAACTATTTTGCTCTTCCAAATTGGCATAATTGCAAATCTCATCGATATAGATACCAAAAGGCATATCATTGTCACGACCCGAAGGCCGCGACATTCACTTAATACTCATACTTTTCTTAGTCTACAAATTTATGGACTAAATTTTTCTTTTTGATTTTAAGGTTTGTATTCGGTGTCAGTGTAGTTAAAACTCTAATTTCACTGATCCTCTATACAATGCTTTATCACATCTCTAAGTTACATCCTGACTCACTGAACAACATACGTACTGTGTATTAATTAAAGTCTGTACATGTAAACAAGAGATTTACAAGGAATGCATACCTCAAAAGTAGTAAAATGGATTCGCAGGATAATAGTCAGTACCAAGCCTGTAAACCGTATCCAGAGGCCCACTCATAAGCCCTCATGGCAAAGTTTAACTCAATTATCTAAAAAGAGATGAAATTAAGTAGGGTGAGCAAAACCACGGCTCAGTAAGATATAATATAAATGCAGGAGTAGAATTATACTGTCTTAACCGTAATGCTTAAAACCTGCAAGTTTGCAATTACAGTTCACCTTTTTCATCGATAACATCTCATTTCTTGTCATCTGTCTATCACTGATACTTATAAATAAATCATCATAATCACTTTCAATCTTCTTATCCTTATACCACGATGCATCGCACAACAATGCATCGTGTATCGTGTTTAATTGAGATATCCTATCAAGTCATCGCACAACAATATGTCGTGTCCAATTTGAATATCATATACTATTAGTCCATATTCTCATCAATCTCATAGTACATCATGTCCAATTGAGATATCGTATCAATCACTTTTCGTTTCATAATCATACTTTTGTATTCTATCATCTTATATCACTTTCCATATGGACGATCATGATCACGGTGGTACGAAGTCATAATTCTCTTGGTGTATATTCTATGTTCATGTATCATATCATATCATAACATCATGTAGATGGAATATCATTAACACCGAGTCATGATACTCCTCATATAATTTTCATGTTTTGTACAATATAAGGTCATGACATATCTTATGTAAAAAGCTTACTATTATGTCATGATTTAGTAGGCAGCTTATGTAACTTCACTGTATGAACCGCTATCATTTCAAATCATATCATATATACTTTAGAACATGCTCAACATATAAATTTTCAATGCATTTCATATTTACTTTTAAGACATGATAGGAGCATGTACAATTGTAAATCATATATTCATTTTTAGAGCATGTCTAAAATATGTGCAGTTTTAAAACATTTTTCATATACTGTAAGTCATATCAGGTCTAGAGTTCATATCAAATCAAACTATACTCTAGACCGCATATCATGTCAAGTTCGACACAAAATCATATATGAATCATATAAGTGTCGAAATCATATCACATGTACTTTTTAAACATGTTTAAAAACATGTACAATTTCAAAATATATTTCATTTCAAACATGTCTCTTGTACTATATAAATCATGTCAAGTCTAGAGTTCATATCAATAAAATCATACTCTAGACTTTATATCATATCGGTTTGAGACTAGGCTAGATCCCTAATGCTCTATCAATAAAGACTTAAATCACTGTAGCTAGCAGTGAAAATCATGTCATCGTCCCCTGGAAACCAACTAGGGCGCTATCTATGGCCATAGACCTCATCTCTCTCAGCCCCACTGCTCCGGCGTGACTGAGACCTGTCCACGACTATTGTCGAACAAGCATCTCTGCCTAATGAGTAATCTCCAATTAGGTGGTTTCCACTATGCTTTATTGAGTTTTAATTCTTTTAGGGTGCCTACAGTCTTATAAAACATTCAAATCTTTAACTTTTCATGTCAAATCATGTAAAGCATATGATAAAATTCTTTAAGAGGCTTCATATATAAAAATATGTATATACCATATACTTTCTTTTTAAAACTAATCTATACTTTATAGCATTCATATAAATGTTATTATAACATCTGAATTTGTAGCAAGTTATGCTTAAGAGCGATGCTATAAAACCATTTCAGTATGCAACTTCGATAATATTTTCAAATGCCGATATAAGCAATATTTTCATCTAATACAGTGAAGCAATTCATTTAAATTTATCACTATCAATCATTCGATTTCAAGACTTTCTTTCTGTCAAATCAGTAAATCAGTATTCAAATTATTCAGTAATCAAATCATTTGGTATTCAAAACCATTCGGTGTTCAATATCCTTTCTCAATAGCTATCGACTATAACAATCATTTATACATTTCACCATCAATACTAGGACAACATCATCAGTATAAATCCTTTTAGTATCTATAAATATTTAAATATCATGTTTCTATATAACCATCAAGATACTGAAATCATGCAAATACCAATATCATCATTCGATATCTATTCCAGAGTCGACATCGAAGATAAATAAAACCGCAAGATCAATAGTCATCTATAAATTCTACCTATGGTTTATCATGTTAGCACTCGACTATAGTTCTGACTTGAGGTTCAATTTCATTCACCATCACAAAATCAGATCACAATCCTCAAATCAATTTTCATATGGTCTGTATAATTCAATACCGAACTTATGTAATTGTCGATCTTATTATTCAAGGCCTATTCCAAGGTTATAAGCGTAACCATATATTCACATGTCTATCGCTCATTTGTTTGAATCTATAAATGATCGGATTGTGTCGTAATTCAACCTCAATTTCAATAAGATTATGTATGCATAAGTCATACATTCGTTATGACTCAATATCATAACTATCCATTGTATACCGCATCATTGATACTAAGACCCATACCACTAGTGTAAGTCCGCTTATTACCTCTCGTACATCCGATAATACGATATAATATGATAAAACCATCTCATCGTTGACCTCTCGAATTGTTTATGTTATCACGTTCGAAACTACTTCAAAATCAAGAGATCGAATTCAATAAATTTTGGAATCATCACTCCATTGATAATTTCACAATTCAATAGCTCGACCATCAAAATTTCAACCTCGATATTCTCTTCCGAGTTATATCATATAATTATCATTAATTTTATCAATGATTCGACTAATCGATATTCAACCTCAATTTCAACTTGATAACCAATTCGTGATATTAAGATAAATCCATTTATCGATTCTATAAGGCTTACACCATATAACTCATCACATTATCATGCTCAACCATTTACCTTCTCAACTATTCCAAACATCAAGTTTTCTGGCAACATGGTAAAGCCTTTCCAAAACTTATCTTTCGATAAGTCTTTCCAAAATTCTATTTACACGAGAAAACTTAACATTTTTCATCAAACATTTTCATATAAATTTTAGCAACATAACGGCTTAATTTTATCAAAATCTCCTGCAAGGAAATATAATTTATAACCACACAGCCGTTGATTCTCACAATTTAATTATCTCTTACAAGACCCCTACCACCACTTGTAGGTCCTCTTAGCATTTAAAAATCATTTCAATAATCATTATCATCATGATCAAAATTTCAAAACATATAATATAACACTACCACTACTTTGTAAAAATATCCTACCAATTCGCCTCAAGCTTAGCATGTTCCCGATTTCCGAGCCTAGCCGAACTCCACCATTCATCTCATTTTTCGTTTTGCTACAATTTCAAAAATTGACACATATTTTCATTTAGAAAATACTCCAACAATTTCTAATAAATTTCATAGAAATATAGCGAAATCTTTTAATTTTCCTTACCCATTTCTTTTTCTTTCCTTCTTCTTCTTCTTCCTTTCCCTTCTTTCTCTTTTTCTTTTCTTTTCTTCTTCTCTTTTCTTTTTCTTCCTTCTTTCTTTCTTTTTCTTTCTCCTTTCTTTTCTTCTTCTTTCTCCTTTCTTTTCTTCTTTCTCTTTTCTTTTTCTTTCTCCTTTCCTTTTTTTTCTTTTCTCCTTTCTTATTCTTCTTTTTTTTTTCTGGTCTGAATCGGTTCGGACCAGTTCAGACCGGTTCAGCCACCGGTGGCCACCCATTCTAGCGGTTCAACCACTCCACAGCATCCTGGGGTTGCCACGAGTCGGATCTGGCCTCCTTTTCCCCCCATCGCCGGTGACGGTGCTGGATCTGGAAGCTTCACGTTTGGCTCCTTTTCTTCCTCTTTTCTCTCTCTTTTCTCCTTCTCCTTCACCGCCGGTTGTTCCTCTCACCTTGGTCTCCCTTCGGCGGTGATGCTGGTGGCGGTGTTCCTTTTTCCTTTGGTTTTCCTTTTCTCTCATTTCGGCTTCGCTCGTTTCTTCTCCTTTCCCCGTCACCGGTGTCGGCTTCCTCTTTCTCTCTTCTCGCCGGTGACCTCTCCCCTACTTCCTCTCACCGACGGTGGTAGCGGTTGCTGCCGTCGGTTCTCGGCTGGGAAGGGGGTCAGGGTTCCTGATTCCCTTCTGCTTCTGTTTCCCTTTTTTTGTTATAATATAATTATATTTAGTTATATAATTATACTAATACAATATATATATTGTATTTACAATATATATACACATTTTTATTTCATAAATTTTGGATTTCTTATCATCCAAATAAATATACTTATTTTCATCTCTTTAGTATTTGGATCTCTTAATATCCGAAAATCATTCAAAATAATTTCCTCAACTTCATTAGATTTTCAATAATTTTCCCATCTCGTTAAAAAATTTATTTATTTACTTTCGCTTATTTTTTGCATAAAAATTTAATTCTCGAGTAATTTAATACCAAAAAATAGAAAAATTCTTGGCTATCACAATCATAGCTGATGAAACTATAACATCATCTTACATCCCACATGCTCGACATATATACAACTACTACACTCAGCATGACTGCATAATCTGTGTATATATACATATATATGTACAAACAAAATATAATGCCGCTATTGATACCTCAGGCTAACTACCAAGCATCTTGAAGTATTGACCCAACTGTAGTCTACGGGACTATCACGAGCTAATCTGTGAGGAAAGGAAGGGGGGTTAATGATACCTTTATAAAACCCTGCATGCCGGAAATCACAATAAAGAACACTATGCAGTTCTTTAGAAATCATATTTATAAATGGTATCGAAAATAATTAGACATGCAATCAATGAATCATGGTCCACAATCATAACATGTAAAGTTCGCTATGCAATCATCAGAAATAACATAGCCGTATATGCACTTATAAATCATATAAATCATAAATTTCAAAAGCATACTAGAACATCGTTTCAGGAAACAAGTTTGGCATATATGTAAAAGTGTGAGGTTGCACCAATCAGTCATGTCTAGAGCTCATATCATCATTACCGGATCACTGCAACGCTATCAGTGAACCTACTCGTTCCTTTCTAGGAACTGCACTTCTCTACGAACCTACTTATGTGCACACAAGCTTGCCAAGTCGTTAATTAGGCGGTACCTGACAAGATATACCAGTCCTCTTGCGGCAGGACTAAACTAAGTACAGATCCTCTTACAGAACCTAATACTTGCTCCAGAAATTTAAAAGTGCTATTCTCACAAAATCACCGTGAAGGGATCCGAT
Source organism: Heritiera littoralis (assembly GCA_031772115.1). Lineage (NCBI taxonomy): Eukaryota > Viridiplantae > Streptophyta > Magnoliopsida > Malvales > Malvaceae > Heritiera > Heritiera littoralis. The sequence continues at coordinate 1,769,796 of JAPDPK010000002.1, forward strand.
CTCAACACTACTCGGACCATGATTGAAAATCATAGTGTGCTAGAAACATATCATTTATCTCAAAACCTTGTTACCCCTATCTTGGTAGTTAAATTCATATAAAAATTTATATAAAAACATCACATTCGGCTAAGTATGGGAAAAGCATGCTAAAATTAATTTTATTTCTTTTAAAGTACAATGCATCATTAGTTTATAAATCAAAACTCTACAGGCATGCAAGCATCTCAAATAAACATTGGGGTAACTATTTTACAAGTTTGTCGTGTCCTTTTAAATAAATCATGAAGTAAATAGACCAAGCACACTTTGCATAAAAATCAAGGTATCATAACATGATCAAAACAGGAAATTATAAAATATTTCAAATCATGCAATTTCTACTTATACTTCCATTTACTCTTATATATGTCAATTGCACCACTAGGCCCACTTTTTCTAATTCCGCGCGAATTGCTACGAAGCTTGAAGATTAGCTACATGTAAGAATTATACGATATATTAGTTCCTTGAATTTGTGTTAATCATACTAGGTCATTTTTTTTGTCGAGCAATAGAATTTACTACATAACCCCACTATATACATGTAAATCAAAAGGTGGCAAAAGCTGGCTCGAGCCCAAAAACCCGTCCAAACTCGCCCGAGACCGAACCTGGACCAACTCGAATTGACCAAAAAAGTCAAAGGCCCGAAACCGAAAAAACTCGAAACCGAAAAAGACCAAAATCGAAAAAATCCGAACCCAAAAAAACCCGAACCTGATATGATCTAAGACCAAGACTACTTCGATCCGAAACCCGAATTTATAACCCAAAAAAAACTTGAATTATAATTATATGATTATTAGTTTAAAATAAATAAATAATTGATACACTTTTTTAATTATAAAATTAAATTTTGGATAAAAATAATTATTTCTAATAGTAAAGTGTAATTTAAAAAATACTATAGTAGTATTATTATGTAAGCGGTAATTTTAATAAAATACATGAATAAATCAAGCTATTGGTAATTAATTATTTGTTATATTAACAAGATTCTAATTTGGTATTTTATAACAATGATTTATATATTATATTTTATTATAACAATCTTTTAAGAATAAATTATGTAATCTCTTGATGTGTAAGTATTATTCTAATAGAATTAATTATTTATTAAAAATAATTAATTTATTATCTATTAAATATAAAATTAAAGTGAATAAAAATAATATTTCTAATAGTAAATTAAAGTGTAATTTAATATATACTATAATAGTATTATTGTGTAAGTGGTAGTTTTAATAAAATTTGTTTTTTATACTTTATTAATATTATAATTAATTATATTTAAATAATTAGCATTATATTAATTAATTTACTATAACAAATGTGGCTGGGTTTGTTGTGTGATAAGGAAAGGAAATGGCTGCTTAGATGGGGAACAAAAACTTGAAAATTGAATTAAAGCAGGGAATTGGAATAGTGGAGAAGGAGAAAAAACGAAGGAGAATGAAGAAAAGGGATATTGGGTCTTTTAACTTTAGTTGCATTTGTGCCTTTAAATTAATTAAAATGGTTTTTTTTTAAATGAAAATTTGAGAGGGAAATCAATTAAATTAACTAAAGTGGTTTTTTTTAAATGAAAATTTGAGAGAGAAATCAATTAAATAGAGGGAAATCAATTAAATTAACTAAAATGGGTTTTTTTTAAATGAAAATCTGGATAAAATTTCATATGCAATTAATTTATAAATAATTTTGTTAAAAAAGTAATTTATAAATAATTTAATTTGTAAGAGAATTTAATATCATCAAATAGTAACTAGCCAATTGAATATATAAACAACTAGGATTTTAAAAGATAGAAAATAGATTTGTAGTGTTAAACTTTTGAAACACAAATAGCTAGCTAGTATTAAGTATAAAAAAGGTTAAAACAATTCAATTATTATAAAATTTAAACGTTCTTTTCTTCATTTTTAATAACATTAACATGTTATAATTTTTATTATTAAAACGTTTCAAGATTCTTAATTTTTTTACTCTAGATTTCTATTTCTCTAAATATATTCCTATATATGATTGATCATAGGCTTATTTTTATAAGGATTAGTTAATCCTAGAATCAATATGAGTTTCAATTGAATAATAACTAGGAGTTTTAATCCAAGTAAACTATAACTTTGTGTTTTTTTTTATTTTTTAAAATTGAAATAATTATATAAAACAAGAATGAACAAGCCCAGATAATATAATGTGTCTATACATTAAACATAGCAATATGTAAGTAATAAATATATAAAGAAAAAGTACAATAAATTTCAAACGATGAGATTTTGAAAATAATGAAAATAATAAGTTTTTGAATAATATAGATAAAAAAATCGATTTTATAAGATATAACATTGACAAAAATTAAATTTTCACGTGAATATAATATAGTTTAAGAGAAAATTGCATTTATGATTATTTTTATTTTATATTCTCAAATTTTATTTTTGAATTTATATTTTATTATAATGAATATTGCCAATGATATTTTGTAACAATTATTTTGATCGTTTTATATACACAATATTAAGAAAATTTTAATTTGACAATGACTATGAAAAGTTGTTGTAAATCTGATATGAATATAAACAAATTTTCTTTTCGTTGTATAAAATATTTAAAAAGTTAATTAAGCAACGATAATAAAAAATTGTTGTAGATATAATAAAATAACGCCCTTTTATTTTATTTTATTTTATTTTATTTTATTTTATTTTATTTTATTTTTTTCAATTTGATAGGATTTTGCAACAATAAAAAGTATCATTATATATAATATTTAAAATTTTAATTAGACAACGACAATAAAAAGTAGTTGCAAAAATAATAAAATATTGTAACTCTTTTTTTTTCTTGTTGTTAAATTGGTAGGAATTCACAACAACAAAAAATATAATTGCATAAAATTAAAAAAATCCAATAAATAACTATAAAACGTAGTTGCAAATATAATGAGAATTTGCAACAATATCGTAAGCTTTTGCAATTTATGATTGCTAAAAGCTTACTTTTAGTAGTGTAAATAATAAAAGACAAATATAAAAAATTGTAATCAAACAAAATATTATTGTTTTTCTTATCTATCTTTCATCACAAAATTGTAATCAAACAAATGATATTATCGTTTTTCTTATCTATCTTTCATCATTGAAAAGGTAAAATAAATTGTTTTACATATTACAATAATAGTATTATAAACAAAAATTATATATATTAAATGTATTAAATATACATAATTAATATTTTGTGATATGATAATTTTTGTGATACATCAAATCTGTCACCAATAATTTTCTCTTTAAGTTATTATTTTTTATTTTATTCATTTTTATTTAATTAAAAATAAAATTCTCTTCTAACAAATTTAAATGTTTTTATATCGTCACCTATTAATTAAATACTGATTTGATTTTAATAGTGACAGATAAATGTGAATATCGTAGAAAATTAAAAAAACTAAATAATCATTATCAAGTAATAAAAACATTAAAATGTAAACATTTATATTTATATCAATATTTATTAAATTTTAACTTTACTTTAGCAATTCTATTATATTTTTATTTAACTATATAAAAAATTAAATTAGTTATTATATTCAAAATTATAAAAATATTTATAACTTATAAAATTTGAAAAATAATTTGACTAAGTCTGCTAAACCCACCCAATTAGAACCAGACCGAACCCGAAAATGCTTGAAACCAAAAGCACCCGAAACCAAAAAAACCCGAACCCGAAAAAACCCAAACTCGAAAAAACCCGAACCCAAAATGGCCCGAACCCGAAGATAACCCGAATCGAACCCATCCAAACCGGCCCGTTTGCCACCTCTATGTAAATCTAACCTTTCAACACTTTTTTGGCCTTACTTGAAAAATTTAGAATTCGATTATCAAACCATAAATTTTTGCATGAAACCTAGCTTAAATCCTTATTTGGAAGTGTATGGGTCATTTTCTAATTCAATCTGTATTGTTCCTAGTAAATTTCTAAATTTCTATCCATTCCTGGCATGTTGGCAGATTGATTTCCTGACCTTAGTGCACTGAAATTTACAATAATAATTATGGGAGTATCCAAAAATTATGAATCTAAGACTATGTGAAACCTAATTCAATTCCCTATTCAGAAAGGTAGATTTCACAATTTTATCATTTTCGAGTTATATCTAGCAATTTTGTAAAATTACCCTATGTACAAGTTGGCTTATATCTCATTTGACCTTTAAGCACAAATTGGCTTATATCTCAATACAGGGATATCTAATTTACGTAAACTCAAAACCATATTAATCCTATCTTATTTACCTTTCTGGAAATGAAGGTTTGCAATCAAACTTGAACTGGGCTATTTTCTATGAAATTTTGAAGTTGACACTAAGCAATCTGTCACCAGCAATGAGTGTCTTGCATTCATTTGTACATATCTTAAGCCACAAAATTCCAAATCCAAAAATTCCAAAACTAGATGAAAACTAACTCATTTCCCTATCTAGAAGTGTAAGGTTTATAGATCAATACCAGAAATTTTCCAAAGTTTCAGTATGTTCAACAGTTTTCTAACATAGTATAACATTGACCAATTTGCACAAATTATCTCATATCTAATTATAGGAATATCAAATTGGTGCAAACTCAAAACGGCAATAATTCTAACTCAATTAAATTTCTAGAAATATAAGGCTTGTAACCTAACTCAGTCGGGGCTATTGTTTACAATTTTTCAAACTCTAAGCTGGGATTCACGTTTTCTGGCAGAACACCCTGTATTCATTTGTACATATCTCAAGCTATAGAACTCCAAATCAAGTAATTCTAAAACTGACTTTCTCCTAGCTCATAAGGCTATTTACCATAAATTTTCCAAAATTTATCTCATTGTATAGCATTTAAACTGAACATTTTAACATTAGTCTAGAACAGAACCGTTACCTAGATTTCAACAGTAAACCAAAATCCAATCATGCCATGCCAATTTCAAAGCAATTCAACCCAAATCAATGTAATTTCATATTCATTTTCAACAATTAGGGATTATAAAGTCAGATTCTCACCCCACTTGTTAATTCCCATCAGCCACACTCTTTTAAACTGTAGCTTCCATTCTCTACCTCTTTTCAGTTCTTGTTTTCCTAGCCATTATAGTAACATGCAAGCAAATTAGTTCATAATTTCAAAAGATTTTCCACAACCAGAATTCAAATGAGCCACATTTCTCACCTTGACTTTTTCTAATCGACAACTATCTCCAAAATTTCTCAAGTTCCTCACTTGTTGGAAACCAGTCTTCACATGCAAGATGAATTTGATCTTGCCACGATCCCTTCTTCAAGTTTCCTAACACCTTTTCATGAGATCATTACCATTCCTTTTAAATCTCTCTCAAACCGTGGCCTAATCGTACATTTCTCTTCAAAGCCGAGAGCTTCTAGGGGTTTAAGTTCAATTTTCTTCTTTTCTCCTCTTTGCCATTAACAATATACATGCAAAGCACACGGTTTTGAAGTTTGCCACTTTACTTTCGCACTAACCCGTGGCTTTCTCTCAAGTTTTGTCTAAAACACAACAATGGCTGATTATGGAAGACGTTTAAAGACAATGAATATTGCCGGCCACTTAACAAAAATGAGTTTGCAAAATCACTTAACTATAGTGCCTGCCAATTGTAAAATCCCACTTTCCTTTACTCACTTAACTTGTGAAGGGACCCCACGTTTTTTTATCTATTTTTTTTCTAGCGCTTTAAGCCACTTTAGTTCGTAAACTTTTCCTAAGTCAATGGTTGATTCAAGGCAAAGGCATGGATGGTGGTTTGACCAGTCAATTTCAACTTTTCTTAATTTAATTAAATGTATTTTATTGCTAGAAAAATGGGTTGCTATCACATGCGAATGAATAACATTACACATAATGTTTACATTATGTCCCCTTTGTCCCCCATTATCTTGTGCCAATGTCTTGGGATTTTTCACTAACTATAAATTTATCCATATTTATTGTTTTGTTCTTATTTCCCAAAACATTTAATATTTCCTATATTATGATATTTATAATTCACAATCTCATAATTTAATCTCTTCATGCCACATTACTTTATTTTCCAGAATATAAAAATCTAATTAAATCTTAAATCGAGAATTTACTTTTTTATCCTTATCCCAAAGTCCAATCGGAATTATCTTGACACCTTCATTGTCCAAAATCGGTCCCCAAAATAATAAGGATAATTTTAATATAATTGAAAATTCAACAAGGCTAATTACACGAGGTAATAGACTAAGGGATTGTCACAGTAGTAGGAAGTGTGAATCTCACAACTAGGAAAAATAATCTCTTTCTCTACTCTCATGATAGTTAATTTCCCATCCTATACTTAGATAATCTCATCAAATCTAGGTAGTCCTTTCTCCAACTCAACTCTGAAGTTCCAATAAACTTCATCTAAGTTTTCGTTAATAATGCCTAGCTTAATCACTCAAAATTCAACATAGAAATCAAAGTGGGGATAAAATCATATTTGTTAGGGCCAAAATCATCATCACAAAACAAAGTTTGTCCAAAGCCTTCAATTTGGCCAAGATGGTGAAATCTCTAAGATGGATTGTTCTCTTAATCCATCCGTTCTCTAAATAATTTGGCTATTCACCTTTCATTCCATGATAGGATCTTACAACTTATTATCGCACATAATCTTCGACCCTATAACTAAAAAAAAAAACTTCAAATCAATATGGAAGAATATTGGTGGATGCATGCAATTAAAAACGGACAGAAGCCAAATTTGGTGCATTAGTTTTTCAAAGACATGGTCGACTACATTCAAGGAAAGCATCATTTCGTAGCCTCAACCATCCTTCATACTCAGTTTCTTGGGTACTTTGGTTTTGAATATGAGAAATGAAACTCATATTATTCTTCCCCCAAAAATCTACCTTAACTTTAATGCTTTTGAAAGTGAAAGGCTTGTTCAACACAAATTTCTCCAATAGCTATGGCCTGAGACAAGGGAAATGAATGAGGACCAAAATGAAAAAGATAAAGTTCAAAAAATTATTTTAGAAGATCAACATTCATATCTTATATCCGTATGAGAGTTTGTATTAAAACATTCTTCTCTATGTATCGAAATCTAAAAAAATTATTCTAGAAGATCAACATTCATATCTTATATCCGTATGAGAGTTTGTATTAAAACATTCTTCTCTATGTATCGAAATCTAAAAAAATTATTCTAGAAGATCAACATTCATATCTTATATCCGTATGAGAGTTAGTATTAGAACATTCTTCTCTATGTATCGAAATCTAAGAGTAGTAAATCTTTGTAGTAGAAGTTCAAATATTTATCGTAACTTATATGTTCGCCTAATCTTACTTATTCGAATGGTATATGAATGAATGGTTGGTAGAAACACGACTTTTGAATCTATGGATGTGACAATTGCGATTTTTCGATTTTACTTAATAAACCGATTTAATAAAATACGTATAAGTTAACAAGAGGTATTCAAGAGTTATGAAAAATTACGTAATTAAATGATGATTAAATTTTAGGAATTTAATTAAAAAATTATTAATTAAGGAGATAAGTATATCTATATATTAAAGATAATATATATATATATATATGTAAATTAAAAGAAAGATATAAATATATGTAGAAGCAATTAGTAATTATAAATTTAATACATGTATATGTATTAAATTTAATGTAATATATATTATCATATATATTTATTTATTTATCGGATATAAATATATTTATAATAAATATATTTGTAATATATATGTGTTATATATAAATATATTTTTTTAATATATATTAGCCATTTTGTAAGTATAAATTATATATATATAAATAGATATATAAATACATGTTAGAAATATATATTTACCAATATAAAATATACATATAATATATATTTAAATATATTTATATACATAATATATATATATATATATATTTATATAATGAAAATTGGACCAGCTTCCAATTTTAAAGTCTGCTGAAGCAAACCTTATAATAAAAATTAAAAATTAAAAATTTTAAAAAAAAAAGGGGGCAAGCTTACGGGTCTGCATTGACAAACCTCAAAAAAAAAAAAAAGGAAAAATGGGAAGGAAGAACGGATCGGAGAGAAGCCGACCAGAAAAGTGATGTCGCCGGCGAGAAAGGAACGGAAGTGAGCCGCTGGCACTAAAACCATCTACGATCGATGACGAGAGAGAGAGGGAGAAAAAGGAAAAGAAAGAAAGAGAGAAGGCTGAACCGAATCTAGCCAGAAAAAATCTGACCAAACCAGGGTAAAGTGGGAGAAGCATCGACGGCCAGAGAAAGATGAAAAAAAAAGGAGAAGACGAAGAAGAAGTCGAGTCACCCCTGTTGCCATACAACACCGCGCGTCGTCACCCTTGTCGCTACTGGTGAAGACAGTTACCTGCTAGTTTTGGCTGAACCAATTCAGTAGAAGAAAAAAAGGGAGAAAAGAAGAAGTTGGGAATTTTCCTAAAGTTTCAAGTTTGGAAGGTGTAAGATAAATTAGCAAGCTTGGTATTTTATTATAAAAATTTTAGAAAAATTATTTAATTAAATTTTAGCGTTTCATGTAATGTCTGAACATGTAGCAGGAGCATGAGAAGCGTATCTCTACGTTCAACGAAGCTTTCTTAGTGTTTAACGAATTGGAGCTCATCAAACCACCAAGCTTTGATGCTAGATAAGATATTCCTATAAGGTAGCAGTAAAATTATATTGTGTAGTTAGAATTATAATTTGATGATGTTGAGATAGTGAAGAAACTATATGAGAACACTAAGAGGACCTACAAATGGTGGTAGGGGTCTTAATAATATTATTGTGATGTGAAATTGATTGATGTGCTTGAGAAACGTTGTGTTATTTGTGACTGTTGGATTATGCCCTTAGAACCATTCATTAGATGATTGACTTTGGCAATTTTATGTATCATGACATTTTTATTTATAGTTCATTATTATATTTGTCTTATAACTGCGTAATATAATCTTATATGATAATGTCCTTAGAATAGTAATAACACACTATTCTTAAAATATCCCTAGTCAAGTATTATTGTGAACAAGGATAACAATGATACGATAAGACTAGTATGTGGTTGACTGATGACCATTGTCATGGATATAGGATATCAAGTCATCACATAGGTACATGTTAGAGAACTATGTACTGGATCGACCCTCCATGAGAACGCTACATGGATTGTTATATGAGTGTCATAAGTGATTCTCATAGTGATGATGGTGTATGTGATCCTTTGACTTGAGATCATCAGAGATCCCAACATAGAGAATTGCATACTTTAATGCTGCTAGATGTCATTCGTAACAGGATGGACTATAAAGGTAGTAATTGGGTATGCCTTGATCTATGTAGAGGGATGTTGAGTGATCAAGATAGGATTTATCCCTCTTATATAACAAGAGTGATGTCTTGGGCCCTTTGATAGAGTGAGACTAAAATGCATGGCCGTGCTCAAATAAGTCAATATGAGATATTGATTTTATTTGTTTAATTAGTCTACTCAGGAATCAAGAAACACTGATTAGACTATACAAGTGTGACACATTCCATGACTTGTGTCTAATCAAGACATAAAAGGATAAAAGGATTAGACTACACAGTAACATCTATCACGAGTAAGGTTATGTCGAGTCATTGACATTCTCGTTACATGGGTAGCAATGATGTGTTGCTAGATACCGCTCATTGCCTGTGACAATTTTGTCATTGCCATTGTTTTGAGAACCTATTGGGTCGCACACTTAGAACGGATCAATGAGGAGCTTAATTAATCCTATTCTGAATTGGATTAAGGATATGTCTAATCCTATTCTGACTTGGATTAAGGATATAGTTAATCCTATTCTAAGTAGGATTAGAGTTCTGTTTGGCAGTAAATTTTAGGGTAAAATTTACTGCCTATAAAAGGATGTTTTCTAAAACATAGCCGTACAACAATTAGAAAACAGAAAAAGTATTCTTTTAATCGAAGCTAGCAGTTCGGTTAAAAGAATCAAAAACGCTCCTTAAGGCATCTGATCGTGAGACGTTCAAGAGTTGTGAGATCCGTTCGTGTGGATACCATAGAGGCAGGAACGAAAAGTTGCTGCTTGTGATTCGACCAAAGACAAAAAAAAAACAAAGAAAACGTTAGGTAAAATCTCGAAACCCTAATCAGGCAACCCTCCGAATCGATCCTGGTGGAGGCCGAATGATTTAAATTCCGCTGCATGTTTGTTTCGGTTTCCTTCAGTGACTACTTAGCATGAGTGTTATGTTTGAAGTACTTGGCATAGTGATTTGACCTCACTATTGGCATGAGGTATAAGTAGTTATGATATTAATGGAGCATGGTTTGAAAGTTAATACGATATAATTAAAATAGTAATAACAGCTTATTTTTGGAAACGTATGAAATGAGTTTGAATGAATGGTATGATACTTTGGCAATTGAATTGGAAATCATGTACTTACTTGAGATGAATTTTGGTGTATTAATATAGTATTGTTGGAATTGTTGACACATGATGGGAATTGGGTTAGCATGTTACTGGAAATTGAAATGAATATTTAAAAATATAAAAGAAGGTTGTGGATTAATGTTTAAATGGTTTTGAAACCTTGCCAGATATATATATATATATATAGAGAGAGAGAGAGAGATTGATGATTTCGTAATATGACACAAACTAATGACTTATGATCATGGTACCTAACGGAAATGTAAATGGAAACTATAGAGGATGCTATGTGGAAATGACTTAAGTGGATTATGCGCCCATGTTAACGTGATATTTATGTTTCGGAAGTATGATATTATAGGATTTGATTTGTGATTGAGTAATAATACAATTGTTGAGTGATTTCGACTTTGCTAGTAAATACGAAATGTTATAAATGGTGGAATAGTGATATGATGATGGAATGTAGCAAAGTATAATTGTGATAGCGACGATGTATTGATATATTGAGCCTGCTAATATTAATGAAGAATTGTAGTAACACTGAGGATTATTTGTTGAATTAATATAGTAATAATGGATGTTGAATTTAATCTTATGTGTGATATTATTGGATATGAAAGAATGGGTTATGGTTGAAGGTTTGCTAAGAGATGTGATCATGTTAATAAAAATGTACTTATAATGCCTTATGGATGGTGTTGGGTCACAAGCTTGAGTAAATAGATAGAGCTATCATGATTTTGATGTGTTATGATCTCAAAGTTAGAAAATCGAAAGTGTGAATGATGTTTGATCTTAAGATATGGAATTATGACGTTAGTATACCATGAAATTGAAAATTGAGAAAATTGTGTGCAGATGATGAAATAAGATTGATTGAACATTGATACTTGAAAACTGATAATGGCACTAAGCATAATGCTTGATACCTAATTAGACTTGAATAGGATAACTGAGTGAGAGTAGTTCTAAGGCATAACGCATGGTCATTGTATCATCATGTTTTCGAAACTTGTGACATGGCTTTAAACATGCATGATATGACATTTGATTTATTGAAAGGGTGCATTAATTTGATTACACATGATCGAACTTTGAACCTATTTGAATTTTTTGAAAAGAACTGAGCATGTGGCATACCATATATACATAAATGGGTTTTCAAAGAAAGCATGATATAGCTTTAATGATTTTAGAAACTTTCGAATTTCAATATTCGTGAACTAGTTGAAAACCCGAGTTTTTAGAACTTTTAGAAATTCAGATTTTTGGATTATGGCTAATACTTTAAGTCAATTCGACAACTGTCATAGACAAGTCTTAGTCGCATCTAATTTATGCAACTGAGGTTTCGAATCTATGGCCATAGATAGCTCCTTAGTCTAAGGATGTTCGACATACTGATCAGCTATAGTGTGATTAGATAAGGCTTTATTGATGATTTCGATATGATTAGACTGTAACTCTTTCTGAATTCTATTTAGAGTATAAGTTTATTTGAATTGTGTTTGAACAACAAGAAAGCCTTATTTTTAAACTTGATCATGTAAAATTTGTGGAAGGCTTGAGCAATGCTAGAGCCTTATTATTAGAAAATGATCTGATTTACTATTAGTTTCGGATTTGTGTTTTAAGCTGTCTGTACCGTAAATTTCAAACTCGAGACAATAGTTTGAGTATTATTTTGAAACTTTTGAATTCGAACTCGAGACAATAGTCCAAATATTGTTTTGAAATTTTGATTTTGAACTCCAGATAATAGTCTGAGTATTGTTTTGAAACTTTGATTTCGAACTCGAGATAATAGTCTGAGTATTATTTTGAACTTTGGATGATTGTCCAAGTATTGTTTTGAAATTTTTGAATGATCATGTACTTCTGAATCGAAATTTGAACTGTGAACACTTTTGCAGCATATGTGACGTGCATGAGATTGTGCATATTTAGAATTGTAGGTGTGAAATGATTTTAGATTGTGCATGCTTTTATACATGATTGTATACAATGCTTGACATGATTTGAACAGTACTCTCTTGCACGTGATTTTATATCAAAAGCCATGTGATTTGAGACTGCGATTTTGAACTTTGGACGATTGTCCGAATATTGTTTTGAAATCTTTGAATGAGCATGTACTTTTGAATCAAAATTTGAACTATGAACACTTTTGTAACATATGTGACGTGCATGAGACTCTGCATATTTAGAACTGCATATGTGAAATGATTTTAGACTGTGCATATTTTTATACATGATTGTATACAATGCTTGACATGATTTGAATAGTACTCTCCTGCATGTGATTTTATATCGAAAACCATGTGATTTGAGACTGCATAAAAGCTTTAAAAGCAATATGCGCATGCCATATTAGATTGATATTGGGTTAAATGATACTATGGAATGATATGGTATGACATGATATGTATACAGAATGAGCATTAAAGTCTAAACTTGTAGACTGCATGCATTGCATTTAGGATAGGATAATTCTACTTTTGCACTTATATGAGTAACTTACTGAGCTCTCACTCACTAAATTATTTGTAAACCCTTCTACAGATTGAGTATGGAGTTGAGGGAGGTATTTCGAAGTTATCCGGAATAAACATAAGCTTGAAACAGTGTCTCAACTCCCGAGGCAACTCTTGTAATATTTGGTATATGATTATTCTTTTAAACTTAATGATGATTTCAGGTTTTTCTTGTACAGTACTATTGGATGGGATGTAGACTGAATAAATGAACTAATGTTGTCCCTCTTAGATTATTACGATCTGCAGATATGTGGTAGATAGTAGGCTTGTCTAATATGTTGTGTATGTGATGAGTAGTTGTGAATTTTAGGATTGTTGCATGATGTCTGATGATGTATTTGATCTAGATTGTGGAAATCAGTACTGTGATTGAGATATATATATATATATATATATATATATATATATATATATATATATGAAATGATCATATCTTTGTAGGCGATTTAAATTGGGGAAAACTCTTATTTTAAGGGGGCATATTTTCAATTTGTTTTCTGGACAAAAATATATTGTGGGTTAAAAATGATCATTTTCCACCTTAAAAGGCTAAATAAATTTAACCAATGATTGAAGTTTAAGTTATTAAGGTCGGAGCATAATGAAAAGATTAGAGAATATTGTTTAGTGACTACATTAACACCAAATACAAACCATAAATCGAAAAGAAAAATTTGATTTGAAATTTTGTAAGATAGTAAAAATGTAAGATCGCAAGTGTAAGTCATGACCTTCGGGTCATGACAATGGATGCCTTTCTTGTGTGCTTTATTGCTTTGTTCAAGTATCCTTAAGGGGCTTTTAAACTAGGTGTTTAATTGAATGTTTTGTTGAAACTCTTAATGTTACTTGATTACATTTTTGTGTGATTCATACCGTCTGATTGTTGGTGTGTTTAAGTGATTAGTCTCTACAAAGGACTTTAAGCTTGCTTGAAAATCTTGTGTGATTATCTTGTGCTTGACTTCTTTAAGACTTGATTGACTAACTGTAATGCTTTTTTGGTTATGCTTGAGAAGTTTGATTGGTATCAAAGAATGTTTGTTTGAACAGTGAACATTACCATGTACTCATTGAGACAAAGTTAATTGCTTGTCTTGGTTGAGTTTAAACAATGAGTAATTTGTATGTGATAATCATTGAGTAATTCTACACTAGTTTGAGTCTATTCTGCATCATTAAGAATGTTTGCATCGTTGGGTCAATTAAGCTTGATTTCATTTTTAACTCAATCTTACAGCTTCATTTTATTGTGCATCCTGAGTTTGCTTGCAATCGACCCTAGAGCTGTTTACAAGTAAGTGCACGTGATTAAACAAGTAATAAAAGGTGAGTCCTTAATTAATTGTCCCTCAAAGATTGAGAAACTAGCCTAGCTAAGTATTAAAATCTATCACAATAAGTATATTCTAGCAATTCATACATTTTAATTTATAAGAAATTAAAAAAAACATTTAATATAAAGTAATTAAACTAAAAACAGGAAATTAAAGTGCTATATTAAAAGACTTACATTGCAAGATAGAAAATTAAACTACCATAAAATTTAAATAAAAAGAAAATAAATACAAGGAATTAAAGTGTATGAAAATAAACTCCCTACATGTATAATAATAATAATAATAATAATAATAATAATAATAATAATAATAATAATAATAATAATAATAATCAACAAAACAAAACAAAAAATAAAAAATAAAAGAAATAAACTACCCGAACGTGGCTTTGAGAAGACGGGGGCTACACTTTGAAGCTTTCCACGCAACAGCTTGCTTTGCTATAATCGATGTCTGGAGAAGACAGGCGCTACCTTTTTTTCCCAAAACCGTAGTACACAAGCAAGGAGCCAACAGTAGCTTCTTTGTTGCCTAAATAAATCACTTACTGGAGTTGGCAGCTTCACCACTCACAGCCATGCATCCTCGCAACAGGGGATATAGAAGTTATAACTTGAAAAAATTGAAATTATAATTATATGATTATTATTTAAAAATAAATAAATAATTAATATACTTTTTTATTTATGAAATTAAAGTTTGGATAAAAATAATTGTTTCAAATAGTAAAGTGTAATTTAAAAATAAAATATAGCACTATTATTATGTAAGCAGTAATTTTAATAAAATAAATGGATAAATCAAGCTAATGGCTATTAATTATTTGTTACATTAATAAGATTCCAATTTGGTATTCTATAACAATAATTTATATATTATATTATAATAATCTTTTAAGAATAAATTATGTACTCTCTTAGTGTGTAGGTATTATTTTGATAGAATTAATTACTTATTAAAAATAACTTACTTATTATCTTTTAAACATAAAAATAAAGTGTAGATAAAAATAATATTTCTAATAATAAATTAAAGTTTAATTTAATAATATTCTATAGTGGTATTATCGTATTGTGAAAGCCCAAATTTTCCTATTCTCCCTATATCTATTGAAGGAGATGAATTGGAATAATAAGTAAATTTACGAAAACTAATTCCCCTACGTTATGGAATTATCATGAAAAGATTGTCAAGTGGGCCCACAGGACAATCTGTTATCCAGATGCTTTCCAAAGTGGCAAAATGTTATATTTGGGGTTAAAATACCTAAAGGTCAAGAAGACCATTTTTCTGAATTCCTTAAGTATACCTCAGTTTAAGTGTAACAAATCTGAAAATGATGATTGTGTCCATACCCCGGACGAATTTTTCTAAATAACGGTCAAATCAAATTGACTTTGGACCCACATATTGTCACAGGATAATGCTCGTGTAAATAAGTTTCACGTGGATCTAATCCGTGAACTGAATTACGCGAAAGTATTAAAAATAACACGAACGAAACTAAAAGCACTTGTATAAGGGTAGTTTGGTAATTTCACAACTCATACTCGGTCAAACCATCTTGAGAGTCAATAATTGATCATGTTTGACCAAAATATACGAAAAATAATAGAAATAAAATACTAAATCTGAATTTAGAAATATTAAATAAATGATAAGACATAGAAGAAAATAATGAAATTGTATAAGGGTATAATGGTCATTTAGCATGAGAGTTTGTCAAATTGGTCAATGCTGACCAAAAATGGCATAAATAAATTAAAATTAATTAAAATAAAATTTAAAAATCTGGAAACTAAAAATAATAAAATGATTCAATGGTATAATGGTAAATAGTGAATTTTAAAGGAGGCAAATGAGTCAAGTAGCACAAGATAGATTTTTGTACACTAAAAATATATTAAACAGAGTTAAAAATCTGTTTTTTTTTAGGTGAGATGGTCGGCCAACCGCATCAAATTTTCCTTCCCCTGATGCTGCTGCCCATTTCGGTTCGGCCCAAAAATTCCTCACGTTGCCGCTACCTTCACCAGGCAAAACCTTTCCTCTAAGCCTTCAAGCCATGAAGCTTCCTTTATCAGTCCAGTTTCCCATCTCAAGAACTGCTCAAAACTGGGATTTGCTGGACAGAACTTAACATGGAAAAGGCTGGCCTGGGTGTTGTTCTGTTCGGGTGGGTGGAAAGGTGAGAAGTGATGATGATTGTTTAATCCCTAGCTATGGTTTATGATTGATTCAAGCATGAATAACATGTTTAGTGCTTTAAATTGAAATAAAATAAAGTGTAGTAACAGATATGGGTTTCGGCCATGAAAGAGGGGTGATGAAACTTAAGTGATTTTGATGCATATAGGGTGTGCCATGAGTGTATATGATGAGATGAGCATAATCATAGGGATAAAATTTTGGGAAACAACAAGTAAGGGATGAAGCAGGCCATTCGGCCATGTTGATATGAGATGATGATGATGAATTTTCATGCAGGGAAGTATTCGTTTATAAGGGGCTTAAAATGGTGATGGTGAAATTTAAATGTAGATAAGGTGTCTGATGAAAGTGGCTAATGAAATGAAAAATAATCATAAGATAAATGGAGAAAAGAACAAATGAGAAACAATGAGAATGAACCCTTAAGAAACCTTCGGCCATGATGTTGAGAATGAAGATTTGTGCAAATTTTAATATAAAATAGATATATGATAAACATATTAGAGGGTAGAAAATATTTCTTGAATTAAATTGAGAAGAAAATGAATGGAAAACCATTAGAATGAAATTATAGGGATATTAGGCCAAGGTATTTTATGGAATTCTTATGCACATTTTTATGATCTAATGGCTAAAGGAAAATAAATTTAGAATAATAGATTTAATTGGTGAAAACTAGAATTGAGGAAAAGATCACAGTTTAAATGTAGTGTGTTATGGTATTAGTAGGAAAATTTAATAGATAATTGATTGATGAAATTAACAAATGGAAATAAGAATTAATAGAATAATTATTAAAGTTGAACTATGGATTATTTGGTGAAATTATTTTGGGAGAAGAATATGATTAAATTGTAATAATGTTTTGGGTATTTAATAAGAAATTAAATAAATTAATTGTTAAAATTAATAAATGGAAGTAATTATGATATAAGCAAATAGTAAAATTAATGTTAATAGTGAACAAAGATTAGTTATAAAATTTGAATTGGAAAATAATAAGTGAAATTCAAGAATGGAAAATTGATCACAATAAATATTACATGATATTTTATGGAGTGAACTAGAATAAGAGGATATAAATTAATTATAAATACATGTTGTGACAATTAGTAGAAAATAAAGTAAATTGATTGTGAGAATTAATAAAATCGAAGTAATTTTGACATAAGTAAATGGTGGAATCAATATTAATAATGAATAAAGATTAATTGTAAAAATTTAAATTGGGAAATAATAATTGTAGTATAAGAATGAAATATTTGACTATATAAAACAATTAAAGATAATGGAATTTTAATGAAATTAGTATTTGGAAAATAAGTCAATTTAATTATAGCTAAATTTTAGTACTTGATAGGAAATAAAATAAATTAATTGTTAAAGAATAATTTATAAATGTTAATAGGGCCAATAGTGAAATTGATGGGGAAAAAGATTTTGAATTAAGTGTATTCACATTTTGGCAGTTGGAAGGAAATTAAATAAATTAATGGTTAAATTTGTAATATGGGAGATAGAAATTTAAAAGAAAATTCATTAAAAACATAGTATGAAATTTTAAGTATAATTTGAAATTGTTATGCAATGTCAATTTCGGAAACTAAAGGAAACGTAAGTGGCGTTATTGGATTTTGGATATTGCGTTGAATTAGAGGTAAGGAACATGTATAGGAATTGCATAAGAAATGTTTTATTTGCATTTTTAAATTTTCGGAAACTAAATCGTAACCGTCTCGCACCTAATTCTCCCAACAAAAAAAATAGAGATTTATTTTACATTCATACCAGTCTAAATATAATTTTATTTGCATGAATATATTTTATTGTTTTTATTGAATTACATGAAATGATTTACATGAATTGAATTACATAAATTAATTTACATGAATTGATTTACATGAATTGAGTTATATGACATGATTTATATGAAATGATTTACATGAATTGATTTATATGAAATGATTTTTTGAGATTAATTACTCTTTGATGATCATGCATACGTGATTGATATGATTAGGCTGGGAGACATCCTAGACCTTCCCTCTATTGATATGACTGTGGGAATTATGGTCAAACCCACAAGTTTCCATAATGAGCACCTGACCAATGCGATCTGTGACAAGACAATGGCTATTGTTACGAGGTAGGACTTGTTCTTATACGAGGTCCCTAAAAGGGATACGAGATTGGCGCATGAATCTTTGGGATATTTATTTTCTTTAGTGATATGGGATATTGATCAGATGATTGGCTAAATGACTTGATTTACGAGAATAGAATGTGATTGACTGAAAAGTTATAAAAGAAGTGAACGAGTTTTAAAGAATATGATTTTATGATGCATGTGCATTTACCGTATTTTTAATGATTTTAAAATGAATTGCTTTACTGTATTAAGTGAAATTACTGAAAGTATTGCTTAATCTCATAATTTTGAAAATGTTATCGTACTGTTTATTATAATTGCATACTGAAATTGCATTATGGATTTGTTTAAAATAAAATTGTTTTGTATATTGTTATTGATTGGAAACTGCATGAAATTATTAATGTTTTATACTGCATAATTATTCCATCAACATCTGTTTATTCCCTATAGTCGCTACTAGGGACTGGGACACAAAATGTATTTTAAAATACCTCCCATACTTCATTCGGTTACCTAGTTTACTATAGTATCCTTCCTATACTGTTCCTTAGTGTACTGTTGGGAAATAAATATTTTTATGCATTTTAATATTATAATTAATATGCATTTTCATAATTAGAATAATAAGTTATTTTATTTAACTGCATATAGTATGTACTTTTATATGTGTTTCTTACTGAGCTTTCCCCAAAGCTCCCCCTTACTCACCATCCCAGATATATTCCATCAGTGTACGTGCCACCAACTGCTTCCGGGTTAAAGAAAGAAGATCGTTAGAAGTTTATATTATTGAATAGATAGGTATAGGTTAATTTTATATATTTATATTCAGACTAGTAAATACACAGCAGATGCATCTATGATGGGATGTAAGTAGCGTAATGTTGATTTAAAAGAAATGTACATGAATTAGTGGGATGCAAATTATATGGAACGGTTATTAATAGATTTATAAATGTTGTGTTATAGATTTTATTCTGATTTCTAATTTATTACTCATAGATTAATCAATTTAATAGTATAACGATTTAAATGAAATGGGTATGGTAAATTGAACTTACATCGACATCGAATGCAAACCGACTGATACTGAATAATTGAATAGGAAAGATAGAAGTGAAACAGAAAAGTTAGTTCGAAATTTTCTAATTTTGGACGTCACATGTATAAGCGGTAATTTTAATAAAATTTGTCTTTTTATACTTTATTAATATTATGATTAATTATATTTAAACAACTGGAATTATATTAATTAATTTAGTAATATCTACTATTTAGCATCTTAATTAGACATTTGATCAATTAATTTATATATAATATTATTACATTAATGTGAACATGAAAAAATTAGTACTCAATTGGTGTATAATTTTATATGATATGATTATATGAAATGTTATTATATATTAATATAATATCAACTGGTGTATATAACTTTTTAAATGCAACGTTCTAAATTTTTAATGAGATATTTGATTAATTAGTGTGTACGTGTACGACTATATTTAATGTAATAATTTTAATATTATGATTTATGTACAAACCAAAAACAAAATAAATATAAAATTGAGCTAATTAGTTGATCAATTATTAATAATATTAAGTTTTTGTTTTAATATCTACTATAATTTTATTCAACATTATAATTAAACAATTAACTAACTAGTTATACGGTAAGATTTAATTTAATTATTAATTATATTGGTATTTAAAAAAATAAATGTAAGAAAAATTCTTAAAAATTTAAAATTTTATTAAAATATAATATAAATATTAAAAAAGCTAATAAAACAAAGTAAAAAAATTATTAAACTAAGAGAGTCCAAATTCCAATAGCCCAACTTTGACCCAAAAATATACAATGACCCAAGAAGTTATTGTTAAAAGTATAAAGCCATTTATATAAATAATTAATTGTTTAATGTAATTTATTTATAATTTGTTAGTTATTTATTTATATAGCTAATACTTTTAGATTTTCACTTTTCTTTAGTTTTACTATATATATATTTTGCTCACTTAAAAAATAAATTTTATATAATTATTAATATATAATTATATATTTTGTACAAATGTGAATATCACAGTAAATAAAAAAATAAATAATCATTGTTAAATAACAAAAATATTAAAATGTGAAAATTTATATTTATATTTATATAAATATTTATTAAATTTTAACTTTAGTTTAGCATTTCTATTATATTTTTATTTAACTATATAAAAAATTAAATTAATTATTACATTCAAAATTATAAAAAATATTTATAACTTATAAAATTTTAAAATAATTTTACTAAACCCACTAAACCTGCTTGATTAGAACTAGACTAAACCTGAAAATAACCGAACTTGAAAAAACCCAAACCCAAAAAAAAACTCGAACTCGAAATGGCCCAAATCCAAAGACAACCCAAACCGAACTCGCCCGAATCGGCCCGTTTGCCACATTAAAGGGGATAGCAGCAACTTCAACAGAACACAATCATATTCTGCCTGCACAGCCATGCTCTACAGCATCATGCTCTCTCTGCCTCTCCTCCAGCCACGCTA
The DNA here is from genome assembly GCA_031772115.1 of Heritiera littoralis. Taxonomy (NCBI): domain Eukaryota; kingdom Viridiplantae; phylum Streptophyta; class Magnoliopsida; order Malvales; family Malvaceae; genus Heritiera; species Heritiera littoralis. Next base: position 1,791,130 of record JAPDPK010000002.1, read on the forward strand.
GCAGCACATGAGTGGAGCAGAATAAGCCAAAACAAGGCAGTTGCGCAAGGAGAAGATTAAGGCAAAAAGAAGAACAGGGGATTGAACCAGCAGCTACCCTTAAACTATTAACATTGAAGTAGCTTGGAGTAGAAAAGAATGCAAAACTTTGGGTGGATTTGTTATCTAACCCATCTCTAAACTAGAATGAACTAGAATGTTGTCAACTTTTATAGAACAGCCTTCCAAACAGCCATGGGTTGCTCAACACAGCAAGCAATTTACCAAAACAGAATTGAAAATGAAATTCTATTTAAATAGGGTATACTTTTAAATGAAAAAAACTTTAAAAACTAAAGGAAATGAACTCAGAATTTCTTTAAACCTTTAATAAACTAATCAAATAAAAACAAAAATGTAAAAGACAAAAGGAATATAAAAAAAAAAAATGAAAGAGCTTCAAAGTTTGAAGTGAAACTTGGTGCGAGAAACCTACTTCAAACTTTTTTTATTGTAACTTGATTGACATCTAATATATGCCTAAGCTAAAGAAAGATGCAAGATAAAGAAGAAAGGAATAAAGCTAGAACAAGGAGACACATGTATATACTATAAATATGTCAAAGAGAAAACAATGATGGAAAAATAAAAACGAAGCTGAAAGCTTTTGAAATTAAACTTTCACACACTATGTTAATGTTGTTCACAATACCACGTATGAAGACAGTAAAAATACAGCAAAGACATAAAGTTAATAAGAGTTAAAAACATGAAGCTAAAAACAAGAAAACAGGGAAAAAGAATTGGGAAGTAAGGGAAGTTTTCAAGCTGTCACTGAGCTCTCACTGAGCTCCCTTCTTTCCTTAAAAGTAAGAAAGACTTCCCTTTTGAGGTGTGCGTACTACCTCCAACCTCTTCCAACAAATCAAGGTGGTGGCTGCCTTCCTTCTTTCTCAATAGAAAATAGGGTGCCTTGTTTCTCCAATTTTAGCACTTGTCTTACCCCAAGATAACACTAAGTTAACCTCGTCCAACTTGAGTTCACATTAATGGGAACTCTGTATAACCCTCTAAGTCAAAGTTTAAACACAGTAGCTCTAAAGACCTCTCTTGGTCACGGTTTTGGTCATGCTTGGAGAATCGATAAGTTAAAGGTATGGCTTAGGTTTTTAGGTTTAACATGGGTAGTGGTTTTCATGTGGGGCTTAATGTGATAATTCACACATAATATGACCTAGCATCTCAAGTCTAAAGACTAGTTACACTATTGACATATGCGAGTATATTCTATAAACACTTGAGTGATACTACCAAATGGAGCTCTCATAACGGGTCATGTTCGGTAAACTTATTATCTAATAAGCACCCATATGCTATCCTCAAATATTCCTATATTTCAACATATGAGATCGATTATGTACTTCACAGGTAAAGAGGCTTGGTATGTACCAATCTTTAAGCACTGTTAATTCCCTATCTTGACAGTATAATGACTATGAACAATTTTGGGAGCAAAGGTTTGATGCATAGGAATATCATAATTGTAATTCATTACAATTCACTTACAAGGCTATTATGTTCTAAGAACATTATCTACATAATTACAATAATCACAATTATTTAAACAACTTATAGATAAAAACAAATCTTAATATTATTATTTAAAAATAAACAATAATAATGTTGGCATGAAAATGTAGGTTTCTTCAAATGGCATTGTCATAACGGCTTAAGTTTTAGAGAAACTTAATAGTTAGACACAAGATCTATGGAGTCGCCACCAACCATTCTTAATCTTGGTGTGATTGGTCACCTATTCAAACTATGGATAAAGCTTAGTCCACGTTTAAAAATTCTAGGGTTTGGGAGTACGGTTACATGTGGGGAAGGAATTAAGCACCGCATAACGCCCATCCTAAAATGGTACCACTTAGTTTTAGGTCATTTGCTAAATTTGCTTATGTTGATCTTTAATCTCGATATAATTAATATTGAAAAATATTTCTAAGTGTCCTCCATTAAGCTGGTGGAACAACTTAAAAAATCTTTCTTACCTCAGGAGTATTCAAGTAGTACTATGTGACTTGCTTGAAGAGGCTCCGTCATCGGATTCATTTTAATATCTTATGAAAAATTCTAACTTTGACTCCTTCTACCCAATTCGTTCTTACTATTCTATTATTTTCTAATATTTATTATTTTTTTATTTATTAATTCTTTATTTTATTTATTTATTTATGGGAAAATGAATATGAATTATTTTTATCAAAAAAATTTCTTTTAGATCTTCCATTAAGCTGGTCAGACCACAAAAAAGAAATTTTCTTACCTAAAGATTTCCAAAGCATTACTTAAGCGTAACTCTACTTGGAATCTTATCATAGGAATAATCAATACTCATATTCAATAACTTTTATTAATTATGTCACCTTATTTTATTATTTCATCAAATTTTATTATTATTTACCATTGTTATTTTATTATTATAGTCAACATGAATTATTAAAATTTTTTATCTTCTTAATTAATTACTTTAACTTTAATAATATTTTTTAGATAAAAATCACTTATTTTATATTCTTAAAAGACGAATAAAAATCTTTTATTATTGGAAATTATCTCTAGGCCATCCATTAAGCTGGTGAGGCCTTGAAAATAATTTTCTCACCTAGAAATTTTCAAGAAAATCACTTAAGCATAATTCTCTCGATATTTAATCGTTGGAGTAATTCATATTCACCTTCATTATAATTTTAATATCTAATTTTATTTATTCCATTTCTTATTATTGTTTCCATTATATTATCATGAATCATTGATATCGTTTCTAATTTTTATATCTAATTATTCTTGTTCTAATTCAATAATAAATCTATTAATTATTCATACTTGAATTTCATAATAAGTTTATTTTATTTAAAAAATGAATATAAATTACTTTTTATTGAAAATCCTATTTAGACCTTTCATTAAGCTGGTGAGGTCTTGAATAAGATTTTCTTACCTAGAAATTTTCAAGAAAATTATTTAAGCGTAATTATCTTGATTTTTTATCATCGGAGTAATCATATTCATTTTTATTATTATTTTAACATCTAAATTTAATTAATTTATTTATTTCCTTCCTTATTTTGTTACTTGCTATTATTTTATTATATTATTACGAATCATTAATATCATTTCTAATTTTATAATTAATTATTTTTATTGTTATTTTATACTAAACTTATTTGTTTAACAACGGATATAGATTACTTGTTTTTGAAAACCCTATTTAGACTCTCAATTGAGTTGGTGAGACCTTGAATAGAATTTTTTTACTTAGAAAATTTCAAGAAAATTAATTAAGCATAATTTCCTTGATATTTCATCATCGGATCAATCTCAATTTATTCTTGTATTATTAAATTTTATATAAAAATTATAACCTAGTTATCATTCCTAATTACTATTAATATAAATTATTTTATTTTATATTATTTTATGTACGTATTCATAAACTCAAAAGCATTGGATCTTTGGCACTATTTAATCTAAATACCAAACCATATAGACATGAGCAAATTATTTCATTAATCAATCTAATAAATTTAATACCTAACTTAATTATGTTCTACAAGTTAATTGAATAAATGAATTTTAATTTAACAAATATAATTAATTAATTTTCCTAACAACCTAGTAATGAGAAACGTACATATATATGATTGAAAAACATGTTAGATATCATTAAAAATATAAAAATACAGCTTTTTCATAATTTAAATAAATAAAATAAGGGATACTTGTGTATGAGCAGTATACCCTTGCAATAGCTGAACTTTCCTTTGCCCGTGCTACTGTGTTCCTTTTATTTTCTTAAATATGCACTTTAATCAAGTAGCCTGAGACAGCAACACACAACAACTTAGTGCAGGCGACGGTGAAACAAGTGCGAGGCAGCAGCGAAAGGCAAGGCAACGGTGTATGATGGTTGCGCGGAGCAGGGACGACGTGGTGCAGTTCTCAACAGTGCAAGGAATGTAGTGGGAAGACAGCGTGGGACTTGGGTGTGATTTGCTGATGATGATAGCAACGGACGACAACTTTGGTTGATGCAGAACGGTGCGGCAAGCAGCGATGACGATGGGAAGCGAGCAGGGATGAACAGCGGTGGTGCCACTTAGGAAAGCGGGACAGAGAGCTTCGACACAGGATCCTTCTTTTTCTTCCCCTTGTCTTTTGCTTTTTTCTGAATTTATGGACTCCCCTCTTTGTTATTTTTGGGAGAATGCTTGAATATTGTGTATCAAATCCCACGATTTAGTGCTGATTTTCGATTATGCATAATCTTAGAGTTGACTTGTTTGATTAAATTTTCAAAACTTTCCCTCAAATTCTTCTTCAAAAATTTTCTGTTGATTTTCCTTCCAACTTGACCTTGGTTTTAATTGCTACGATTATCTTTTAATTTTCAGATTTGATACTCTCCAGATTCACTTTTGCATTGATTTCTCATTTACTTACCAAATTGATATTTCCTTATTTCGGGTGAGTAGAAGTTTGTGTCTTCTAAGAGAATTTTTAATTTTTTTTATTATTATTTTTTTATAATTTTTTTCTTTCATCATTCTATACTATTAAAATCTAAACTAACAAATAAATAGATAATAATAATAATAATAACAACAAGAAAAAGGTAATAAAAATAAATAAAATAAAGAATAAAGAATAATGAAAGAGGAAAATGAAAAGGAAACGAAAATCAAAATAATATCAAAATCAAAATAGATTCATCACTTATCATCAATTTTAAGGAAACACACCGAGTGAACCTAGAGCCCACAATTTCAAACTAATTAGACCCGAACAAAAATTGGTGTCTATAAGCATTATGATAACCACAATTTCCTTAAACGTTATGTAAGCTACGTGATGCTTGATGTGTATTCAATAAACAAATAATAACATTCAAATCTTTATGTAGGGATGCAAGTGTGATAGCTAGGAATTTTCCAAAAATTATAATCAATTTAATATGAAATTATAAGTATGCGATTATTGAGAACTTTCGAGGATTATGAAAATTGTAACAGTGAAGAATGAAAGATGGAGACTGACTTGCTTGAGTTAAATAGAATTATGGGGATTTATTATATATAAAAAAAGATTTAAGAGTTTATTCATTAGGTATACGAGATAAAGGTACTTGATAGAAAAACAATAGGAAAATAAATGAAATTAAGATATATATATATATATATATATGTATATATATATATAACATATTTATTAATTAATTCAAGAAATTTAAATAGATGTATGTAGATCACACAATATATCAATTGCGTATATATGAAATATAATTCAAATAACACATATACACACACAACTACAGTATTTGTACCCACAAACAAAGTAAATGCATGAAATGTGTAAGTGTACATATGTGTATATGTATGTGTGTGTGTATATATATATATTTATATAAAATTAAGCAAGTAAAATGCAAATAAATTAATGAATATGTGTATATAGATATATTTATATGAATATAAATAAGGATATATATATATATATATATATATATATATCTTATAGGTAAATAGGAACATACATACTCATAGGTATATAGAATTATATATATAGGAATAAAGATATATAAATATTTATAATAAATATATAAACAAATGGACGTATAGAGTACATATATATGTATATTATATAATATAAATAAATTTTAAAAAATGGAGTCGGTGGGAGAATTCCCACCAAAACTGATTCTCCTCATTGATTTTTGCCAAAAAGTTAAAGCTCAATCACATCACACCCTCACCTCTCTACTGTCTCTCACCATCTCTCATTCATCACTCAACCTTTCCTCAATGACAAACAAGTAAACAAAGGAAACAACAACAACAACAACAACAACAACAATAATAATAATAAACCAAAGCAAGGGGTCGATGATGAAGTGAGAGCCTAAGAGATTGAAAGACCATGGATTAAGGCTAAGTGAGTAGGGTGCTGGAAGGAGGAACTAGTGCTATTTGGGGGGGGGGGGGGGGGGGGAGGGGAGGGGGTCTAAAACAAAGCCAATCAGGGTGTGATGGTGTTAGAAAGAAGTGCAAAAAAGAAGTATGTTAATGGCTGCTGTTGGGAGCGCGATTCTCGGTTGAAGAGAGGAGAGTGAGGAGAGATGCCACATGAGCTGTAGTAACAAAACTGATTTCAGGAGCTTCACACTTAGTTTCAAGAATAGAAATAGAAGCTTGAAGTTAGAAAATGAAAAGCCGAGAGAAACAAGGCCAGACCCTACTGTGGAGGCTGACGATGGGCTAAACGAAGGCTGGATAAGGGTGATGTTCAAGTGTTTAAATAGAGGAGAGGATGGCCCTTAACAGCGATGTTTTGGGGCTGATTTGGCGTTGAATAGGAGGGCTAAAGGGAGAGTTTAAAGAGGCTGAGTTCTTGAGTTCATTGGCAGTTGTTGGGGGCTAAAGTTGGTTGAAACAAGGGCTCATCTTAGAGCACCAAACAAGGGCAGCAGTAGAGGCTACTGACTTCATTCTTTCGATAAGAAAATAGACCAACAATTAGGGCCGTTAGCCTTCCCTCATTCTCGGTGTAAATAAGAAGGTAGTAAAGCAGCGAAGCCACCGCGAGCAGAGCCCTATTAACGTGAAACAGAGCTGGAATGAGTGAGGGAAGAGGGAGAAGGCTATAGCGATGTAACGATCCGTAGTATACATTAATTATCCTTATACACACAGAGTAAGTTGGTTGGATTATCCGTGATGTCTTTATCACACTCACTTTAACAGTAATACATTATATAAAATGAAATTCTATTTATAGCTGATATCAATATTTACAACAAAATATTATTTACAGTATTTTCCACAAGTTTAACATCCCTTGTACATCATTATACAAAATGTAGTACTATACATAACAAGTCTGAATATATAAAAGAAATAAAATATACCTCCAGGATCCACTCACTGCTGTTTCAGGGTACTATAAGAGCAGCCAAAATCCGTGGAACGGTATGTCAACATGTCGTTGTAGATAATCTGTGGAGTAGAAAAATAAGGAGTGACCTAATGTGCTCAGTAAGAGAATTGTATGTAAGACTGATACTATGAAATCTATATGCTTAAAAATATTTAATTCTTAATAGTGCACTAAGGTATAAATTAGGAAGGATACTATAGTCGGCTAGGAAACCGGATGGAGTATGAGAGGTACTTTGAAGTACCTGTCATGTCTCAGTCCCTAGAAACGACTATAGAAAGTAATCAATTAAAGATGACATATGTAATCAGTTTAAATCACTTAAAAACAATTCATGCGTTTTGCAATATATATAAAACAATATATAAACACTTTAATTAAAAACACTTCAATAAACAATTCAGTATAGAAATTCAATAAATAGTACAGTAACAGTTTACAGTTGATATTTAAAACATTCATTTCAGTACCAGTAACATTTTTAGTTCAATAAATAGCACAGTACAGAGGAAACCAGGTAAACACCCAATGAATATCATGCTATAACAATATCCCAAGAAGGGAGAAACAATAACAGTACGACATATTGCCATAATCACAGTGGTCTATAGTGTACACTTGCCAGGTGATAACTTGTGATAACTGCAAATTTTCCATTTATTGGAAATTATAAATATTGGAGAAAATAAATAAGAGGAAATAAAATTTGCGAGAACGGGATATTGGTGAAAATCCCGAGAATTAAGGAAGTGAAAGAATCGAAAAAATTGTTGTAAAGGAAATTAAAGTGGAAGTGAAAATAAAAATAATAGAGAGAGGAAAAGAATTAAATTGGATAAATTAAAATCCAAATTAAATAAGGAAAACGAGAAATGAAAATAAAATATGTTTATATAATTTCAAATTTTATATAAGTGTATTTTATACAAATACGTATGTATTTAAAATACTATATGGTATATTTTAATATACGTTGGTGTATATATATATAAACTATTTCATGAATTTAATTAATACATAATATATATATATAAACATAATATTTTATGTATATATAAATATATATATACATACATATATAGAAAATGTAAATGTTATTTTATATTAAAGTTTATAGGTATATATATATATATATATATATATATATATATATATATATATATTCTATTATAACATTTATATAATTCTATATATATAAATGTTATTTATTCTAAAGTATATAAATATAAATATAAATATATATTAGATATATATATATATTTTGTAATCTACAATATATGTAATCTATATATAATATATATTGTATTACAATATATATGAAATAATATTATATGTGTAATATATGGTAAATATTATGTGTATAAATTATATGATATAGTATATAGTATATAGTATATAGTAAAACATATACTAAATATAGAAAGAGTAAATAAACCAAAAAGGGAAAGAAAACAGAAAATAGAAGGAAGGATCGGGGGAAGGAATCCCGACCCTCCCAGCCGCAACCATCGGCGGCGAAGCCGCCACTGCCGGCGAGGGAGGAAGGAGAAGGAGACGCCACCGGCTAGAGAGAGGGAAGACGCTGTCGGCGACGTGAAGAGAGAAACAGAAATCCGACGGAAAGATCGGGAAGAAAAAAAGAAGGGAGATCAGCGGTGCCGGCCGATCCGGGCACCGCCACCGCCACCAACGCCACCGGCAAGGACCAACAAAGGTGAAGGAGACCACCGGCGGTGAAGGAAACGGCGGAGGAAGGAAGAAAAGGAGGAGAAAGAGGCCGAAACCCACGGACTCAGATCCGGCGCCGTCGCCGGCAATGGGGAGAAACGGAGACCAGATCTGGCGTCTCCGCAACTCCGGAAAGCTGAGGGAGGCGTGAACCGGCGGAAAGGACGACCGCCGGCGACCGAACTGGCCGAACCGGCGGGATGAAGCACAAACCGGTCTGAACCGGTCCGGCCAGAGAAAGGAGAAAAAGAAAAGAAAAAGGAAAAAGAAAAAGAAAAAGAAAAAAAGAAAAAGAAAAGAAAGAAAGAAAAGAAAAAGAGGAAAAAGGAAGAAAAAGGAAGAAAAAGAGGAAAAAGGAAAATTTCGGGAATTCGGAAAATTCCCGGAAATTCGACAACCCGGGATTTTACAAATTCGGTAAGAAATTTCCCGAGAATTTAATTTCAGAAAAAATTAAATAAATTATGAAAAATTCTAAAAATTAGAATTTTAATTCCAGAAATTATTTTCAGCAATCGAGATAAGGAATCGGGAGAAATGGAGTGCGGGCGCGATCGATAAGCGGAATTCACCGACCCGGAAAAAGGTAAGGGATGCATGTGCAGCACTGTAAGGATACTCAGTCTGCATAATTTAATTTAAAATATTTTATGCAATTATTTTATGAAAATTATTATGATGCATGATTTGCTGAAAATAAGTTGGGAAGAAGTACTGGCTGAAAGATTTTAAACTGTATTTTCCGTGCAGGAGGTTAGTGAATCGGCAGCCGTTATGCTGCCGAAAATTTTAGAAAAACTTTATAAAATCATATTAAATGATTTATTTCTGAATTTCGATAGTAAATCACGAGACATGAGGAAATTTCTAAATTTCATAAAATATGAATATAATGAGATGGAACTTTAGAATATTCATGTATTCGAGAATGGTGATAATGAAATCACCGAAAATTCTCGAAATAGATAAATTACACGAATTACGAGACGAAAGATGAAGTGAAACATAGTGAATATTTTTATGGATATTTTTATCAATATTCACTAAAGGATTATAACCCTTATGGTTTTAAATCATGGAATTATATAATTGTATAAATTCCATAAGGTGTATTTTCCGATGAAAAATACGGTTTTGAGACTGGTTGGTATTCTTATCATGCTGATACATGATATGTGACATGTTTAGTCCCGGTCGACACCTGATTTGTGATCCACCGAGGACAATATAGATTATGGTCATAGATTTGACCGGTTTAGTCCTTTACCCTCCATGGTTTATAGTACGACAAAATTAACGTCTATATTAAAATCCATAAATGATAGGTGACATGTTAAAAAGGGAAATATTTTACATGACATGGAATATGTCAAACGGAAAAGGCCATACCGAGCAGAGACTCGATGATTGAACCGTAGGAGCCACCTCTAGAGTCCTTCGGGAACTAAGTGCTACACGTGTTCCGATATTTCAGTACAGGCCATACCGAGCAGAGACTCGATGATTGAACAGTGGGAGCCACCTCTAGAGTCCTTCGTGAACTAAGTGCTACACGTGTTCCGATGTTTCAGTACAGGCCATACCGAGCAGAGACTCGATGATTGAACAGTGGGAGCCACCTCTAGAGTCCTTCGGGAACTAAGTGCTACACGTGTTCCGATATTTCAGTACAGGCCATACCGAGCAGAGACTCGATGATTGAACCGTGGGAGCCACCTCTAGAGTCCTTCGGGAACTAAGTGCTACACGTGTTCCGATGTTTCAGTACAGGCCATACCGAGCAGAGACTCGATGATTGAACAGTGGGAGCCACCTCTAGAGTCCTTCGGGAACTAAGTGCTACACGTGTTTCGATGTTTCAGTACAGGCCATACCGAGCAGAGACTCGATGATTGAACCCTGGGAGCCACCTCTAGAGTCCTTCGGGAACTAAGTGCTACACGTGTTCCGATGTTTCAGTACAGGCCATACCGAGTAGAGACTCGATGATTGAACCGTGAGAGCCACCTCTAGAGTCCTTCGGGAACTAAGTGCTACACGTGTTCCGATGTTACATGAGAAATCGTAGGATATTGTGACGATAAGTAAGTGATTGTGATTCGTGAATGCGACAAAAATCGAAGGATTAAATAGATCTTAGGTATATGACACATGATGTATATGGTTATTGGATGATGTCTATATATGCCATTTGAACATGTGCTACTTGAATGTTTGTTTCTTTCGATTATTGAGTTATGTCTATATATGCCATGTGAATATGTGCTGCTTGAATGTTTGTTTCTTTCGATTATCGAGTTATGTCTATATATGTCATTTGAACATGTGCTACTTGAATGTTCGTTTCTTTTGATTATTGAGTTATGTGTATATATGCCATTGAACATGTACTACTTGAATGTTTGTATTTCCACACATAATTATACTTTTAATAAGAACGATGCCTTGTGTAACTAAGGATGAAAAGTAAGCATGAGTAAGTTATGACATGTGTGCACTTACGAAATGGTAATAAACCTTAGTATAATCCATACATGCTAATTTACAATAACTCAAGCATGTATGATACGAATATTAATTATTTTATTTAAATACTCTATTACGCATAAGCATATATATATGAAAAGAATATGAAAAAGATTATGAAAGATTGAAAATGATTTATTAATTCAAAACGAAATGAAAAATTTCTCTCTACAGTTGCTTCTAGGTTCCGTAACAAGTATGGTATTCTAAAATACCTACCTTACTCCATTCGGATTCCTAGCCGACTGTAGTATCTTTCCTACATGCGAGCCTAGAGCCCATAGGAAAAATGAAAAAGATTTTCAGCATGTAAGAAGCTGAGTATCAAGTGAGGCATATAATTCTCTTACTGAGCCGTGGTTTTGCTCACCCCTTAATTTTCAACATCTCAGGTTTTGATGAATGTGAGATCAGTGGATTGTGGATCCTGGCTATACACGAAGAACAATGTGTTAGACCGACTGATTATTTGAGGTATGATTATTTATTCTCTGTATTTAGACACGTCAACAGTACTACTTATCTGATTTGTTACGATAGGGGATGTGTATAATATAAACAATATTATGTAAAATTTATTAACAGTCAGTACAAGTGAAGTATCGCAGACAGCCCAACCGGTTAAGTTGTGTATAAGAAGGGTAAAAATGTGGTCATGGGTCGTGACAGATTTAATGGTATCAGAGCATTGGTTGGCCTGATGTCTATGGATACTTTGGAAAGAAAAGAGTTAAACATCCCCTGTAGTACTGTGTCGTCTGAATACATAGAGAAAATAAATGATTGTAAATGGGGTAAAATGATTTAAAGGGAGTGAGAAAGTATAAACTGAGAATGTTAAAGAAGAAAATAGGCTCAGAAATTACCGAAAAATTGGTGATTCTTCTAATCTATAAGAAGGCCTGTTCGGTAAGGAACAGAAATGGACTCGGTGAGGGCCCCACCAGTACTTTTCTGTCCGAACCGAACTGAGACCTGAAAGTGATGGTATAAAATAAGGGAATAAAATATCATCATTAAATAGACTTTAAGATCACCGATTGAGGGTAATTTGAAGAGAGAGAAAATTTTTAGCTAAAAATGACCAAAATACCCCTACCCCCAAAATTTTATCGGGAGTCAAAATAGATCACCAGAAGTTGGAATTGATCGATTTGACAGAGAAATTAATGATATAAAGCTGAATTACAAGTAAATTAATCCCATTGTGGATTTTAGTGAACTTCTCTGTCGAAAATCGAATGAGATCTAACTTGCTGTTATAAGTATCAGAAAGGATACTATCAACACATAGATGATCAGTTCATTGATTTGAATGTATATTGAGGAGATAGAAATAAATGTCGAAATGACGAAAATGCCCCTATATTGGGCGATGTCGGAATAGTGATAAAACCGAGCTGAATTGGAATCCATTGATAGTAATGGAATTATTAATGGCATAGAAGATGTCATATGAATCTAACGATCCCTATTACTGATTCCACTAACACTTAGATTACGGACGCGAAAGAAAAACCCCGAGTGGACTGTGGGCCATAGGGGATAACAGTATGGTTGAGTGAGGCGGCCAGGGCTCCCCCCACGAGTGGACTTTGGGCCATAGTGGTAAATCCTGGGCTTCACAATAAAACAATCCGTGAGGGACTAAGTGCCACGTCTGTGTGACGGGGGCCACCTCTAGAGCTCAGAGCGGACAGCACGGATGAGTGGTGCGGCTCGGGCCCCTCCGGCTTGAGACCGGCAAATCCGAGGCATCACAATAAAACGTGTACAGGCGGACGGTGAACGAGCCGGGGCCTTATATGATGCGATCCAAAGAGTGTAGTGGAATGTCATCAAATGTTTGGCCCGGTTATTGACTGAAAGGGTCGAAAATTAAGAGTGTATTGAACGGGATCGTTAAATACTATGAAAAGTGAAATGATTACAAGAATTGACTGATGAGGTGAAAAGTACAGATAATGAAATACATACTGGTGTGATTACTTATGGTTCTGTACGTTTTCATTTCTTTGAGGTATCAAACAGATAATCGTACATAGAACCGACGTATCTTGGAATATGTGCTACAGAATGAGGTACTGTTTGGAGTACTGTGAATTAGAGGATAATTATAAGAACAGTCAAGTGATAAAAAGAAGATGACCGCTAACCTAAGTTCTTCAGGACCCTTGAGACAGAACTGTGATGGGCGACCCAATGATGGGCGACCCATAGTGGATCATGTGTCGTGAGATATAGGCAAACTATCTCATCGCCGACTCACTAGTAAGGATAAACCTGAGGCGAAAGGATCGCCTAGGGGATGCTCGTCAATGGTCGATATGAACGGGCGAGGCCCTTATAAGTATCCCAACGGTAACACGAGTGTAAGGAACTAGGTACGTAAGGGGTGCCAAGGTTCAAACCTCGTGGAGAATATACTCAAGGGAACTAAGCCTGAATTCAGTAAATGGAAATGGTTTTAAAGTGAATAACTGAATTGAAACAAGTAGCTGTAAAGTGTGTTGATAACCATTGTACTTGATACAGCTTACCAGAATGAGATTCGTAACGCTGTGAAGTATGACTATGTAATGAAATCAAGGTAGAGTATTTATCAAAATGATTTGAATATGGAATGTCTCTGCCTTGAAACTACACTGTGAAATGATGGGAAACAATGATGAAGGTCCAAAATGATAAAAGAAGTGTGGTTAAAGAAACTGTCGGTTGAGAATTCCAATAAATTCCAAAGTAACATAGATTGAGAAATCAGGTTAATGTTGATTCGATCGTGGATATGAAATTTATTCTTAAGCTTGTATCGAAGAATATAGAAGAAATCCGACAAGCTTAAGAAAATAATTTTTGGAAAATATTACGGATGATGAAATTCACAAGTATCGATGTAAAGAAAGGAAATACAAATGATATGATTTGAGGATGAATTAAATGATGTATTAAAATTTTTGGTTATACACTAAAATTCTTATGAAGAACAAATAAATATTATATGGAAGTGATGCCTTAAATATGATTCAATTGGAGATGTATAAGGAGCTTATAAGAGCAATCCTTGTAAAAGGCATAATCAGATAAAAAGTTAAAGAACGATGGTCACAAGATGATAAGAAAGGTACGATTAAAGAAAGTATCAGATTTGATTTCCGATAAAACTTCCAAAGTTATATAAATTAGAGGAATCAAGATAACACTGATTTGATTTTAAATATGAAGTTAAATTCTAAGCTTATATCGGAGGATGTAGAAAGAATCCGAAAAGTTAAAGAAAATAATTCTGAAAATTGTGTGGATAATGAAATTCACGTGTAAAGGTCTGAATGACGAAAATACAGATAATGAAAAATTGAGAATAAAGGAGTTATCTGTATAGGTGTAAATGAGAGAAATGCAAATGATGTTGAGTTGTTGACAAATCAAAAAGGATATATTAAATTTCTATCATTGATGAAGTTCTGGTGAAGAACAAGTATTAATCTACGTGAAAATAGACGCTTTATTGATCTGATTAGAGATACGTGAGGAGTAAATAAGACTAGCTGCTGTATAAAGCGTCCTTAGATAAAAGATTGAAGGTTGGTGTCCATAAGAAGATGATTTGAACTCGAAGTGAATTTTACGAGTTCCGATTGAAGTTATAAGGGTAATGAGTTGCCTTGTAAAGTAGATAAGCCTAAAGAATGAGGCATCCTTACATGAGTAAAATTGATGAAATACTGATAGAGTCTAAAGTATAAATGGAACATGAGCAGCATTGTGATATAATCCTTAAACTCTTAAAGGATGTGGAATTGTGCTAAGATTAACAACTAAGAAATTTGGCTAGACAGTATCTCCTCTTGAAATATATGATTTTGAGACGACAGGATGACAGTGAACCTGTCTATGATATAAAGATAATGATTGAGATACGAAAGTAATGAGTCTAGCTAAATACTATTGTCAGCCTATAAAAGAGTGATGAGACTGGCTGCTCTATAGACGAGATCTAATTAAAGAAATTAAAGTCGGCAGATGGCTAGTGTAAAGAAAAAGATGGTACGCAAGATTCTAAAAGATCTTCGCTGTATAGTACCATACCAATCGAGAAAACCGACAAAAAGGAATGAGAGTAAAAATATGAAAACGAAAATGAAAGTGAGATAAGGAAATAAATTGCATGACGAGAAGGGAACATTAATATAAAACAGTTCCCGCAGTTAAGACTGAAAGCGAAGGGTGTTGGTTATCACATAACTGTGGCAAGATGTAAAATCAAAGCCAGAACTGATAAGTGAAAGTAATGATACTCCAAGGAGTAAGATAATTGATATGTTTACTGCCAGTAAAATGTTTGTACACATAACCACCTCGAAATGATAGAGATGGTGGAATTGTATAGATAATGTGATGCTTAAATGGATAATCCGAGGATTCAATCACAGAATCTAAATTATGAAAAGAGTATATTCTCAGGTATATTCTAAAATTTAAGTGATATTGAATATACCATAAGAGTAAGAGATGTAATGACCATACTACATGAAAAGAGACATGGAGAGAAAATGATTGTCTTATGATTTATTTCTGTAAGAGATGATTAACAGTAAAATTTGCAATGATATGTAGCCTTGATGGAATAAGTGTGAAAATGAATATTGTGGACAATAAAGAGTCCAAAAGAGAAATAATGATATGGAAGTGATTAAAGACTGATGATCTAAATAGAATCACTTTCCATTATCAGACATCTAGATTCTCTAGTGCCTTAGTCGAAGTATAAGTGTTAAACGGTGTGAATGTGTATGTACAGTTCCAGTGAGCCTTACATGTGATGGGAGTCTCTGTGTTGCCATATGCTAATGAGAGATAGCAAAAGGCTTTGAGATCCCAAGTGCATTGATAGCACCGCTCCATACTGATATATATTTATATATATGAGCGTGAGATGTAAACGCTCCACGATATTGAGAGAGCGTGTGCATGAGATGTGAAAGCTACTGGGACACTTACATATAATTGATTGACACGAGTACATGATAGTACCAAATTATGTCGACTCGGCACTAAGTGAGAAGAATGAATGATGAACAGCATAAATCAGCTGTAATATTAAAATATTATGTATGGCTCTTATATGAAAAGAGTAAAAGTGAATAACTTCCGATTTGAGAAATGAACTTACAGGAGTATAGACATATATGATGAAAAACAGCATGTAGTGGTCTAAAGTATTGTTGATGTTGAAAGTGTGCTAGCAGTTTTATTTGGAGGATGAACTAAAAGTCAGAAGCCATAAGTATACGGCATGTACCACCTTTGGACTTAAGTTAAATTCGGAGGACCGAATTTCTTAAGGTGGGGAGGATGTGATAACTGCAAATTTTTCATTTATTGGAAATTATAAATATTGGAGAAAATAAATAAGAGGAAATAAAATTTGCGAGAACGGGATATTGGTGAAAATCCCGAGAATTAAGGAAGTGAGAATCGAAAAAATTGTTGTAAAGGAAATTAAAGTGGAAGTGAAAATAAAAATAATAGAGAGAGGAAAAGAATTAAATTGGATAAATTAAAATCCAAATTAAATAAGGAAAACGAGAAATGAAAATAAAATATGTTTATATAATTTCAAATTTTATATAAGTGTATTTTATACAAATACGTATGTATTTAAAATACTATATGGTATATTTTAATATACGTTGGTGTATATATATAAACTATTTCATGAATTTAATTAATACATATATATATATATAAACATAATATTTTATGTATATATAAATATATATATACATACATATATAGAAAATGTAAATGTTATTTTATATTAAAGTTTATAGGTATATATATATAAATATATATATTCTATTATAACATTTATATAATTCTATATATATAAATGTTATTTATTCTAAAGTATATAAATATAAATATAAATATATATTAGATATATATATATATATTTTGTAATCTACAATATATGTAATCTATATATAATATATATTGTATTACAATATATATGAAATAATATTATATGTGTAATATATGGTAAATATTATGTGTATAAATTATATGATATAGTATATAGTATATAGTATATAGTAAAACATATACTAAATATAGAAAGAGTAAATAAACCAAAAAGGGAAAGAAAACAGAAAATAGAAGGAAGGATCGGGGGAAGGAATCCCGACCCTCCCAGCCGCAACCATCGGCGGCGAAGCCGCCACTGCCGGCGAGGGAGGAAGGAGAAGGAGACGCCACCGGCTAGAGAGAGGGAAGACGCTGTCGGCGACGTGAAGAGAGAAACAGAAATCCGACGGAAAGATCGGGAAGAAAAAAAGAAGGGAGATCGGCGGTGCCGGCCGATCCGGGCACCGCCACCGCCACCAACGCCACCGGCAAGGACCAACAAAGGTGAAGGAGACCACCGGCGGTGAAGGAAACGGCGGAGGAAGGAAGAAACAGAGGAGAAAGAGGCCGAAACCCACGGACTCAGATCCGGCGCCGTCGCCGGCAATGGGGAGAAACGGAGACCAGATCTGGCGTCTCCGCAACTCCGGCAAGCTGAGGGAGGCGTGAACCGGCGGAAAGGACGACCGTCGGCGACCGAACCGGCCGAACCGGCGGGATGAGGCACAAACCGGTCTGAACCGGTCCGGCCAGAGAAAGGAGAAAAAGAAAAAAGAAAAGAAAAAGGAAAAAGAAAAAGAAAAAGAAAAAAAGAAAAAGAAAAGAAAGAAAGAAAAGAAAAAGAGGAAAAAGGAAGAAAAAGGAAGAAAAAGAGGAAAAAGGAAAATTTCGGGAATTCGGAAAATTCCCGGAAATTCGACAACCCGGGATTTTATAAATTCGGTAAGAAATTTCCCGAGAATTTAATTTCAGAAAAAATTAAATAAATTATGAAAAATTCTAAAAATTAGAATTTTAATTCCAGAAATTATTTTCAGCAATCGAGATAAGGAATCGGGAGAAATGGAGTGCGGGCGCGATCGATAAGCGGAATTCGCCGACCCGGAAAAAGGTAAGGGATGCATGTGCAGCACTGTAAGGATACTCAGTCTGCATAATTTAATTTAAAATATTTTATGCAATTATTTTATGAAAATTATTATGATGCATGATTTGCTGAAAATAAGTTGGGAAGAAGTACTGGCTGAAAGATTTTAAACTGTATTTTCCGTGCAGGAGGTTAGTGAATCGGCAGCCGTTATGCTGCCGAAAATTTTAGAAAAACTTTATAAAATCATATTAAATGATTTATTTCCGAATTTCGATAGTAAATCACGAGACATGAGGAAATTTCTAAATTTCATAAAATATGAATATAATGAGATGGAACTTTAGAATATTCATGTATTCGAGAATGGTGATAATGAAATCACCGAAAATTCTCGAAATAGATAAATTACACGAATTACGAGACGAAAGATGAAGTGAAACATAGTGAATATTTTTATGGATATTTTTATCAATATTCACTAAAGGATTATAACCCTTATGGTTTTAAATCATGGAATTATATAATTGTATAAATTCCATAAGGTGTATTTTCCGATGAAAAATACGGTTTTGAGACTGGTTGGTATTCTTATCATGCTGATACATGATATGTGACATGTTTAGTCCCGGTCGACACCTGATCTGTGATCCACCGAGGACAATATAGATTATGGTCATAGATTTGACCGGTTTAGTCCTTTACCCTCCGTGGTTTATAGTACGACAAAATTAACGTCTATATTAAAATCCATAAATGATAGGTGACATGTTAAAAAGGGAAATATTTTACATGACATGGAATATGTCAAACGGAAAAGGCCATACCGAGCAGAGACTCGATGATTGAACCGTGGGAGCCACCTCTAGAGTCCTTCGGGAACTAAGTGCTACACGTGTTCCGATATTTCAGTACAGGCCATACCGAGCAGAGACTCGATGATTGAACAGTGGGAGCCACCTCTAGAGTCCTTCGGGAACTAAGTGCTACACGTGTTCCGATGTTTCAGTACAGGCCATACCGAGCAGAGACTCGATGATTGAACAGTGGGAGCCACCTCTAGAGTCCTTCGGGAACTAAGTGCTACACGTGTTCCGATATTTCAGTACAGGCCATACCGAGCAGAGACTCGATGATTGAACCGTGGGAGCCACCTCTAGAGTCCTTCGGGAACTAAGTGCTACACGTGTTCCGATGTTTCAGTACAGGCCATACCGAGCAGAGACTCGATGATTGAACAGTGGGAGCCACCTCTAGAGTCCTTCGGGAACTAAGTGCTACACGTGTTCCGATGTTTCAGTACAGGCCATACCGAGCAGAGACTCGATGATTGAACCGTGGGAGCCACCTCTAGAGTCCTTCGGGAACTAAGTGCTACACATGTTCCGATGTTTCAGTACAGGCCATACCGAGTAGAGACTCGATGATTGAACCGTGGGAGCCACCTCTAGAGTCCTTCGGGAACTAAGTGCTACACGTGTTCCGATGTTACATGAGAAATCGTAGGATATTGTGACGATAAGTAAGTGATTGTGATTCGTGAATGCGACAAAAATCGAAGGATTAAATAGATCTTAGGTATATGACACATGATGTATATGGTTATTGGATGATGTCTATATATGCCATTTGAACATGTGCTACTTGAATGTTTGTTTCTTTCGATTATTGAGTTATGTCTATATATGCCATGTGAATATGTGCTGCTTGAATGTTTGTTTCTTTCGATTATCGAGTTATGTCTATATATGTCATTTGAACATGTGCTACTTGAATGTTCGTTTCTTTTGATTATTGAGTTATGTGTATATATGCCATTGAACATGTACTACTTGAATGTTTGTATTTCCACACATAATTATACTTTTAATAAGAACGATGCCTTGTGTAACTAAGGATGAAAAGTAAGCATGAGTAAGTTATGACATGTGTGCACTTACGAAATGGTAATAAACCTTAGTATAATCCATACATGCTAATTTACAATAACTCAAGCATGTATGATACGAATATTAATTATTTTATTTAAATACTCTATTACGCATAAGCATATATATATGAAAAGAATATGAAAAAGATTATGAAAGATTGAAAATGATTTATTAATTCAAAACGAAATGAAAAATTTCTCTCTACAGTTGCTTCTAGGTTCCGTAACAAGTATGGTATTCTAAAATACCTACCTTACTCCATTCGGATTCCTAGCCGACTGTAGTATCTTTCCTACATGCGAGCCTAGAGCCCATAGGAAAAATGAAAAAGATTTTCAGCATATAGGAAGCTGAGTATCAAGTGAGGCATATAATTCTCTTACTGAGCCGTGGTTTTGCTCACCCCTTAATTTTCAACATCTCAGGTTTTGATGAATGTGAGATCAGTGGATTGTGGATCCTGGCTATACACGAAGAACAATGTGTTAGACCGACTGATTATTTGAGGTATGATTATTTATTCTCTGTATTTAGACACGTCAACAGTACTACTTATCTGATTTGTTACGATAGGGGATGTGTATAATATAAACAATATTATGTAAAATTTATTAACAGTCAGTACAAGTGAAGTATCGCAGACAGCCCAACCGGTTAAGTTGTGTATAAGAAGGGTAAAAATGTGGTCACGGGTCGTGACATAACTGTAGAAGCTGAAGACTTGGCGGGTCTATTAGCAACAATAACACTTGAGCATGATACATGGCCTAAAAGTCTCAAAACAGTTTATATACAGTAGAAACACCATTTATGAAATCAATTTTAATGATAATATCTTTAATCAGTCCATAAATAAATATATGAAAAATTCATAAAATATTCACACGATAGTATTCTTTTCTAAAAAAGTTCTACTTATATGTAGAACAGTTATAAGCATATGTTGGTACCTTCACGTACGTAAAATTCATTAACATGAATATTTAAATATTGTTTTTCAGTAAATAATAAAAATATGCAATTTTAATAAATAACATGATAATCACTTAGAAATTTATTTATTTCTAATATTTAAGAATAGTAAAGATAATTTCATATAATTTCTATAATTTTTGACAGTATAATGACTGTTTCTAACCTAGCCCTCATGCATTGAAAATACAGTTTATAAACCAGCCAATATCCACAATTTCACCAATTTCGAAGCAATTGATTTCCAAATCATTTCATAAATTATTTAAAATCAAAACACGCATTCATAGTATCCTTACAGGTTACATACTCATCCCATACCTGTCGTTTTTCTACCAACTTGTCAATAGCACCACTCGACAATTCTTCGCCCTCGAGCTGCAAAACATTATGCCAATCACCATTATTCACCATAATTCAATTCTAACAAATTTTTCTTCATTTAATTCTACTACATTGTCCACAGTGATCATTGAACCCAATATAATTTACACCGGTGCTAAAACACACTTTGCTTAATTTAACTCCGATTTCAATTCTGACCTCACCAACAGTTTTCTCTTAATTTATACAGTCTCATGACATCTAGAACTCATCAAATCGAGCACAATAACTCCCTCCCATAGCCATGGCTGAATGCTTCAAGTGTGTTAAACATGGAAATTCAACAATTTAATCACTAATTCATGCTTAACCATTAATTTCTACTTCTCTTACACCATTTTCATGCATCAGAACACAAGAATCCATAAGTTCTTCATCATGGCTGAAGCCTTAGGGACACCATTGACGGGGTTTTGATTTAGTCTAACACTAAAATCATACTTAACACACTTGTTTACATCACTAGCTATCATTAAATCATGAAAAACAAGCATGCTTAGTGTTACCTTGGTGTGGCATAAACTTTAGGATTCCTTTCCTCTTGATTTTGTCAATTTTACAATGAGATATGGCTATGGGCTTGTAGAGGATTAAATTTTAGATAGTGTTGTAGAAGAATTTTTTATGTTTTGATGTAGTTTTAATGTTGTTTTTAAGCTTTTTTTTTTTCTCACAAGCTTTATTAATGGAGGTAAGAAGAGAGGTTGAAGATGAAGTGAAGTGGCCGGCCCCCATGGTGTGTAGAACATTTTAGAATATTCACTTAATAGCAAAATGACCAAAGTGCCATTGGTTATGAGAATTTTAGACAATTTTGCCCTTAATCTTACATAATTCTTTGAACTATCCAACTTAGCTCCAAAACATTTTATTTCATCACTAAATATCATTATTGAATATAATTTAATGAATGGATGGGGTTTTATTAAGGTTTGACTGGTCGTAAGGGTGAAATTATGAAAATACCCCGACTGGGCCAATCGCGTAAATTTCTAATTTCACAACCGATTCGATCTATCTATTGACATAGCCTATAACTTATTTACACATAGATTATCATACCTCAGTCAGTAGGTCAAAAGTTAATTTAGCGAAAGTTCAATTGGGCTATGTCCTTAATCGTCATTTTCTAAATTGTTGGCACACTTCCCAAAATAATCTAAATAGAGGATTTTAAGTTCCAAATTCTTACCATAGCCTTATTAGACTCTCCATACAGTATCTGTCCAGTCTCATGTCTATCTAGATACTGTAGAGCCTGTGGGGCCCATCTTACTGTATCTGATCATACCTACGAAATGCACAGGAATTAAATAGTAGTGAGTAGCCCTACATGTATAACAGTATCAGAATACATGGCTCTCACATCCTTCCCACCTTAGCAAATTTGGTCCTCCAAATTTGATCGGACCAATCACTAGAATAGCTTTAGGTATTTCTCTCGCATCAAACTTTCTAATTCCCATGTTGCCTCCTCTTTTGAGTGCTACTACGATAGCACTTTCACTGGTGGAATAGTCTTAGATCGTAGCACCTTCTTTTTTCCATCCAGGATCTTAATCAGTCTCTCCACATAACTCATGTCCTCCCTGATCTCCAACTACTCATACTGAATTACGTGGGATGGATCTGGATGGTACTTCCTCAACATCAATACGTGGAAGACGTTATGCACTCCGGATAGTTCTGGAGCTAGTGCTAACTGATAGGCAACATCTCCCACACGGTCTAAGATCTCGAACAGCCTGATATAGGGAGGACTTAATTTCCCCTTCTTACCAAATCTCATGATGTCCTTCGATGGTGAGACCTTTAGAAAACAGAATCTCCAATTGAGAATTCCAATGGTCAGCGTCTGGTATCCGTATAACTTTTCTGCCTACTCTATGCTGTCTTCAACCTCTCACAGATAATATGTACATCCCAGGAAGCTTGCTCTACCAAGTCGGGAGCTAAAAATTTTCGATCACCCACTTCTTCCCATGCAACAGGTGATCTATATCGTCTGCCATACAAAGACTTATATGGTGCCATGCTGATATTGGACTAATAGCTATTATTATATGCAAACTTTGCTAGTGGTAAGTGATCGTCCCAGGAGCCTTCAAAATCTAGTGCACATGCTCTCAACATATCCTTGAGCATTTGGATGGTGTGCTCGGACTACTAGTCAGTCTACGAATGGAAAACGATACTGAAATTCAATCGAGATCCCATAGCCTCCTGAAATCTCTCCCAAAAATGTGAAGTAAATCAAGAATCCCTGTCAGAAGTGATGCTCACTGGAACACCATGTAGCCTTACTAGAACACCATGTAGCCTTACTATCTCCTAAACATATAAATCGGCTAAGGCATTAAGGAAATCAGTAGATTTGAGCAAACTTCATTAATCGATAAACTATCACCCATATACCATCATGATTCCTCCGGGTTCTTAGCAAACCCATAATAAAGTCAAGAGTGATATGCTCCTACTTCCACATCGGAATCGGTAGAGGCTGTAGCAATCCAACAGGCTTTTGGTGCTCATTCTTCACCTACTGACATGTGAGACATCTTACAACAAACTCTGCGATGTCCTGTTTCATCTTAGGCCACCAGTACACCCTACGCAGATTATGGTACATCTTATTACTGCCTGGATGCAGAGTGCACTTGGATGTATTGGCCTCTGTCAAAATCAGATGCTTCAGCTACTGGAACTCAAGAACACATATTCTGCCTCTGAATGTAACATCCCGAATCTATAGTAAATCACATATTTTACTCTTATTCACACATTTTTACTAGTTGGGTTGTCTGTGATGCTTAACAATCCGTTAATCACTTTAGTAATAATTAGTACTCTTATTCATCGTACCAATATGGAAATATGAATTGTTACGTTATTTCCTTAAGATATATACATTCCCTTCTATTTAAAGTAGTACTGTACGAATTTGCTGAATATATAAAAGAAAATAATATACCTTCGATATCGAATATCTGCTGACTCTAGCAGTTGATAATCTCTGGAAGGTAATTCTCTTAGTCCAAAATCAACAATCTGTGGAGTGGAAAATAAGGGGTGAGCGACAACGTGCTTAGTAAAGGAGTTGTATGCTACTTTATAAAATAAAAACTATATACCACAAAACGTTTATTTTTCCTAACAGCATACCCAGTAGGAAAACAGTGGATATAGTGAACAGTCTTTAATATTTAAATCACTAGCTAAACAGTTTACAATATACTATAGTAAACAGTAAACATGATTCAGTAAATCCTTTCAGTAAATAGAAATCAGTAAGTGGAGACTAGGCATCACCCTACAATTAAATCATGCTATCATTGTTCCCGACGGAACCCAGTAATCGTCCCCACAGGGACACAGCTAGATCTATGGCCATAATCTATAGGTGGTCCTCGGGTACACTTGCCAGGTGACCTCGAGACCTCTGATGACTTGGCGGGTCAATCAGCCATGTGAATAGTAATGCATGAAACTCGGGGCCTAAAGTCTCAAAAATCAATTTATATCTCATAAAGAACCTTTAAGGAATATTTCACATATTTCATCATTTCTTTAAAATGATTGTTTTCCAAAAAGGTATTATATTTTCTGTTTACAAAACACAGTAAAAATAGCTAGTAATTTCACAATTTTTCGTGTGAGAAAAACACAAGTTAAACCGACTCACCCCTTATCAGCTTGCCCATTACGGCTCGCCCATCGCAATGGATTGAACTCGCATGTTTTTGTTCGCCCATGTGGCGAACTAACATCACCTATTATGGCTCTCACATCGAGTTGAATTGGGGGTCGCCCACAAAATATTTCTCTTTAAAAAAAACAAGGGATCGCCCACTGTTGGCTCGCCCAGAATTATATCAAAGGGGTCGCCTATCTTTGGCTCACCTAAATTCAAAACAGTTTATCAAACTAATGCATGTCTCAAACCAAATCATTTCACAATATTTTTATAACATTTTTCTCCATAGGACATGCATTTCACTTCACATACTACTCCCTTACCTGGTCTTACGAATCCTAGCTTCCCGATCACCTTTATCGAATTTCGTCAACTCGGGCTGCAAAATAATTTTACCAAAAATTTTTAATATTCTTATTCTTATTTTTAAGTCAATAATATTCGTAAAATGCAGCCACTAACTTTATGTTATGAGTACAACCAGTATAAATTATACTGGTGCTAAAATTCAACTTGTTCACTTAAACTTCTTTTTCGGTTTTAAGTTCACCAATTCTTTTCTTTTAATTCCTATAATTATTTCTCACCAAAATCTATAATTTTCAGCAAAATTTCCTTGTCCAGTTCTCATGGCCGAATCTCTCAATTGCCATGGTCATTGACTTTTCAATATTTTTTCTTCTATTTCCTTGTTTTCCATTTGGTCTTTTATGGTTCACGTATACTTTCCTTGTCTTCTACTTGCATGAAACCACAATTTTCTTTCATCTTTTCATGCCAACCGAACCTTCCAAAATTTGTCAAATTTTGGATCCTTCATCTTTTCAAATTTCCAAGCTTACTCCTCATTTTATTTATACTCCATACTTTATTTCTTATCATCCTATTAAAATTTCTAACCTATTTCCTTTTGTTCTTCGTCTAACTCAAGACTTTAACTTCTTCCAATGTCATACTTTAACAAGATTTAACTAAGACTAATCCTATAGTCATATTAACTAAGTCATAAAACATGAAATTTTATCCTTAATATAAAGAAGCATAAAATCATGGAAGCTCACCTTGACTAATTGGTGGACTTCAAAACAGAACCAGTTGTTTCTACTTGTTCCTTTTTCCTGTTAGCCTTCTATCTTCTTAATCCTTTGAGGGTTCTCCAAATAGGTAAAGATTTAGTAAGCAAGGATAAGTATCAAAGTCTAATGTTTTTGCTGAATTTTTCTTAGTTGAATATAGGCTGAAACAGAACCGAAAATGGAATCACTTCTGCCTCTCGTAGAACAGCAAGTTGGATGGTGAGGGAGGCAATTTGCTGAGGTCTTTGTTCTTTTATGTCTCCATATATTCAAGACAACTAATAACACTTAATCACCTAGCATGTTATCTATTCTATTTCATCATTCCTTTGTCTTTTCGTGAATTAAAATCTTGTAGAAAAACTGCATCCAACACAGACGGTGGGGAGTTCATTTTCTCCACCCGATTTGACTTATTTTGATGTCTTTGTTTTTATTCTCCATCCAAGAATTTGATCACCTGCTAA
The DNA here is from genome assembly GCA_031772115.1 of Heritiera littoralis. NCBI lineage: Eukaryota > Viridiplantae > Streptophyta > Magnoliopsida > Malvales > Malvaceae > Heritiera > Heritiera littoralis. The sequence continues at coordinate 1,817,874 of JAPDPK010000002.1, forward strand.
GCATTAATTTCTTCTCTTCTCTTAAGTAACATATATTATATTTTATGAGACAAAAATCTGCATTTCACTTACCTTTATTGAGTGAAGCCGTGTGGTACCATCAACAGCAGAAAAAGTGGCGTTGAGGTTCACTTTGGCTGCACAATTGTAGACTTATTTCACTCCTTTTTTTCAAAGCCTCAACCAATGAGCTTTTTGCTATTAAATTTGTTCCCATGTCAACTTTGTTGACTCTTCTTCCTTAAGTATCTCTTATATTGTCTTTATACTATAAAATTCCTAATCTTCTATCCTTAACAAAAAAATGGGAAAGGATGTGTAACAGCAGCAAAAGAAAATCTTCTTTGCATGTTGTCCATATTTTCTTGACTTTTCCTACCACCTTCATACCATTTCAGCCAATAACAATTAATCCCATGTGAAAACATTTAATTTATCATCTTTTAAATATTATTTACATAGAATTTTATCTTGAAAATTCTGCTTTCACACTTCTTTGATGACTAACCGAATATTACCTGCAGTCTAAGTGGCGTGGTTCACCATTTCTTGTTGTACGTTGGTGCTTGTTTTTCTTTCTTTTGAAAATTGCATCTAGTAGTATTTAGTCAATATTCCAAGTACTAGATTTTCTCTCCATTTAAGTCTCATTTGTTTGTATTTTTATACTATTAGAACTACACTTCAATAGTCTTTAAGTGAGTTCAGCCGAACTCCACTATAGCAACAAGAAGCACGGAGTAACAAAAAGGATTTCTTGGCTGCTCTGTCTTGACCTTACTTTGCCTCTTTTGAGGTTTAATTCAGCCAAGAATATTTTACCATATATCTATTAAATAACTCCCCTTAATCTCTTATTATTCATCAATTATTCTTAAATCAAAAATTTTATCAAACCAATAACAAACTGTGTACAAAAATATAGTGTACAAAGTTATAGAATCGGGTCTCACACTGAACCTCAGTATACCATCGGTGCCAGTCCCATAATCCAACTGTACATTCATTTGGACCTGACTGGTAACCTCTATGCAATAAGTATCACTCCTCTGAGCATCCCTGATTCTATCCATCAAGTCTGGCTCAATTCGGAAACTAGTTGTAGACCCATATCTCTCAGAGGAAATCACATTCAAATTGAGGCTCGAGAACTGCTCTAATAGATCATACTCCTAGACCATCATGTACGATACCATATCCATGTTCTTTCTACTTAAAGCATCTGCCACCACGTTCGCTTTCCCAAGGTGGTATAGGATCTCGTAGTCGTAATCCTTTAACAGCTCCATCCATCTACGCTATCTCATATTCAACTCCCCCTGTGACAATAAGTATTTGAGACTCTTATGGTTTGTATATACCTGAAAGTTTTCTCCATAGAGATAGTGCTGTCATATCTTCAATGCAAACACCACGACAGCTAATTCAATCATGTGTCGGATAATTCTTCTCATGCTCTTTTAGCTGTCAAGATCCATAAGCAATCACCCTACCATTATGTATGAGAACACATCTCAATCCCAATGCAGAAGCATCACAGTAGACCAAGAAACCTCCGGATCCGCTAGGAAGGACAAGAATAAGAGTAGTGGTCAATCTCCTTTTCAACTCTTGGAACTACGCTCACACGCATCTGTCCACTAGAACGTAACATCCATACGTGTGAGGCGTGTCAGTAAAGCAGCTAGTCTCGAGAACCCCTCGACAAACCGATGATAGTATTCGGCTAGACCCAAGAAACTTCGTATCTCTGTCACGGTCTTAGGCCTCTCCCACTACACAATGGCCTTTACCTTAGACGGATCTACAGACACCCTGTCTTTAGACATAACATGTCCCAGAAAAGTGATATGATCTAGCCAGAACTCACACTTACTGAACTTAGCATAGAGCTTCTAGTTTTTGAGGGTTTGCAGGACTATGTAGAGATGTTGCTCGTGCTCCTCTGGTGACTTGGAATATACCAAAATATCATCAATAAACACTGTCACGAACTTATCTAAGTATGGCTTAAATACCTCATTCATCAGGCTCATGAAAGCTATATGGGCATTAGTCAATCCAAAAGGCATTGCTAAGAACTCATAATGGCCGTATCGAGTCCTAAATGCCGTCTTAGGGACATTAGCTTCTCGGATCTTCAACTGATGATATCCTGATTGGAGATTAATCTTCGAAAACACCTGCACACCCGTGAGCTGATCAAATAGATTATCAATCTTAGGTAAGGGATATTTATTCTTGATGGTAACTATATTAAGCAACCATTAGTCTATACACAACTGTAGCTACCATCCTTCTTTTCGACGAATAACACTGGTGCACCCCACGGAAACACATTGGGGAGAATGAAGCCCTTATCAAATAATTCCTGAAGCTGCTTCTTAAGCTCCTCCAATTCCACTAATGCCATTCGATATGGGAATTGAGAAATGGGCTCCGTATCGGGTAACAAGTCAATGGTAAACTCGATCTCCCGATCTAGTGGTAACACTAGTAAATCATCCGAAAACATGTCGGGGAAATCCCTAACCATAGGAATCTCGAGCAACTCTGGATGTTTCTTTTCTACGTCCTCCACATAAGCAATGTAACCTTCAATCACATCACACATAACACTCAAATAGTTTAGTAACAACATTTTACTTTCATTACTTATCTATAAAATAATAACAATCTAAACTAACATAGTTCGCAGCTAACTAATCCATCCTAAGATTACATCAAAATCATACATGTTCAACAAAATTAGGTTAGCTGTCATTTCCTTCTCTCCTACTGTCACTTTACAATTTCTATACACAACATCAGTCATATGTGATTCTTTAAAGGGCATATTTATTTGTAAGGTATACCCTAAATGTTCAGGTTCTACTGGTATCTTACTAGCACATATAGGTAAAACAAACGAATGTGTAGAACTAGGATCAAATAAAGCAAGTACTGAAATATCGAAAATATAAATCTTACCCTTAATAACATCAGTAGAAGCATTAGCAGCCTCCTGATCCAATGCGAACAATCAACCCTGTGTCACGTCCTTCTTACCCTTCTCTACTGCTACCGCTCGTCTCGGCTGTGATGGTGTTGCATTCTCTGACTCACTCAGTACTGGGGCTGCTGGACGTGGAATTGTAGCTGGAACAATGGAAGTAGCTGCCTCTCTCAACATTGGGCAATCTTTAACCAAGTGCCCCATCTGTCCACATCTGAAACAAGCCCTAGTAAGCATGTAACAAGGCCGAGTACCGTGTGACCTCCCACAATGTACACACCTTGTAATGGTACTCCTCTGAGTAGTGCTGGGGCTAGTAGTAGGGCAGTAGCAGTAGATCTAACTGGCCTATCGTCTGAAATCTTGATGCTCAATGTCTTGGCCTTCTTAGGCTGCCATCTACCGTCTAGTCCCTAAATCCTCTCTTCGCCTTCTCCTTTCCTTTACCTTTACTCTTTGAACCCGTGTCAACATGAAATTGCTCATAATCCCTCTCGCAAAGATGTGCTTGTCTCACTGCCTCATCATAGGTCTTGATATCAAAAGTAACTAACCAGGTCTTAATGGAAGGTCTTAATCGAGCCATGAATCTGTCGATCTGGTACTCTTCACTCATCTTTGTTTTGGGATCAAAACGACTGAGTGTGGTGAATCTGGACTTGTACTGATCCACAGTCATACTCCCCTAAGTCAACTTTAGAAACTCCTGTTGCAACTTCTTCTGCATTGTACAGGGAATATAGTGTTTATAGAAAGCCTCCAGAAATATCGTCTAAGTCACCACTAAATGCAGAGCCAACAGGACAGTCTGAGTCGATTTCCACCAATGTTCAGGACAGTCATCAATCAACTGGAACACTGCCAAGCCCACTTTCTTTATCTTGAAACACCACATGTACTTAAATAATTTCTCAATGGCATTAACCCAATGCTTCTCCACCATTATATCCTTATCCTTCTTAAACTTCAAAGTATCCAACTTCTTTAACTGTCGCACCAAATTAACATCACAATAGAACTCTATATCAGCAGGCTGTGGCTGTGTGGTGGCTACGGTGCTGCTTGTGTCTAGGGCTCAGGTTGTGGAGGAGGCTGTGGCTCGTGAGCGGGCTGTGCCGGTGCATATAAAGGTTGAGGTGGGGGTGGTGCTACTTCTAGGACTGCTACGACTCTCGCTTGGTCAGTAGCTCTATCTGCATTATACAAGGCTATAAAATCCGCCAATATCTGTTCCTCCCTCATAATTCTAGTGTTCGAACTCTTGGGCTACGAAGGGAGTGCAAATTCTGAGGCGGGTTCCGGTGCTTGCTCTAAAATCGACTCCTCCCTACAATGACCTCTACCTCGTCTAGTTACCCTTCGCCTACTCATTTCTGCACAGCATAGACATTCAAATCGGTTTTTAGTCACTTAAATCATTTATACATTCAGACTATATAGTACTACAGGAGATGTACTCCTATTTGGATATAAAGACACCAACAAACATCAAACCAACCTTGCTCTTATACCAATTAAATTGTAACAATCCATAGTATACAGTAATTATCCATTACACACAGTAAGTTGGTTGGGCTGTCTGTGATGTCTTTATCACACACACTTTCATAGTAATACATTATTTAAAATGAAATTCTATTTAGAGCTGATAACAATATTTACAACAAAATATTATTCCCAGTATTTTTCACAAGTTCTACATCCCCTGTACATCATTATACAAAATGTAGTACTGTGCATAACAAGTTTGAACATATAAAAGAAATAAAATATACCTCATGGATCCACTCACTGCTGCCTCAAGGTACTATAAGTGTAGCCAAAATTCATGGAACGATATATCAATATGTCACTGCAGATAATCTGTAGAGTGCAAAAATAAGTGGTGAGCTAACATGCTTAGTAACAGAATCGTATGTAAGACTGATACTATGAAATCTACATGCTTAAAAACATTTAATTCCTAATAGTGCACTAAGGAAATTACAGCTAACCTAATTTTATTGAACATGTATGATTTTGATGTAATCCTAGGAATGGACTGGTTAGCTGCAAACTATGTTAATTTAGATTGTTATTAATGAAAGTATGTAATGAAAGTAAAATGTTTGGATATAGAGGATTAAATTTTAGGTGGGGTTGTAAAAGAAATTTTTATGTTTTGATGTAATTTTAATGGTGTTTTTAAGCTTTTTCTTTTTCTCACAAGCTTTGTTAATGGAGGTAAGAAGAGAGGTTGAAGATGAAGTGAAGTGGTTAGCCCCCATGGTGTGTAGAACATTTGAGAAAATTCACTTAATAGTAAAATGACCAAAATGCCCTAGGTTATGAGAATTTTGGATAATTTTGCCCTTAATCTTCCATAATTTTTCTAACTATCCAACTTAGCTCCAAAATATTTTATTTCATCACTAAATATCATTATTGAATATAATTTAATGAATGGATAGGGTTTATTAAGGTTTGACTGGCTGTAAAGGTGAAATTACGAAAATACCCCAACTAAGCCCATCGCGTAAATTTATGATTTCATCATCGATTCGATCTATCTATTGAGATAGCCTAGACCTTATTTATATCTAGACTATCATACTTCAATTAATAGGTCAAAAGTCAATTTTGTTTGACTTTATTTATTTCTAAATTGTTGGCATACTTCCCAAAATAATCTAAATAGAGGATTTTAAGTTCCAGATTCCTACCATAAGCTTATTTGACTTTTCGTATAATATCTGTTCAATCTCACGTCTAGCTAGATATTGTAGAGCTTATGGGCCTACCTTACTGTATTCGATCGTACCTGCAAAATACACAGGAATTGAACAGTGGTGAGTAGCCCTATAGGTATAACAGTACTAGAATACATGGGTCTCACAAGCGATGAATAGGGCCTCCTAGTTACGGGAAGTTGACCATAATAGAGGCTCTCAATGGCATTTTTAGATTGGAGAAGACAACGTGAATAAGGCCTGAAATATTAGGCTGAGCAAGGAAGTCTAGAACAAGGAACGTAAGGCAGCAAGGTTGAATTGTTGACCTAAAATAAAGGTTGAAAACGTAAGTTAAAACAAGAAAAAAATTTTAAAAGATGTTTGTGGCGTTCCAAGGGGCTGAAAACTGAAGCACATTTGAGGCGATACACAAGTGAGGAAGAGTGAACCAAATGGAAGAAATTAAAGCCGAAAATGGCATCTTTTAGAAGGGCTATAAAAGGTGGCGTTTGGGTGGCTTTTGAAGGCTCTAGACATAGGCTGGTTAGGTACGGTTCTAGTGGCTATAAAAGGAATCGTGGAAACTTTGAGGAATTAGTGAAGGGCTAGCATAAGGAGAGTTTAAGGATAGACTGTCGATAAAGAGGGAAGGCAATGGCAAGTTCAAGTTTGAAGAATTTTAAAGGTAAAGATTAATTAAAGGTATAAAGATTTGTATAAGTGCATTGTGCAATTATATGTGATATGGTTGGATACTATTTATATGAGTATGGGTGCATAAACATGGATAAGGTGAAGTTATTTATATATGATATATATAGGTATAAATATATTTATATATACCATGATCTCGATGAAGAAGAACAAAATAGGCTTTTATTTAAATAGTTGCACATTAAAGTAATATGAATATATTGAGTACTTATCAATATCTAAGTGCTATTAAATACGATATGGAAGGATGTAATCTTGGTATAATAATTATTTTGGAAAATACTAAGGGGAATTTTGAGAGATTTCTAGGACTTATAAATATTATGAGAAGGTAATTTTGGGAATTAAAATTGTTTTAATGATTTTCTGCAGTTCGAGAGTGAGTTAGAGTTTGGGTGGTGTTAAGCTCGCTACGGAATTCTGATTTCCTAGACTAATTCGGATCAGCTACATTACGATTATTAGGCAAGGAATATATATAAGGAACGTAGGAGATATTAAAGTGGATTTAAAATCAACTGCATTAGGTTTTATAAACTGTATTTGCTTTGCAGGAGGTTTTAGAAAATATATACTGTTATGCTACCAAATTTTTGTAAAAACAATAGTTATGATGACTTAGGTTAGGAATTTACGAAACTCTTCAATAGCATGGATTTTCTAAAGAATTTGGTTTTTGTTGGAAGCTTATTTAATTACATGATTTTAAAGATTTGTGACTTTTCTATTTTAATTTTTGTTTTATGAATTTATTACAAATCATGGCACTAAACCTATTTTCTTTATATATTTTGGAAATTACTAAGTTTTGAATATTTGGAATATAAATATGATTTGATACGATAATCTTCTTTATAAACTCTTATGAATATTTGTATGATTTGACTTACTGATTTGAACTTTGAAATATGAAACCTTATGTTTTAAGACACTGGCTAATCGTCATCTTACAGTATTTAGACTACTATATATTTTGGATCTGACAGTAATGTGACCTTCGAGGCCTGCAGTGTCTGGCTGTAGTGTGACCTTCAGGGCCTGCAGTGTCTGGTTGTAGTGTGACCTTCGGGGCCTGCAATGTCTGGCTATAGTGTAACCTTCAAGGCCTACAGTATCAAGCTGTAGTGTGACCTTTGGGGCCTACAGTATCTATATCTGATATGTATTCCGCGCTTTATTGCTGTGTGATTTGATCCAGTCCCCAGCGATCATAGATGACATCTGATCAATGTTCACTGTAGACCACTTGGACTATGGCCATATCTTTATCTGTTTATTATTCTTATCGGATATCTTTGCTGCTTGATGTATACCGAGTTACTGCTATGTCCACCTTCTGTTATTTTTTATTTCTATTGATTTTTTGAACTTCTGTTATCTGAACTCTAAATTTGAAATGTTTTGGTACGGATTTATATGATTTGAATTGAATTGCGATATAATTTCTAAATTTGACTGATTTATAATATCTACATAACATGGCTTTATTAATTGAGTTTTTGTTATATTGGTTAGATTAACCTCTGATTTTAGAATACATGAATTCCTTATCTGACGAATTTCTCAAACTTCTCTATGGCTTAGGTGTTAGGAAAAGGGGACAAGTGAGGTGCTTTAAAGCATCCTTCCTAACGCTCCCTAAACCCTGAACGAGCTGTAAAGGAAATTCTTCTGATCCTCTGTTTTAGAAAAATATCCCTTACGGTTTAGTACTCATTAATAGTTTTCAGATACTTGCATGTAGTTTATGGTATCTGTATCTTTGTATGTATTTCTTACTAGGTTTTATAAGCTCACCCCTATTTTCCCTTCTGGATTATTTGCAGTAGAGTCAACTGGTTGAGGGGTTTCTGATTTCGATTTCCTTCGAGGCTTTTGGTACATCCCTTAAAGATATAGATTGTACAGTTGCTTATCTTGTATTCAGATGTATTGTATAATACTCATGTTAATGTAACTAAACAGAATTGGAAATTATATTTAGAGTATTTTGGATGCATGTAGAGAGACTTATTAATTGAAATGGTTATACATGAGACTGCGTGCATTAATATCTTAACTGGGGCCAACTGAGTTAATGGATATTGATTTAGCTAATGTAAATTTTAGCTTACTTAGAATCTGTTACAGTACGCATAGCCCAACCAACTGTAAGAAAAAGGAAGAAGTTGTTTGAATTTCGGTAAATTAGGACGTTATAGCAAGTGCACAGATGCACAAGTACGCGGGCCTTCAGGAAGGTCACATTCATTCTGGAATCATGGAATTTCTCTATTTTGAACACGATTAACATTGGGTAAGGCATTCTTGCTCAAATATCTAAGGTTTCGATTTGCATAGGAATAAGTGCAAATAAATAGAATAATGACTATTAAGTTTGTAAGATGATGAATCAAGATGGTCAAATGGACAATGAGGTTTGACTTTTGGTTTCTACATAAGATTAGTCAAACCTTAAAGATGAAAGGTCAAACCCTACAAAGTTGACAAAGTTAAACCCTAATAGATTAAAGCAAAGCCTAAAACCCGTTAAACCTTTCATGCATGGTCAGCAATCTTTGCCACTAGAAGACAAAACTTTTAATCTTCTTAATGTGTATATCTAAGAATAAATAAGTGCCATGTAAATTCACCTAAATAAGAACTATGCAAAATTAAGGATTTAAATTAATTAAATTAATATGGAAAATATCAATTGTCTTAAGAGTTTAAGGATTGGGAAAAATATCTAATAAGGCTTCTTGAAGAAGCCACCCAATTTTTTTATTAACCAAGACTAACTTAAGTGAAATATTTTTTGTGAAGAACAAGAAGCATTCGACAAAATAGAAAACAAGAGAAAAATCGTAAGGAGAGAAGACAAGAAAGAAAGAAAAGAAAAAAAAAAGATAAAAGAGAAACGTAAAACAAAAAAAGGAAGGTGCAAACCTACCACCCTAATCCAATTTCCTACACCTTTAGAAGTTAGATACCTTAGTTCTCTTCTTGTTTTCTTAAGTTTTTCATGAAATAAAACTATGAGCAAGAGGGAAGATTAGGTTCGACTAAAGCAAGAAATAAGTGGGAAAGGTTTTTATGGTTTGATCTTGATTTATATGATGTATATAATGATGCTAAATGATATTATGATGTTGGTTTGTAGAGAAATCATAAGGAAGAAAAGTGGTGAAATTCTGCCCTAAGCTTAGCCTAGAGGTAAGAATTGTTCTTTTGGTTTGGTCTTTGCATATGACATTTGTATGATGATTTTAAGGTGTTGGTTTTGTAGCAAAACATTAAGGAAGGAAGATTTTACAATTCTACCCTAAGCTTGAACTACGAGTGAGATTTATGAGTTTTGATGATCTTGTGGAAATATGATTATATACATGTTAAATATTAAGTGTTAATGTGATTTTAATGTAGAACAGCACAGGTAAACCCTAGGGAAGCCTACAGCTGAGAGGGGACACTAGGGTAAGGCTTGCTTAATTTATTCAATATGATAAAATATTTGATGTGCTGAAATTTTAGAGAAAACACCAAAGGTGGTGATTGTGTACATTTGACCGAAAAGCTTGTCTTGGTAATAGATTGTCTACAGAAAATTAAAAATCTCGTAATACTACTTATTCTAATTTTTCTTGCTTTAGGACAAATTTGAAAGACAATTTTCAATAAAATATCAAATGACATTTTAAAATCATAAAAATTTAACCCAATCATCCTAATACATCATAATTTTATATTCTAAAAGAATCCAACCGAAAGGTTTTCTTTAAACATTATTTTTAGTCCTCATAACTCAATGGACAGATTGTAATCAAAACAATTTTGAAATAAAAAAACAACCAAAACATTTTTATTTGCATGAATCTTGATCAAAGAGGGCTCTGATATCAATTGTAGGTTTCTTGGGTCATGCATTAGTGGATCATACATATAAAATTAAAATATATGCAACAAAATAACAAGCGAAATTAAAAATTTTACAATCAATAAACGATCTCAATAGATCTCTTTGATCAAGAACATTCAAATTTCATGCAAAATCATATTAAGAATCATAAAAGATGTTTCAAAATACATACCTAAGCTTTAGGTGTCATAATCTAAGGCTTATTCCTTATTAATGATGCTTTAATCTTCTTTTCTGGAATAACAAGATAAGTTGTCCATGTGCCCAACCTCTAAAGGTGATAGATACAAGTAGCAATACAACCTTTGAGAAGGTTGGACTGTATCATGACCATTACTGTGCTAGTAGATCGAGTTTCATAAACTCACTTCAATTCATCTCTCTATCTCTTGAAGATGAAGAAAACAATTTTCTCCTTGATCAAGAAAGAGAAGGAACAAGAGAGAGAGAGAGAGAGACTAGGGAAGGGTTGGCAATAGGACCAAGCTACTCTAGCTTTGTCGTAGGCATTAATTTCCCCTTAAAGTTGCCATGCAAAGCATGTTGCTATTCATATAGGGAGGCCATTGTGGAAACCGATTATATGGTACTGTACATTCGAAATTAATCAATTATTAATTTAATTTTTGGAATATTCTGTAAAATTTAAGTAAATAGTGATGTGGGCCTCACTTGGAATTTCGAGCCCATATGTGTATACGATTGATGAAACAGTGTAGTGATGGTGTAAAAGTGATATTATGGAGATTTGAGACTTAAAATACTTTGTTTGCACCATTCTTGGAAGTGTGACCAACAAATTGGAAAATGACAGATACGTCTCGAGGGTATTTTAGTAAATTTTACCCAAACCAAAATGAATTGGGACGAAGTAAAAATATCATGATATCCTAAATGAAAAGTACTTTAACATAGTGTTAATAGATTTCTTGAATCAGCCGCAAAAATAGAAAATTTTGCTAACGGGTTGCGGGGGTAAAATCGTAATTTCTCACTATTAGTGCACCGCGCGTCAACGAAACCACTTCCAATCATCAAGATACATTTAATATAACCATTTGGTACTGGAATCCGAAAATTTGGAGTACGTTTACATGGTTTTTACGCCAGCAGGACCATAAGGGCAAAATTGTTCGAAATTTTCATAACCAAGGGCTTTTTGGTAATTTTACCCATTTCCAAAAATTTCTTTAAATTTCCTTCAACTGCTGAGATGTACTATTCATCTTCTTCCTCCATGAGTCCCACACCATTTCTAAGAAAAAGAAAAGAGAAAAATTCAAGCCTTTATATTAACCAATTTAGCCAATATTTCAACACACTTTCTTCACCAAAACTGATCCTCTCTCTCTCCTCTACATTTCTATACCCATATATCACCATATAAGCCATCATACAAGTAGAAAGAGCTCTCCAAAGATTCAGCCAAGCAAGGTGATTTTACCATTCCTTATGATTTTCTTAATTTCAATGGCATGAAATTATTCCTTTAAGCTTAGTGATCACATTCATAGTCTTAGTTTAATTAAATGTTGAAAAATCAAAAGATGCCATGAGAAGGGGGTTTCGGCCAACATGGGAGCATGTGAATTCATGCCTAAAATGGATGCCAAAATGATGGTTAAGCATGGTAGAATAACATGGTAAAATTATATTGTTGAAATTCCATCAAATTCACCACCATCATATTCAGCCAAGGCAAGGGGACCTTGAATCATGGGTGTTCTTGATGATTTAAGAGTAGATTTAGATTGTAGGAATTACGAGATGTCTATTGGTATGCTCGGATTTAAAATCCGACACAAAACGAAGAAGTTATGTTATACTACCTGTAGAAATTATACTGCGAAAATATTCGCAGTGTCCAATGTGGTTGCATAATAATATAAGTAATAGCTTAAAAATAAGTATTTAATAAGCTAATAATTTTGGTGGAATTAACTGCAGCCCGAGAGTTATGGTTTTCGTGTGGTGCAATCGGGAAGTTTGATTTCACTAGACAGGTAAGGGACGTGTGTGTAATTTGTAGGGATATCCCGAATGCATGTTTTTCATGCTAATAATTTTATGAAATTATTTTGGAAATGAATTGCCTCGAAACCTGTGAAATTGTGGCTGTTTGGTTGGTTGAAATTGTGTTTGCACTTGCAGGGGCTAGGGTTGTAGCAGCTGTTTTGCTGCCGAAATTTCTTAGAAATATTTCTAAAAATGCCATGAAATATTTTAGTACATTGTGAAATATTTTCCTGGCCTCAAGAGTGGAATATTTATTATTTTTCATAAATTGTGAATTTACCGAAAAACATTTATTAGATATTCGTGCTACCGATTTCGATAAAAGTTAAATTATCGAAAATTCATCCCAAGTGTTTTATAATGGAATATATGATTTGTAAAGTGAAAAGTGGAAAGGTGAATATTTTATAAATTATTTTCTATAAATATTCACCATATTCTTTAATAAAACCTTTATGGACTGATTGAAGATTTTACTCATTTTATTGATTTCCATAAAGGTGATATTATCGTGTGAATATTGTTTTGAGATTAAAATGTTTCTACATGTGTTCCATAGTGAGAAATGTGTTTGTAGAATTACTATTAATTTAAAAAATAAACATTTCTATTTTTCCATAAAGTAGGAAATTACCGGAAGGTGATTTCCAATAATCTTGAAATTGAAAGTTTTAAAGGGAAAGCATAGAAATATGTGTGTGTTTTACGGTGAAATGAATATTTACGAAATTTTATTTCTACAATGTAAATATTTTATCATACTTTTTTCACCATACGAGACACTGTGATTTATACCTTTATTGATTTCTAAATGACATTATCTATTTTATTAAATTCCATAAAGGTGATGAGATTTTATATACACTGTTTTGAGATGTTGGGCCCCATATCATAGTCACGTGTCACGTGTACCATCACTGTGTGAATACTGTGTGATGCTGTTGACATTGATCCGTCTTTAGCATCCCGATTAACACCTGATCAGTGTACGACCGAGGACACCTATAGACTATGGCCATAGATCTCACGTGTTTATTTCTACTATTGCTTATGGGGATTATAGCATGATATCATTAGGGTGTTGCATGGTCTCCACTATTACTTCACGTGTTATTATTGATTTTTGTGATATTTATTGAAATGTAATGTTTACCGCGGTGTTTTTATCACTGAATTGGAAATATATATTTGAACAGTTTATTTTGCTATTACATGTGTGAAAGTGATGATTTCAATGGTGGAAATCAATTTGTTTTTAAGTGTCGATTTATACGAATTAATGAGTTATTTTACTCAAATATGTGAAATATTTATATGCAGTGAATATTTAAATAAATTTTACATTAAATTAAGTCGCTCTGGGTTTCCGAGACAAGACAGGTATTTCAAAATACCTTCCATGCTCCATCTAGATTACCTAGCCGACTATAGTATCCTTCTTTTTAGTGTGTCTAGCATACCGATAGGAGACTAAAGGATTTTACTGCATATAGTTTTCGTGATATCAAAATTGCATACAACTCTCTTATTGAGCCATGGTTTGCTCACCCCTTTATATTCATCTCTCCAGAGTATTTTCAATGACCGAGAAATATATCATCTGAGGATTATTGGCTACGTATTGAGTCCCCTGAGGCAGCTTGTTTAGATCCTAGAGGTATATTTATTTTCTTTTATACGTTCAAACTTACTTTTACAGTACTACAGTATTGTATTAAGCAGGGGATGTATATGATTGATATAAATACTATTTTGTAAATATTTTACTTATGTAAATTAAAGTAATTTACAAAAGTTGCTATTTACTGTTGATTTGAAAGTGGGAAATAAAGGCATCGCAGACAGCCCAACTAATTCTCGTGTATGGAAATGTGTGAAAAAGTGTAAAATACTGTGTATTCAGACTGTGACAGCCATCCATGACAATGTTATTATAGGCTAAGGTTTTCCCCATCCTTTTCGCCTTTGGATTTATAAAAAAAAAATCCCTATCAAATTAAACCTTTAATGACAAAGGGACTATAACTTAACTAAGCCATTTTATTAAAGTTGGCCTTTTGATTTAATTAAACCTTTTACTCAAATCTATTAATTAAATAGGAATATTGATTTAATTAAACTCTTTAATCAAATAATTAGTTTCTCCTTTTAATAGGTTAATGGGAAATTCCAAATTACCCTAAACTTTTTTCCAACCCAATTTAATCCATTCACTACTCTTTTATCTGTGACCCATTAGGCTCCTAACAAGTTGGTAATGAATTAAATCTTTATTTAATTCATAAATCAACAGTGACATCTAGTAATGCATCATAACCCTCAACTATTAAAAGGTTAAGAGTGATTCTCAACTTGAAGCCTTTCAGTGATTAGCCTTTCAGTGTAATTAATATCCTTCCATCAACTATATCTCAAGGAATAAATAAGCATATGATATAGTGTTTACTTATTTAATTTCTCATATTAGTTCTTGCAACTTCAAAAAATGATATTAATGAATCGAAGTGAAATTCACTATTCAACTTAATTCATTGACCATGGCCATGGATTTAAACAAGTCAATTCCAAATTCAATTGGGGTGATGAATCCTTTTTGGACCACTCATTATAAGAACCGCAATTTCCTTAAACCGATCATATACTCAAGTGTAATTATAAGTGTAAATAAAGCAATAAGGTAATTTGAGGATATCAAATATATGATTATGGTTCATAATAATCGAAATGAAGTCTTCGTGTATAGAAGTTGAGAATGATGTGAAACGTACACATATGCCATATATACGATGTATTTAAATAAATATAGGAGTACTCGAAATTTTACGTATAAGGTCCGTACATGCATACGTCGATAAATGAATAAAATGTGCATGCATACATACGAATATACATATGTACATAAACACACACATATATAATTAATTATAAAAAATAATAAATGATCAAGTGAAGTAAAGTTAATATATATAGATTACATGTGTAAATATATATATATATGTATATATTGGAAATATACGTATATAAATCTAAGAATATATGAAAGAACAAGGATTTTAAATATGTATACCATGAATAAATAAATGTACACACATGTATATGGTGTGTGTGAATATGTATATACATATATATATGTATGTAATTATACATAAATTTGAAATGATATAAATTAGGAATTTAAAATATTATAAACATATATATGATATCTTGGGATAAATGTATGTATTCATATTTAATATATATCTATATTGAAAGGATAAATGTATATGTATTTTAGTTGGAAATTAATATATACATGTGTATATATATATACATACATAATTATATTATATATTAAAAATGGTAGAGCCATTTTCTTACCTCACCTCTCCTATCTTTCTATCTCTCTATCTCAGCATCCCAACACACCACCTTCACCTTTCCCATCTCTCTTTTGACACCATCCCCTCATCATCTCTGTCATCACCGATTATGTTACAAAATAAAAATAAAAAAGAGAGAAATGAAAGCTTACGGAAAACAAAACAGAATCGAGAGGAGCATGAAAGAAAGAAACATTGAAATGAGACTAAGTAAGCTGAAAGAGAGAGACAGAGGAAGAAGCTGAAATTGACGAGAAAAGAGAAAGCCGAGAGTGAAAGTCGAAGTGAGAAGGAAAAACGTGAGTGCAAGGAGGCTGGAGCAACAGCAAAGTGTGGAGGAGAGACGACTTTTGAGGTAAGAACAAAGTAGGGACACAAGGGAGGAGGAGACAGAAGACCTATAGCAAAGGCAAGCTATAGTGTTGGTGAAGTGCAAGTGGAACCCAGAAGCATAGAAGCTGGGCTAGTGTAGACGCCATAGTGGGCATTGATAAAGGTACGTTCTATGAAGGAAAAGAAACCGAAACAGGAAGCTCTCAGGTGCTTTCTCTAGCACTGTGGTAGGTTGGAATTTTTAGGGTAGTTAGTACTGATTTAAGGTCTGCCTTAGAGAGGTTGAAGCAAATAGGTTAGGGGCTAAATGGGAGGCTTCCACGGAAAAGTAAATCGGATAGTTTGTGAGCAGTGAACAAGGGGCATGGTTCAAGCAGCAAACAAAGGACTCTCAGTAAACTTGGGTATGGTTGAAAAGAGGTGGTTTTGGGTTGTTGTTTAGGCCAAATAAGGGCTATGCTTGGCTAGGTTCTTAGGCTACTGAAACATGGTAAAAAGAGCCTGAAAATGTGCCTTGCATAAGTGGTTTTGGTGGCTGTAATGGGGCTATACAAGAGGAGGAAAGGGACTGTGTTGGCTACATTTTAGGAGCTGTTGAAATGCCTGAAAACTTGTATATTTAAGCTGGAATTTGTGGCATTAAAGAGCTGTTAGAGGAGATTGTGTAGGAGGTTTAAGCTGGAGCCAAGAAGTGTCACAGTCTGTTATATACAATAATCATCATCTTAATCACATATTGCATATATTCAATATCTAGTAAGGCTGTCTCTGATGCCTTTAACACTATTCATTTAAATAGTAAAACTTCGCATATTAAGTTATTCTCATAAATAATTAATGTTTACAATAGTATAAATCAATTCACATCCCGTGAAATTAAGTTTACATCAAGTAGTACTGTTAACCCATTTCACGTTTCTGCATCAATTTTCACTTTATCTTGTTTTTCATTTCACATCCACCCTATGTCTTTGCCTAACTTCTAGTGTTCATATCTTAGAATCCTTTGCACATTTCAGCATCATACTTCATCAAAATTATTGCTTGCATATTGATTTGTGTCTTTGTGCTGTTGGTTAGGCTTCAATCTTCCCATACACTCATCAATACTCACCCAAAATTGTGCTCACCACCTGTTCGACTAAATTCTTCTTAGACCTTTCCTTCATTTCTTGCCCTCAACCTTCACTCCAAATGGCTCCAAAAATCAAACATGTTGCCACTAAGAAAAGAACCCATGCTGCTTCCTCCTCCTCTTCCGTTCCAACCGCTTTCAATCGATCCTTTCGAAATGCGGAAGAGAAGAACCGTTACAATAGCCATTTTTTCAATATACGTATTAAACATTGTCGTCCAATTGATTTCGGTTTCTTGGAATCAATTAACTTTCCCTACTTGGCCAAATTTGAAGCTTTTCATTGGACACACTTTCTCAAAATCAACACTCCGATTCCTCTCAACATCATTCGAGCATTCTTTTCAAATGCCGAAATTATCTATTCTCCAAATGACCCATGCAAGGTGGTGGGAATTCAATCTTTTGTTATGGGTAGAGATGTTGAAATCACCAAATATTCCCTTACGCGTGCCTTTAACATTCCAAACATGGTCTTGTGCACGAAAATGCCAACGTCCCATTAGAATTTAATGTAGTCAATGACCGTGTGGGTGACCTCCCCATCTTCGCACGACTTCTTCACATTATAATCTCTAGGAATCTTCGCCCACTCGGCACCAAATCCTCTCAACTCAGGCGACTTGATCGCTTTTGGCTCCACCAAATTCATTCCCCTGACGGTGACAGGCCAAACCTTGTTCATTTCATTCTCCAAGATTGGGTGAAGATAGTACGTGGAAAAGTTAGAACGATTGTCTTCCCACAGCCACTTGCTTTTTACCTACTCAAACATGGCATCGATTGTTCGTGTGAGGCTGGTATCTTTCCCAAACCAAGTACTACCATCAAGCTTACTACACTACATAATCTTGGAATGTATTCTCGTCAGTAAGGTGATACCGTAGTTTGGGAAAAGGCTCATGGTGCTCCGGCATCTCCCGAGCATGCTAGTGAAGAGGATGCTCTTGAAGAAAATGTCCCTGCATCTTCCTCAGCACCATCAGCTTCGACCTCGGCCTCTCTTGACCAGCTCATGCTATCGCTTCAAAACTTACAACAAACCGTTACTCAACGCTTTGATCAGCTCAACGCTCACCTTGACACCATGGAGGACACACAGGCTGCATTATTTGATGAAGTCCAAGATATCCGCATGCAGCATGAGGACTTCATGGATCAGTATCATAAGACGTTTCCCAAGCATTGATTCTGCTTGTTTTGTAGGCTGTGTCTTTACCTTGTTATGATTTCGGCCTTGATGTTTTAAATATCTGTCTTTATCTTATCTTTTCTTCGATGTCGGACTCGGTGTTTATCTGTGTGAACTTTTTAGATATTTGAACTGATGTGATATGTTTGTCAACCCTTTGAACCTTATATGTCTATGGCATGGCTTATGTTTCTGATTATGATCATTTTCTCATTTTGCCATGGTTTATTCATGCCCTTCAGTTTATATCATTGACTTATTGCCTTAAATTGACTCCTACCACTAACCAATTCTCCATGTTATTTATTAATATTGATGGGGAGTATATCATTTTTTTTTTGCTATGACAAAAAGGGGGAGAATTAATGTGGTAAATTTATCTTTGTACTTAAATTAAGGGGGAGCAAATATTAAGGGGGAGCATCATTTTTCAAAATTTAAGCAATCTCATTTCTCAAACATATAAGCAAATTTACCTTAAGTTTTGTCATATCAAAAAGGGGGAGATTGTTAGCTTTAAATTGACAAGTATTTTGAAATGACAAAACTCAGGTAAGCTTAAAAATGATTTTTCTACAAAGTAAATTTGCTTTGAATGAACTCAATGATAGAAATTATTTTAAACAAAGTTTTGGATTGTGATTTCAATTGAAAAAGTCAGTAAATACTCTTAGAAAAGTGTTAGAAGGTTTTGAACTGACTTAGAATCACAAAAAGCCATAAATTGTCTCAAATTGCAGCCAAAGAAGTGCAGGAAAGCATACTGGAGAAAAGGGATCGATCCCTACTGTAGAGGGATCGATCCCAACAGTAGGGATCGATCCCAAAGTGGCAGAAAGTTTGGGAACCATCCTGGAACAAGTTGGAAAGCATTCTAGAGAAAAAGGATGGATCCGTTTTGTAAAAGGATCGATCCTTTTGCTTGAAACCTGACTCCAACGGCTAGTTTTTGAGGGTTTCAACGGGAGGATTTGCATTAAATGCTTCACCAATCGTTCTAATCGTTTGGTGGGTTATAAATAGAGGCATTTATGAAGTTTGGAGGTAGAACAAGCACTCAGAAAATCCTCAAGCTTCAAGAGAGAAAATCCAATCTGAAAATTCTTATTGTGTAACTCCATTTGTGAGATTTCTTGTTGTTCATCACCCATTTACTGAAAGTTCTATTATTCAAAGGAGTGAGCTATCCTTGTAAGGTCTGCTATTGTAGAGTGTGGGTAGTATTACAAGGGGAGAGGCTTAGAAGGTGATTTCTAAGTCCTCAAGAAACATTGTAAGAGGTCTCACCACACCTTGAAGTGGTTTGTAAAGATTCTCAAGGAAGAGCTGAATCAAAACCTTGACAAGAGGATCAAGGAGAGAGGACATAGGCAAGAGATTAGCTGAACCTCTATAAATTTGTGTTTGCTTCTCTTTCCCTTACTCTTTTTACTGCACTTATTTCATTGTTATTTCATTAGTTTTAATTGTGCATTAAAGGTAGAAAAATCAAAAATAAGTCGAAAAACTTATTCACCCCCCTCTTGGTAGAGCCAACAAATGTATAGAACCAGAATTAACAATATTGATATAGATTTCATCAAGTATGTCGATCACTTTCTCATTCTCCTTCAGTAATTATATCACTTTCGTAGTATCCCAAAATCCCCAACTAAATACTCCATCAGTACACTTTTAATTCAGGCGCTTAAGAATCAATAACAGGGCCAATCATTCTGCGACTTCCCATTATAAACATTTTGGGTCGTATCAGAAACTAAGTATAGGTGGGATCAGTAATAGGGACTGTTATACACGTGTTACATTCTTTATGCCATCACTAGGTCCATCACTATTAGTGATTTCAATATAAGGGCATATATGTCATTTCTCCATTAATTTCTCTGTCTTAAAGGTACATTCAACAGGTGATCATAAGATCTATTTACTGATGATATCTCACTCTGCTTCTATATCATCGCTGTAAGGTCTTAATTCGATCTGGACAGAAAAGTCCTGGTGGGGCCTCACACTCACCGAGTTCTTTTTTGTTCCTTCCCGAACAGACCTTCATTTAAGATTATGAGATCACCTATTTCAGGTAAATTTCTAGGGCCATTATCCCTCTTTACCATCCTTAGTTCATAAATTTTCACACCATTTAAAACATTTATTCTCATTTACAGTCACTTATTTCCTTTATATATTTAGACTACACAGTACTCTAGGAGATGTTAACCTTTTTTGACTCGTTTTGTTCCAAAAGCATCGATAGACATCAGGCCAACCTTGCTCTGATATCATTAAATCTGTCACATCTCGTGATCACATTATTTCACGTTTTTCCACACGTTTTATTTCATGTTTTTCCACACATTTTATATGGTTGGGCTATCTACAATGCTTTACTTTCCACTTTAATTCATTTAAAAATACAATATCCGTAATATCATAAAAGTAACGGAATTACATATTTACAATTTTGTTTGTAAACAATACTTACATCCCCTTATTAATACAATGTCGTAGTACTGTAAATCAAAAGTATGAACATATAAAATAAAATAATTGTACCTCCAGGAACAATCAAGTTGTCACATCTCATCCAGATGCGCAGTCGAGATCTTCGAATGCAAGATCTCGCGATCACTGAAAATCTGAAATGTTAAAAATAGGGGGCTGAGCAAACTACGGCTCAGTAAAGAAATTATATGTAACTCTTGATATCCAGGTATCTATATGCTTTCAAAACCTTTTTCATATTCCTATAAGTATGGTAGGCAAATATAGGAAGGATACTACAGTCGGCTAGGGATTCAGATGAAGTACAGAAGGTATTTTGAAATACTTGTCTTGTCCCGGAACCTAGAAGTAACTGTAGAGAAAAATTAATTTCGTCGGAGTCAAATCCTTTTCCTTTTCATTTCATATCATTTTCAATTTATGCTTTTATGAATTAAAGCATTTAAATAAAATAACTATTATTCATATGTTCTTTAAGTAGAATATTAGTTTAAATCATCATCATTCTCATTTAAACTTATTTCATATTTTATTGTACAAATTATAATTAGTACAGTACTTTAAATAGCAAAATAAGCTATTAAAATCATTTTCTTATAACATTTACATCATTTAAATCTAATATTCATTTCAAATTATAATAAGAATATTAGATTTATAATCTCTTCTTCCTTTTTGAAAACATATTTAAATCTAATATTCAATTTAAAATCATAATAAGAATATTAGATTTATAATCTCCTTTTTTCTTTTTGCAAGCATATCACCTGTTCATGTCACATATATTATAAAAATGATTATGTAGTACAGTACTCAGTATAGTAATAAACACTGTAGAAAAGTACTGTAAATCATTTTTAACATATCACGTATCATATAAAACATTTTCTTTTTAACATATCACATATCATATAAAACATTTTCTTTTTAACATATCACATATCATATAAAACATTTTCTTTTTAACATATCACATATCATAGTGGAGACTGAGGCAATCACCCATATCGTATCATGCTATAGACCTCGAAGGATAAAGAAATAACATATCAGATCTATGGCCATAGTCTATATTGTCCTCGGTGGATCACTGATCAGGTGTCGATCGGGACCACATATCACATATCACATGTCACATATCACATATCACGTATCACATATCAGCATGATAAAGGGGCCAACTAGTCTCAAAACAATGTTTTTCATCATAAATTTACCTTTATGGAATTTATAGAAATAAATAATTCATAAATAAAACCATAAAGGTTATATAATAAATCAAGTGAATATTTAAGAAAAGATTTATAAAATATTCACTTTATCTCTTTTTCATTTTCCATTTCATATCACATATAATTCATATATCAGGAGAATTTTTGGTGATCTCATTTTCACCAACTTCAATAACATGAATATTTTAAAAATAAACTTCGATATATTCATGTTTTATGAAAAATAATAAATTCCTTTTTTTAGTGGGTTGGAAAATATTTCACATGTAAGAAAATCATTTATGATGACTTTAAATAATTTTCTAAAAATTTTCGGCAGCATAACGATTGCCTGTTGACTAACCTCCCTGCACAAAAGAGACAGATTTATATTTCACAGCCAGCCAATATCCACAATTTTCAACAATTCATTTCACCTATATTTTCAGAAAATGATGCATATAAAAATTCATGCAATCGAGATATCCTTACAGGCTACATATATATCCCTTACCTGTTCCGTGTTAGCAACTTTCACTAATATCGCACGTGTAATCCTTTTCTCCCGATTTTTTTTCTATCTCCAATCACTTGTAAAATTTCTACAAGTCATGCCCATACTCACATTTAGAATTTTATAAAATTATTCAACGAATAATAATAATAATAATAATAATAATAATAATAATAATAATAATAATAATAATAATAATAATATAGATGAAATTATAATAAATTTCCTATCACTTTTCTCTTTTTTCTTTTTGCTCTTTCTTTTCCTTTTTCTTTTTCCCTTTTTCCTTTTTTTCTATTCTTTTCTTCTTTTTTTTTTTTCTTTTCTTCTTTTTTGGTTTGAACCGGTTCAGACTAATTCAAGCCGATTCTGCCTCTTTGGCCGGTTTAGCCACCGTCGGTTCAACCACTCCACAGCTAGCCACGGTTACGCTGAAGCCCTTTTCGATCTCCTTTTCTCCAGATCGGCAGCGACAGTGACGGATCTGAAACGGTGGTTCGATCCTCTTTTTCTCCTTTCCCCTTTTCTTTTCTCTTTCTTCCTTCACCGTCGATCACCCTTTCCTCCATATCTAACTTCGTCGGAGGCTCGCAAAACAACGATGGCACACAAATCGACCGGCGCCACCTCCTTTCCTTTTCCTTTCTTTTCCCTCTTTTCCTATTCTGTTTTTCAATTTTCTTCTTTTCTCTCTCTGTTGCCGACCAGCCCTCTCTCCCTCGTCTCGTAGGCGACAGCCTTTTCTTTCCTTTCTCTTCCTTCACCGACGGTGTCAGCTGTTGATGCCATTGGCTTCTCCTCTGTTTGTAACAAAGGAGAAGGAAACGGGGTCGGGTTATATCTCGATCCCGTTTTCTGTTTTTCCTTTTTTTTATTTATTTATATTTATAAATATATATATAAATAGACTATATAATTTTATTTATATATATATATGAATATACTATATTTCCATATATATATTTATAATTTATATATATCTATACACTTTAATTTAAAATAATATATATTTCTTATATATATTTATATATATACATAAATGTATAATAATATACATATGTACTTATTTTAAAATGTATTTATATATATGGATATAATATATATATATATATATATATATATATAAATAGACACCTTTTTTATTTCTTATAATTTTGGATCTCTTAATATCCAAATTAAATTCCTCCGTACGACTTTTCAAATCCATCACTTCATCAATTACTAAAATTCAAACAATATTCTCATATCGTAAATAAATTTATTTATTTACTTTCGCTTATCTATTTACATTAAAATTAAATTCTCAGATATTTAATACCAAAATAGGAAAATTCACGGTTATCACAATAACTATTTGAACTTTCAAAAACAATATAAAATCAAGATTATAACAAAATGAACCTACGACATACTAACCGTTTGTAACAGTCTGAGTGCACATTTTTACACAATATTTAGTAGTAGTTTACACATTATTACCGATTGGGCTGTCTGTGATGTCTTTAACACTTGATCATTAACAGTAATAAATGGTAATTATTTATTCAATAACTTCGGAATATAAAATTTTTTACAATATTCCATAAACTTTACATCCCCTGTTTCTATTTTACAATAATGTAGTACTGTATACAAGTGTCCGAATATATAAGAGAAGTAACTGTACCTTTAAAATTCAATACTCTTCATCCTAGTAGGCTACTCGCAGTTCTATTTAACTGAGGAAGCCATTAAATAATCCTTGTGATTAACCTGGAAGATTTGAAATTAAGGGGTGAGCGAACCACATGCTCAGCAAAGGAGTCGTATGCTGCTTGATATAATGAAAACTATATGCTATAAAACATTTATTTCTTAACGGTGTACTAAGCATAGTAGGGAAGGATACTATAGTCGGCCGGAAAATCCAGATGGAGCATAAAAGGTATTTTGAAATACTTGTCTTGTCTCAAAAACCTAGAGCAACTATAAAGAGTAATAAATAAATTGTTTTATTTCAAAACAATTTCCTTCTCTTTTCTCATAATTATGAAAATGGTATAAACCATTTTATTATATCACTTCAGTACACCAATTTCCAAAACACGTGACAGTATAGTGATAAAACAGTAGTTACAGTAAACAGTCTTTTCAGTACAGTAGTTTATAAATATCCAAATCACTGGATAACAGTTCAGTAATTATTTCTATTTAAAAAATAATTTTCAAAGTATTCTTTCTCGATAACAGTAATTTCTTTTCAGTTCAATAAACAGTATTTGTACAATTCAGTTCAGTAAACAGAAATCAATAGGTTTCATTTCAGTAAACAGTAATCAATAGCTTTGCATTCAGTAAATAGTAATCAATAGCTACCAATTCAGAAATCAGTAATCAGTAGCTTTTAGTTCAGTAAACAGTAATCAGTAGCTACCAATTCAGTAAACAGTATCTCTTAGTACAATACAATTCAGTAAAATAGTGTTTTGGTACGGTTCGGTTCAGTTCAGTAAACAGTAATTTACAGTGCAATACAGTAAACAGGATTCAGTAAATCCCTCCAGTAACAGTAATCAGTAAGTTGAGACTAGGCATCGCCCTATAATTAAATCATGCTATCATCGTCCACTAAGGGACACAGTAATCATCCCCAAAGGGACACAATATATAGTGAGATCTATGGCCATGATCTATAGGGTGTCCTCGGTGTACACTTGCCAGGTGACATCCGGGACGCTGATGACTGGTGGGTCAATCAGCCATGTGACAGTAACAGTAATAGTATGATGCATGAAACTCGAGGCCTAAGTCTCAAAATAGTATAAAAACCGTACCATAGCCTTTATGGATCTTATTCAAAGTAATTTGAAATATTTCATGTTTATCCATAAGGCTCACAATTTTAAATATCATCATCCTTATGGAAATTGTAAATTAAATAAAATCAGTATGTAGTTCCATAAAGGTATAAAAGTTCATTTCTTTCCCATAAAAATACCTTTAAGGAGTTTAATTAAATTAAATCATTTATTTCAATTATTACTTCCGAAAAGGTATTTATTTCCATTTTCACATACCATAAATCAGTCGGTAAATATTCATGTATCAAGTGAGAAAGTAAGAAAATATTCAATTTGAATATTTAATATCATATAAAATAAATCGAATTCTCACTTTAATAAAAATATAAAACATGAATATTTAATTTCTCATAACTTTCTCATAATTTCCAATTTATGAAAAATTGGTGGAAATTATATGTAAATTTCCATTTTAAACCATTTCATGCTTCTAAAATATTTTATAATATTTTAGAATATTTTTGAAAATTTTTTCGGCAGCATAATAGTTGCGAATTCCAAACCTCCTGCACACAAGCACAGTTTATAAACCAGCTTTTCAACCACAGCATCTTTGCATGTTTTAAACCATATCATGCTTCCAATATTTCCATAAAATTTAACTTGATAAAACATGCATTTCATTATATCACTACAACTCACACAATCCCCCCTTACCAGTCTTATGAAGTTGAGCTTCTCAGTTATGCTAACCAAATTCCATCAACTTGGGCTGCAAAATAATTTTATCAAAGATTATTAAAATTCTTCTTCATATTTTTAAGCCACTAATATTCAAAAATGCAGCCAACAACTTCCTATTATAAGCACAACCAGTATAAATTATATTGGTGCTAAAGCTCAACTTGTTCATTCAAGTTTCTTTTTCAGTTTTAATTTCACCAATTCTTCTCTTTTAATTTCTATAATTATTCTTTACCAAATCCCCTAATTTTTCAGCATATTTTATGCCTCCAAGTGTCATGGCCGAATCCCTTAATGGCCATGGTCATTGACTTTTCAACATTTTTCTTCTATTTTCTTGTTTTCCATTTGGTTCTTTATGGTTTACGGGTACATTCCTTGCCTTCTATTTGCATGAAACCACAATTTCTTTCATCCTTTCATGCCAACCGAACCTTCCCAAAATTTGTTAAATTTGGATTCTTCATCCTTTCCAATTTCCAAGCTACCTCTTTATTTTATTTATACTCTATCATTTATTTCTCATCATCCTCATACCATTTCTAACATAATTTCTTTGTTTTTCTAAATCTATACCAAAATCACAACTTATGCTACTTCCATGATTTAATTTGATTTAACTAAAATTAATATTATAATCATGCTTCTCATGTTTAGAAACATAGAAATAAGTTATTGAATATCAACAAAACCATGGAAATCTTTGAACTTACCTTGAACGATTGTCCCCTCCAAAACAGAACAAGTTTCTGTTTTCAAGTTCAGCCTCTTCTCTTAGTTCTTTGATGGTTTAATTGATGGAGGAAGGATTATGGTGAAAGGCTTAGATGGTTAGATATCAAAGTATAATTTTTGGTGAATTTTTTTCTTGGAGGAACGATGGCCAAAACAGAGCATAAAACTGAAACAATTTTTGGTTCTCGTAAGATAGCAAAATCGGTGATGAAGGTGGCCATTTGCTGAAGTTTTTCTTCACTTAGTCTTTATTTTATTCACTGTATCCAATAACCTTGTGCCACTTAGCTTTCTATCATATTTTTCTTCATCATTTCTTGCTTAAATTGCATTAAATGGCTGAAGAAATCTATAACATAAAGCACGATGGAGAGGGTTTCTTGTTGCTGTTCAGTTGACCTTCTTTTATTCTCTTTTTTGAAAGCTTCAGCCAGTAAAATTTATACACATGATAAATTGTAATTTCTCTTATCTTTTATTTTATTTATATCACTTTTTATTCCATAAAATCATGGATGAATTTCTTTAAAACTCCAGCTGAAATTCATGACACCAAGGTAGCAACCCACTAACGTGTTGTTCACTTTTCTTAGCTGATCAGTTTTGTCATATATTCCACTCTTCTTTACTTTATTTTAGCCAATAAAATTTCCTTATCTTGTACCTTTAATACTCCATCTTTTAAGCCATATTTCCTTATATTTTATACTATAAAATTTATATTTTTATTAGCCTTTTAATGGGTGAACAGAAATGGTACGAGAGCAGCAACAAAGTGGCGTTGAAGTCCACTTTGCTGCACCTTTTGTGGACTCATTCCACTCTTCTTATGTAGCCTTCATCCAATGAGAATTTATTCCTTATTTTATGTATTCACTTTTCCTTATTATATATTTTTAACTTGGCCTTTTATTGTATACAATTCATAATCAAACTCAAGAAAGTCTCCAACTGGTCACGCATGAAGATAGAAAAAAGAAGGCTTGTCGTCCACACTTGGCTGCACTTTTTTGACTTTTCTTGGCCTCTTTTGCTAGCTATTTCATCCAATGAAAATAATTCACATACACAATAAATAAATTCTTTCTCTTATAATTATATTTGTTGACAGTTTTTGCCATGAAAATAACACTTCCATTCTAAATTTTCTAATTTCCTTTATTCTATACCTTCAATTCATTCATTTATATTCATTTCCACTCTTCTACACCATATTATGATTCATAATTCTAATAATTCCAAAATCCAAAGTGGAAATCCAAATTAAATATTTATTTAATTTCACTTAATAATTTATTTCCACTATCACGGATTTACAAAAATACTGTGTACAGTATTATAAAATCGGATCTCACATCGTTCACCTATAGCTATGATACATTCTAAGGACCATTTTCCATAAACCAATTCTATCTTAACCTATCATTTTACGAAATTTCGATAATATAACAACACTATGTCAGTAATCTCCTGCACATTTAAATGCAATTCAATATATCTGCAACTCAACTGTTTTCATGCAATCACGATATCTCTTATGCCTTTTATACACGTTCCTTACAACAAGCAAACCACAATACAATAGCAATTCAATAGCATCAATGTACTCATTAGGCAAGCATATATTTGCCTAATCCAAAACCCTCCAAAATCAATTTGTAGCTGCAAAAATCAATTCAAACACAATTCAATATCAGTCCCACATTCACATTACACTTGAAAACACTTAAATCATGTCCTAATCCTATCACATACTATCACTTTCCTAACACTTCCCGCTTAGAGTCTTGCCATTCTTATTATTTCTTTCAAACCTATCAATGCCAATATTGTCTATACATGTTTATAAACAACATAAAATCAAATGCTCGACAATATGAAATCCATTGTATAAAAACATCTATGCTGTAATAGGTTTCAAAAAAATATATCGAGACTTAAGTTATACTTAAGCTTGAGTGAAAAGTGTAAAACCATCAAATTCAATTACCAAGGTTAAAAACGTTGCTCAAGCTCACAGTTCGATATATACATAAATCAGTATTAAACATGGTTTTCAGAATCATAGCATGATATCTATCAGTGAAATCAATTCAGTGGAGATATGGCATAATTAATCAAATATCATCTCGTACCATCTATCAATTAATAAAGACCTAATTCCACTATAGCTATTAATGGATCAAAAAGGCCCCAATGGAGAAGGGCTATACCGATAGTCATGGTAAACTCTAGTCTCATTGATCAGACGAGGGTCCAGACTTATGCCGGAACTTGTCTGACACGCCCAAAAACCTTATCAGAACTCTGTCTGATAAGTCCGCATGTATGCCTAGGAGCATCGCTCACTCAAGCGTGTCTATTTATGCTTTATTGATGCCAATAACACATACCAAATCTCAAAACAGTTAAGCAATTATCTTTAATTCAATCATCTCAGAAAACATCACCTTTCCAGTTTTGTTCATAAATCGTTTAAACTCGTATCAGTATCCATCATGTTCTCTTTCCATTATACTGAACTTACAAAACCAAACATATTCATTTATGCATATCAAATCAATGCATTATTGATAAAACTCATGTTATGTGATGTGCATGTTGAAAGTCATGACTAACATGAGTTCAAACACTGTGATATGAGCAAACACTTTGTAATGCAATCTCACTCCATGAAACTTCACATCTCAATCAATCACAAGGTCATGCAGTCGCATACGGTCTATCATCATCAATTTGACCTCAATTCGATTCAACATACCAATTCAGAATTCATAACAATTCACACTATCTCAATATCAATCCCATCACATAAAAATCTGGCATTGTAATGACATAACTATAACTATCCCCAATACCACACTCATGTAGTTACTTTTAACCTGCTTTATCATCCAACATATCGATACTAAGACCCCCACCAATAGTATGGGTTCTCTTAGCATCTCATGAATATTTAAATATCACATTTCTATATAACCATAAAAATATTGAAATTATGTAAATACTGATATCATCATTCAAGACCTATTCTAAAATCAACATCAAGGAAATGAAATCACAAGATCAATAGTCACCTATCCAATCCATCAATGGTTTAACTTATTAACACTCTATCACAATTCCAACCCGATATACAATTTCATTCACCATAGTAAAATCAATCACAATTTCAAATCAATTTTATATGGCTTATACAATATAATACTATGATAGAATTATATATAAAGGTATTATCGAATCAATTCAAGGTTAGCAATTTACCACTTAAAAGATTTGGCCGATTTCCACAATCAAACAATGTTTTAAAACATTCGATATCAAAATATCGAAATTATGCAATTGTCGATCTTATCATTCAAAACCTATTCCAAAGTTATAGCCAAGACCATATAATCACATGTTTGACACTCATTTATTTAAATTCATCAATGACTAGACTATATCGAGATTCAACCTCAATTTCAATAAGATCAAGTATGCACAAGTCATATATTTGTTACAATTCAATATCACAACTATTCATCGTATACCATAATATTGATACTAAGACCCCCACCATAAGTGTGGGTCCTCTTAGTATCTCACTATATTCAACAGTATAATATGATAAAACCCTTTAAATATTGACCTCTTATAATATCAATATTATTACGTTCGAAATTAC
Source organism: Heritiera littoralis (assembly GCA_031772115.1). Classification (NCBI taxonomy): domain Eukaryota; kingdom Viridiplantae; phylum Streptophyta; class Magnoliopsida; order Malvales; family Malvaceae; genus Heritiera; species Heritiera littoralis. The sequence goes on from JAPDPK010000002.1 coordinate 1,848,380, forward strand.
TCCACAATCAAAAAACCGAAATTACTTAATTCTAAAATCATCACTCCACTGATATTTCCACAATTCAATCATTCAACCATATGAATTACTAACTTGATATTCTATTCCATGCTATATCATATAATCATAATTAATTTTATCAATGATTCGACTAAATCAATATTCAACCTTAATTTCAACTCGATAACCAATATTATTCATGATATTACAATTAATTAATTGATTCTATAGAGCCTACACAATATAATTCTACTGCAAACTTATATAAAAGTCTTACCAACTTAAAGCTTCGCGTGCATGTAATCCGAGCTTCGCGCGCATGCACTGTGTTTCGCGTGTACACCTTTAAATATCGTTAATCGATTAGTATCAACTAAATAAAATTCTAAATATTCTTATAAAAATAAAATGGCATTGCATGCCCACTCTTACCGATTTTCTTAAATTGAGATACTAGGTGGATGTCTTGAGTTTTTTCTTTTCCTTCCTTTTCTTTCTTTTTTTATTCTCTTTTTCTTTTCAGTTATCCCCTTTTTCAACCCTTAATTTAGACTCTTGGCCACCTTTGTTCACCCCAAATTCTCCTGTTTTAATATTATTTCAATCGCCTAAGCACAGCCCTTAAAAACTCTATTGCTTTAGTCCATACAGCAGCCAACTAACCCAAGGAAATCAATCTAATACCCACTATGAACAGTCTCACAATCAGCCCTTAAACAGCTATTGCCTCAGCCTTAAAGCCCTTTGGTGCAAGTCTCTTTTTGGCACTAAAATGGCTCTTCATGAATTGCAATTTCAGCCTTCACCATTCCCCTACCTTCAGCTTTCTTTCCACCCAAACTCAACCTCATTCCAGCACCTAAACTAGCCTTCAAACACCACCGATCCAGTCCTATTTTTAGCCTTGAACAGGCCCAAATATCTAGTCTTTTTTAGCTACACTAATTTGTTTCAACCGCACTCTATTTTCCAGCTTTCAAAACTCTTTCATCATAACCCAAAACCACCTCGAAACAGCCATATATTATAGCTTCGAACAACACCCAAGCATGTGTTCACTCTCCCCTATTTCTTCCTTGTTAAGACCCCTGTTCTAACCTTATTACTGTCTTCTTAACAGCCCAAATATTCAACCTTTCCAGTCTTGTTTTAATCCTTTAAAAACCTAAGATTCTAGCCTAAAATCCCCTTGTTATAGCCCTAAAAACACAGCCTTTTTAACAACCCTGTTCAATCCCATTTTAGATTCTTTTTTAGCCTTGAAAATAGCTCAAATAGCACGATACGCCTCTACACCTGCTCTAATTTTTGGCTTTCCTGTTAAAGCCCTATTTTTAAACCGTGAAATCAGTTCATGATGTTTTACCCTTAGCCTTTTCTTTTCCAACTCGATGGCCTTTATCCCATCCTTCACTAGTTGCCCCTGCCTTAGCACTATTTCTAGCTAAGATTGGCCATTTTAGCCTTATCGAAAAACCTTTTATCAACATTCAACCGCTACCCCAAACAATAGCAACAACCCTTTTTCTAGCCCTACTTTCAGCCTTGAAAATAAATAGCTTACAACCTTTTTGGTACCCCAAAATCTTGGCCTTTAGTCTGCTTGGTTCTGTCTATTTTTAAGCGTGAAGCACCTCTACTTCAATAGCCTACACAACCGCAAACCATCCTTGTTTGACTCCCCTTTCCTTTTCGATCTTTCCTCCTTTCTGACCTTTTTCGACCACTACAACCCCTCTCGATTCTGGTCTCAACCTTGGTGATAATTGCTGCCTTCTTCGACCTTCCCAAGCAGTAGTGGTTGTCACTTCATTCCACTCTTTCCTTCCCTCTTCCTCAGCTACTCTTCTCTTCTTCACCCTTTATTTTCTTATTTGGCTCACCTCACTCTTGGGTCACCTTTGTCCTTTGCTTCTTTTCTTTTTAATTTTAGATGAGGGATAGAGTGTTGTCAAGAGATGGGGAGAAAGAGGAATGGGAGGGAGACATGAGAGAGAAAAGGAAATAGGGATTGGGTATGGATATGGATATGGGTTTTGTAAAAAAGGAACGTGAGGTGCTCTTCCATTTTGGGCATAGCACTTAGATTTTTTTTTATATTTTACTTAGTATATTTCATATTTTTATTTTTTATATATACACATTTACGTTTTTCTTCTTCTTTTTTTTAATATAATCACACCTATATATACTTACACATCAAGTTTGGTACATGTAAATATATATTGTATACCTGCTTAGCTAATATCATGCTAAGCATACTTATGCATTAAATCCCTTTAATGACTTTAATTCTCCATGATTCTCATAAGATAGACATTAAAATTTTCTTATATTTCTTGTACCTAAATACTACTTCTATATAATGGTCAAATTCCCAAAGATATATCTCAACACTTAATTTACTTCATTTACACATTAATTTATAAATTCGAAATCAAAAATTAATGGTCATCGCAGAATTGAGTTGTGAAGGGTTAAAACCACTTTTTTTTTTAGCATTCCCATGTCTAAGTACATAATATATTCCAGCAGAATAGAGAAATAGAATTGATATTCTAACTGGTGATATGCATTGCTAATTCTGTTTAACTACTATTAATCAAGGTTTTATTTTATTCAAACTACGAAAAGATCTAGAATATTGAGCAAGAGTATGCTAACATAATTCAATGGCTTCTTCTTGAATACCGCAAGCTATTTCTTAACCTGTTAGAAATGTTTATAGAAATGTTTCTTAATCTTTTTATTGATTTTCTTAACCTATTACAAATGGAAGCAAATGCATGTCAGAATTCATTTTTTTCTTTGTTTTCTGTGTCTTTGTAGCCCGTGAAATGGTTTTACATCTAATGCCCCAAGGCAAGGTTTAGTAATAGAAAATTTACGAAGTTGTATGTTTGAAAACCATCCTACTTTCATTTGTTAATTACTTAACTGCAAGATTTGTCAAGATATGGTGCAAAAAAGCTGAATTTTGAAGGAAAGATTGCAGTGCCAAGATTTATTGATTCTCACATGCACTTGATTTTCATAGGACTTTAGGTTTTAAGAAATTCAACCTACTAAAATTTATTCTTTTCTACAATTGAGCTGATATTGTGTGGAGTAGAAGTTATTCTAAACTATTTTTGTTAAATTTGGGTTTGAATGGAGTAATGAAATGTGATAAGGCTTAGTTGTTTAATGTTATGATGTTTTCTTGAGAGATTGAGATTTAATCTATCTAATCTGGTTTTCCAATATGTTATAATCATAGTAATTAAATCAAGATATATATCGTAAATCGAAATTTTATTTTTAAGAATCATATCGTAAGACATGATAAATAATTTTAAAATCAATTATAAATAATATAGATGTACATGTAAGATAAATAAAAAATAAAAAATGTTATACATATTAATAAAATTAAGTAAGTATATGATAAAAATAAGAAGTATGATTGTTTTCAAACTCTTAACATCCTCATTAATAGTATATATTTTTAAATAATATTTTTATATATTTTTTCTTTTTAATTTACTAACTAAAAGTTAAATTTTTTTTCAATATTTCAAGATTAAATTATATAGAGAACACGTTTTGAAATGTTTTTAGGTTAAAAAAACTATTAAAATTGCATTTTTAGCTAATGGGGTCAAATCAAATTCTTATTGTCATTATAAATTTATTTGTGTATCATATGGTACACATCGATTTGCTTGTGTATCGATAGATACACTACCGATTCATGATAAAACTGATTCTTTGTATCGGTATGTATCAAATTTATAGTGAATCAAATCGTTTCATACGATACATATTGCTTATCTTATTGTAATGAATTAACTACTTTCATGGGTTCTACTTTTGCTATTTTCTTATGAAAGATCCTTGAATACCCATGACATACACCTTAAGGTCATTTTACATGCAATTCTATGTTAATATTGATATCTCGACCTTTTTTTGTCTTGTCTACAGATGGAGCTCGAAGAATATATTGGAAAGCACAAAATAGATCGACGTTCATGGACTATAGAAGAAGAACATGCTTTTCTCAAAATACTAGAAGAATGTGTTGTAGAAGGAACAAGGTTAGATTGTGGCACTTTCAAACTAGGAATATTGCTTGCTGTGGAAAAGGAGTTGGTTAAAATGTCTAGAGGATGGCCTTAAAGTAAAACCACACATTGAATCAAAATTGAAGTTTTGGAGGGAACAACATGAAATCGTGTTTGACATGTTGAATCAAATTGGTTTTGGATGGAATAAAGATAGAAGATGTGTGGAAGTGGTTGATAGGGTTGATTGAGCAGTTTTGAGTGCTTGCTTAAAGGAAATTATTTTATACTTTAGAATTTAACTAAAATTGCTACTGTGCTTAGATATTTGAACACTATTTGCTACATTTTATGCAACTACTTTGCTATATTCTTGTACTTTGCTATATTTCTGTTTCATACCATTGCCCTTGTTTAAAAGAAAAAACTCAAAAACAATAAGAAAGATTAATATTTTCTTATCAAGCTTACCTATAAAGAAATTTGTCAGATGCTATGCATTTTAGCACAATAAACATGGCATAGTATTGGAAAGGTAATGGGATTGGAGTTATAATGATCTGCTCTATGCTGGGATAGTGGTTGGCTGTAGGTAGAGGAATTTGATTCTGAGGAGGTTTCCTCTATTACTCTGTTCCTGGGTGTTCCTTTTTTTTTGTTTTATGTTGGTTTCTTATTTTGGGTGAAGTTTTGTGAAGCTTTGGGCCAATTAGCTAGTTTATAAAGAGTGGTCCATTTTAGCAATACTATTTGCATCAATTTACTGCCTTGAGAATGCTGTGTTGGTTAGAGGATTGATGGTTATCCATATTCGTTAATTTGGGTTTTTATTAGGTGTTTTTTCATCGTTGGCAGTAGGGTGTTTCATTGTTAATTTTTTATTTGTATTCAACAGATTTGTGTGTCAAGGGTTCATCAGTAGTAAGCTTGATTTGGTTTCTCATGGCTCCATGGAATGACTTTGTTTGATATTTTGTTTGATGTGTTGTGTTTTGGTAATGCTTCTCTGAATATTGATTGATTGTTGATGGTTAGTCTATTGTTGTGAAATCTAGTTTTGTAAGTAGGCAATTGATGCACAAGTGTTCATGTAATTTTATCAGTAGGCTATGGGTGTTTAATAATGGCTGTTCGACTATTTATTCTTCTCTTGTGGCTTTTAACTTGCTAATTTGTTCTATATTGCTAGAATGGATAAAGAGGTGGTGATGCTTTTTATATCAAATCCAGATTTGAGTTATGAGTCTGCCATTACATTGCAATTTGATAGGCTTATGGTTTGTGGTATTTACAAGTTAACATTGTAAAAGGTTTTGTCAAAGCTAGGTTCCATAACGTGTTTCTTAGTGGGTTTTTTTTGCTTTTTTGTATTTTCATCTTGTATACCTAGTGTATAATCTACTCTTTTCTTCTACAGTAGTTAGTCATCAGGAATTTTAAGAACTATTCATTTAGATATTTTGATTTTGTAATGGTGGATTTTGTTTGAATCATGCTTATGATTTTGAATTGTCTTCAACTATTGTAGAGTCATAAAAGGGCAAAGAAATGGGTAAATAAAGAATTCATCTACTTTGAAAGGTTAGGTATTATACTTGGGAAGGATCATGCTACTGGTCAAAGAGTAGAAGCATTGACAGATGCTGTAGAAGAGTTGGATCGAGAAAGAAATGATGTAAGTGATGATGGAGATCAAATAGTAAATTCCATGAATCAAAATGTTCATGCTAAAAAGAATGTTGAAGGCTCTCATAAAAGGCGTTGTAAAGGTGATGAAGCACTAGCAGGTGGCTTGGTAGAGGCAATTCACATCTTTGACTCCTACTTTGATAAGTCTAGTGAAAGACTTGATCGCATTGCTAAGAAAATTGGACATGGAAAGCGGATCTATGATGATCAAAGGAATGTTCTCGAGGAACTTGAGAAAATGGGTTTAAGCACTACGGACATGATTGAAGTTGGCATGAAGATAATGGACAAAGCCCAAAATGTTCATCTTTTTTGGGGTTTCAAAGGAGATGCCAAAATAGCTTTTGTTGAACATCTTCTTGCAAAGTGAAGCTTTTTAGTAGTATAGGTTATAAATACTAGTTTTGCTAGTATTGTTTTCTCATAATTGTCAATATCATGATTCTACTAACAATCTTATTATTTTAGGGATTGTTGGTATTAATGTTATATTTGTTTTAAAAAATTGTTCTTAATTCTACTAGAAGACTTTTTAATCTAATGATACTTTTGATATGCAAAAAGTGCTTTATTATAATTTGTATTTTTTTATATGATTTTATGTTTTTTTTTGTTATTTTGTTATTGTTTGGTTCATGATTTTATTTTATTTTTTGTTAATTTTAAATTATTGTTGTATGACTTGAAAGAAAAAAAAGGTCAAAGTTTTGAGTTAGTATATAAACAAAGTTAATTTTGTTCAATTAAAAAAATATCATCCTATCCTAATTTTAATCTTACACATAACAAACACGGTGAAGGATAAAAATCATCCTATCTTATTCTTAATCCTTATATACACCAAACATAAAATATAATGATATTATCTAATCTCATCCTATCCGTAATCTTATATTATCCTATCATATCTTCATCCCATGCACCAAACATGTTCTTAATATATAATATCTAATATAAAACAACCAACATTTAACTGTCAATGTTATAATGTTAACATGTGTAATATAATGCATTGTTATTATTTAAAGTCATAAAGTGATATTAAATTAAAGTGTCTTACATGATTGTCATGACTTTCCAACATGGCAAAAGTCAATTATAAGGTTCATGAGGGTGTTGGACAGCAATGCGAAAAGTTTTAGCTAAAACAGCCTCAAATGAAGGCTTTTCAACTTGTTCGCATTGTTTTTGGCATTTTTGCATAAGTCTATTAAACGGATTAGAATAGGGTTTGACTTCTTCACTAAAGGGTTTGACTATATCAGTCTATTTATCAAAAGTCAAACTACATTGATCGATATTAAAATATATTTATTTTGGCTATGGACGCAACTGTCATTTTTGAATTTGTTGGCACGTGTTTTTAGGTATACCAAATCGGATGCAAATTGAGTTGTGATTTCTTCCTGTCTCTGAGTTAAGCTCTCAATATTCATAATCTACTCCTTTCACTCCTAGTCAATTTGTAAGAAATCCTACAGAGTCTACATCGTAGTATTCTTTGGACCTTGTAAAGCATAACATTAGTTATCACTATCGTTCAAGCTAATCGTTCTAACTTCAAATACAATTATATTGATGGAAAGAAATTGTGGATCTCATAGAATTCTCATATTGTTCCCTAACAAGCACCCACATGTTAACCTCAAGTATCTTACATACTTCAATTTATGAGATCAATTGCTTACTTCACAAGTAAGAAGCTTAACATATACTAATCTTTAGTGCATTGTCAATGCCCATTCTTTACAACACATTGACTAGGAATAGTTTTAAGGAACAAAGGTTTGATGCAAAAGGATATCATAATTTTAACCCTTTATAATTCCTTTTGTAAGGTCAATTTTATTCTATAGGCTTCACCATATTTAGATACAAATAATCCCTATTATTGTCAATCTAAATAATGAAGGGAAACCTTTATGTCATTTGCCATAAGTGATCATGCATTACTATGGTACCATGCCTTTCACCAAATGAGTTAGCTTTAGCTCATACATAAACAAAAATTAATAACATATAGTATTTATCACAACCAAATCTCAATTGGCATGTAGGGCTTATATTAGCAGCCTTCTCTGCCCCTTTTCGCTTCATGGCTTCCATCTTGGCTTGCATGTCTTGCCATTTCTTATCAAAATCCGTCAGTTCCCTTTATTTAACAAGTTTCTCTTTTAGGTTGACCTCCAACCTTCCTTCGTTTTTGTCTCGTCTCTAGTTCATTCTCCCTATTACCTTTTTTCTCAATTCTTTCCCTTAGATCTGTTCTGATTTTGATCCTTTCCGTATTCCATTTTTTTGCTCTCTTTCTTTGTGATTTGCTTCTCCTTTTGAGAGGAGTTTTGTGGGTATCAAGGATATTGTCGAAGAGTTATGAGACTCTAACAATTCATCAAGCTTCCATGATCCGTCACCTATCCCATTTTCCTAATCTTTTTCTTCATTAATGGTGTCAAAGTTTGCAAGACAAACTACTCTTTGCATCATGGCGCAATACTGTGTTTTTTCTTGATTGGCACTAGGACACGCAATCATATTCTACCTTACAACTTCACTCAAGTTGTCAAGGTCTCTTCTCAACCACCTCATCTCATCATTTCTTTCATCTTCTCTTTCTAACTTCCCTATGAACTGCAGGGGTACTAGAGTCAACCTTTTTCTTTTGGTCTTTTCAAATGTAAAATTTCTTATATTTCTTTATTGAACCATGGTGGTGTCATTTCCATGTTCGCTCCATCAGGAGTGTGTAGGTGACTCCTTAATACTTAACTAGAGCATCTTCGCTCCTTGATCCTTGTTCTCGAAGGCATGCTAGGTGTCATCGCGTTGTTGTTATCCAAAAGTGCCTTAATCTCTCTTCAAGGTAATTATAGCAAGAATTTTAAGAGAGAAGCTTCCTTGAGTTTAACTATCAACAAAAGCACCAATTGTTGAGGGTGTGAATAATATGAGCTAAATGTAAAGGACACATTATTTACATGGTTCAATAAGAATCCTTATGTCTATAGAAGGGTAGCTGATGTGGATATTACATGAAACCAGACTATTCATAACGTACAAGATGCTTGCTAAAACTAGTCAAGTGTTTAGGTGTGACCAGAGTACGATAAAGATAAAAGAGTATTTATATAAAGAAAAAGAAAATTAGTGTAAAGCATGAAGTAATAGAGACAGCGATATTCATCTATTAATGATTAAAGAATCCATTTGCCTAGGGATGAAGGCATGTATATAGACTTAAGGAGAAGCTAAGGTTGTGCTAATGTCACCATCCTATAGAGTCTGTCTATCTAAGTTGGATCAATCTATTTTTAAGCATATGACTAAAGAGACAAGAAGACTGAGCAAAGGTTGCATAGGTTTCTGAGCCAATCTTAGTGTCATTGCCTCCTAGCTAAACACATCCATTGCACTATAATTTATTAATAATATATAATATTTATACATTATATTGTCCATAAAATATAAATCATAGTATAACTTGAAAATATGTGTTATCAAGTATTAAGAAAAGATCTACCATTTCTATTAAATTAAGAATGAACTTCTAATTAAGATTTTCATGCTCCTCTCATTCTTAATCTTTTTATTTTTTATTTTTTCTTCTTTGTCACCACCTAGTAGTAGTAAAAAGGCTGGTTTGGCACATCGGTTGACATCAGTGGCAGGGCAACTAGTGTATCAAACCATCACCATCATCATCAGAGCCTTTATCCCAATACTGGCATAGGTTACATGAACCCATATATGACCTCACGCTAAGTCGTCAACATGAATTCTCCTTATCTAAAGCGATGTGTTCTTTCAACTTTCGTTTTCGCCTTATCTTTCTAGATTACTTCCTTCTAAGTCTTTTCATTCTTCCACTAGCCTTGACTCTTTCTACATCATTCATAGCCTCCACTCTTCTAATTGGAGCATCCACAGCTTTATGTCGTATTGTAAAAACTACAAACTTTGTACCATGTTAGTGAATAAATAAGAGATATAGAATAAGTTAAGTACTATGATGCACCTTGTAATTTTCATTATTTCAAGTAATAAGAATGAAGTTATAAGTATAGTAAATTTAGCAATAAAGGATTAACACCTTGAGACAAATTAGAAAATCTAATAATGAGTTCAAGAGATGTATGAGAGCGAAGAGATACATGTATTCCACAGTATATAAGTATATATTGTTTTAATGAAACAAGGACACAAGTATACTAAAGGAAATGTAGTATACTTGGAAAATTAAAATAGTTAAAATAAAATAAAAAGGAATACATATATATATATATACACATATATACATATTGAGTATTAAATATGTGTATATATATAAATATATATATAAATTTTAGAAGGAGGGAGGAATATATATAAATATATATGTACACTTACCTACATTAAAAATGCATTAGACATAAAAATGTGAAAATATGTATATGTATATATATGTGTATGTAGATATTATATATATTAATGTTTAAGATATAGGTACAAATACATATTACATGTAAGTGATATAACAAAATAAAATAAAGAATTCATATGTATACATACCTCCACTTAAAATATATTAGACATAAAATATATTTATACATATGTAGATAGTATAAATATATATATATATGTAATACTTAAAATAGATATACACATACTTATGATGTAAAAGAAAAGAGAATGTAAACAGAGGAGAAGGAGGCCTCGGCAAGGAGAAGGAAAGAAAGAAAAAGAGAAGTGCAGCCGAGAAAGAAAGAGAGAAAAGAAAAGTGAGGCCGAAAGGAGAAGAAAAGAAGAAAAGGGGAGGCTGAAACCGAAGGAGAGAAGGAAGAGCTGCTCGAAAATTGAAGGAAACCGAAACAAACACGCAGCGGAATTTAAATCATTCGGCCTCCACCAAGATCGATTCGGAGAGTTACCTGATTAGGGTTTCGAGATTTTACCTAACGTTTTCTCTGATTTTCTGTCGTTGGTCGAGTCACAAGAAACAACTTTTCGTTCCTGCCTCTATGGTATCCACATGAACGGATCTCACGACTCTTGAACGTCTCACGATCAGAAGCCTTAAAGAGTGTTTTTTATTTTAACCGAATTGCTAGCTTCGATTAAAAGAATATTTTTGTTTTTGTTTGAAAGAAGCTCTAAAACCACAGAGAACAGGTTTCTCTTTTCTGTTTAATTGGGCGGCTGTGTTTTAGAAAACACAAAACATCCTTTTATAGCCAGTAAATTTTACCCTAAAATTTACTGTCAAACAGAACTCTAATCCTACTTAGAATAGGATTAGTTATATCCTTAATCCAATTCAGAATAGGATTAGTTATATCCTTAATCCAATTCAGAATAGGATTAATTAAGCTCCTCATTGATCCGTTCTAAGTGTGCGACCCAATAGGTTCTCAAAACAATGGCAATGACAAAATTGTCACAGGTAATGAGCGGTATCTAGCAACACATCATTGCTACCCATGTAACGAGAATGTCAATGACTCGACATAACCTTACTCGTGATAGATGTTACCGTGTAGTCTAATCCCTTTATCCTTTGATGTCTTGATTAGACACAAGTCATGGAATGTGTCACACTTGTATAGTCTAATAAGCGTTTCTTGATTCCTGAGTAGACTAATTAAACAAATAAAATCAATATCTCATATTGACTTATTCGAGCACGGCCATGCATTTCTTAGTCTCACTCTATCAAAAGGCCCAAGACATCACTCTTGTTATATAAGAGGGATAAATCCTATCTTGATCACTCAACATCCCTCTACATAGATCAAGGCATACCCAATTACTACCTTTATAGTCCATCCTGTTACGAATGACATCTAGCAGCATTAAAGTATGCGATTCTCTATATTGGGATCTCTGATGATCTCAAGTCAAAGGATCACATACACCATCATCACTATGAGAATCGCTTATGACACTCATATAACAATCCATGTAGCGTTCTCATGGAGGGTCGATCCAGTACATAGTTCTCTAACATGTACCTATGTGATGACTTGATATCCTATATCCATGACAATGGTCATCAGTCAACCACATACTAGTCTTATCGTATCATTGTTATCTTTGTTTACAATAATACTTGACTAGGGATATTTTAAGAATAGTGTGTTATTACTATTCTAAGGACATTATCATATAAGATTACATTACGCAGTTATAAGACAAATATAATAATGAACTATAATAAATAAAAATGTCATGATACATAAAAAAATGCCAAAGTCAATCATCTAATGAATGGTTCTAAAGGCATAATCCAACAAAAATTTGGGTAAATGAGGTATTCTTCTAACCTTACAGTGTTTATTTATTAAGTATGAAAATGAAATTATGATAAATTCAATCAAACGGGCACTCTATGGATGAAGGATTGATTGAATTCCAACTTGATGTTCAAATCTGGAATCTATATTTTGTTTTGGGTTGCAATTAAAACATTCCGTTTAATTGTTATACAAGGAGAAAAATTCTGGAAAAATTATGGTGGATAGCCTTTTAAGTTTGGAGAAAGTCAGTTTTGGAATTTCTTGATTTGGATTTCTATAACTTGAGATATGTACAAATGAGTACAGGATACTTGGTCAGAAAAAAGTGAATTCCAGTCTTAACTTTGAAAAATTGTAGCAAATAGCCTAAATTGAGTTAGGTTTCAAGCCTTACATTTCCAAAAAGGTAGTGGAGTTAGGATTATTATGGTTTTAAGTTTGCACCAAATGGATATGGTGATAATTAAATATGGAGTATTTTGTGCAAGTAGGTCAGTGTAACACTGTGCCTGAATACTGCTGGAAGATAGTACAACTTTGGAAAATTGCTAATGTTGATCTGAGAAGAATTAAATCATGAACCTTACATTTCTAGATAGGGAAATGAGTTAGCTTTCATCTAATTTTGGAATTTGTGTATTTGGAATTATGTAGCATAAGCTATGTACATATGAATGCAGGATACTCACTGCAAGGTACAAACAGCCTAGTGTCAACTTCAAAAATTCCTAGAAAATAATTCAGATGGAGTTTGATTGCAAACTTTACATTTTCAGAAAGGTAAATGAGTCAGGATTGATATGGTTTTGGGTTTGTACAAATTACATATTCCTATAATTAGTAATATAAATTTTAATGAAACAGAGGTCAGGAAACTATCCTACCTAATGTGCCAAATTTGGACCAAAGTTTGGAAAATTATTGGAAATGGCACAAGATGAATTAAGAAGTAAGCCTTATACTTCCGAATAGGGAACTGAGTTAGAAGTAATGTAAAATTTACGGCTTGACGATTAGATTCTGAAACTTTTACAAAAGGCTAACAAGGATGCTTTAAAGGGTTTTCAAGGTAAAGTAAGGCTTTGTAATGTTTTGTTTAAAATCTAAGAACATATATATATATATATATATATATATGTCTAAATGCATATTATGGATATGATGATATTGGGAGATATGCATGGGTGTATATATATATATATATATATATATAAAATTACATGTCGTGTAGATATAATAAAGGATGAATATGGCAATGTATATATATACGTATAAATGCGCGTCTAAATATATGTTAATATGTGAAGTATTGTTGACGGTTGATACCTGGGTATACTAGAGGATGAGAATGATAATAGAGGCATGGACGTGTGTGTATATACATATATATATATATATATATATACATATCATGATAAATCATCATGTTAACATATTATTGAAATGATATATATATATATATATATATATATGTATGAATACATATGCTCATGCATAATGTATATTTGTACGAAGAAAGAAAAAAAAATGGGATGAGCATAGATAAACAAATATATATCTATAATAAATATATTGGAATATACATATAGATATAAACACAAAGATGCTTAAAACATATATATATATATATATGTATATAAGGACTCGTACCATGGGTACGTCGTAATTGACGATAAGAAGGTAGCTTTGGATTAATAGTTACTCGAAATTAATAGCGTTTAAGGTCTTTATTTTAAGTACGTGATTAAGCACGATAATGTAAACTTATCAAAATGTTAATGGATTATGTGTAGCGAAGCGAAACGGTGTAGAGGTTTGAGTACAAACTAGGAAGCGTAAGGAGGATAATTACTAAGTCTCAAGGTAAGTGGGTTAAATAAGTCTTACTAGCATCATCTCGTAAGAGATGAATGAACCCTTATTCGATAATTACCTAAATTCACTTTAATCTTGATAAAATATCACGGAAAAGGTTAAGAGGGTAAGTCTCGGTAAGATATGAATTTGACTTGATGTGAATGTGAATAGTATTTGATTGGAAAGAAATCTTGTTTGTGATTTGCGTGTTATGTGTTATGGTTTATTTGTGTTTACTGAGCATATAAAGTCGTATAAATTTGGTGCATGCATTATGAAATGTGCATGTGAATTAATTAAGTCGCACCAAGTGAGCATGTTAATATATTGTGATACTTTGAAAACGTATATGTGAATTATGTGCAATAGACATAGCTCCCGATGTTGAATTCATAGACCTCGATTAGTACCTAGTCGTATTTGTTGAAAACTGGAAAAATGGCAACGGAACAATACTCAATCTTTTGTACCGTGTGAGCCACCTCTAGAGTCATTTGAGAGCTAAATGCTACACGTGTATCGGTGAATCATTAGAAAAGTATAAGCCATAAAGGTCATCCGAGTAAAACTCGATCTTTTGTACCGTGTGAGCCACCTCTAGAGAACTCAAAGGGACTATGTGCTATGCAGCTTTCTTCGTGAACTGTGGGAGCCACCTCTAGAGTCCTTTGAGAGCTAACTGCTACATGTGTACTGATGAATTATGAGAAATCCTATGCCAATGAGATAGTGGATAAACGATTGTGAACTGTGAATGTGACAACTATCATCATATAGGATAAATACTATGCATATGATTGAGAATTGAAATAATTATTGAACTTTACTTACATTGTGCTATAGAACCATATGGTATTTGAATTGGTTGTGTTTTTCATACTTAACTATATTGACAAAAAGTGTCAAAAAGAATGATATTGTGTGAATATATAGTGTGAATTAAAGAAATGAAGGAAAGCATGAATGACCTTATGAAATCTGTTGTACACACAAATTAGTAGCTAATCTTGACATAATGCATACATGCTATTTTATAGAGTTCATTCATGTATGATCGTGTTTTACAATTTGAGCTTAGTATGTACTTATTTAAGCTACTTAATGAGCCGTGGATTTGCTCACCCCTTAAATTTAACATCTACAGATCATACGGGTGGATATCCAGCTCAGGCATTATATAGACTCTCCCGAAAACTGTACCTAGTAGTGGTACTCGTCTATGTTCTCCGGGCCTAGCTTTTGTGTTTTGGAGGTATACTACTTGTATATCATTTTGATAATTATACGAACTTTAATTTCACAGTACTAGGAAGGAATATGGGATGTAGCTTTGGATCGCACTAGATATTATGTGAGTCTAGGTAATTATCGAGTGCGGGGTTAAGATGTATATTTTGAACTATGTATAAACTGCAAGATGTGGATTTATTACTGGTTATATTCTTGAGGAATATGAGATGCATGATTGTGTGAATTGTGGGAAACAAAAGCTGGCTATATTGTGAAGATTTGAATGTGTTTAAATGCAGGGATTTTACTGGAGAAATTGATAAAATAAAAAGGGGAGGTTTTCGACCCATTTCTTTTGGAATAGTAAAAATAAGGCTAAAATCATAAAAATCACCTTGAGAAGTGTGACATAGCTCGTGAAACAATATTAGTAAGATAAGATTTGATTTAGATACTACACTAACACCGAATACAAACCGTAAGTAGAAAAAGAAAAATTTGGTTCGTAATTTTTCAAAAGAAATAAAGTAAGTGTCAAGTGGACATCATTGGCCTTCGGGTCGTGACAAGTATGTGTCAAACCAATGTAAACGACTTTCATTCATCTTATCTTCACTAGGTGCCACTTCAACCTTTTTGTGAATATCCTAATTTCTTATTATATGTTTTCTCGTATATCTGCACTTCTATAACAGCATTTGCATTTCTGTTACACTCTTCTTCTGTGCATGTAGTCTTTTAGTTACCCAACATTCACTGTCATAGAACAATGTTGATCTAACAACTGTCCTGCAAAACTTACCTTTAAACCATTTAGGAATTTTTTTGTTACACAGCATACATTTTGCGCTTCTTAACTTGCTCTAACCAACTTGTATCTTATAGGTCACATCACCATCAATCTCTTCATTGAACTGTACAATCAACCCAAATATTTAAAATGACTCACTTAAGGATGTCATCCCATCTAGCATTACTGTGTTTCTATCTTCTTCTTTATTTGAATTGAATTTACATTTTGTGTATTCAGTCTTTACTGTGCTTAGTTTAAATCCTCTTGATTCTAACGTTCGTCTTCACAATTCTAACTCGCATTAGCCTCCACTCTAATGTCAACACATAAGACAATATCATATATAAACATTGTACAATAAGGTACATTATCTTGAAAAGCATAAATTATCATTCCGCCCTTAATTTTAAATTTTTATCATTCTATTAAAAAACCATATATATTCTTAATGTGATTTTTTTTTTCAATTTACCAATCTATCTGCATCTAAGTTAAAAAAAAAAAGCTCAAGTTACAAATGTTAAATCATGTTGGAAGCATCGCCCCATGAATAATGTTGTTCATCAACCTAAGGTTAGCACAAAGTGATTACTGGGAAAGTAACATTGCAGCGTTTGGTATGCAATGTAAAGTTGTGTTTAAATTGCAAGAAAAGTAACATTGCAGCGTTTGGTATGCAATCACTTTGCTGGTAATGCAATTACAATTTCCAAAAATACCCTTAAGTATAAAAACAAAATTTGTACATTAGAATTAATTACAAATGTAATTATCATATTAAAATATAAATAATATAAAGTTGTAATTATTGACATTAACGATCATTTGTAATACCAAATTTATATACATTATTATTAATTTGTATAATTAATTTGTAATAACATTAGCCATTGGGTTTGTTCTATAATTAATTTGTACCACTTGTGTTTTGTTTTATATTTTCATGATTTTTTTTATGCCAGTTAGAGAAGTGAGGCAATGCCAAAGCTTATAACAAATATAAATCCAAATCATGGCATTCACAGCAAACTTATTTTTCAAAGATGATATAATTATTTATATATATTTTGCTGGCAAAATGACCAACAACATCGGTAAAGGTGTTGTACGCTACAAGGTCATCGATCCTTCCGATGACCCTCTAAATTCTAAGCCAAGGACCCTTCATTATGGAGCCACCATGATCAAGAAAAAAGTATGGATCACGTTCAAAAGTAACATGCAAATTACACTCCAGAGGCCACTTCTCATTAGCAGCTTCACTGCCATTGATGGCCGTGGTGTTGACGTTCATATTACAGGCACAGGTTGCCTCTTAGTGTATCAGGCGACAATTGTAATCATCCATGGGTTGCGCATCCACCATTGGAAGTTCCATGCACCTAGCTATGTGAGAAAGGAGCACGAGACGATAGAGGGGAGAGGGAAAGAGAGATAGAGGTGAGAAGGGAAGAGATAGAAGAATGGAACCCCAATTTCTCAGAACCTAGGCTAATGGAGAGGAAGAAATTCGAAGAAGAAAAGGATAGGGGTATTTTCGGTCATACCACTTTGTAGAGTTGGCTGCAATCACTTTGTATTCAATTAAATTGTAGCACTAAATATTAACTTTCATAATACCAAACACCACCCGAAGTTTCACCTACTAACTCACAGTCAAACACAAAATGACATTAAGCACTATGAAGTGTGAGTGAACTGTGATCTTTCGCTTCTTTCTTTTCCCTTCATTTTCTTCGCTCTGCCCTTAACGCAGCCCAATCTTATACATAGATCAGAGTTCAGACAATAGTCAATAACCCCCCTCAAATTCCGGCGAAAATGATGCCGCCGGAGCTCCAACCTCGCTCCTTCCGACCCTATATCTCATCGTCGATAAGCGCCTCTTCTTTCTCTTCCTTCAACAATGCTTCTTCCCCTCAATCGTCCTCCGAAAAAGACCCCAACCCTAACTCCAATTTCAATTCCAACTTATCCTCCCCTTCTTCTTCCTCTCGATCTCTCAAGAACACCCGGTTCTCTCCTTCCTCTTTCGCCTACAACGCCCGTCTCGCCATCGCTCTCGTCCCATGCGCCGCTTTCCTTCTTGACCTCGGCGGGACACCCGTCGTCGCAACCCTAACCCTAGGACTTATGATCGCCTACATCATCGATTCGCTCAACTTCAAATCCGGCGCATTCTTCGGCGTTTGGTTCTCTCTCGTTGCCGCTCAGATCTCCTTCTTTTTCAGCGCGTCGCTCTATTACACCTTCAATTCCCGTCTTCTGTCTATGCTCGCCGCCCTTCTTGGTGCCGAAACCAACTTCCTCATCGGCGTTTGGGCTTCGCTTCAGTTCAAGTGGATTCAAATTGAAAACCCTTCGATTGTCCTAGCTTTGGAGCGGCTCCTCTTTGCCTGCGTCCCCTTTGCCGCTTCTTCAATCTTCACTTGGGCCACCATCTCTGCTGTAGGTATGAAGAATGCCTCTTACTATCTAATGGCATTCAATTGCGTTTTCTATTGGGTTTTCGCAATTCCTAGAGTTTCTTCGTTTAAAACCAAACAAGAAGTAAAGTATCACGGTGGAGAAGTTCCTGATGATAATTTGATTCTTGGTCCACTCGAGAGTTGTCTCCACACTTTGAATTTACTGTTTTTTCCTCTCATTTTTCATATGGCTTCGCATTACTCGGTGATGTTCTCGTCCGCTGCTTCTGTCAGTGATTTGCTTCTTCTTTTCTTTATTCCTTTCTTATTCCAATTATATGCTTCAACAAGAGGGGCATTGTGGTGGGTCACTAAAAATGCCCGCCAGCTGCGCAGCATACAGTTGGTAAATGGTGCAATTGCATTGGTTGTTGTTGTGATTTGCCTTGAGATTAGAGTTGTGTTTCAATCATTTGGGAGGTACATTCAGGTGCCACCACCGATGAATTATCTTCTTGTGACCACTACCATGCTTGGAGGGGCTGCTGGGGCTGGTTCTTATGCACTGGGAATGATATCCGATGCATTTAGCTCTTTGGTCTTCACTGCTTTGGCTGTTGTTGTTAGTGCTGCTGGGGCGATTGTGGTTGGATTTCCAATACTGGTATGTTTGTTTCTTTCTTTGTCTTAGTTGAAACATATATCCTGTGAATATAAATGTGTTGCCTATTCCTTTGGAAATACATGTCAATGTAATTGTATTGGTCAAATTTAGAAAGAACCAACTAAGTCTGGTACTAGCCATCAGGAACATCAAAAGTGACTGTCAATCAACGGAAGTGATTTGAACATGCGCTTAGTTACAGAGAAAAATAAATACTAACATTATTCTTAGCTGCTAAAAGACAAGATTCCATGTCCCTTTGGTGCAAAGTTTGTATAATAGCAGTAGCTAGGCTAAACAGAATGGAAAGGAACTGATTCTCATTAGAGCTGAGCAAACAAATCAAAAACCGAATCAATCCAATTTCATTCGCTTTGGATTTGTATATAATAAATTCAATTTTGGTGTTTGATAATAAATAACTGAAGTATGCGGTTCAATTTAGGATTTCAATATGAAAAAACTGCATAAACCCAAACCGAACAGGTTACAAGAATAATTTTAAAAATTCTTCATAAAGATCAAAGAAAGAAAAAACCTTCCTTGAAGAACTCCAAAGCTGCTTACAGTAAACAATTATTTAATGGTAATTTAATGTTCCTTGTCATGAATTGCATTCATAAAGACTTAAAATCCTCTAATTCACTCATCACCATTAAAATGGAGAGCTCTTTTGAAAAAATATTTTTAGGTCTAATTTGGATACCATTGCACTGCACTATGGTGTGGTGGTCAAACCTTTTACCCCTCCAGTTGGGGGACTAGAGGGGATAAGGTGTAGCTCCCCCTCCCCCCCAATTAGACCAACTGATTAGGGATTTTGGACTATAATGCTCCCGTTGTTTCATTTTTATTTCATAAAATATCCTCATTATTTCATTTTGATTTTTGTTTAATATAATTATATTTATAAAATTTTCAATATTGTAAACATTAAATTACAGTCAAATATACAAATATTTATTCAGTAAAGTATTATTTAGTAACTTTTGTAGAATTAGCCAAGATTATCTCCCTAATTTCTAGGGTTTCCTGTTTTTATTTGCTTCAGATTCCTTGTTTTTACTGAATTTTCTTAGTTGGTTGTTTCCTTAGTTATTCATACCTCACTATTATTTATACCTGTACAAATTTTTTTTTGAAGATGGTGGAAAATTATTCTTCCATTAATTTCCACATGGTATCAGAGCCCCTTTGAACTCTAAATTTCTTGCTTGATTTTTACTCCTAGAATGGTCTCCTTTTTTTCCATCAAAATAGCCCTTACTATCAACTATGAGATTGTCACTCCCGACGAAGGAATGGTAGGGAACCTTAATATTGAACACAAGTTGAACGGGCGAAATTATCTATAGTGGTCTCACTCTGTTGTGATGTTTATGTGCGAAAAGAGCAAATATGATTATCTCATTGGTGCTGCTGTTCGACCAACGAAGGAAAATCAGAAGTTCAAAAGTTGGAAATCAGAGAATAATATGGTTATGTCATGGCTAATTAATTCCATGACAAACGATACTAGAGAGAATCTTTTTCCTCTATGAGACTGCTGGAAAAATTTGGGAATCACCCAAGGAAACATATTCTAATGTTGAAATCACATTTGAACTTTTTGGCATTGAATGTGTTCTTCACAATCTGCATCAACATGACCAAACTGTGACTAAATATTTCAACTCTATCAATCTATACCTAATAAACCGAATGCCCTCTCGAATCCCAAAATACAACTCTTCTCAAATATTATTGCAGTATTTTCCCAAAACACGTATCA
Source organism: Heritiera littoralis (assembly GCA_031772115.1). NCBI lineage: Eukaryota > Viridiplantae > Streptophyta > Magnoliopsida > Malvales > Malvaceae > Heritiera > Heritiera littoralis. Next base: position 1,869,110 of record JAPDPK010000002.1, read on the forward strand.
TATCTTCTATTCCATCCAAGGTCTTTGGTTGTACTGCACTTGTCCATATTCACCAACAAAACCATGGAAAACTTGATCCTAGAGCACTTAAGTATAGTTTTCTTGGATACTCACTTTACCAAAAGGGATACAAATGCCACTCACTAATCACAAAAATGTACTTCAATTCCATGGATGTCACCTTCAAAAAAATCCTTACTATCCCAAAATTGCCATTTAGGGGGAGAATGGCACACACAAATATCAACCATGGGATTTAGAAACTAATCACCTCAACTTTGGGCTTTCTCGGGTCCTTGTCCATCTCGTTCCAAAATCCAAGTCTTCTTAGTCCTCCAAGTCTTCTTGGGTTTATCTTATTTTGGAGTCCTCGTGTGCAAATAATAACCGAACCTGTGTGTCTCAAAATCCTCCTTCAAGTCTAATAGATACTACTCAAGTAGAGAGTAATGATGAACTATGGGTATATTTAAGAGAAGATCCAATCAAGAGGGAATGGAGAAACAAGCTTCAGTTGAGTAGATCTATGAGTCTAACCCAACTCCAAGAATCGAATGTAGTACACGAGGTAACATTGATTCCGAATTATTCTCACAGTGAGTTGGCTGATGTGACCTAAATTGGCCAATAACCATTGAAGGTGTGAGAATGTGCGCTAAGCATCCCATATCTAATTTTGTGTCAAATGAGAGGTTGTCACCAACTTTTTAGGCTTTTATAGTCAACCTCAACAAGGATCAGATTCCCACCGACATGCAGGAAGCATTAAAGGCACATGAGTAGAAGTAGCATTGCTCGATGAGATTCATGCTCTTGAGAAGAATAATACATGGGAAATTGCTAAATTACACACAAGAAAAAGAGCAATAGGATGCAAGTGGGTTTTTACCATCAAGTACAAAGAGGATGTGAGTATCGACAGGTGTAAAGCCAGATTAGTTGCCAAAGGTTTCACCCAATCTTATGGGATTGATTATCGGGAATCATTTGCTTTGGTTGCTAAGCTCAGTACAGTTTGTGTTATTCTATCTCTAGCTACAAACTTGGAATGATCCCTTAATCAACCAGATGTTAAGAATGCCTTCTTGAATGGGGGATTTAGAAAAATAGGTCTACATGGAGATCCCATCGGGATTTGAATCAAAGTCCAATGCCAACAAGGTTTGCAAACTCAGAAGGTCCTTGTACAGCCTCAAACAATATCTTAGGGCCCGGTCTGAAAGGTTGACCAAGGTGGTAAAGGGGTATGACTACACTCCATGTCAATCAAATCATATCTTATTTGTCAAGCTCTCATCACTAGGCAAACTATCTATACTGATTGTGCATATAAATGACATAAATGTACTCGAAGATCATTAGGAAGAGGTGCAAAGTCTAATAGAGATACTTGCTAGGGAATTTGAGATCAAGGATCTCGAAAATCTTAGATACTTTGTAGGGATGGAAGTGGTTTGTCACAGAATGGAATCATGGTGTCACAATGGAAGTATGTTGTCAATCTTCTCAAAGAAATTGGAATGCTTGGATGTAATCTAGCAGAAACTCCCATGGATTTGGTGATAAAGTTAGGTGACTCTGGAAAAAGTGCTCCTGTAGACAAAAGAAGGTATCAACATCTAGTAGGAAAATTGATATACCTATCTCACACTCAGCCAGTTATTGGTTTTCCTGTTACTGTGGTACACCTATACATGAACAATCCCAAATAATAGGATATGGAGGCAGTCAATAGAATCTTGAGGTATTTGAAACTGACGCTTCGACAAGGTTTTTTTTTCAAGGAGTCTTGAAGGAGCAATGTTGAGATTTATAGCAATCAAATTGGGCTGGTTCAATAACTAATCAAAGGTCTACTTTGGGCTATTGCACTTATGTATGAGGAAATTTAGTGACATGGTGCAACAATAAATAATTGATTGTATCAAGAAGCAATGCAAAGGCAGAGTTTAAAACATTGGCTCACAGGATATGTGAAGGAACGTGGCTTTGGAGATTACTCAAGGAGTTGAAGATTCTAGCTAAAAAGCCTATGAAGATGTTCTGCGACAACCAATCTACGATCAGTATTGCAAAGAATCTAGTCCATCACAATAGAACCAAGCATGTGGAGATCGATTGCCACTTCATCAAAGAAAAAGAATGAATGAGGGATTATCAAGCTGCTATATGCTCCTACTAGTCAACAAACAATTGATGTTCTCACTAAAGCACTTCCAAGAAAGAACTTCAAAGACTTGTGTTCCAATCTAGGCATGCTGAATATGTACAACCCAAGTTGAGGGGGAGTGTAGAATTAACCAAGATTATCTCCCAAATTTCATTTCATGTTTTTATTTGCTTTAGATTCCTTGCTTTTACTAATTTTCCTTAGCTGGTTGTTACCTTAGTTATTAATGCCTTTCTATTATTTATACCTGTAAAGAATTTTATTTGAAGATAGTGGAAAATTATTCTTCCCTTAATCTCTCTCTAATTTTACAGAAAATTAATCTAATGCCTTTAATGGTTATTTTTTCTTCTCAATACAATTCTTTTCACCATTACAATTGCATTTGCATCAAAACACATATCCCATCACTGGTTTTAATTTCACCGTTACAATATCTAATCTCATTACTATAGTAACTAATCTCACTATCATTGCTATTTTCAATCACATTGGAGCCAATCTAATTGGCCATCCAATTGTACCCTTGGTATCAAATTGACACTTCATTTTTCAAAACAAAATTTTGAATTTGGTGTTTTTGTTTCTTATTCTATCTACATGTCTTTTATTTCATTTGGACGTATAGACTTTAGTTTCTTTTGATCGCAGTCTTTCTTTGTTCTCCTTTCTTTTTTCTTTTTCTCATTTTTTTTCTGGTTCTTGTTTGTTTCTTAGGGACCTAAATCTAAAGATTTAGATTTATTATGAATATACAAGAGATCTAGACATCTATATAATCTTGTTTATTGTATTTTTATTTTGCTAATCTCTTCTTCGATTTTATATCATTCTTAATATTTTGTTGATGATTTTAATCAAAATCGAATCAAGATTTTGGGTTCTTTTTCATTTGATTTTTATAAATGTACGCTTTGGATTTGGTTTGAGAAATTAAAAAATTGAATAGTGCAATATGCACCCCCAATCCCCATTTTTGATTTCAGATAGTATAATATCCACAAGTAGGACATGTAGGTACAAGTAGAGAGGGTTTTGAGAGCGTACATGGAGGTTTTAGTTATGGTGTAGGAAACGAGGGTGGGGATGCTATTTTAGATTTTGCTTTATCCTATGACCTAATCCTAGTAAACATATTGTTTAGGAAGAGAGATTCTCATCTTATAACTTTTAGAAGTGGACCAAAAGCAAGTCAGATTTCTTTTTAAGTAGGAGTATAGATAGACATAGATATTTGAACTGTAAGGTTATCCCAGGTGAGTGTTACCACGCAACATAGACTCCTACTCCTCGATATGAAGATACATAGACGACATCGAAGGAACCAACAAAAAGGAACTAAAAGGATTCGATGGTGGAAGCTAAAAGAAGATTGTCATACATGTAGAGATAGTTGGATTCAAAAAGAGGATTGGACAATAGAAGAGAACCCAAATGTAATGTGGAACAAGATTGTAAGATGCATTCAGGAGGTGGGCAATAAGACACTAGAAGTATCAAACGGAAGAGTGCCGATTGGAAATGACGTAACATGGTGGACTGCAATAGTAAAAGACGCTATAAAAACTAAGCGAGAGTGTTACAAGGCTTTGAAAAAGAACAATACAGAAGAGTTTTATGGAATATAAGTTAGCTAGAATGGAGGCAAAGAAGGTTGTGGCAGAAGCTAAAACGAAGGTTGTGAAAGAGATTTATGACAAGTTGAACACAAAGGAGGGAGAGAAAAAAGATATATAGATTGGCGTGAGAAAGAGAAAGGAGGAATCGCGATCTAGGAGTCATGAAATGTATTAAGGATCAAAGAACTCTTGTTAAGGACAATGACATTAAGGACAGATGGCGATATTATTTTGACAAATTATTTAATGATGGACAAAATAAAATTTTGGATAATATCTCGGTGCCTCTTAAGGATTTGAATCAGTGCTTTATGCGTAGAATCAAAGAGACAAAGGTAAAAGAGGCACTAAAGATGATGAAGAATGAAAAAGCTGTTGGACTTGATGACATTCCAATTGAAGTTTGGAAAAGTCTTGGAGATGTAGGAGTCAGGTGGTTGACAAATCTGTTTAATAAGATTTGGCGCACTAACAAAATACTTGGGGAATGGAGGAAAAGTGTCTTGATACCTCTTTATAAGAACAAAAGAGATATTTAAAGTTGCGCCAATTACCGAGGCATAAAATTGATGAGTCATATGATGAAACTATGGGAGATAGTGATAGAACGGAGATTGAGAAAAAATGTAGAGATATTGGAGAATCAATTTAGTTTTATGCCGGGTTGATTGATTATGGAGGCAATATATTTACTAAGACAACTTATGGAGTGGTCTCGAGTACTGGGTAAAATTCTCCATATGGTCTTTATAGATTTGGAGAAAGTATATGATAAAGTGCTTAAGGAGGTACTATGGTGGTTCTTAATGAAGAAAAGAGTTCTTTTGAAATATATTGAACTAATGAAGAACATGAATGGAGATGTAAGGACACAAGTGAGGATAGGTGGGGGGCAAACAAGTGAGTTTCCTATCATAGTGGGATTACACCAAGGGTCAGCGTTAAGTCCATTCTTATTTGCGGTAGTTATTGACGAACTAACAAAATCTATCCAAGATAAAGTGCCTTGGTGTATGATGTTTGCAGATGGTATTGTTTTATGTGCGGAAACTAGAGCGGAAATCAATGCAAAGTTGGAATTATGGAGACAAACATCAGAATCAAAAGGATTTAAACTAAGCAGAGTGAAGACTGAATACATGCAATGTAAATTCAGTTTTAACCAAGTGAAATAGCATAATGTAGTGACGTTAGATGGGGTGACGATACCTAAGTGGGATCATTTTCGATATTTTGGATCGATAGTACAGATAGATGGAGAGATTGATGGTGATGTGACCTATAGGATCTAGGCTGGATGCAGTAAGTGGAGAAGTGCTACAAGTGTGTTGTGTGATAAAGGAATTCCTATATGGTTGAAAGGCAAGTTTTATAGGACAGTTGTTAGACCAACATTGTTATATGGTAGTGAATGTTGGGCGACTAAGAGGCTACATGCACAAAAGATGAGTGTAACAGAAATGCGAATGTTGCGGTGGATATGTGGATATACAAGAAAGGATGGAATGAAAAATAAAGATATTCGTAAAATGGTTGGAATGGTACTTATCGAAGACAAGATGTGTGAAAGTCATTTACGTTGATTTGGACATGTACTACGTAGACCTGTAGATGCTCCAGTTAGGAGAATAGAAGCTATGGATGTTGAGAAAAGGGTTAAGACTAGAGGAAGATCGAAAAAGACTTGGAAGAAAGTAATTTGAAAAGATATGGAGGTATTAGAGTTGGATGAGCAAATGGCCTTGGATAGGAATCTGTGGAGGTGGAGAATACATATGAACAATCTAATGTGAGTTCAAATATTGGTTTATATAGCCTACTCTAATTTCTTGGGATACTCTAATGATGATGATGATGATGATGATAATATCCACCAGGGTGTGAAATGGGCCAAAGTCCATGGGCCGGTCGGTTAAATCCACGGACTTTCTTAGCACCATGTTTTTTTTTGCTAGGCCCATTTAAAAAGTGAGCCTAAATGGTCTTGGTCTGGTGGTTCAAGCTACAAGGATACGAACTGGTTTGTGGATCGAGGCCCATCATCAATCTGCGAACAACAAGCAGGCCCATTGTCCACTATGCATTGCCCTAGGCTAGGCCCACTAGTTGGCCTAGCCCCAAGCCCTCGGCCCACAGCCAGCCACTGCTGCATGTTTACATCTACCTTGCCCAACCGCCTAAGTAACTTGGGCTAATTGCCAAGTAAAGCCTGTAAAGTCTTGAAATTAATGCTCAACTACTCTGCCCTAGTCATTAGTGTTCATTGCATCAATGTGCAATGAATACTAATGACTGGACCGACTCTTGCCCCCAAATCCTTAATCTGGTTAGATCAATTCAGCCCCCCTCCTAAATCACTAAATGTACACATTAGCTTGTTCAACTTGAAAAAAGGTAAGTTTCCAACGAACAATGTCTTTTTTCCAATACATTGAACTTGAGGAGTTGCAAGAGTTTGGAGGTGCAAAAAAAAAAAAAAAACCTCATAACATTGCAACGTGCTTAACGAAATGAGACAAAATAAAGAAATTGGGGGTTGGCTTTGAAAGAAATTGAAAGGGAAATGGGAACTTACAACTTTCTTGGTAGACATCAAATCCTGTTGCTTAGCAATTTTCTATGGTGTTGTAACATCCATCGCATCTACATTTGTATCCCGATTCCAATATACAAGTACAACACTACATTAGGCAATCATCTTATCAACCTTCCAGATTATAAAGTAGAAAATCGTGATTCCAAAGATCCATACTTTTTTATTTGGAGTTTCTTCTTCATCACTTTCCTCATCATCATAGAATGATTCTTCAGATTCCTCTTTGCTACTACTTTTTGAAATTTCATTTTTTGGAAAACAAAAAAAGAAAAGAAAAGTGGCTTGGCTCGTGGGCTTGTCCGATTTGCATTAGGAACCGATCTGACTTACTTTTCAAGGCCCTTTTTAGAATGCATTTGCTCTGGCCAAGCTCAGTCTGGTTTGGCCCGCTATTTTCCACCCCTATCCACAAATAGAATTAGTGGTATTAGTGCTTGTGGTGGTCTTTAATGAAAAAAAGTCCTTGTGAAATTTATTGAAATAATTAAAGACATGTATGTAGATGCAAGGACACATGTGAGATCATGTAGGGAGCAAACAAGTGAATTTCCAATCACAATAGAAAGGGTCAATTTTAAGCCCATTCCTATTCACTACAATAATGGATGAATTGACAAAATCCATACTGGATAATGTCCCTCAGTTAAGGATGTTTGCAGATGATAGTCTTCTGTGCTGAGACTAGAGTGGAGGTTAATGCGAAGTTAGAACTATGGAGAGAGATGCTAGAATCAAGAGGATTCAGACTGAGTAAAGAGTCAATACATAGAATGTAAATTTAGTTCAAACAATGAGGAAGATCGAAACATAGTGATGCTAAGTGGGGCAAAGATCCCTTAATGAGATCATTTCAAATATTTGGGGTCGATTGTACAGATGAATAGAGAGACTAATGACAATGTGATCCATACGATTCAGGCTAGATGGAGCAAGTGGAGAGCGCTACAGGTGTGTTGTGTGATAAAGGAATTCCTATATGGTTGAAAGGCAAGTTTTATAGGACGGTTATTAGACCAACAATGCTCTATGGTAATGAATGTTGGGTGATTAAAAGATTACATACACAGAAAATGAATATAGCAAAAATGCGAATGTTGCGATGGATATGCGGATATATGAGAAAAGATAAAATGAGAAATGAAGACATTCACAAGAAGGTTGGAGTGGCACCTATCGAAGACAAGATGCGTGAAAATTGTCTACGTTGGTTTAGACACATACAATGTAGACCTGTGGATGCTCCAGTTTTGAGAGTGGAGGCTATGAGTGATGAAAGAAGGGTCAAGGCTAGGGGAAGGTTGAAAAAGACTTGGAAGAAAGTTATTTGAAAAGATATGGTGGAATGAGAGTTGGAAGAACATATTAGCTTAAAGAAAAATGAGTGGAGGAGGAGAATTTATGTTGACGACTTAGCGTGAGTTTATATATTGGTTCATATAGCCTACCTAAATATTGGGATAAATGGTCTAACAATGCTGATGGTGATGATGGTGATTTATTTATATATCCAATTCAACTATAAAATTACCTGTAACCAAAAAAAAAAACTATAAAATTACCTTAAGATTTTGTATAACAAAATATTTTCTGCGAATTTTTTATATTTTGAAAGAATTTTAGTGCATGTCAGTTATATTTTCATTCAAAATCAATAAAACTTAATTAATATATTATTCCCAATTTTTTGAAAATTGCCATATCTTTGTGTGCATCTCGTGTCTGAGTCCTGCCATTCCCATGTACCGTGCCCATTTCCATGCTCCTAGGTTGTAGTATTATCCCTGCACTTCTTTCAATGATATTCTCATTTGCTTGCCTGTTAAATTTTGCAAATGTAGCTAAAGCCTCGGGAATTTCAAAGGTTGTTGGCAACAGGATGTAGTTGAAGGAAGAAGATTGACTTCGTAGAACTTCTATGGAATATACTTGGTATCATTCATCAGGCATTCGTGGGGCCATATTTTTTTAACCTTTGGTTGATCTACCATGTTTAGTTGATGTAAAAGTGAGAGCAGCCACTCTTCTTATTCTTTTTTCAGAGTGTTTTGATAAATTAGGTTTAATATGCCGTATAGTTTTAGCTTGCAATTGGACTTGCAAAATTGCACCGAAAATTTGGTAGCTTGGATTTGACTCTAGAACGGTGACTCCTTGGAGCTTGATTCTTGTTTCGTTAATTTTGAGGCAAAAGAGCTGATATCGAAGATGAAGTTGGCAGCTTTCTTGGGTATAGTTGCAACGAGTTTGTGCTTTTTTAGTGAGTTGTTGTACCATGTATGTCCTTTAAGGATGCTTGACAAATGGATAGGATGGTCTGTCTTCTTGTTACCTGATTGTTTTAGCCTCATTAGACTTGAGTTAGTCATTTGTATGGTATGGGGGTACCAGAATTGGCTGTGCTTTTGGATCTCTTTTTATTGAAGTTAGTATTTCAACTTCATTTATTTATAAAACTACTTTGTTTTTCAAAATGTCAATTAGTGTTGCTTGCTGAGTTTGTTACAAATATTTGGATCTCTCTCTAATAATTGCTCTTCTTAGCTTGTGTTATTTATAAAATGAATTTTTATCAAAAGATGGGATGGAAAGGAAAGGAACTCTTATTTTAATGTTCAGGAGTTTTAATGGTATTTCTATTTTATTTTTTGCAGTTTATTCCATTACCTTCAGTTGCTGGCTTCTACTTGGCTCGTTTCTTTACAAAGAAGAGCCTTCCATCGTATTTTGCCTTTGTTGGGCTTGGGAGCTTGATGGTCATGTGGTTTGTGCTGCATAATTTCTGGGATCTAAATATTTGGTTGGCAGGCATGTCCCTGAAATCCTTTTGCAAACTTATTGTCGCGGATGTCATTCTAGCCATTGCTGTTCCAGGGTTAACCCTTCTTCCGGCAAAACTTCATTTTTTGAATGAAGTTGGTTTGATCAGCCATGCATTGCTGTTATGCTACATTGAGAATCGGTTTTTCAGTTACTCAAGCATATACTATTATGGATTGGATGATGATGTAATGTATCCAAGCTACATGGTCATCCTGACAACATTGATTGGCTTTGCAATTGTGCGAAGACTATTTGTGGATCGTCGAATGGGAGCCAAGACGGTTTGGATTTTGACTTGTCTGTATTCCTCAAAGCTTGCTATGTTGTTTATTACATCAAAATCTGTTGTATGGGTGTCAGCTGTCCTTTTATTGGCTATTTCGCCTCCATTGATTCTTTACAGGTCGGCACTTGATCTCTCTCTCTCTCTCTCTCACTCTCTCTCTTTAATTCTTAAATTGAGATGAAAACAATTTTTTCCTCCTTTTTTTTTTGTTTACTTTATAAACATTGAAGGGATAAGTCAAGAGCAGCATCAAAGATGAAAGACTGGCAAGGCTATGCACATGCTGCTGTGGTTGCGTTATCAGTCTGGTTTTGCCGTGAAACGATTTTTGAAGCATTACAATGGTGGAATGGCAGATATCCTTCGGATGGGTTACTTCTAGGCTTTTGTATTCTTTTGACAGGATTGGCTTGTGTACCCATAGTTGCCTTGCATTTCTCTCATGTCATGGTATGGATACATTTTCTGTTGCTTTTCCATGTATTGTTTAAGTTATTATTTGTCACGAAATATCCTTTTACATTGTTATCCATAAAAAACAATCTTGTTCCATTTTAATTAGGAGTTGTTAACGATTCAGTCATGCTTCAAATACCTTCACTCCTCCTAAAGCTCTGAAAGAACAAGCTTCTAACTAGTAACTGAGCAAGGAAATTAAACTATTTGACACATACCTTTATCTTGTAGAGTCAAATATCATAGTTTATGTGGTGCTTAGTTCATTCTTGAACATAAATAAGAAATGATGGTTGTTTTGTGCTTCAGATGTATTTAAATAATCTCTGACAGAGTATTTTGTTTCCTCACAGAAAATGTTAGTATCTTGACTATATTCTTATCTTGTCTTGCTTTTGCAGTCTGCAAAGAGATGCATTGTACTGGTTGTGGCAACAGGTCTCCTGTTTATCCTAATGCAGCCACCTATTCCAGTATCATGGACTTACCGCTCTGACATAATCAAAGCTGCACGTCAATCTGCTGATGACATTTCTATATATGGCTTCATGGCATCAAAACCAACATGGCCCTCTTGGCTACTTATATTGGCAATTCTTCTTACTTTAGCTGCTGTGACATCCATCATACCCATTAAGTATATTGTAGAGTTGAGAGCATTTTACTCCATTGCAATGGGTATCACACTTGGTGTTTACATATCTGCTGAGTTTTTCCTGCAGGCTGCTGTCCTTCATGCCCTCATCATTGTAACAATGGTTTGTGCATCTGTTTTCGTGGTCTTCACCCATTTTCCATCTGCTTCAAGCACAAAGCTCCTACCATGGGTGTTTGCCCTCCTGGTGGCTCTATTTCCCGTGACTTACCTATTAGAAGGTCAAGTGAGAATTAAAAGCTTCCTTGGAGATAATGAACTCGGGGGCTTTGGAGAGGAAGACAGGAAGCTTACAACTCTGCTGGCTGTTGAGGGGGCAAGGACATCTCTTCTTGGTCTGTATGCAGCAGTCTTTATGCTCATAGCCTTGGAAATAAAATATGAACTTGCCTCACTTATACGGGAAAAGACTCTTGAGAGGGGTGCAGTTAGACATAATGAATCTGGCCAAAGAAATTCTGCTGGTTTCCCTCCACGAATGAGGTTCATGCAACAACGTCGCGCCTCTTCTGTGCCAACCTTCACAATTAAACGGATGGCTGCTGAAGCAGCATGGATGCCCGCAGTTGGTAATGTTGCTACTGTGATGTGCTTTGCGATATGCCTGATCCTAAATGTTAGTCTCACCGGTGGCTCAAATCAGGCAATATTCTTCCTGGCTCCCATATTACTGCTGCTCAACCAGGACACCGATTTTGTTGCTGGATTTGGGGACAAACAGAGGTATTTCCCTGTTACAGTGGCGATATCGGTGTATTTGGTCTTGACCACACTCAATAGCATATGGGAAGATGTCTGGCATGGAAATGCAGGATGGGGCATTGAAATCGGTGGTCCTGGATGGTTCTTCGCGGTCAAGAATCTTGCCCTCCTGACCCTTACATTCCCCAGCCACATCCTATTCAACCGGTTCGTGTGGAGTGGCACAAAGCAGACAGAACCGAAGCCTCTGCTAGCATTGCCCCTCAATCTGCCTTCCATCATAATAACGGATTTGATTAAGATTAGGGTTTTGGGGTTGTTAGGAGTTATTTATTCCCTGGCCCAGTATATAATATCTAGACAGCAGTATATCTCTGGATTGAAATATATTTAGACAAATAGATGTCTGTGTACAATATAGCTTGGCAATTTTCAGGTTGCTTTTCACTTGCCTTTGGGATTTTGATTACCAGAATTGTTTGGGAGTTTTTACGCCGATAATCATATGGAGGCTCATTAAGTAGACTGGAGAGTAACCTCACCAGCTAGTCATTGACTGCTTGTTCTTCATTTAACCTTCTAACGAGATATTATGTACTTTCTGCGCAGCTTTTTTATATGAAGACTGTTTTGTCTTTGTCAGCTAATATCCTTCTAGCTCTCATTTTATTCTTGTCGCTTACCGAACACTCAAGTGTTTACAGTATTGATATAAGTTTTGAAAAAATAACAAGCATGTTATACCCAAAAAAAAAAAATAACAAGCATGTTATGCCCAAAAAAAAAAAATAACAAGCATGTTGGCGTTGGCAATTAATTCAAATCTAAAATTAATGACGATTCAAAAAATTGTTATTGGCTAAAATATTCAAAAAATTTTCAAACTTTATCATTTTATTTAAATAAATTCTTATACTTATATTGCATTTAGATAAGTTCATAAGTTTTAATCTGTATTCAAAGAAACTTTTATTTCAAATAAAAGATTACATGTGAGAAAAAATTAATTCACATCAATTTAATTGATTAAAATTTAGTTAATTCGATTCAGTTAATTTCGAGTTCAAGTCAGTTTTTTAGGTTGGTTTATTCGATTAAGTTGGTGTCTAAAGTTATCAATCAAACTAACTAAATTAATCGATATATTTTTAAATATATTATATATAATATAATATTTAAATATTATATAATATATATAATATTAATTTTTTAGGCTTAATAGTCAAATAAGCCCTCAACCTTTAGCCCATTTTAGTGGAAATAAACCCTCAACCTTTTACAATTATGCAATTAAGTCAAAATCTGTTAAATGACACTAACTTCCGTTAGTTTTGCATACGTGGCAGCTGATGTGGATAGCTTAGTTAGCTGCCACGTGGCATGCCACGTATGCAAAACTAACGGCAATTAGGTCATTTAACAGATTTGGTCTATTTTCACTGAAATAAAAGTTTATAGACTGAATTTCATGCGATAAAACGTTGAGGGCTGAATTCCATTTTGAGCTAAAGGTTGAGGGCTTATTTGGCTATTAAGCCAATTTTTTATGCAAGAAGTTGAGTTTAAAACTCATTAGAAAAATCAATCAATTGTTCACTCTTAAAAAATATTTATGTTAAAGGTTCATTTATGTACAAAGTAAAGATTAATGACTTATTTGAATACTCAAATTGAAATTTAAAGTCTTACTTGAATATAAATTAAAGTCTAGGGACTTATCTAAATATAATAAAAGTATAAGGGCTTACTTAAATAATAAAAAACAAAGTTCAAAGGCTTTTTTAATATTTTAGCCATCATTATTATTATTTGGCATGAGATCATTATATTATTTGAAAATTTGTAGTACAAAATAAAATTTTAAAAATATTTAATTACATTTTTTTTATTTGTATGATATATAAAAAATATGATTTAAATGTTAAAATTTATATTTAAAAAATTAAATAATAGGAACTAACAAACAATATAAAAAATATCAAAACCTTTTTTTTTGGGAAAAGGTACTTAAAAAAAAGCACAAAATTTACCCGAGGGAGATTAGTAGTTAGCGCAGGAAGCTTTTCTAAACACGTGATATCGAGGCTTGTCCTAACAGTTACAGAAGCTTCTTGCACTCAGAGATAATAAGACTATAAGTATGATGAGTAGGAACATCATACAGAATGACCCTTACCACGTTTATTGAGTCGACTTTCATAAGAAGATTGTGATAGCTTCTGCTGGAGGCAATTAGAAAAACATCATGAATAGCCCAAAGCTTAGCGCATTTGCCAGTGGTATGACCGATATATTGAAACCTAATTTAGTGATAGATGTCATATCTTTCAATTAAGTTATTAATTAATTTTGAATAGGATTAATCTCAAATCGTAAAACGAATAAAGATATATGTACTTAAACAAAAAAAATTAAATTGTTAATTTAAAAAAATTAAATAACAAAGGCAAAAAAAGTATTAAAAGTTTAATGGACGAGAATGAAAGGGTTACTCGCCAAATTCATTTATTGCATTTGATAGTCAATTAAAGAATCCTTTTATGGTAAAATCAATTTGTAATTCCAAACATTCATTTAAGTTTCGTTTTAATCTTTGCTCTTCAAAAGTTCCAAGTCTTTCTAAAGAGTGTCTTCCTCCGCCTCTATCAAATTTTGCATAAAGATAAAGGAAATTACAAAAATAAAATGATGGATATATAATTATTATTCTTTGTTATCATATTAAAATATACTTACAGAAAAAGAATAAGTACTTTTAAATTTTTTAATAATGAAACAAAGGTATCAGTAGCCAATGGTTTTAAAACTTCACCATAGAAAAACACAGTACTTTATTCTTTTTGAATAATTATATATATTTTAATAAATAAAATTTGATATGATAGAAAATAATATTAATTCTTGATTCATTATCTTGATTTTTTTATTTATATTTTATAAAATTTTATTTTCCTTTTATTTTACAATTTTTATTAAAAATATAAAATAAAAAGGTAAATTACATAAAAACACCTTCGGTAAGGGGCGGACTTAATGTGGCCCCTGATATTTAAAAATTAACACATAGGGATCGTTTGGCATCGTTTTCTGTTTTCTATTTTTTGTTTCTTATTTTTGAAAATTTTGTTTTTTGGTTTTTGTTTTGTTTTGTTTTCAAATTCTAAAAACAGAAAATATGTTTGGTTAATATAGTTAGGTTTTGAAAAAAAATATTTAAACTGATTTAGATATAATAATTCACTTTACAGAATAAAATTTTAAAAATTAAATAAAATGATATATTTATCAAAAAATAATATTTGCATAATATTACTATATACTATTTAATAATAATTCTAAATATTTTCATTTAATCATATAAAAAATTAATATAATTTAAATAATATTATAATTAAATATAATATTAAATAAATAATTTAGTTAAAAATAATATTAAATAATTTTTTAATATTACTTTTTATTAGATAATAAGAGATTAGTAAACTTCAAAATTTATATATTAAATAATAATATGAATTAATAATTGTGAATTACATTAATAATATTATTTAATTTAATTGTAATAATATTAAATTATTAAATAAAATATTTAACTAATTAATTTATAATTAATTATATAGTTTTGAAAATATATTATATTTTATACAAATAATATTATTTAATGTTCAGTATTCAATTGTTTAATAATATTAAATTATTTAATAGTAGTAGTGATATATTTTAATTGAAAGAATATGATAATAATATTATTTAGTAAAATAATAATTAATTATATTAGATAATAGTACTTAGTAATAATATTAATTATTAATATATCAAAATTATAATAAATGATATTATTTTAAATATATAATATACTCAATGAATTATTATATAAATTTAAATTAAATAATATTATAATATTATAGTTCAATATAATTTATATTTAATTTCTTTTTATGTTTGCAACTTTTCTATATTAAAATTAACATCTTAATTTTAAAATATTTATTTTTTAATTAAATAATATTTTATATCAAAATTTATTATTATTTAATTTTAAGAAATAACTAATTATATTTTATATTTTTATTATGAAAAATATTAATATTATATTAATATTTTAACTATGTTAATTTACTTATGAATAGTAATAGAAATGAAAATATGTTTCCGAAAATAATAGAAACAATAAATTCTTATTTTTAATAATTTTGGAAATTCTTGTTTTCGTTTTCATTTTCTGAAAACAGAAACATATTGCTAAATATGTTTTTGGTTTTTGTTTCCAAAAAAAATGAAAACAAGAAATAAAATGATACCAAACGACCCCTTAACTACCTGAAGATTTATTTTCGTTTCACTTTACCCCAAACCGTTAGATTTTTCGTTATCTTTAAATTTATTTATTTATTTTTCTTTTTTTGTCTTCTTTAACAGTTTTTTTTCTCTCTAAAACAAAAAACTTCTTTCTCTCTCTAAACTTAGAAAAATGCTGCCCACATGAAAAATCAAAAAATCTTTAGGAAACAAGCACTATAAATCATTAAAACGTACAAAAAACTAAAAAAATCCAAAAAAACAAGAAAAATGGCAAAGAATTTTTTTTTAGTTTTCATTTTGGGACTATTCATATGGTTTTTGGGCTTGAAAGTTGGAGGAAATGTAGGTTGTATAGGATAGAACAACATATTAGTAGAGGCTCGGTTTTTAAGTAGGGAAACTAGGATTTTGGAAATTGAAGATTGTGAAATTTTGGAGTTTTTATTAAGTAAAACTAACCTAAGAAGTAGAAAGAAGAGAAAAAGATGAAAAAATTAGTGTATTTTAAAAGCTAAACACCACTTGTGAGTGGCGGCCAATGATAGTTATTACCAACTGATCGCTAGATTCTCAATTTTAGAGAGAGAAAATTCTTAAAATATTGAAAAAGATGAAATAAAATTAAAAAAGATAAAAATAATAAAAATAACGGAAAAACAACGATTTGAGGTAAAGTGATATGGAAATAAATTTCAAGGTAGTTAAATATCAAATTCTACATATTAGGGGCCACATTTAATCCACCTCTAACCATAAGATATATTTATGTAACTTACCCAAAATTAAATCCTATTAAAATCAGTTAGAATTTTTTTTAACAAAAAAATAGAAATGAAACGAAACATATTCAAATATTTTTTATTTAACCAAATAAGATTAAATATTAATTAATATATAATTAAGGATGGCAAAGAGTAGGGGTGCTTAACAGGTCGGGTTGACTCGGACCTAGCTCGAAGTCAGCTTGGTTCAACTCGACCCGTGACCAAAGCCGAGAAAACTTGTTCTGAAACCTACCTGATTCAGTCGGAAACTGAATCAAGCTGATTCAACAAAATTTGAATCCAGCCTACTAAGAACTCGGCCCGTTAAGGGCTCGGTCCTGCCCAACTTGGCTTGGTAATGGCTCGATCCGGCTCTGTATATTTTTAATTTTTTTTATATATTATTTTCATTTATTATTATTGTTAAATACTAAATAAATTAATGTTATAAGTTTAGAAAATAAATAAATATTTAAAATACAAAATGAATGAATATTTTTAAAACATACTAAATAAATGAATAAATATTTTAAATGCAAAATGACAAGTTTACTTATAATTTAAATGAAAAATGATAAGTCTAATTATATTTCAAATGTAATAGGTAAGTTTTAATTTATCTAAAGAAATTAAAAAATTTTTAAAAATATTATAATTTTTTTAAACAAATAATTTTATTAAATAAGTTATAAGTTATAATAACTTTATTATAATATAATTTATTTATTATTTTATTGTAACAATAACTTTATTAGATAATATTATAATAAATTTATCTTTATTACAATCATTTTATTAAAAAAGTTATTTATTATAAAAATAAATTTATAGATTAAATCATAAAAATATATTAAATAACTAAATAAGTCGATATTTAGTTTGATTAAAATTAATAAATAAATTAAAAAATAAATAAAAATAAAAAAATTGAAAGAAAAAAGGCCAACCCAGGTTAGCCCGGTAACCCATAAATTAGGTTACTGAGTCGAGCTGGTTCAAAGTAATTAAAAATTGAACCCGACCTGGCTCGGCTTGGTTGTGAATCAAGTTGAACCAGTTCATTGATTTTATGGGTCGAAACTGATCTAATCCAACCCGAAACCAATCTGGTCCGGCCTATAACCACCTCTAGCAAAGAGTAAATTACCTATTAAAGTATTCATACTCCAACCTCATTATATATTATGATATTTGAACTTGATCAATTACTCGAATGTTTTAAATTTTTTCTACTTGATCCCTACACCATACAACATAGGGAATGTACTTTAGCTACTTCAATCTATTAAATACCTATTTATTAAATCAAAGTTTGACTTTTAAATTTAAGTTTAAAATCATACTTAGATCATGTTATTGAAAAAAAATTAGATTAATAAATTTAATATAAAAAATAAATTAAAATTTAATATTTACACTAAGATTTGAGTAGTGGGTATCCTAATATCACTATCAAAACCTATTCAGACTCGTGACCAATAGTAATTACTATTTGAATATGATTGTAAGATATCTTAATCTTATAGATCGAATAGTTTAGAATATCTGTTTATAGAGTATTTATTACCATCAAATTAGAAAAAAGCAATATTTTTGAATAACACATGTTGTATTCTTTAATAACAAAATTAAAATTTTAAAAAAATTAAATAATCATTTTTGTTTGTCAATTTTCTTTAAGTTCTTTTTAATTAAATGTGTATATATATTTTTTTATAAAAATATCATTCGCTAAAATACCTAAAAATTGAGAAACCCTAAATTTTCCCTAAGCTTAATTGTATTAATTAATATGAAATTGGAAATTTAATTGGAGTTTAGTTCGTAAGTGGTATTAAGAGAGCAGCTTGCAATGAATCATAGATCCCTCATACTAGAAAACTCCAAATTGAGTGATTCCAATTTTGGTAGAAAGCTAACTCGATTACCTTTCAAACCATATATGGCTCGATCCCTAATTCTTTGTGGATTAATTTGAATGATTTTTTTTTCAAAAGTCAAATCATATGCTGAGTAGTTGGAAAATTTGCTAAAATGGGTTTAATTATGGTCAAGAATATGAGATTAAGTATTAGCCATACATTTGAGAAGTGACATTAACAAATTAAATTAGGATTGCTTAGTAGCCACATGATTAAATTTAAATTAATATTATGTTAGATGGTGGGAGATGACATGAAGAATTCTACCTTGATTATATCTAAATCATGAGGTTATTATACATATAATATGTGTAAGTGAAATAGAACCAAGTAGCCTTGCATTAATATTAGTACTAGTTAAGCAAGTGGAAATCATGGTAGAAATATTAAGGTATATTATAAGGGAATTAAAAATATAAATATAAGGTATGAAAATTAAATTTATAAAGATAATATTTAGTGAGAGACAAGAACATAAAGGTAATGGTGATGTTTAAGGTTTTTAATCAAAATTAAGGACATAATTATGATGCATGAAGTAGTAAAATTCCACTAACTATATCTCTTCCTTAAACCTGAGACTAAAGTGACCTTAGGAAATGAAATAATGCCATTTAAGTCCTAGCCACAAAAAAATAAACCAAATATGAAAGAGGGAAATTATAAGTCTCAAAACATTTCATCTTTTTCTCCCTTAAGCTATTCATTCTCGGCTTTGAAAAAAAAATACAAAAAACTCCCATTCACCAAAGAATCGGCCATGAAATTTCTTAGACCAAGTTGAAATTTTGAAGGAAATGGAGAGAAGAGGCATCAAGGAAGCTTGAAACCTTGCTACATGTGAGACTTCAGTCTCGGTTTGAGAAGGAAAAGCTAAAAGTGAAGAAGCTGTTCTCGGTTTCAAGGTTAAGGTTAGATGTTAAAGAATTTCTGAACTTTTATTAAGCAAATATTCATAAATGTTGAACTTATGAGATTGCATGTGTGAATTACACATAAGAAGGGTGAAAATCAAGAAGACAAGGGAGGTTAACTCAGTTTTGTTAAAGCAAATCTTAGCAAACTGAAAAGCGAAGGAAAAGTAAGGAAAGTCGAGAGATAGTGTTAGCTTTAAATTGCAATATATATTTTGAGATGACAAAAACTTAAGTAAGCTTTAATCTTTTAATTCATATTGTAAATTTGCCTTATCACACATGATTTTCTCAATTCATTTTTAAGTGGTCATATCAAACATTAAGACCATGATTTAATGATATATTCTTATGGGTCTTAATACTTTATAAAATGGTTTTCAACATTAAGTAATTTTCTCAAGAATTATTGAACATAAGTTTAGAAAATTACTTATAAGTTTTTGGACAATATTTTTATTTGAGAAAGTCAAGAAAAACTCCCTTAAAGCTTATAAATGTTTTGGGTTGAATTAAAATCAAAAGCCATATAATTTCTAACCCAAAAGTGCAAGAAAAACTCATTCTGGAAGCATGGGATCGATCCCTAAGGAAAGGGATCGATCCCTTTTTGGCAGAATGCCCTGGAAGCCTAGAATGAAGCATGGGATCGATCCTTCTTGCAAAAGGAAAGATCCCTTTATGTCAGAAAGTCCCCAACGGCTAGTTTCTGTGAGATACAACGACTAGTTTCTGTTTTGGCTCCAACCAACGTCCACAAACCATCCAAGGGACTATAAATAAAGGCTTAGAAGCTAAAGGAAGGAAGGGGAACAACTCAAAAACTCCAATACTCATATTCCTCAAATCCTCAAGCCTCAAACAACAAATCAAGAGCTACAAAGTCTTCATCTTCCATCATTCACATATCTCTTGTATTGCTTAGCATAAATATTGTATAGGCTTTTATTTGTGCCTAATTTCTGTAATCATTTACCTACTTAGAGGTCTTATTTGATTACATCTCTTGTAAACCAAATCATTCCTTGTAAAAGGGGAGGTTTCTCTTTAGCCTAAGAAAAAGAGGGAGGTTTCTCTTTAGCCTAAGAAAAAGAGAGAGGTTTCTCTTGAGCCTAGAAAAAGAGGAAGGTTTCTCTTGAGCCTGCAAAAAGAGGGAGTGTAACACAAATTCAAGAATAGTGAATTTGGGGAAAATCCTTGGGAGCGTCTCAAGGTAGAGGACGTAGGCAAGGTTGCCGAACCTCTATAAATCACTTGCGTACATTTCTCTTTCCCTACTCTCTTTACTTACTTGCAATTATATTTGTGTTTATTGTGTTGAATTTATATTGTATAATTGCCTAGCTTAGAGAACTTAGAAAACACTCAAATAGGCTAGAGAATTTAGAAGAATCAAAAAACGGGCATAAGGTTAGCTAAGAACCGATTCACCCCCCTCTCGGTATAGCCTATAGAGCCAACAGATAGGATTGGACAGTTTCAATAAGGCTCTTGTTTTGAAGAAGCTAACTTCTGGAATTTGGTAAGTTAGGTAAGATTCTGACCTTATAATGCTTGATTGTTGAGTATGAATGTGGAATTATGATGATTGAAAATAGAATAGAAGTGGTAGAACTAAAATGTGATAAATGCATATTCTGTCTAAATGTTCTGTTCTAGGTTCTAGGTTTGAACATTCAATTTGGAGGTGTTATAATTTGAAAAATCTCTGGAAAACTTATTGTAGATAGCCTTCTGAGTTAGGAGTAATTCAGTTTTGGAATCATCTAATTTGGAGTTCTGTAACTTAAATTATGTACAAATGAGTGTAGGGTACTCTATCCAAAAAACGTAAATCATTGTTTTGACTTTGAAAAATTGTAGAAAATAGCCCAAATTGAGTTAGGTTGCAAGCCTTACATTTCACAGAAGTTAATTGAGTTAGGATTATTATGGTATTGGGTTTGCACCAATTGGATATGCCTATAATTAAATGTGAAGTATGTTGTGCAAGTAGGTCAGTGAAACACTGTGTCTAAAAACTGCTAGAACATGGTGCAACCTTGGAAATTTGCTGGTGTTGATCTAGGAAGAGTTAAATCATGAACCTTACATTTCTAGATAGGGAAATGAGTTGGTTTTCACCCAATTTTAGAATTTGTGGGTTTGAATTTGTAACTTAAGATATGTATGTATGAATGCAGGATACTCATTGCAGGGGACAAACAGCATAGTGCCAAATTCAAAAATGCCTGGAGAATAACTCGGACTGAGTTTGGTTGCGAACTTTACATTTTAAAATAGGTAATGAGTTAGGATTGATATGGTTTTGGGTTTGTACAAATTGGAAATCCCTGTGTTGAAATATGAGATAGTTGGTGCACTAAGGTCAGATGACCATTTTGTTTGAATGTACTTGTACATAGGGTAATTGATGGAATTAATGGAAATGATTCAGAATTGATAAAATTGTGAAATTTACCTTTCCGAATAGGGAATTAAATTAGGTTTCACATGGTCTTGGATTCATAATTTTTGGTTATTCCTATAATTAGTAATATAATTTTTAATGCACAAAGGTCAGGAAACCACCCTGGCTAATGTGCAAGAATTGGATTGAACTTTGGAAAATTGTTGAAAACAACATAGAATGAAATAGAAGGTGAGCCTTACACTTCTGAATAGGGAATTGAGTCAATACAAAAACTACAGCTTGGCAATTATATTTCGAAATCCTCACTTAAGGCTAGCACAATACCATAAGGTTCAAAATCTTAAAAGGCAGAAATGGACTAAGTAGGCTATAAGTAGTTCAAGAGAACAAAAAGGTAATAAACGGTACTAGTTATATTTGAATGATTTTGGAAACACTGCCAAGTATCGTTTCTTGTTGAATTATACAATGTTTAATGTTAACTTACGATTGGAAATACTAAAATTGATTCAATCTACTATGTGCTATGTAGAGGGTTGTCCTAAGGACTAAGCTTGATCGAAGGTCCGTTTACACTGTGAGACTTATTAAGCAAGGGAGAATTGATCTATAAGCTAAGGAGTGTGTAAGTAACCCCTAACCAACTACTTTTGCATCTAAACAAATTTGTTAAGACTAATGCTACAACACAAATTGTTTTAAGCATGTGCATAAGCTTTCCATAACTTATCTGTTTACAATAGCATGAACTACATCTTAATATATATGACTCAGGCTTGCACATGATACCCTATTTCATAATGTTTTGGTTTGGTTTTGAAAACGCTTTTAAAACAAACTCTGGCTTTGGTTTAGAAAAGCAAAGACATACGATTGAATTTTAAACTATGATTGCTTTTAAGACGTAAGTCTCATGTTTTAATGATGTTTTCAAGAAGTGATAATTTGAAGTATGATTTGGAAAGCTACTTTGCAAACTATTTTGATGAAATGGTTTTATGATACCCTTGGTAACGAGACCAAGGAAGCGTACCTTGAGATAGTTGATGGCATCTATAGTCACATAGAGCACTGTGTCTCAATGACTAGCTCTCTAGAACGATGGCTTATCTCATATATTATGTGGGTAGGTCCTAGTGTCACCTGATCAGTGAACTAGGGGTCCATGAATAAATGTGTCCCTTATTGGGATGATTGTTACGACTAGCTACTGTGGATCATATGATGTTAGCTCTAGTGTGCGATAGGCATAATTCCTCACCTCATGACGATGGTACGATGCTTGAACTGTGGGAGCCACCTCCAGAATCCTGAAGGAGCTATGTGCTACACAGATACCTTTTGGACTGCGGGAGCCACCTCTAGAATCCTAAAGGACCTACGTGTTACATGTGTCCTATGATGTTTATGACTATGGTTTTATGCTCATGTTCTACGAACTGAGCCATGTTTTATGACAATGACTACAATATGGTTTTATGCTCATGTTTTGTAAACTGAGCCTATGATTTATGATAACATGCATGATGATTGTTTTAAGCACATGATTTATGAACTCAGCTTATATTTTGAAAGTAAGCTATGTTTTAAGATACATGTTTCATGCTATGATTTCGCTTATGATTTATAAGCTAAGCCACGATTTGATTTGGTTTCTAAGATGGCGTTTTAGCGATATGTTTTAAGATACATGATTTATAAATTACGTTGCTTATTGTAGTTACTTACTAAGTTTATAACTCACTCCCCTCTTCTTTCCCTTCCTTTCATATTGAGGATTACTGTCATGTTATCATCGTTGGAGAGCTCCGTTGGAGTGCATCCTCACGTACAATGTAAGGTATATGGCTCCTAGCAGACTGTATAGACACAGTTGGTTAATGGCAAAGTGTGTTTTTGTTTTCAGTTGGTTGTATTTACATATTTATACATTGAGTCTGGGATGTAGGCCAGGTTTTACTGCTGTTGAGTTGATATTGACTTTATGCTTGTTTGAGATAAAACTGATATGCTGATATATGTTTATAAATATATGTGTTTAAGTAAGATTGAGGTGCATGACATAAATGAATTTACTTTGATGCACTGATGGTAATGATAGGAATCGGTTTACCTATGATTTTAAAGTTTGAGAATGGCTAAAGATGATAACTTGATAATTTGAATTTGGATGGATAATAATTATACTGGATGTTTATGGTTCAACTGTTAAAGGATAGAAAAGGGACCTTAGTGATTAAAGGACCACTTAAATCAAATGGTAGCCCACACAGTCACCTATAAACAATGAATTAAGGAAAAGGAAAAATTTAGCTCGCAAAATTTAGGCTTATGATGTGTCAAAAATAATCATTTTGCTAGCATTTTGAATAATAAAAATTTCAATATATTGACTAATTTAAAAATAAATGTTTATTATTAAATAGATTAAAATTTAAAAAGATGATTTTTAAAAAATATCAAACAAAAGTTTTTATATAATTTACTAAAAAATTAATGTAATATAAATAAAACATATTTATTTCACTAATTGTTCAATATATAATTTTTTTTATTACATAATACGTAAATTTATTTAGCTCATAAATAAAATTAAAAAAAAAATAAAATTAACACATGCATTGCAAAAAAAACTATTTTATACATAAATCAGTATTTAAATGGATGCTACGGGTATGATCAAGCATGACACAAGCAAAAGTAGAGGAAATTCTACAATAAGGTCATAAATTTTAACTTTATTATAAGGTCAATATAAAAAACACATGATTAAACATAAATATAAAGCGTAAATTTAAAGTCATTGGTATAAAATATGTTAGAAAGATAGTAAACACTTGATAATTAACTTAAGGATAATGAAAATAATACATGATTAAGCATAAATATAAAATTATTAGGTATAAAATATGTTAGAAGTATGTAAACATATAAGAATTAACATAAAAATATATTATAATAAAATTATCATGTGTTTAACTCTATTGACATTAATATTTACATTAATAATCATATTTTTACGATATTCTTAATATATTTTACATCTAATAATTTTAAATTTATGTTTAATCATTTATTATTTTTTTGGTTGATCTTCCATATCAGATTTGCTAATTTACTGTAAAAATTTCCGCAAAAACAGTCCATAAATTTTAGCCACAATTTATTCTTTCCCATTAATCTTTCAAAATTGTTTAAGGGGCGACTTTTCACGTGTTATCATATGCTGCGAAATAAAATAAAAGGTTATTCGCCCAAAAAAAATAAAAAAAAAAGGTTTGTAAATTTCGCAATTGAAGTCTTCCATCCAATTAAAAAACGACACGTCATCAAAACCACCCTTTCAGAGACCCACGGTTTTTAGGGGATCCAACGAGCCCCAAACTGGCTGGGACTCGAGCGCCGGTTATATTATATTGATAATCACTGGTTGGCTGGATTATAAAAGTAAAATAGTGCTTATATATACTGATCTGTCACCAACAGTGATAGTTATCGCCCCCACACACACTCTGCTCGACTTCTGGTCTGGACTCTTTACTTTAGTGGTGACAAAATCAAGAAAAAAAATAAAAGATTCTTTCTTTCTATCATTTTGAATCTCAAATAAGGTACTTGATCTCTTTTTCTTTTTTAATTTCTGGGTATTAACTTGCACATTTTTGGTCGATGTTTTTCCGTTGGGTTCTGCCTCGCATTCTTGTTTCTGCAAAAACTTATTATATAACCAAACATTGCTTGAAAACCAACCATTTTCGTCATTCTTTGCCTTTGCTGGACTCGAGTTAATCCAACTGGACTGAAGAGACTGTTGATTAAAGATTATTCTTCGTAGTTTTATAAATCTTATTTTTCTTTTATTTTCAGCTGAGAACTTATACAAAATTATCAAATCCGAGCCGCCATGGTAGTAGACGACAAGCTTTTGAACATGGGTATTCTCATAGTAGCCACTCTGGTAGTGGCCAAGCTCGTATCTTTCCTCATAATGCCAAGATCTAAGAAGCGGTTGCCGCCGGTCATCAAAACCTGGCCGATAATTGGGGGTCTCCTTCGATTCATGAAAGGGCCCATCATAATGCTCCGGGAGGAGTACCCAAAGCTTGGCAGTGTTTTCACGTTGAACTTGTTTAACAAGAAGATAACTTTCCTCATTGGGCCTGAGGTTTCAGCACACTTCTTTAAGGCTTCAGAATCAGACCTCAGCCAACAGGAAGTTTATCAGTTCAATGTGCCCACTTTCGGTCCCGGTGTGGTGTTTGATGTGGATTACTCAATAAGGCAAGAGCAATTCCGGTTCTTCACGGAGGCCCTTAGAGTTAATAAACTCAAGGGTTATGTGGATCAGATGGTTACAGAAACTGAGGTGAGTTTTCTGCTAGGAATTTGGTTTATTTTATACTTTTACTACACTTTCCTTTTTGCATATGTGTTTAATATTACTTGATGACCCCGTATCTGACCCCAATAAAGAAATGGCTCCTATTGGATAGTGTTGGAGTATGATATTCTGACAAGGGAAAGTAAAGTTGTAACAACATGGAGTTCGCATTTCTGTTTTCCGGTAAATTGAAGTTTGGTAGATAATAAATGAACCCTGTTGAATAAAAGTACTTTGTTTATTTTATTTTGGGTTATGTGGACTTGAAGGCGGTGTTGAACGTAGCCGGTCTCAAAGAGCGGATAAAGGAGGAGAGTTAGTGGTAAGTTTAAACAATCAGTTACTTGTCCAATTTTTATGAGATGAACCATTATATGAAATCCGTTGAGGCGTCTCCTATTCATGCTAATGATTTAGCGTGAGGTCATATATTGGTTCATATAATCCATTGGGTAAAGGCTCTGATGATGATGATGTTATGTGGACTTGAGATAGTCAGGAGACTTCTTATGACTCAATAAATCTGAAGTTTGCTAGTAAGGCTGTTTTGAGTATTGAGATAGCTTTCTTTAAAATCAATTGGAGCATTATATTTCAAGCTGTTTCAGTTCGTGGATAAAACATACATTTCCCCTTTTCTTTCCTTGCTGACTGAACAAGAGTGTGTTAGTGGGTAGTTATTACTTGATGATTGCCCATGCATAACCCATTGGAGTTTACTCCTTGGACTACTCTGGTAAATAAAAAGGTATAAAGGATAACAAACATCAGGTATGTTTTGTTTGGGAGGTCAAATGGCATGTTTGTGGGGAGAAAGTTTTGTGACTTTTGTACTGAATTCCAGGTTCCTTTTATGGGTTAGTGTTACATATATTCACAATGTTGTTACTCCTTAGCTGTGATTTTGTTGTCTAATAATTATGGAATTGGGCAGGACTACTTCTCAAAATGGGGGGATAGTGGCGAGGTGGACCTCAAGTATGAGCTGGAACATCTGATCATCTTGACTGCTAGTAGGTGTCTCCTGGGTCGAGAAGTACGTGATAAGCTTTTCGATGATGTGTCTGCACTCTTCCATGATCTTGATAATGGCATGCTCCCAATCAGTGTTATCTTTCCTTACCTGCCTATCCCTGCTCATCAACGTCGTGACCGAGCTCGAAAGAAGCTTGCCGATATCTTTGCGAATATTATAGCTTCCCGTAAAAGTGCTGGCAAGTCAGAGAACGACATGTTGCAATGTTTCATTGAATCTAAGTACAAAGATGGTCGCTCCACTACTGAGGCTGAAGTAACTGGCTTGCTCATTGCTGCTCTCTTTGCCGGGCAGCATACTAGTTCCATCACCTCTACTTGGACCGGTGCCTATCTCCTGCGTCACAAGAAATTCCTATCCGCTGTGCTGGAGGAGCAGAAACAACTAATGCAAAAGCATGGAAGCAAGGTTGATCACGATATCTTATCTGAGATGGACTCCTTGTATCGATGTATTAAGGAAGCCCTGAGACTTCACCCCCCACTGATCATGCTTCTACGCCGTTCACACACTGATTTTAGTGTAAAAACCCGAGATGGGAAAGAGTATGACATCTCCAAGGGTCACATTGTTGCAACATCGCCAGCATTTGCAAACAGGCTTCCTTACATATACAAGGATCCAGAGTTGTATGATCCTGATAGATTCTCTGTTGGGAGGGAAGAAGACAAGGCAGCAGGGGCTTTCTCATATATTTCCTTCGGAGGTGGCAGGCATGGTTGCCTTGGTGAACCGTTTGCTTACCTTCAGATAAAGGCTATATGGAGCCATTTGTTAAGGAACTTTGAAATGGAGCTTGTGTCACCTTTCCCTGAGATTGACTGGAATGCTATGGTGGTTGGTGTGAAAGGAAAGGTGATGGTCCGTTACAAGCGGCGACAGCTTTCTGTTAGCTAGGTAATGGTTGTGGGTAACAGGCTGTTCTAATTTATTTTCTTTAGAATGTTGTTGGTCTTGCTTGTTATGTTTTCAAGCTTTGGTTTATCTGTGTAGACTGTGTTCACTACAGCATTCTCTGGATTCTATTTTTCCAATGTTTTGTCTGTTGCTATGGTATTTATGATTAGTTTATGAGCAGAGTTTGGCTTGGGTGATCCGTACTTGTGTCGATTTCCTTTATGAAGCAATGATGATTTTGCAATTTTGATGTCAATCAGAAAGCTCTACATGATTCCTTTTAATTATGACTAGATTAGGCAGAAAGATAAAAAGACCATTATTATCACTGTTCTTACCTTAATACCCAGGAAAGAGGGGTGTAATCTTTCGGCATTTATACTTGCCAGAATTAGGCAGCCAAGTAAATGGTCATCCTAGGTCGGGCTGTATAGATGAGTGGTTCTCATATTGATGCCTTCTCCAAGCTATCATTTTCGCTATTTCAAATAACCTAATACCCTGGAGTGAGGGTTGCAAGCTTTTCAGCTTTCAACCTTGTCAGAATTAAGACGGCCAAACGACCAACCTAAGGGGCTAGGCTTATCCAGATTGCATATTGCACCCATAGTTGATATATTTAATTTACACCATCAGCGATCTCCCAAGGTATCCCAGCTCTCAACCGATGGTTATGTTTGCTCAGCTGTCAACATTATCAACTCATGCTGTTGCCTGTGGTTGGGATTCAAAAAGCAAAAGCAGAAGTAGAAGCAGAAGCAGGTAACAGAGTAATAAGTTATAGGTAAGGGTATAATTTAGCTGAACTCGAGCTTAATTCGGTTCGAAAATTCAAAGTGCAAAGCTTAGCTTGAGTTCGGTCGAGTTTGACTTTTTAAACTTGAGCTTGGCTCGACAGAATACTCGAATAATTCGAGTTTGACACGATATTCTCAAACTCAACTCGATATGTTTGATTTGTTAATTTTTAATTATATCTTATGAATATAAAATGATAAATTAATAATAAAATATTAAATATATATTAAAAAAAGACTCAATAAAGGTCGCCAGTCACTCGAGCCGTGTATTAAGCAGTTTGAATCCGGTTTAACTCGTTACTCGAATAATTTGAGTTCGAGTTCGATTCAAAAATAAATGAGTCAAATTTAATTAATTATTAAGTCGAACTCAAGTAGTTCATGAGTAGTTCGACTTATTTACATTTCTAATTATAGAGCTTGAATACTCCTTTTAGCATTATGCGACACTACTTGTTCTTGATCAGAGGAAAACATCAGAATCAACTATCGCGCTTAAAAAGACGTAGACAAATTCTATGTAGAACTCTCAAATTGCTCTTTCTACACTACATTTTATTTCAATTTTGTAATAAAATATATTTTATTTTAAAATAATTTAAATCATTTAATTACCCTTTATCTTTCATTTGTATATCTTGCTTTCTTCTTTCATTCATCAAAATCTGGTGGTTGACATTCACGTTGACCATCGGTCACCACTGTCTGCGATAGCTCATTGATGACAGTAGTCTCCAAAATAAATCAAAATGCTCCTGTTGACATCTTCTTTGTATGTTTTTTTTTTTTGAACAGAAGTACACAAAACTAGTTCTAATGTCAAAGTCCGCTGTCTTTGTTCTTTTAAAGTTCTACTGAGTTTTGGGCGTTTCTGAAATAAATTAAGGTTAGAAATAGAAAGACGAGGAAAAAAAAATGAAAATTTTGGTATAATTTTTTAAGCTGGCCCCTGACGAGCGACAACCACCACATCGGTCGCCGATTAATGGCAACATGCAGAAAATGGTTAACTGATTGTACTCTACCAGTGACTCTGGATATGAACATAATTATGACACCTATATAACCAATGCATGGGTGCAACTTGAGTTAAGTCAATTGACCTTCATCCTAGGCCTGCTTTGCTTTGCATTGCACATTCTGTAGGACAAAAATTTATCCAATCACAAATTGTCATGTCATGTATCCAGTGAAAAATTTTTTTTAATGAATTTTCAGAAGAATTTTTATGTGAAAAATATATATTATCATGTGAATTAATGTTATCTTTTAATTTAATCATGAAATTAATTGCTAATGTATTAATTTTATGATTTATTTGAAGATAAATATGCTTCGTTTGGTTAATAAAAATTTAAACAACTTATCTCTTAATTAAATTAAAACAATCAAAAGATAAATCAAAATTTTCAACCAATTAAAATTTAAAGATTTTTAGGTCATTCAATTAAACCCATGACATAAATCTTATCTCTAATTTAAATTAAAATCATTTTAAAGATAAAATGAAAAAATTAAGTTCTTTTAGAAATCAAAAGTGAAGTTCTTTTGCAACTCTCTCACCTAGAATGCTAACATTGAAATATAGTGCTTATCTAGGTGATTCGGAACTTTTGACAATTTTGAAAAGGAGAAGAAGATTGTTATTATATGCCCTAGAGTCAACTCACTTGGTGTGAAACATGGTACCATGATAACATATGTTCACTTAGGGTAAGTGACATAAATGTTTCTGTAGACACCTTATTTTATCCGGAGTCTTAATTTGTAAATAATTAATTGGGTTGGGTGACATTATATTTTAATTTAACAATTTAGAATTAGGCTAGAATTAAATTAGAATTTTTAGATTTAGAATTAACATTAATTAGGAAATTAAAATTAAAATAGGATTTAGGAATAAAAAAAAAGAGAGAGAAAAGATAAAAAGTAATAAAAATAAAATTAATTTTAGGATTAGGATAATTATTTAAATTATGATTTATATTATTAGAGTTTATGGTAGATTAGAATTAGAGTTAGATAATTATTAAAGTAAGATAAAAAATAAATAAGATAAAAATAAAGAGATTCACTTAGGCTATGATATGGATACTACTTGTGTATATAAAGGAGGGGAGGAGACCGCCTGCAGAGGAGGATGTCCATCGCAACCGAGCTTCTTCCCTTGCTGCTTTGTTTAATCGCTAGCTTTTGCCACTTTAACCCCTGCTTGCACCGATTCCCTCTGCCGCCTTGCACCATCCTTTCACGCTAATGACTTGGCCCCGTCTCTCCTTGAATCGCTTGCACCATCTGTTTCACTAACAAGCCTGCGGCCGAGCATCCATCATTGCCTCACTGCTCGGTGTGCGCATCTGCTTTCTGGATCATCGTGATAGCCCTCGTGCCAGCCCCAGCTCCTTGCATCGCGTTGCCCGTTGCTGTTTTTCTGGTTCATTGTTACTGTTCCAGGCTTCACCGTTTGCCGCTGCTGCACTGCTCTGCCTAGCTTTCAACACCGCTAAGCTGCATCGCGCAACTCTTGCTACTTTCAACTTCGCTGCCCAACTGTTACTGGCCAGCCATTTTCCTTGCTGCAGCCACGCCATAGCACTGCTGTCTTGCTATTCTGCATCATCATTTTGCACTGGGTGCTATCTTGCTGCTACTCAAAGAAGATATGAAAGAAGGTAGAGAAAGCCGTTGATCATCCCGCACGGTTGCAGCACTTTTAGCATCGTCGGTCTTCTTTGCTGCCTGTGCTTGCCGCTGCTTCATCGCTGTTCCAGCCCTGCTTGCGTCACCATTGTCGATTGCACCAGCAACCCGCTACTCATTTGTTTGGTGTTGATTAACGCTGCAGCTATAGTAGAAGCAGAGGGAAATATCTTTAAAAGATTAAAGAGAAGTAAAAAAGAGGAGGACGTTAGCTTCATCAGGTTTGTCTTTTATCTTGTTCATTAATTAATTAATAGATTAATAGATCAATATTTAATTAAATAATGTAATAATATAACTTGGTAATTAATTATCTATGTAATAACTTGATACATAGATTTTATAATTCCTTGCATGATAATTGATTGATGAGCAGGATAATATGATATGACTTGACTCTTTTTAATTAAATTTGTATGATCAATAATTTGGTAATTTGCATGTATGTACATAAGGTAATACGTTTGCATGATGATTGTGATAACCGTAAATTTTTTCATTTATTGGAAATTAGAAATATTGAAAATAAATATTAGAGAAATTAAATAAGGGGAAATAAATAAAATTTGCGAGAAAGCATCATATTGAAAAGAATATGAAAAGGTTATGAAAGATTGAAAAGGAAAAGAATTTATTAATTCAAAACAAAAAGAAAAATTTCACTCTACAGTTGCTTCTAGGTTCTGTAACAAGTATGGTATTCTAAAATACCTACCTTACTCTATTCGCATCCCTAGCCGACTGTAGTATCCTTCCTACATGCGAGCCTAGAGCCCATAGGAAAAATGAAAAAGATTTTCAGCATATAGGAAGCTGAGTATCAAGTGAGGCATATAATTCTCTTACTGAGCCGTGGTTTTGCTCACCCCTTAATTTTCAACATTTCAGGTTTTGATGAATGTGAGTTCAGTGGATTGTGGATCCTGGCTGTGCACGAAGGACAATGTGTCAGACCGACTGATTATTTGAGGTATGATCATTTATTCTCTGTATTTAGACACGTCAATAGTACTACTTATCTGATTTATTACGATAGGGGATGTGTTTAATATAAACAATATTATGTAAAATTGTTTAACAGTCAGTACAAATGAAGTATCGCAGACAGCCCAACCGGTTAAGTTGTGTATAAGAAGATGAAAAATGTGGTCACGGGTCGTGACATTAATAGTGGAATATTTTACCACTGATGAAAAGAGACCGAAATGATGATGAAGGAAAAGATGAATATGTAATAAGAGAATAAGTATATGATGATGAGGGAATATGAATATGAAATAGTTCCCGAATTTAGACTGAAAATGATTTTTGTGGTTATCACATGATTATGGCTAGATGTAAGATCGAGCCAAACTCAATAGAGGAAAAGTAATTATACTCCAAGGAGTAAAGAAATGATTTACATTTTACTGCCAGTCGTATAAATGGAAAAAAGATATATATATATATATATATATACACACCATCTTGAAAGGATGGAAATGGTGGAATTGTATGGATAATGAGGTGACGAAATTGATGATTTTATTAGTCACCTATGGAATTTAAATTAAGAAAAGAGTATAAACTCAGGTATATTCTAAAACCTAAGTGATATAGAATATACTACAAGAATAAAAGAGGTAATAAGAATGCTACATGAAAAAATGATATAGAGAGGAAATGATTGCCTCCTGATTCAATTATGATAAAAGATGGTAAATAGTAAAGTTTGCAAATGAGTTGTAGCATTTGATGAAATAAATATGAAAAGAGTATTAGGGATAATAATGAAGAATCTAAAAGAGATATGATAATATGGAACTGATTAAAGACTGATTGTCTAATGAAATCACTTCTCCATTATAAAACTCTTAGATTCCTTAGTGCCATAGTCGAAATATGATTATAAAATGAAGAGAATGTATGTGAAGTTCCAGTGAGTCCTATATGTGATGGGAATCTCTGAGTAGCTACATGTTTATGGGAAATAGCAAAAGGCTTTGAGATTCCAAATTTATAGATAGCACCGCTTCGTACATGATGTAAATATGTAAGCGTAGTACGGAAACACTCAATGATATGTTGAGGGAGCGGATGCGTGAGATGTGAAAGTTACTGGGACAATTACATACTATTGATTTATTCGAGTAAATGACAGTTACCAAACTATATCGACTTGGCACCAAATAAGAGAGATGGATGATGAACAAGATGAATCATATGTGATGTGAAAAGAGGTGGAAATTGATAACTCCCAAATTGATAAGAATTTGGAAGGAGTATAAATATATGATGAAAGATGATATATAGTGGTATCAAAAGTGATTCTGATGTTAAAAATGTGCTGGCAGTATTATTTAAAAGTTGATATAGAGGACAAGAATCATAAGTATACGGAACAGTACCCCTTTTTAATTTAAGTTAAATTCAGAGGACCGAATTTCTTATGGTAGGGAGAATGTGATAATCGTGAATTTTTCGAATTTTGATATTAATTATTCAGAAATTTAAATTTAAATGCAAGTAGATAAATTAAAGTAAAAAAAGGAAACATAATGGAAATTGGGAAAGACCCCGATTCCCTTTCCCAATCGAAACCGACGGTAGCAACAGTTGCCACCGTCGATCGAGAGAGGAGAAGGAAGAGAAGGAGAGGTCGTCGGCGAGAAGAGAGAAAGAAGAAGCCGACGCTGGCGACGGGGAAAAACGAAAGAGAAAGGAGCGACATGAGGCAGAAAAGAAAGGAAAGAAAGGAAAGACGGAATTGACGGTACCGACCGGTCCAGGCATCGCCACCACCACCCGAACCTCGACGAAGGTGAGGGGAAGATGAAGGAGGCCACCAGTGAGGCCAACAACTGCGGAGGAAGGAAGAACGAAGGAGGAGGAGAAGTCGAGACCCATGCCGCCAGAGTCGCCACCGTGCCTCCGATCCAGGCCGAACGAAGGCCACCGGCAAGTTCGCCTTGACGCCAGCCAACTGAGGAGCCACTGAACCGCCGGAGAACTGGCCACTGGAGGAGAACCGGCGGTGAACCAGTTTGACTGGTCTGAACCAGTCTGACCAGAAAAGAAAGGAAAGAAAGTAGAAAGGAAAAAGGAAAAGAAAAGAAAAGAAAAGAGAAAGAAAGAGAAAGAAAAGAGGAAAAGAAGAAAAGAGAGAGAAAAGGAATTTTTAGGAATTCGGGAAATCTCGGGAAATTCGAAAACTCGAAAAAAATCTGAGAAATTCGGTAAGAATTTCGGAAATTAATTTCGAGTATTTAATTTAAATAATTATGGAAAAATTCTAAATTTTAGAATTTAATTTCCAAAAAATTCCCTCGATGACCGAGCCGATAGAATCAGGCGAGGTGAACACGGGCACAACGAATGAGGCGATCGCCGACCTGAGAAAGGTAAGGGATGTATGTGCAGCACTATAAGGATATTTAGTCTTCATGATTTTAATTATGAAATATTTTATGAAAATATTGCGATGAATGATGGTTGGAAAAGTGTGATGATGTACTGGTTGGAATTATAAATTGTATTTTTTGTGCAGGAGGCTAGCCAATCGGTAGCCGTTATACTGCCGAAAAATTATTGAAAAATTTTCGAAAATTATCTAAAATCATCATAAATGATTTTATGTCACGAGAAATGATTTTCAACTACGAAAATCAAGAAAATGAATATTTTCATAAAAACATGAATAAAATGAAAGTGATTTTAAAATATTCATGTTTTCGAGAATGGTGATAATGAAATCACCAAAAATTCTCTTGATATGTAAATTACAGGTAATACGAGATGAAAAATGAAAAGAAATAAAGTGAATATTTTTATATATATTTCTTAAATATTCACTAAATGATTTTATAACCTTTATGGTTTTAAATTATGAAATTATATATTTTTATAAATTCCATAAAGGTTTATTGATGAAGAAAAACACTGTTTTGAGACTAGTTGGCAACCTTATCATGCTGATATGTGATATGTGATATGTGACATGTGATATGTGACATGTAATATGTGATATGTGATATGTAGTCCCAGCTGACACCTGATCAGTGATCCACCGAGGACAATTATAGACTATAGCCATAGATCTGACATGATTATTTTATACCCTCCGGGATCTATAGCACGATATGAGTAATGACCCAGTGGACGGGCTCGGCGTGCCTCAGTCTCCATATATGAAAATGTTTTATATGATATGTGATACGTGAAATGAAAATGTTTTACATGATATGTGATAAATCAAATGAAAGTGATTTACATTATTTTACAAAATGCTTATTGCAATACTGATTTTAGTACTATGAGATGATTTTCATATGACATGTGATATGAATATGTAATATGTTTTCAAAAGGAAAAGGAGTTTATAAGTCTAATATTCTTACTATGATTTTAAATTGAATATTAGACTATATGTGACACGAATATGTGATATGTTTTCCAAAAAAGAAAAAGGAGAAAAATGAATCTAATATTCTTATTTTAATTTTAAATTGAATATTAGATTTAAATGATGTATATATTATATAAAAGGATTTAATAGCTTATTTTTCTATTTAAAGTACTGTACTAATTATGATTGTACAGTAAAATATGAAAAGAGTTTAAATGAGAATGATGATGATTTAACTAATATTCTTTTCAAAGAATATATGAATATTAGTTACTTTATTTAAATGCATTATTTTGAAAAGAATTATTTTGAAAGAATATGAAAATGATATGAAATAAAGAGGAAAAGGATTTAAATTTCAAACAAAAAGAAATTTATTACTCTTTACAGTTGCTTTTAGGTTCCGGGACAAGATAGGTATTTCAAAATACCTACCTTACTCCATCCGGATCTCTAGTCGACTGTAGTATCCTTCATACATGCGTGCCTAGAGCCCCATTGGAAAAATAAAAAAGTATTTCAGCATATAGATAGCTGAATATCAAGTGAGGCATATAATTCCCCTATTAAGCCGTGGTTTGCTTACCCCGTAATTTTAACATTTCAGGTTTTCGAAGACTGAGAGTCTGACACCTAAAGGATTTCGGCTGCGCATTTGGGGACGATGTGATAGCTTGATTTATTTAATACGGTATGATCATTTATTTTCTATATTTAGACTTACCTACAGTACTACTTCGTTATAAATTAATATAGGGGATGTAATTAATATTATAATTTTATATGAAATTGTTTATATGTAAAAGAAAAGTAAAGTATCGTAGACAGCTCAACCAAATAAGATGTATAGAAAAAGGTGAAAAATAAGGTCACGGGTTGTGACACAAAAATATTTAGGTAAGTTATTTTCACAAAGCATGGTTCTAGCCATTTCTTCTAAGGTTCTATTTCTCCTTTCAACTACCCCATTTTGTTGAGGAGTTCTAGGAGCTAAAAAATTATGGCTAATACCGTTTTCATTGCAAAATGTATCAAAATCAAGATTTTCAAATTCTTTTCCATAGTCACTCCTAATACTAGTAATAGAGTAACTTTTTTCATTTTGAACAAGTTTTGAGAAAACAATAAATTTATCTAAGGCTTCATTTTTCACACTTAAAAAGAACACCCAAGTAAACCTAGTGTAATCATCAACTATGACAAAACCATAGTGTTTTCCACCTAAACTAGTTGTCCTAGTTGGTCCAAAGAGATCTAAGTGGAGAAGTTGAAGTGACCTAGAGGTTGTAACACACTTATTAGATTTAAATGATATTCTCTTGTGTTTTCCTCTTACACATGCCTCACAAACTTTATCATTTTCAAATTGAAGTTTAGGCAAACCTACCACTAAGTCTCCTTTGACTAATTTAGATAAAACATGCATGCTAGCATGACCTAGTCTTCTATGCCATAACCAAGGTTCATCCTCTCTAGTGGCCATAAAGCATACATTTTTGCTATTTAGTTCATCTAAATTAACAATATAAATGTTTCCTTGTCTATGTCCAATAAAGAGAATTTGATTAGTTTTAGAATTAACAACATTACAACATAAAGCATCAAACACAACTTTAAAACCCTTGTCACATAATTGACTAATACTAAGCAAATTATGTTTTAATCCTCTAACATACAAAACATTTTCAATAGTTGACGAAGAGTTACCAATGGAGCCAATTCCTTCAATTTCTCCTTTGGAGTTGTCTCCAAATGTGACTTCTCCACCACTTTTATGCTTTAGGAACTTGAATTAGCTCTTGTCACCCGTCATGTGTCTTGAGCATCCACTATCAAGGTACCAATGCTTCTTGGACTTAGCCTTGTAGCAATACTCTTCCTCCTACATACAAACACATCAAGCTTTCATCTTAGGTACCCAAATTTTCTTGGGTCCTTGAGAGTTAGTACTAATAATCTTTGATCCTTTAGGGATCCATTTCATTTTTAAGGACTCATCACTTGAATTTAAAACATGTTGAGGCACCCAAATCTTGACAGCCATTTTTCCCTTAATCATGGTCTTCCTAGATGTACATGCTTGTGAAGAATGTCCTAGTTTATTACATAATGTGCACAAAACAAATTTTCTATCTTTAACTAGGAAATTTTTTAGATGGGTCTCTTTGTTTGATGCATTATA
Organism: Heritiera littoralis; assembly: GCA_031772115.1. NCBI lineage: Eukaryota > Viridiplantae > Streptophyta > Magnoliopsida > Malvales > Malvaceae > Heritiera > Heritiera littoralis. The sequence goes on from JAPDPK010000002.1 coordinate 1,907,109, forward strand.
GCCTAGCCCTTCTTTATCAAAGAATACTCTTTGAGTCTCTAGCATATGATTAAGTTTTTGTTGACCCATGAAAAATCTAGAAAAAGAGTTTTGCAAATTAGTGTTCTTCATATTTAATTCTTCTATTTCTAGATTTGCATTTTCTAATTTCTTTTCACATTCTAATTTAACATTCATAAGCATTTCATTTTCCTTTTTCAACTTAGAGATCATTTTCTTATATTTCAAATTCATGCATTCAAATTCATTTGCTAACTCATCAAATGCATCTTGCAATTCATCAAAGAGTATTCATTAGTATCTAATGAGTTAGTTGTTACCTTCTCATCTTCAAAAGCCATAAAACAAAGGTTGGCTACTTCATTTTCCACATTCTCTTCATCGGAGCAATCACTATCACTCCAAGTAGCCACCATAGCCTTCTTCTTTGGTTTCTTCTCATTTTGCTTTCTATAAAAAGGACAATCAAATTTAATATGTGACGTCCCCGTCACTTCATCTTATCACTTATCTTTTTCCTTCTTTATTTAGATTTAGTTCATGCAGTGTCATTCTCTTCTTATCCTTAAGCTAATTATTTAATAGCTTATAATATTTTTACTCAATTACCATAAACATAAAAATGATATATATACATATCATTCCATTTTCCACAGGATCTCATACATCATCTTATCTTACATCCCCGATATCCTATATACACAAATTCCTACTTGTACTGTACTGTAGCTGAATTACAATTTACTATATACATGAACATATGAGTATACCTTCTATGCTAACCGGGAGGCGTATCAAGAAGGTACACCTTGATTCTTCAAAAACAAGCTCCTCTAGTCGGAGCGGATTTCACTTCAGGTAATCTGTAGGAAAAATGGTCGTAAAAGGGTGAGTTTACGCTCAGTAAGAAAAGTATGTAAAAGAGCGTGCTATGCCTCTATATGCGTTTTTCCTACTTGGCTCTTTAATGTCATGTAGAGCATTAGAAAGCATGTATCATAAACATTTTTCATGCATTGTTTGCAACCATGCATATTTATTTCAAATGCCATGGCAAACATACTTTGTATGCTTTCTTTAAAACATAGCATACATATTAAACATGCATCATACTTCATACATACTTTAAAACATACATCATATACTTCTTCATATGTACATCTTGTACTTTGAAATAGATGGAGACTATGTACAATGTTTAAGCGATTGAGTCGTCATATGAACCGTTCATTCCCATTCATATGACTCTAATCATGCATTAGTACATTGGTATACCATGTAGATGTCAGGGATTCTCTCCTGCCTTAATAATACCATAGTGAGCACTAGTCAGGTGTCACTTATGGTCTTGAGGACCGGACTAGGGTTCCTCACTTAACATACATATTACTGAGGACTTGATCAGAGTCTCTCAGCCATCAGAAATGCATAATCATTACGCAGTCCATAGCCTCAAAACATTTATAATATACTTTTCAGAAAACACCTTTGTGTTTACATTGAATAAGCTTTGAAACATCTTTTCATACATGGCAGTCGACTGGTCTTATATGGCAGTCGACTGCTGCTTCATAATTCCTTTTATCGAAATTAATTTTATTTAAAATTTCGATAATTTCATCTTTGAAAATACATGGGGGCAGTCGACTGGTCCATATAGCAGTCGACTGGTTTTCAAACAGAATGCTTCTTAAGAAATAGCAGTCGACTGGTCCATATAGCAGTCGACTGTTTTTGAAACAGAATGCAATTTGGTAAATAGCAGTCGACTGGTCCATATAGCAGTCGACTGGTTTGAAACAGAATGCTTCTGGGAAAATAGCAGTCGACTGGCTTACATAGCAGTCGACTGGTTTGCATCGGTTTTCGGAAAACGGCGTTTTGGTTGTCTCTAGGCAGTCGGCTGCTACTTAAGGCAGTCGGCTGCTCCTAACCTAATTGGTACTAGGAGACAAGTCCGAAAATGCATCTTTTCCTGCACAAAATCAACTGGTGCTTCTCTCCAAATCATACACAAGTATCATAAAACATGCGGACATAGCCGCCTTACGTCCGTTACATAATTTCCTTACCTTGATTCCTTCGGAAACGCGAAATCACTTGATGCGTAACCCTAGCTTTCACTTCTTCAAATCTGAAATTATTACATCATATCAAACCTTAAATTAAACCACATACACATGTTATACTAACTCAAAACAACTTCACATCAAGAACGAAATTGCAAGAATCATCCTCTTCTTTTACCTTCACTAGAGACCAAACTTCAAATCTTGAGATCTCTCCCAATACTTGGAATCAATCCTTCAAACTTTGGATATCATCTAGTCTAGTGACAAGGTTCGATTTTCGTTAAATGAACTTAGTGAATTGGTGAGGGAGTAAGGTGGTTTAATAAGGAGCTTGGAATGGAAAACTATGGAAGTTTGGATGGAACGAGAGGGAGAGCTGGGAAGAGGGGCTGGCGTAGGGTGATGATGATAAGGGTGATGAGTCATGCTTCATGCATTAAATGCATGCTCATCCATTCTCTATCTCAGCCATTAGCATCTCTTTGACCCATTTGACCCATAAATTTCCTCATGACTAATCCATTTAATCTCCAATCAAAATTCTGAATTTAATTCTTTTCTCATGCTCACTTTATTTTCCTGATATCATCTTATTGCATTTGACTTATTGACATTCAACTTTATTATTTCTTCTATATCCCATACATCATGCATACATTATTCATACATCAATCTTCATATTCATTTAATGATATTAACTTAGAAATACTTTACAAACATGGAGGAATTACATGAAAATTAGGGATCGCACATAATATGACCAGGTTTTTTGCATTCATAACAAATAATTTGGTCCTTTTCTTCCTACTAGTTTCTCCTCTATTGAACTCTCTCCTAGGGGGTCTCCTAGAGTTTCCACCAGCTCTTAACCTCATGAATTTATTGAATCTCTTAGCGAACATGGCCATTTCTAAATCTTCATCATCATTACCACTTTCATCATGATCGTCTTTTGATTCCTCAATTGTGGTGGATTTTAAAGTTACTCCAACTTTTTTTGGGGGATCTTGATTTCTCTTAATTTTCATCTCATAAGTAAGTAAAGATCCCATAAGTTCATCTAATGAGAGTGTATGAGGATCCTTGGATTTCTCAATAGCAATGACTTTAGCTTCCCATGATTTAGATAAGCTATTGAGAATCTTTTTCACCATTTCTACATTAAAATATGTTTTTCCTAAGGCTTTAAGACCATTTGTAATGTTAGGAAACCTAGTAAACATGTCACTAATAGATTCATCACTCTTCATTTTAAATAATTCATAATCTTGAGTGAACATGCCTACCTTGGTTTCTTTAACTTGTGTGGTTCCTTCATATGTAATGGCTAGTTTATCCCAAACTTGTTTAGCATTCTCACATTATGAAACTCTATTATACTCATTTGGTCCTAATGCATAAAATAGTGTGTGCATTGCCTTAGCATTTAGTTATGTCATTCTAACATTGTTTGTATCCCAATCATCCTCTTTCTTTGGCACATTCTCCCCGTTTACTTTCTTAATAGGAACAAGGGGACCTTTAACTATAATCCTCCATACTTCATAATCATTAGCTTGAATGAATAACATCATCCTAGTCTTCCAATAAGCATAATTTTCACCATTGAAGAGTGGTGGTCTAACTGTAGAGTGTCCCTCTCCTACTAAAGGTGTAGAAACACTAGTTTGAGCCATCTAGATCATTTTTACTCGAAGGAAATTACTCCTAATCGATTCTCGAGCCCAAGCTCTGATGCCAATTGTTGGCTCTACCGAGAGGGGGGTGAATCGGTTTTTCTACTTATTTAAAATTTTTCTAACACTTAATGCACAATTAAGACTAATGAAACAATAATGAAATAAGTGCAGTAAAAAGAGTTAGGGAAAGAGAAGCAAACACAAATTTATAGAGGTTAGGCCAATCTCTTGCCTACGTCCTCTCTCCTTGATCCTCTTGTCAAGGTTTTGATTCAGCTCTTCCTTGAGAATCTTTACAAACCACTTCAAGGTGTGGTAAGACCTTTTACAATATTTCTTAAGGACTTAGAAATCACCTTCCAAGCCTCTCCCCTTGTAATTCTACCCACACTCTACAATAACAGACCTTACAAGGATAGCTCACCCCTTTGAATAACAGAACTTTCAGTAAATGGGTGATGAATAACAAGAAATCTCGCAAATGGGTTACACAATAAAAATTTTCAGATTGGATTTTCTCTCTTGAAGCTTGAGGATTTTCTGAGTACTTGTTCTACCTCTAAACTTCATAAATGCCTCTATTTATATCCCACCAATTGACTGGAATGATTGGTGAAGCATTTAATGCAAATCCTCCCGTTGAAACCCTCAAAATCTAGCCGTTGGAGTCAGGTTTTGAGCGAAGAGATCGATCCCTTTTCTCCAGAATGCTTTCCTATCCTTCTCTGGACCTCTTCCAAAAGTATTCTGCCACTTAGGGATCGATCCCTTTACTAGGGGGATCGATCCCTCATAATTTCCTGCACCTAATTTGCTGCAAATTGATACAAATTGATGGCTTTTGTGATTCTAAGTCAGTTCAAAACCTTCTAACACTTTTCTGAGAATATTTATTGACTTTTTCAATTGAAATCACAAACCAAAACTTTGTTTAAAATATTTTCTATCATTGAGTTCATTTAAAGCAAATTTACTTTGGAAAAATCATTCTTGAGCTTACTTGAGTTTTGTCATTTCAAAATACTTGTCAATTTAAAGCTAACAGTACAATTACACTTTTATTTTCTTTAAATTCTAATGATAGAAAATGATGAAACTAAATGTGTTAAGCATGATTTTAGGCTTGGATTGAATTAAATCACACTCAATTATTCTCTTAGGGTTTCATCCATGGATGGAAGGTTAGGATTCATTGTGTTTTGATGCATGAAAATGACGCTGAATGAATGAAGAAGCATGTTTAAGCATGAAACTAAGCCTAGTTAGTTGAGAAAACAAGAAATTCTTCACATGTACCATTCTACCATGGCAAGAGGAGAGGGGTCTAGTGCTCAATTTGATGTGTTCTAGGCTCCATGAGACTGTATAAATTAAGAGAAGACTGTTGGTGAAGTAAAAATTTAAAATCGGAGTTGATTTAGGCAAAGTGTGTTTTAGCACCGGTGTAAATTATACTGGGTTTAAAGACTACTATGGACAATGTGGTAGATTTCAATAAGGAAAATTTTATTAAAATTGAATTATAGTGAATAATGGTGATTGGCATAATGTTTTGTAGCCTGGGAGTGAGAAATTATCACGTGATGCTATTGGTGACTATAGTGAAATAAAATAGGTAAAGGATTTGTATGAAAGCCGTAAGGATACTGTGAATACATGTTTTGGCTTAAATAAATTTTATGAAATGGTTTGGAAATTAATTGCTTTAGAATTGGTGAAATTTTGGATACTGGCTGGTTTATAAATTGTATTTTCAATGCAGGAGAGCGAGGTTAGAAACAGCCGTTATTCTATCGAAAATTCTAGGAATTTCATGAAATCATCTTTTAACCTCAAATATTGAAAATGAAGAAATTATTTAGTTAATTTCATGTTATTTATTAAAATTGCATATTTATTAAATACCGAAAAATAATATTTAAAAACTCATGCTAATGAATTTTACATATGTGAAGGTACCAGCACATGCTTATAACTGTCTATAGATAAATAGACTTTTGTTTAGAAAAGAATATCAAAATGTGAATATTTTATAAATTTTTATTTCTGAACTGATTATATTTTTCAATTTATTTATTTATGGACTGATTGAGGATATTGGCATTGAATTTGATTTCATAAATGGTATTTATACTATTTATAAATCACTTTGAGACTGTTAGGCTCCATATCATGCTGACTGTTACTACTACTGTTATTGTTGCTGATAGACCCGCCAAGTCTTTAGCTTCCACAGTTGTCACCTATGGACCACTATGACTATGGCCATATTGAAGGAAACCGAAACAACACGCAGCGGAATTTAAATCATTCGGCCTCCACCAAGATCGATTCGGAGAGTTGCCTGATTAGGGTTTCGAGATTTTACCTGACGTTTTCTCTAAATTTTCTGTCGTTGGTCGAGTCACAAGCAGCAACTTTTCGTTCCTGCCTCTACGGTATCCACACGAACGGATCTCACGACTCTTGAACGTCTCACGATCAGAAGCCTTAAAGAGCTTTTAAATTCCTTATAACCGAATTGCTAGCTTCGATTAAAAGGAATGTTTTTGTTTTCTGTTTTTAAAAGTGCGGCTATGTTTTAGAAAAACATCCCTTTTATAGGCAGTAAATTTTACCCTAAAATTTACTGCCAAACAGAACTCTAATCCTACTTAGAATAGGATTAGTTATATCCCTAATCCAATTCAGAATAGGATTAGTTATATCCTTAATCCAATTCAGAATAGGATTAATTAAGCTCCTCATTGATCCGTTCTAAGTGTGCGACCCAATAGGTTCTCAAAACAATGGCAATGACAAAATTGTCACAGGCAATGAGCGGTATCTAGCAACACATCATTGCTACCCATGTAACGAGAATGTCAATGACTCGACATAACCTTACTCGTGATAGATGTTACCGTGTAGTTTAATCCCTTTATCCTATGATGTCTTGATTAGACACAAGTCATGGAATGTGTCACACTTGTATAGTCTAATCAGCGTTTCTTGATTCCTGAGTAGACTAATTAAACAAATAAAATCAATATCTCATATTGACTTATTCGAGCACGGCCATGCATTTCTTAGTCTCACTCTATCAAAGGGCCCAAGACATCACTCTTGTTATATAAGAGGGATAAATCCTATCTTGATCACTCAACATCCCTCTACATAGATCAAGGCATACCCAATTACTACCTTTATAGTCCATCCTGTTACGAATGACATCTAGCATCATTAAAGTATGCAATTCTCTATGTTGGGATCTCTGATGATCTCAAGTCAAAGGATCACATACACCATCATCACTATGAGAATCGCTTATGACATTCATATAACAATCCATGTAGCGTTCTCATGGAGGGTCGATCCAGTACATAGTTCTCTAACATGTACCTATGTGATGACTTGATATCCTATATCCATGACAATGGTCATCAGTCAACCACATACTAGTCTTATCGTATCATTGTTATCCTTGTTCACAATAATACTTGACTAGGGATACTTTAAGAATAGTGTGTTATTACTATTCTAAGGACATTATTATATAAGATTATATTACGCAGTTATAAGACAAATATAATAATGAACTATGATAAATAAAATGTCATGATACATAAAAAATTGCCAAAGTCAATCATCTAATGAATGGTTCTAAGGGCATAATCCAACACATATGTCGTACTGTTACTGTTTCTTCCTTCTTAGGATACTGTTATGGCATGATATTTATTGGGTGTTGCCTAGTCTCCTTTGTATTCTACTGTTTTACTGAACTGAACCTTTGACTGGTACCGAAGTGAATGATTTAAATATAGACTGTATTGTAGAATTCTAAAGTGTTACTGTATTATTTACTGGATTTTTATCTTGAACTGTTTACTGAAATGATTTCAGTTAAAGTGTTTATATATTGTTCATATATTGAAAAGTGCATGAACTGATTTCAAGTGATCTAAACTGATTCTACATATCATCTTCAACTGATTACTCCTTATAGTCGCTACTAGGGACTGGGAAACGACAGGTACTCCGACGTACCTCTCATACTCCATCCGATTTCCTAGCCGACTATAGTATCCTTCCTAATTTATACCTTAGTGTACTATTAGGAATTAATGTTTTTATGCATATAGATTTCATAGTATCAGTCTTGCATACGATTCTCTTAGTGAGCACGTTAGCTCACCCCTTATTTTTACAACAACATGCTTGAGATATTTAAGGTTTATAGGATCATGTTTTTTCATGAAAAGCTATGAAAATGAAAACTGGAGCTCCTTGTGGCTTGCAAATTTTGATAGCCTATATATAATGGCAGGAGTGCTTATTTTGGAGGTTTTTGTATTTTTGATCTTGTACTACTAGAATTAAACTTGAAGATTTAGCTATGGATGCCTATTACATTATAACCATCTTGTTAATCAATAAACTGCTTAGTAAAATGTTTAGAAAGTTTTGAAATTGATTGGATTACTAAACAATGTATGTCTTTCATAAACAAACAATTTAAAAACCCTAACTTGGAAACATACTTAATTTCCAATTGTCTTAAATCATGAAGGGTGATTATGGACTTAGGCACAATGAGAATGTGTTTGGTTATATTTTCGTATTATTTATTATTAAATAAGGACCGCTAGCCATGCCTTATTTCTGATTTTCTTTGGGGTTGTAAAATTCTCTTCTCATCTAAATCCCTCGAATGTGACTCGAGGCTTGTTACTAGATGTAGTTGATTACAAGGTAAATGTAACTTAGGACTAATAGGATTTGAATTTTATTTAACTTGAAGAGGAAAATGGAGATCCAAAGGCTTCATGAAAATTACATTCAAGACTTATGCAAACTGTGTATATAATCCTAAGATATAACTAACTAATTTGCTTCATGGCTTAAGGAAATTAGACTAGATAGACAGTCTATAATCATCCTAGTAGTATTGCATGTTATAGATTTATTTTATATGATATTATAAATGCTATGCATGCATGGTAATGAGACCTAATAAGAAAGATAGTCGACTCCTTCGTTAAAATATTAAGTCACATGCTAAAGCATGAGTTGCCTTCTATCAAACATAGCAATATAACCAAAGTTCTTTTTAATGGAGATTTGTTGAGCTACTTAAAAGTCAAACTTTTACACGAATATATTTAACTTGTCGCATTGGTGAGTCTTACCCAATTAAAGTCATATTATATAGATATGCTACCATATATGATACATTTAGATAAATAGTTGTCACCTAATCAATCTAGGAGTTCCATAGGATGCAATTGGTAAACTAACTTAACTACATAATTAGTTAGAACACGATTTGTTGAGCTACCTCAAGGTCTTGTTATAATGCAAGGGGTCATAGCTCACTAAGAGATTTAATTGTAAAACTTTAAAAATAGTGAGGGTTATTATTTTGATAAAATAGTGAGGATAATTGTTCAAGATTTAAAACCTTGCTTTAATAATTAAAACATGGACACTAATGTATGCTATTTTATAATTGGATATAGATATTTGTGATGACTACCAACTTATCTCTCTATAGCATACTTGATGCTAATAGATTTAATTGACTCGTACCTTATCTTGAAATTGTCCTTATTCAAGAAACGAGGGATTATGTCCTTCAATCCCATGCTCTTGATGAGCCTAGTGATGATGTAATTAGTGAAGAGAAAAAGGTCAAGCAACATGTATGATGTTGACATGATTCTTGAACTTCAAAAGCAACATGAACCAACAGTTGACTCTAACATCATCTTGAACTTTAAAGAATAGTTTGAGAGGTTTGGAATCTCAAAAGAATTGTTCAACATGAAAATGAAAGAAGAAACCTCCGTGTGTGCTCATGTGCTCAAGATGATTGGCTTTAGCACAAGGCTGGGTTGATTAGGCTTTGCCATGGATAATGAGTTAAGTATTGACTGTGTTTTGTCTTCTATCCACAAGAGATATAATCAATTTTTATTGAATTACAATATAAATCATATGGAAACAAGCTTGCTTACTCTCTTAAATATGCTCTCTTGTGATGAGAAGACCATGAGAGTTAATGAGACCTTTATGAATCTCATTTTTTCTACTTCTTCCAAAAAGGTAAAAAAGAATAAGAGAAAATCTCCCTCTAAGTGGAAGAAAGAAAATTTTAAGGCGAAGGATAAGGATAAGGACAATGACAATGACAAAGACAAAGGATTTTGTCATCATTATGGTATGCTCGATCACTAGAGGCATAATTACAAGAAATTTCTTGAGTCTACTAAAGTTAAAGAGTTGGATAAGCCTCTATAATCTCTACCTTAAGTATAAACTTGACAATTACATAACATTAGGTATATGATACCTTAAGTTACTTGTAACTGGTTATAATATGTATGATATATTGTAGGGACCAAGCTGACAAGGACAAGGACAAGTGATGTAAGAGGACTCTAATAGGGAGGAGTTACCATTTTACTTAAAGATCATGGATTGCTATTTGGTTTTGTTTAGCTTTAGGAAAACATTTTATGGTTGATTTATTATTTAAACACTGGATGTTTATGGCAAGTTAGCCAAGGATGCTTTTTTTTTTTTGTGATTGGCCATATGGTCAAACACTCATTTATGTTTTAATACATAGTTGATTTACTAGCATAGGGTGCTTAGCTTGATAAAACATCTTGTTTAAATAAATTATTGCATAAAAAAATTTCATGCTTTTGTGATGCCCTGGATTTACCGGACTCCGCCGGGGGGGCCCAGGCGCCACCACTCAACCGAACTGTTCGCTCTGGGGCCCACTGGCGCCCGCACGGTTTTATCGGGAATAAATCCCAATTCGCGTCCGCCATGACTTGAACCCCTTACCACTTGTAAGTGTCAAGTCATGACTAACCATTGGACCTAGGTCCAATGGTTAGTCATGACTTGACACTTACAAGTGGTAAGGGGTTCAAGTCATGGCGGACGCGAATTGGGATTTATTCCCGATAAAACCGTGCGGGCGCCAGTGGGCCCCAGAGCGGACAGTTCGGTTGAGTGGTGGCGCCTGGGCCCCCCCGGCGGAGTTCGGTAAATCCAGGGCATCACAATAAAACGCGCGTTTTATTGTGATGCACTGGATTTGCCGGGTTCACAAGCCGGAGGGGCCCAGCCGCATCACTCATCCGTATTGTCCGCTTTGTGATGCACTGGATTTGCCGGTTTCAAGCCGGAGGGGCCCAGCCGCATCACGCACGGATTTATCGGGAATAAATTCCCAATTCGCGTCCGCCATGACTTGAACCCCTTACCACTTGTAAGTGTCAAGTCATGACTAACCATTGGACCTAGGTCCAATGGTTAGTCATGACTTGACACTTACAAGTGGTAAGGGGTTCAAGTCATGGCGGACGCGAATTGGGATTTATTCCCGATAAAACCGTGCGGGCGCCAGTGGGCCCCAGAGCGGACAGTTCGGTTGAGTGGTGGCGCCTGGGCCCCCCCGGCGGAGTCCGGTAAATCCAGGGCATCACAGCTTTAACTTTATAACTGTTGATATAATTGCAATTATAATAAGTAAATAATCACAAACAACTACTAATCAATCAAGGTATAAGCAAGAATTAGTATAAAGATAATGAAGTTACTATTGATTGAGAATCAATAGTAATATTGAAATTTGATTGATTAAATATATACATAATATGATTATAAAAGCATAAATGGTTATGCGTAATGATGCAAACTTAGATACAAAGTATTCTTATCTTTGATATGAGATATAATTTTAAGACTAATTAGTACTAATGTGATTAATGATTATCTAAATAAATTCATAAGAGATGAATTGTGTATTGAGATACACATGAATTGTAACAGTCCACAGTACAGTAAAATAACATATTTTACACATAATTTATGGTTGGGCTGTCTATGATACCTTTAATACTTGAACAGTAGCCGTAATAAATGGTAAACATTTATTAAATAATTTCGGAATATGAAATTCTTACAATATTCCTTACACTTTACATCCCCTATTTTTATTTTACAATAAAGTAGTACTGTATACATATGTCTGAATATATAAGAGAAGTGACTGTACCTTTAAAATTTAACGCACTTTGCCCCAGTGTGCTTACTTGAAGCTATATTTATTTGAGGAAGATCTCAAATAATCCTTGCAATAAATATGGGGAGTTGGAAAATAAAGGGATGAGCGATAACGTGCTCAGTAAAGGAGTCGTATGCTGCTTGATACAATGAAATCTATATGCAAGAAAATATTTATTTTTCCATAAATACAAACGGAATAAACCATTTAATTTTCATCACTTCAGTAACAGTTCAAAACACGTGACAGTACAGTGATAAAACAGTACAATTAATTGTAGATAAAAAACTGTAGAAACAGTAATCAGTCACTTTCAATACAGTAGTTTGCAAATATCCAAAATCATTGGATAAACAGTTCAGTAATTATTTCTATATTAGAAATAATTTTCATAATATCCTTTTTCAATAAACAATGATTCTCAGTACAGTTCAGTAAATAGTAATTAGTACGATACAATTCAGTAAACTATATTTCTCAATACTCAGTAAAATCCATCTCAGTAAATAGTTTCAGTGGGTTAAGACTAGGCATCACTCTATATCATATCATGCTATTATCATCCCCTAAGGAACACAGTAACAGTATACAGTAAGATCTATGCCCATAATCTATAGAAGGTCCTTGGGTACACTTGCAAGGTGACTTTGGGACCGCTGATAACTTGGCGGGTCAATCAGCCACGTGACAATAATAGTAATTAGTAAGCATGAAATTGGGGCCTAAGTCTCAAAATAGTATAAAAATTTGTATCATAGCCTTTATGGATTTTATTCAAAAATAATTTGAAATATTTCATATATATCCATAAAGCTCACAATTTCATATATTTCCTCTTTTTAGGAATTTCCATCATTTTCACATTTTTCCCAAAATCATCTCAATACATTTTCTTCACCATCTCATCACCCTTATGGAATTTATAAAATAAATAAAATCATTATTTAGTTCTATAAAGGTTTAAAATCATTTCTTTTTCCATACAAATACCATTAAGGAAATGTAATGAATTAAATCATTTATTTAAATAAATATTCCAGAAAGGTATTTATTTCATATCTCCAAATACAGAGAAAACAGTCGATAAATATTCATGTATCAAGTGAGAATCTCATAAATATTCTTTTTTGAATAATTAATAGTAAAAAGAATATATTTCATTCTCACTTTAAATAAAAATCGATAACATGAATATTTATTTTAACATTTTTCAACAATTTCCACTTTATGGAAAATTTATGCAAATGATTTCCAAAATTCATGATTTATTCCATTTATGCATCTAAAATATTTTATGATATTTTAGAATAATTTTGATAATTTTCCGGCAGCATAACGACTGCGAACTCTTAGCCTTTTGCACGGAATTTAACAGCATATAAACCGGCATTCAACCACAATTTTGCATGATTTCAAAGCAAATCAAGCTTCCAATAATTTCATAAAATTAAACTTGATAAATCATGCAATTCATCATATCCATACAACTCACACACTTCCCCCTTACGTGTCTAACGAAACCGAACTTCTCGATTGCGCCTACCGAAATTCATAATTCTCGACTATAAAATAATTTTATCAAAAATTATCAATATTTTTCCCTTTAATTTTAAGCCACTAACTTTCATAAATGCAGCCATTAATAGTACAACACATGTATACCCATTATAAATTATACTGGTGTTAAAACTAAACTTTTCCGTTTTAGCTTCTTTTTCGGTTCCAATTTCAGTGGTCTTTCTCTTCCAATTTCTATATTCATTTTTTATCATTAAATCATAGAATTCAATATAATATCATAGCCAAATAAGCTATGGCCGAAACCCCTTAAATGCCCACTTCCATGATTTCATTTCCTTTTTGGAATTCTAACGTTTCCATCCTCCTTATTTCATCATAAGCTATTGTTTTATATCATTTTTAGGCAAGAAATTGCATGTCTTCCATGAGTTCACAAATCCTCCAAAACCCATAAAGTGGCATATTTTTTATTTTCAATCTCTCACCATAATTTATTGTTTCAACCCTTAAATCCTCACTTACTTGCTTAATTTCTATTATTTCCTTGCATGAAACCATAAAGCACTTCTACTTTCTCATGCCAACCGAACCTCTCTTCAATGGTTAATTTTATCTAGCCAAAATTATGAAAAATTATCTTGATAACCTTCTTATACACCTTAGATTAGGCTAGAACACAACTTTAGATTTAATTAAAACAATAGAGAATGATGTCTCCTTACCTTAACCGAACCACACAGCTTCACTTCTACGTTATTTTCCTTTCACATTAGCCCTCCTTTCTTGGTCTTTTAGATGGTCTCAAGATGGAGGGAAGGTTTGTTAAGAAAGTTTGGACATTTAGATAGCAAGAAGGTGAGGTTTTTGCTCATAATTTTTGGAAGAACGGAAGCAAAACAGAGTAATTTGCAGCCAAGATAGAAATCGTGGAGCAGCAGAGTAGAGTCGGTAAGAAGAAGAAAATTTTGCTGAAGTTTTGATCCAACTAGTCTCCTATTTATCCATGTTAGCCAATAAGACTTTGGCTCCTATTTACCTATCCCATATCCTCATCATTTCCTTGTCTTATTGAGCATTAAAATGTGCAGAAAAACTGCAGCAAAATGAACGGTGTGGAGCTCATTTTTTTGCACGTTTTTGACTTATTTCCCTCTTCTTTTTTTTACAGGCTTCAACCAATAAGAATTAACCATATTTCCAACTAATAAAATCCCCTCCATCTAATTATCATTTATCCAATTTTTTACCATAACAAAATTGCATTTCAATTTGTATCAAGCCGTGTAGCACACAGCAGCAAAAATTTTTGGCATGCTGTCCCATTTTGCTACAGGGTTCGGATTTGTTTTCTATCTCTTTTTATATATTCCAACCAATCAAATTTAATCACAAGTCCAATAAATAAATTTCCCTTCCTTTAAATATATTTATTTGTATTTTATGCCATCACAATTGCCTTTAAATTTCCAAATTTTCAGATTTGTTTCTTTATTTATTTCTATGCCTCCTCTTCATCATTTAATATTTATTTCACCTCTTATATACCATATTTTAAATCATAAACCCAATAAATCCAAAATCCAAAGTGGAAATCCAAATTCAATATTTATTTAATTTCACTAAATAATTTATTTCCACTATCAAAGATTTACAAAAATATGGTGTACAGTATTATAAAATCGGGTCTTACATTTTCTCCCCACCTTAGGGAATTTGGTCCTCCAAATTTCACCTAGACCTATCACTGAAAAAGCTCTGGATACATCTCACGCATAAGGCTTTCTAACAGTCACAGCCCGTGACCCTATTTTTCACCTTATTCTATACATGTTATTTGGTTGGGCTGTCTGCGATACTTTACTTTTCTTTTACATATAAACAATTTCACATTAAATTATAATATGAATTACATCCCCTATCTTAATCCATAAGGAAGTAGTACTGTAAATAAGTCTAAATACAGAAAATAAATGATCATACCTTATTAAATAAATCAAGCTGTCGCATTGTCCCCAAATGCACAGCCGAAGTCCTTCAGATGTCAGACTCTTAGTCCTCGAAAACCTGAAATGTTAATATTAAGGGGTGAGCAAACCACGGCTTAGTAAGGGAATTATATGCATACTTGATATTCAGTTTCCTATATGCTGAAAAACTTTTTCGATTTTCCCTATGGGGCTCTAGGCTTGCATGTAGGAAGGATACTACAGTCGGCTAGGGATCCGGATGGAGTAAGGTAGGTATTTTGAAATACCTAGCTTGTCTCGGAACCTAGAAGCAACTGTAGAGAGTAATTTTTTTCTTTTCGTTTGGAATTTAAATCTTTTTTCCTTTTTATTCCATATCGTTCTTATATTCTTTTCAAAATAATGCTTTTATGAAATAAAGCATTCAAATAAAATAGCTTATATTCATATATTCTTTGAAAAGAATATAGTTAAATTCTCATCATTCTCATTTAAAACTCATTTCATGTTTTACTGTACAACTATAATTAGTATAGTACTTTAAATAGCAAAATCAGCTATTAAATCCTTTTCGTATAACATATATATCATTTAAATCTAATATTCAATTTAAATTTCAAAATAAGAATATTAGATTTATTTTTCCTCCTCTTTCCTTTTTGGAAAACATATCACATATCACTTATTTGTGTCACATATAGTCTAACATACAGTCTAATATTCAATTAAAATCATAGTAAGAATATTAGACTTATAAACTCTTTTTCCTTTCTAAAACATATCACATGTTCATATTACATATCATATGAAAATCATCTCATAGTACTAAAATCAGTACTGAAATAAGCATTTTGTAAAATGCTGTAATCACTTTCATTTGATTTATCACATATCATGTAAAACATTTTCATATATGGAGACTTAGGCACACACGCCCAGCCCGTCCACTGGGTCGTTACTCATATCATGCTATAGACCCCGAAGGGTATGAATAATCATGTCAGATCTATGGCCATAGTCTATAATTGTCCTCGGCGGATCACTGATCAGGTGTCGGCCGGGACTACATATTACATGTTACATATCACATATCACGTATTACATATCACATGTCGGCATGATAGAAGGCCAACTAGTCTCAGAACCATGTTTTCATCATAAAATAACCTTTATGAAATTTATAAAATATATAATTTCATAATTTAAAATCATAAAGGTTATAAAACCATTTAGTGAATATTTAAGAAATAATTACGAGAATATTCATAAAAATATTTACTTTACTTCTTTTCATTTTTCGTCTCATATTACATGTATTTTACATATTAAGAGAATTTTAGGTGATTTCATAATCACCATTCTCGAAGAGGATTTTCGGTGATTTCCTTATCACCATTCTCGAAAACATGAATAATTTAAAATCATTTTCATTTTATTCATGATTTTATGAAAATATTCATTTTCTCGATTTTCGTGGATGAAAATCATTTCTCGTGACATAAAATCACTTATTATGATTTTTAGTAATTTTTAGGAATTTTTCGATAATTTTTCGGTAGTATAATGGCTGCCGATTGGCTAGCCTCCTGCACGGAAAATACAGTTTATAATTTCAACCGGTACTTCACCACAATTTTCCAACCAATCATTCATCTCAATATTTTCATAAATATTTTCATAAAAATATTTCATAATTAAAATCATGCAGACTGAATATCCCTACAGTGCTGCACATGCATCCCTTACCTTTTCCAGGTCGGCGACCGCCTCGTTTGTCTCGCCCGTGTTCACCTCGCCCGATTCCATCGTCTCGGTCATCGAGGGAATTTTCTAGAATTTAGATTCTAAAATTTAGAATTTTTCCATAATTAATTAAATAAATAAATTATTTAAATAATTTAACATTTTTCTAGATTTCTTACCGACCCGGGTTCCGAATTCTCGGGATTTCCCATAATTTCCAAATTCTTTCTTTTTTTTTTCCTCTTCTTCTTTTCCTCTTTTTCTTCCTTTTTCTCTTTTCTTTCCTTTCTCTTTCTTTTCTTTTCTTTTTCTTTTTCTTTTTCATTTTTTTTCCTCTTCCTTTCTTCTTCCGGTTCAGACCGGTTCAGACCAGTCTAGCCTCCTCTTCACCGCCGGTTCTCCTCCGGTGGTCGGTTCTCCGGCGGTTTGGCGTCTCCACAGCTGGCGGACATCACAGGGAAGCTGGATCTAGCCTCCGTTCATCCCGAATCGGCGGCACGGCGGCGGATCTACTCGGTTTAGGTCAGCG
Organism: Heritiera littoralis; assembly: GCA_031772115.1. Taxonomy (NCBI): domain Eukaryota; kingdom Viridiplantae; phylum Streptophyta; class Magnoliopsida; order Malvales; family Malvaceae; genus Heritiera; species Heritiera littoralis. The sequence continues at coordinate 1,924,688 of JAPDPK010000002.1, forward strand.
TCTTCTCCTCCTCCGTTTGTCCTTTCCCCACCGTTGTTGGCCTCGTCGGTGGCCTCCTTTATCTTCCCCTCACCTCTGCCGAGGTTCGGGTTGTGGTGGCGGTGCCTGGAACGACCGACACCGCCGATTCCCTCTTTTCCTTTTTCTCCCGTTTTCCTTCGCTTCCTGTTTTCCGTTTCGCTTTCCGCTTCTAATTTTCCTTCCTTCTTTTATTTTCCCGTTGCCGGATGTCCCTCTCTGTTCCTCTCTTGCCGGCGACGGCTTCCCCATCTTCTTCTTCTTTTCGCCGTCTGCGGTAGTTTTCCTTCTCTGTTTTGTAACAGAGAAGGAAATAGGGATCGGGTTATATCCCAATCCCGTTTCTTTTCTCTTTTTTTTATATATAATTATCTTTATAATTATATATAATTATGTTATAATATATATATAAATATAAATATATTTTCTTTTAAACAATATATATATATATATATATATATGTATTCACAATTTAATTTAAAATTTATATGTATTTCATATATATTTATTTATATACATAATTGTATATAAAAATATACATGTGTTTATTTAAGACAAAATAGTATATATTTCATTTTATAATATAGACTAAAATTCATATACATACATATGTAATTATATAAAAACATATCAAAATATATTTATATAATCTAATTATATAAATATATTTCTATACGCATTCTTATTTTATTTAATTTTGGATTTTCTAAATATCCAATTATTTTCTCCTTTCCTTATTTTCCATAATTTCATTTTCCTTTTTTTTTTCTTATTTAATTTGGATTTCCATTTATTCAAATTAAATTTCCTGAATTTTATCCAAATTAATTTTCTCCACTTCTTCACTTCATCAATTTCGGGAATTTCAACGATATTCCCATCTCGTAAATAAATTTTATTTATTTATTTTAATTTATTTATTTCCTCTTATCTATTTTCTTAAATATTAATTTTCAATAATTGAAAAATTTGCGGTTATCACATTCTCCCCACCTTAAGAAATTCGGTCCTCCGAATTTAACTTAAGTCCAAAAGGTGGTGGCATCCTGTATGCTTATCGTCTTGTATATTTATCATTCTGGACCTTTAGATCATCCTTTAAATTATACTGCCAGTATACCTTTAACATCATAATCACCTCACATATCATTACATAGCATCTTTCATCATATATTTATACTCCCTTAACTTTCTTATCGATTGGGAGTTATCCATTTGCACTCCTTTTCATATCACATATTATTCATACTGTTTCATCATCCATCTTTCTTACTTGGTGCCAAGTCGATACATTTCGATAATTATCATTTACCGATTTTAATCAATAGTATGTAATTGTCCAGTAGCTTTCACATTTCGTGCATCTGCTCTCTCAACATATTATCGAGCGTTTCCATTCTACGCTCAAACATTTATATCATATACGGGCGGTGCTGTCTATAAGTTTTGAATCCCAGAGCCTTTTGCTATTTCCCATAACATATACCTACTCAGAGATTCCCATCACATATAGTGCTCACTGGAACTTCACATACATTCTCATCCTTTTATAATCATATTTCGACTATGGCACTAAAGAATCTTAAGAGTTTGATAATGGAGAAGTGATTTCATTAGACTATCAGTCTATAATCACTTCCATATTATCATATCTCTTTTAGATTCTTTATTATTATCCCCAATACTCTTTTCATATTTATTTCATCAAATGCTGCAGTTCATTTGCAGACTTTACTATTTACCATCTTTTACCCTACTTAAATCAGGAGACAATTATTTCCTCCCCATATCTACTTCCATGTAATCTCATCAGTACATCTCTTATTCTTATGGTATACTCTATATCACTTAAGTTTTAGAATATACCTGAGAATATACTCTTTTGATAATTTAGATTCCATAATGGCAAAATCAAATTATAATTTAATCTTCTCATTATTTGACTTCACATTGAATCTATAATTATCAATTTAATCACCTCATTATCCATATAAATCCGCTATTTCCATCATTTCAAGGTGGTATATATATATATATATATATCCTTTTTTTTCCATTTATATGACTGGCAGTAAAATGTATATCATTTCTTTACTCCTTTGAGTATGATTACCTTTCCTTTATCGAGTTTGGCTCGATCTTACATCTAGCCATAATCATGTGATAACCACAAAATTACCTTTAGTTTAAATTCGGGAACTACTTCATATTCGTGTTTCCTCTTCATCATGTACTTTCCTCTTATTACGTATTCATCTTTTCCTTCATCATCGTTCTGGTCACCTTTCATCAGTGGTAAAGTATTCCATTATTAACTCCTTTAACTTTTTACATATCATCTTTACGTTTATTCATCCACTGACTTTAATTTCTTTACTTATTAATCACATCTGTAGAGCAGCTAACCCATAACTCTCCTATAGACTGGCAATAGTATTTAGCTAGACTCAGTACATTCCGTATCTTACTCATTATCTCTTCATCATTGACAAATCCACTGTCATTCTGTCGTCTCGAGATCATATATCTCAGGAGGAGATACTGTCTAGCCAAATCTCTTAGTTACCAATCTTAGCACAATTCCACAGTCTTTAAGAGTTTAAAGGTCATACCACAATGCTGCTCATTTTCCATTTATACCTTAGATTGTATCGGTATCTCATCATGTTATTCATGTATGGTTGCCTCATTCATTAGGCTCAAATATCTCACAAGGTATTTCATTAACCTTGTAAACCTCAATAGGAACTTGTGATAATTTTATCGAGTTCAAATCATTATCATCTTATGACCATTAGTCTTCAACTTTTCATCTGATGATGCCTTTTTACAGAGATTTATCTTATGAACTCCTTATACATCTCCGATTAAATCAATTTAAAGCATCAATTTCATAAAAAAGATTATTTGTTCTTCATAAGAACTTTATTTCATAATAGGAATTAAATTCACCATTTAATTCATCCTTAATCACATCATCTGTATTTCCATCATTTAACTGTATACAAGTGAATTTCATTACCCACAACTTTTCCAGAGTTATTTCTTAAGCTTTTCGGATTCTTCTATGTTCTCCGATATAAGCTTAAAATAAATTTCTGTATCCATAATTGAGTGGATATTGACCTGGTCTCTCAATCTATGTTACTCTGAAAATTTAGCGGGAATTTCATCTGATACTTCCTTTAATCACACATCTCTTATCATTTTGGACATTTCATCTATGTGTCCTATCATTTCCACTGTATATCCTCAAGACAGAGACATTTTTAATATTCAAAATTATTTTAAATTATACTCCACCTTGATTCATTGTTTACTCACACTTTACAGCCTTAAAAATCTCATTCTAGTAAGCTGTATATAGTACAACAGTTATCAACACATTTTACCGCTAACCAATTTATTATCTCTGTAATTTACTTTGGAATCAAGTTCATTTAATAAATTCAGGTTTAACTCCCTTGAGCATATTATCCACGAGGTTTGAATCTTGGTACCTGTACGTACCTAGTTCCTTACACTTGTATTACCATTAAGTTCCTTGTAAGAGTCCCGCCCGTTTGAATCGGCCGTCGGCGAGCATCCCCTGGGCGATCCTTTCACCCCAGGTTTACCCTTACAAGTGAGTCGGCGACCACATAGTTCGCCCACATCTCACATCATATTGTCCATTGCGGGTCGCCCATCATTGGGTCGCTCGTCTCATTTTTTCTCAAGGGTCCTAAAGAACTTAGGTTAGCTGTCATCTTCTTCTTTTTATCACTTTACTGTTCTTATAAATATTCTCCAATTTACAATACTCCATACAGTACATCAATTTGCAAAGTATGTCTCCAATGCTTCGGTTCTATAAATAAATATTCATTTAATACCTCAAATAGTATAAGTGTATAGAACCTCGATCAATCGTACTGTTATGGATTTCATTTTTTGTACTAATCTCTTTCTTATTCATCATCTGTAATCATATTACTTTTCATCATATCCCATGATCCTGTAATCATATCCCGTTAATACACTTTTTAATTCAGACCCTCAAAAATCAATAATAAGTTCGCTCATCCTGCGACTACCCTATAACCATTCGGGTCACGTCAGCAATATAAATGTAGGTGAGATTAAATAATCGGGACCGTTATACACATATTATGTCCTTATACCATCAATAACTCTATTATTATCAATATATTCAAAATCGACTTGATTTTATCACTATTCAAACCATAATCCCACATATGGGCATTTTCGTCATTTTAACATTTATTTCTTTCTCCTCAATATACATTTAAATCAGTGATCTTATTATCTATTTGCTAATAGTACCCCTTTCTCATACCAATAGCAGCAGTTTAAAATATTTTTCGATTTCGATAGAGAAATCCAATATAATCCATAATTGGATTATTTTGCCTGCAATGCAGCTTTACATCATCAATTTCTCTGTCAAATCGGTCAATTCCAACTTCTGGTGATCTATTTTGACTCACGACAAAATTTTGCGAGTAGGGGTATTTTGGTCATTTTTGGCCAAAAATTTTCTCTCCTCAAAATACCTTTAATCGATGATCTTAATGTCTATTTAATGATGATATTTCATTCCCCTCTTTTATATCATCACTTTCAAGTCTAAGTTCGATCCGGACAGAAAAGTACTGGTGGGGCCCTCACCGAGTCCATTTCTGTTCCTTACCGAACCGACCTTCATTTAGATCATAAGATCACCATTTCAGGAAATTTCTAGAGCTGTTTTCCCTCTTTGACATCCTTAGTTCATAATGCTCACTCCCTTCTAAACACTTAACTCAATTTATAATCATTTATTTCCTTTATGTATTTAGGCTACACAGTACTATAGGGGATGTTAACCTTTTTCGACACATTTTCTTTCCAAAAGTATCGACAGACATCAGGCCAACCGTTCTCTGATACCATTAAATCTGTCACAGCCCGTGACCCTATTTTTCACCTTATTCTATACATCTTATTTGATTGGGCTGTCTGCGATACTTTACTTTCCTTTTACATATAAACAATTTCATATTAAATTATAATATGAATTACATCCCCTATCTTAATTCATAAGGAAGTAGTACTGTAAATAAGTCTAAATACAGAAAAGAAATGATCATACCTTATTAAATAAATCAAGCTGTCGCATCGTCCCCAAATGCACAGCCGAAGTCCTTTAGATGTCAGACTCTTAGTCCTCGAAAATCTGAAATGTTAATATTAAGGGGTGAGCAAACCACGGCTCAGTAAGGGAATTATATGCATACTTGATATTCAGCTTCCTATATGCTGAAAAACTTTTTCGATTTTCTCTATGGGGCTTTAGGCTCGCATGTAGGAAGGATACTACAGTCGACTAGGGATCCGGATGGAGTAAGGTAGGTATTTTGAAATACCTAGCTTGTCCCGGAACCTAGAAGCAACTGTAGAGAGTAATTTTTTTCTTTTCGTTTGGAATTTAAATCTTTTTTCCTTTTTATTCCATATCGTTCTCATATTCTTTTCAAAATAATGCTTTTCTGAAATAAAGCATTCAAATAAAATAGCTTATATTCATATATTCTTTGAAAAGAATATAGTTAAATTCTCATCATTCTCATTTAAAACTCATTTCATATTTTACTGTACAACTACAATTAGTACAGTACTTTAAATAGCAAAATCAGCTATTAAATCCTTTTCGTATAACATATATATCATTTAAATCTAATATTCAATTTAAATTTCAAAATAAGAATATTATATTTATTTTTCCTCTTCTTTCCTTTTTGGAAAACATATCACATATCACTTATTCGTGTCACATATAGTCTAATATTCAATTAAAATCATAGTAAGAATATTAGACTTATAAACTCTTTTTCCTTTCTAAAACATATCACATGTTCATATTACATATCATATGAAAATCATATCATAGTACTAAAATCAGTATTGAAATAAGCATTTTGTAAAATGCTGTAAATCACTTTCATTTGATTTATCACATATCATGTAAAACATTTTCATATATGGAGACTTAGGCACACACGCCCAACCCATCCACTGGGTCGTTACTCATATCATGCTATAGACCTCGAAGGGTATGAATAATCATGTCAGATCTATGGCCATAGTCTATAATTGTCCTCGGCGGATCACTGATCAGGTGTCGGTCGGGACTACATATCACATGTTACATATCACATATCACGTATTACATATCACATGTCGGCATGATAGAAGTCCAACTAGTCTCAGAACCATGTTTTCATCATAAAATAACCTTTATGAAATTTATAAAATATATAATTTCATAATTTAAAATCATAAAGGTTATAAAACCATTTAGTGAATATTTAAGAAAAAATTACGAGAATATTCATAAAAATATTCACTTTACTTCTTTTCATTTTTCGTCTCATATTACATGTATTTTACATATTAAGAGAATTTTAGGTGATTTCATAATCACCATTCTCGAAGAGGATTTTCGGTGATTTCCTTATCACCATTCTCGAAAACATGAATAATTTAAAATCATTTTCATTTTATTCATGTTTTTATGAAAATATTCATTTTCTCGATTTTCGTGGATGAAAATCATTTCTCGTGACATAAAATCATTTATTATGATTTTCAGTAATTTTCAGGATTTTTTCGATAATTTTTCGGCAGTATAATGGCTGCCGATTGGCTAGCCTCATGCACGGAAAATACAGTTTATAATTTCAACCGGTACTTCACCGCAATTTTCCAACCAATCATTCATCTCAATATTTTTCATAAATATTTTCATAAAATATTTCATAATTAAAATCATGCAGACTGAATATCCCTACAGTGCTGCACATGCATCCCTTACCTTTTCCCGGTCGGCAACCGCCTCGTTCGTCTCGCCCGTGCTCACCTCGCCTGATTCCATCGTCTCGGTCATCAAGGGAATTTTCTGGAATTTAGATTCTAAAATTTAGAATTTTTTCATAATTATTTAAATAAATAAATTATTTAAATAATTTAACATTTTTCCGGATTTCTTACCGATTCCCGTAATTCCCGGGTTTCGAATTCTCGTGATTTCCCGTAATTTCCAAATTCTTTCTTTTTTTTCCTCTTCTTCTTTTCCTCTTTTTCTTCCTTTTTCTCTTTTCTTTCCTTTCTCTTTCTTTTCTTTTTCTTTTTCTCTTTCCTTTTTTTTCCTCTCCCTTTCTTCTTTCCTGACTAGTCCAACCTCCTCTTCACCGCTAGTTCTCCTCTGGTGGCCGGTTCTCCGGCGGTTCGGCGTCTCCATAGCTGGCGGACATCATGGGGAAGTTGGATCTAGCCTCCGTTCATCCCGGATCGGCGGCACGGCGGCGGATCTACTCGGTTTAGGTCGGCGTCTTCTCCTCCTCCGTTCGTCCTTTCCCCGCCGTCGTTGGCCTCGCCGGTGGCCTCCTTTATCTTCCCCTCACCTCCACCGAGGTTCGGGTTGTGGTGGCGGTGCCTGGAACGGCCGGCACCGCCGATTCTCTCTTTTCTTTTTTCTCCCGTTTTCCTTCGCTTCCTGTTTTCCGTTTCGCTTGCTGCTTCTGATTTTCCTTCCTTCTTTTCTTTTCCCGTCGCCGGACATCCCTCTCTGTTCCTCTCTTGCCGGCGACGGCTCCCCCCTCTTCTTCTTCTTTCCGCCGTCTGCGGTAGTTTTCCTTCTCTGTTTTGTAACAGAGAAGGAAACAGGGATCGGGTTATATCCCGATCCCGTTTCTTTTCTCTTTTTTTTTTATATATAATTATCTTTATAATTATATATAATTATGTTATTATATATATTCTTTTAAACAATATATATATATATATATGTATTCACAATTTAATTTAAAATTTATATGTATTTCATATATATTTATTTATATACATAATTGTATATAAAAATATAAATGTGTTTATTTAAGACAAAATAGTATATATTTCATTTTATAATATACACTAAAATTCATATACATACATATGAAATTATATAAAAACATATCAAAATATATTTATATAATCTAATTATATAAATATATTTCTATACGCATTCTTATTTTATTTAATTTTGGATTTTCTTAATATCCAATTATTTTCTCCTTTTCTTATTTTCCATAATTTCATTTTCCTTTTTTTTTTCTTATTTAATTTGGATTTCCATTTATCCAAATTAAATTTCCTCAATTTTATCCAAATTAATTTTCTCCACTTCTTCACTTCGTCAATTTCGGGAATTTCAATGATATTCCCATCTCGTAAATAAATTTTATTTATTTACTTTAATTTATTTATTTCCTCTTATCTATTTTCTTAAATATTAATTTCCAATAATTGGAAAATTTGCGGTTATCACACTAACTCCCAAGTAGCCTCTTCCTCCGTGTGATAGTGTTGGAGCACCTTAACCAACAGAATAATCTTAGATCGTAGTACTTTATCCTTCCTATCCAAGATTCATATCGGCCTCTCAATGTAACTCGTATCCTCTCAAATCTCTAGTGACTCTTGTCGAATTATGTGAGGAGGATCTGGATGGTACTTTCTCAACATTGAGACGTGGAATACATTATGCACTCCCGACAACTCTGGAGGTAGTGCTAACTGGTATGCCACATCTCTCATGCGATTTAAGATCTCAAAAGGTCCAATGTAACGAGGACTCAATTTTCCTCTCTTATCGAATCTCATTATGCCTTAAGAGGGTGAGACCTTTAAAAATACATAATCACCTGTACATCTCGGGAAGCCTACTCGACCAAGTCGAGAGCTAATAACTTATGGTCTCCCACTTCTTCCCATGCTATCGTGGATCTACATCGTCTGCCTTATAAAACCTCGTAAGCTGCCATGCCGATACCTACCTGTTAGCTATTATTATAAGCAAACTCTGCCAGGGTAGATGATCATCTCAGGAGCCTCTAAAATCAAGTGCACACGCTCACAACATATCTTCGAGCGTCTGTATCGTACGCTCGGATTGTCCGTCAGTCTGTTGATAAAACGTGGTGCTAAAACTCAGTTGGGATCCCATAGCCTCTTGATATCTCTGTCAGAAATAAGATGTGAAGCGGGACTCCCTATTAGATGTGATGCTCGCTGGAACACCATGTAACCTTGCTCGCTGGAACACCATGTAACCTCACTATCTCTCTGACATATAAATCGGCTAAGGCCCCAACTGGATTCGTAGACTTAATAGCCAGAAAATGAGCAAACTTAGTCAATTTATCCACAATTACTTAGATAGCATCATATCCTCTGCGGGTCCTTTGAATTTCGCTTAATTTAGGAACTACAACTAATATAGGTACTTTTCTTTCTTATATAATTTCTAACGTTCAGTTAATCTTGTCTTTAAGATGAGATTACCAGTATACTTTTACAATCTGAATTTCCTTTAAATCACACATTTCCTTTTTCACAATCAATTTCTACTCCTTGAATTTATTTATCATCTTTAGGAGTTAACAATTTTCACTTCTTTTCATACAATAATTAATTCACACTATTTATCACATATTATCTCATTTAGTGCCAAGCCAATATTAATTTGGTGACTATCTTAAAAAAAATTTTAATCAATCGTATGTAATTGTCCCAGTAGCATTTTTAAATCCAATGCACTCGCTCTCAATATATCATTGAGCGTCTACACGATGCGCTCAGATATTTACATCTATAAGAAGCGGTGCTGACAGTAAATTTGGAATCCCAAAGCCTTTTGCTATTTTCTAAAGCATGTGGCAAATCAGGGATCCCAATCACATGTAACGCTCACTGGAACTTCACATACATTCACACTGTTTTACAGGTATATTTATCGACTTTGGCACCCAGGAGATCAAAACCTAATGATGAAGAAGTGAATCAATTTAATCAATCAGTCTATAATCACTTCTATAACATCACGGTTTGTTCGGATTCTTTATTATCTCATAATAATCATTTTCACATTAATTTAGCTAAGGCTGCATTTCGCTTGCAACCCTTAATATTAACCATCACTTACAGTGAATGAGGTATTAGGTAATACTTTTCCCTAATAACTCTTTTTATATTAAGTTATCATTATATCACTCATTCTCATGGTACATGTAATATCACTTAATTGGAGGATATACCTGAGGATGAAATCTTTTCACAATCAAATTCTGTAATTGAATTTATCAAAATACCAATTCCGTCTCCACATTAATTATGCAATTTCACAATTCCAATATATATATATATATATATATATACACACACACATGTATATCCATTTACATGACTGGCAGTACTTCATGTATTTACTCCTCTAAGTATAACTAATTTTATCTGTTAAGTCTGGCTCGATTCTTAAATCTAGCCATAGCCATATGATAGTCAGAGGAAATCACATGCAATCTTAGATTTGAGAACTACCTCATAATTCATGTTCCCTAGTCATCATATGACTTGTCTTTTAATACATTTTCATCCTTTCACATTTATCACTTTAGTTTTTTTTTTTCCAAATGGTATAGTACTCTTCCGTTAAAACCTTTTAACCTTTTTGAATACTATACTCATACATATTAATCCACTCCCATTTAATTTTCTCACCTGTATGTATCATTTCAATAAAGCAGCTGATTCCATAAACTCCTCAACAAATCATTTATATTTTTAAGGTAAACCTCGTAAATTTCATACCTCTGTCACTATATTATAATCTTACTCACTTGGCAATAACCTCTATACCTCGTAAATTTCATACCTCCGTCACTATATTATAATCTTACTCACTTGGCAATAACCTCTATTTAAGCAAATCAGTGTTCACTTTATCATTTGAGACTGCACGTCTCTAATAGCGTTATGATTCAGTTAGAACTCATATTTACTGAGCTTAACAATAAAATTTTCAGTTTCCAGAAGTTTGTGGGATTATTCAAGGGTGCTGCTTATATTCTTCAAATGAGTTGAAATATATTCACACATCATGTTACGTGCCATTATAATTTATTTGTATGTGATTGAAATATTTCATTCACTAAATTCACATACGTCACAAGATATTTCATAAATCTCTTAAGTACCATAAAGGACTCGTAAGAGTTATACCGAGTTCTGAACGTCATCTTATAAACACCTATCTATAAGCTTCTTATTCGATAACATCTTGTTCAAAGAATGGTCTTAAAACTCCATTAATATACATATCATTGAACGGATCAAATAAAACATTAATCTTAAACAAATGAATGTCCATTTTAAGTAATAACACTATTGAGCGTTTAGAATTTAATTCACAATTCACCTTTGCAGTCACACTTAGTAAGTGTATCACTTTCATAATATCCAATAATCCATAACCAAATACCCCGTCTTTTCACACTTAATTCAGGCCCTAAGAATCCATAACAGGGCCGACTATCTTGCGACCTCTCACAGTATACACTCCAGGTCGCATTACTCATCAAAGTAGAGGTGGGGTTAGTAGTAGGGACCATTATACCCTGTATTACAGGGGATGTTAACCATTTTCAACACTTTCTATTCTAAAGACATCATCAGATATCAAACCAACCTTACTCTAATACCATTAAAACTATAACAGTCCGTAGTACAGTAAAATAACATATTTTATACAAAATTTACTGTTGGGCTGTCTGTGATGCCTTTAACACTTGAACAGTAACCGTAATAAATGGTAAACATTTATTAAATAATTTCAGAATATGAAATTCTTACAATATTCCTTACACTTTACATCCCTTGTTTCTGTTTTACAATAAAGTAGTACTGTATACTTGTGTCTGAATATATAAGAGAAGTGACTGTACCTTTAAAATTTAACGCACTTTGCCCCACTGTGCTTACTTGCAACTATATTTATTTGAGGAAGATCTCAAATAATCCTTGCAATAAATCTAGGGAGTTGGAAAATAAAGGGGTGAGCAATAACGTGCTCAGTAAAGGAGTTGTATGCTACTAGATACAATGAAATCTATATGTTAGAAAATATTTATTTTTCCATAAATATAAATGGAATAAACCATTTAATTTCCATCACTTCAGTAACAGTTCAAAACACGTGATAGTACAATGAACTGTAGATATAAAACTGTAGAAATAGTAATCAGTCACTTTCAATACAGTTCAGTAAACAGTAATCAGTACGATACAGTTCAGTAAACTGTATTTCTCAATACTCAGTAAAATCCATCTCAGTAAACAGTTTCAGTGGGTTGAGACTAAGCATCACCCTATATCATATCATGCTACTATCATCCCCTAAGGGACACGGTAATCATCCCCGAAGGGACACAGTAATAGTATATAGTAAGATCTATGGCCATAATCTATAGAGGGTCCTTGGGTACACTTGCCAAGTGACTCCGGGACCGCTGATAACTTGGCGGGTCAATCAGCCACGTGACAATAACAATAATCAGTAAGCACGAAATTGGGGCCTAAGTCTCAAAACAGTATAAAAATTTGTATCATAACCTTTATGGATTTTATTCAAAAATAATTGGAAATATTTCATATTTATCCATAAGGCTCACAATTTCATATATTTCCTCTTTTCAGGAATTTCCATCATTTTCACATTTTTCCCAAAATCATCTCAATACAATTTATTCACCATCTCATCACCCTTATGGAATTTATAAAATAAATAAAATCATTATTTAGTTCCATAAAGGTATAAAATCATTTCCTTTCCCATAAAAATACCTTTAAGGAAATCTAATGAATTAAATCATTTATTTAAATAAATATTCCAGAAAGGTATTTATTTCATATCTCCAAATAAAGGAAAAACAGTCAATAAATATTCATGTATTAAGTGAGAATCTCATAAATATTCTTTTTTGAATAATTAATAGTAAAAAGATATATTTCATTCTCACTTTAAATAAAAGTCCAGAACATGAATTTTTAATTTAGCATTTTTCAACAATTTCCACTTTATGGAAAATTTATGGAAATGATTTCAAAAATTCATGATTTATTCCATTTATGCATCTAAAATATTTCATGATATTTTAGAATAATTTTGATAATTTTCCGACAGCATAACGGCTACTAATTCTTAGCCTCCTGCACGGAATTTAACAATATATAAACCAGCTTCCAACCACAATTTTGCATGATTTCAAAGCAAATCAAGCTTCCAATAATTTCATAAAATTAAGCTTGATAAATCATGCAATTCATCATATCCATACAACTCACACACTTCCCCCTTACCTGTCTAACGAAACCGAGCTTCCCGATTGCGCCTAACGAAATTCGTAATTCTCGGCTGCAAAATAATTTTATAAAAAATTATCACTATTTTTCCCTTTAATTTTAAGCCACTAAATTTCATAAAATGCAGCCATTAATAGTACAACACGTGTATAACCTGTATAAATTATACTGGTGTTAAAACTAAAATTTTCCGTTTTAGCTTCTTTTTTTATTCCAATTTCACCAGTCTTTCTCTTCCAATTTCTATATTCATTTTCTATCATTAAATCATAGAATTCAGTATAATATCATCGCCAAATAAGCTATGGCTAAAACCCCTTAAATGCCCACTTCCATGATTTTGTTTCCTTTTTGGAATTCTAACGTTTCCATCCTCCTCATTTCATCATAAGCTATTGTTTTATATCATTTTCATGCAAGAAATTGCATGTCTTCCATGAGTTCACAAATCCACCGAAACCCATAAAATGGCATATTTTTTATTTTCAATCTTTCACCATAATTTATTGTTTCAACCCTTAAATCCTCACTTACTTGCTTAATTTCTATTATTTCCTTGCATGAAACCATAAAGCACTTTTACTTTCTCATGCCAACCGAACCTCTCTTCAATGGTTATTTTTATCTAGCCAAAATTTTGAAAAATTAACTTGATAACCTTCTTATACACCTTAGATTAGGCTAGAACACAACCTTAGATTTAATTAAAACAATAGAGAATAATGTCTCCTTACCTTAACCGAACCACACAGCTTCACTTCTATGTTATTTTCCTTTCACGTAAACCCTCCTTTCTTGGTCTTTTAAATGGTCTCAAGATGGAGGGAAGGTTTGTTAAGAAAGTTTGGACGTTTAGATAGAATGAAGGTGAGGTTTTTGCTCATAATTTTTGGAAGAACGAAAGCAAAACAGTGCAATTTGCAGCCAAGACAGAAATTGTGGAGCAGCAGAGTAGAGTCGGTAAGAAGAAGAAAATTTTACTGAAGTTTTGATCCAACTAGTCTCCTATTTATCCATGTTAGCCAATAAGACTTTGCCACCTATTTACCTATCCCATATCCTCATCATTTCCCTAGTCTCCTATTAAAATGTGCAAAAAAATTGCAGCAAAAGGAACGGTGTGGGGCTAATTTTTTCTGCACGTTTTTGACTTATTTCCCTTTTCTTTTTTTGCAAGCTTCAACCAATAAGAATTAACCATATTTCCAACTAATAAAATCCCCTCCATCTAATTATCATTTATCCAATTTTATAGAATAAAAAATTGCATTTCAATTTGTATCCAACTGTGTAGCACACAACAACAAAAATTTTTGGCGTGCTATCCAATTTTGCTGCACGGTTCGGACTTGTTTTCTATCTCTTTTTATATATTCCAACCAATCAAATTTAATCACAAGTCCAATAAATAAATTTTCCTTCCTTTAAATATATTTATTTGTATTTTATGCCATCACAATTGCCTTTAAATTTCCAAATTTTCAGATTTGTTTCTTTATTTATTTCTATGCCTCATCTTCATCATTTAATATTTATTTCACCTCTTATACACCATATTTTAAATCATAAACCCAATAAATCCAAAATCCAAAGTGGAAATCCAAATTCAATATTTATTTAATTTCACTAAATAATTTATTTCCACTATCAAAGATTTACAAAAATATGGTGTACAGTATTATAAAATCGGGTCTCACATGAATTCACCACCAATGAATGAAGTTTAATTAAATATTAATCTTGTAATATAAAGATGTCGATTTCTCTTTTGTTCTTTTAAAGATTTCTAGAAGTTAGAAATTTAATGGGAGTACTATGTTTTTGAGAATATGAATGATCATGCAAGAGATGCATGATGTTGCATGGGATACACACATACTTAATGGGATGCATAGTGATGCATTATTCATAAGTTGTTGAGTCCATTAAATATATAAATTAAAAGGTCGATTTATATGATAAAGTTGAATAGTTATCATGGCAAATGCACATAAAGTTACTAGAAGCAATGGTGATGC
This sequence comes from Heritiera littoralis, assembly GCA_031772115.1. Classification (NCBI taxonomy): domain Eukaryota; kingdom Viridiplantae; phylum Streptophyta; class Magnoliopsida; order Malvales; family Malvaceae; genus Heritiera; species Heritiera littoralis. The sequence continues at coordinate 1,939,945 of JAPDPK010000002.1, forward strand.
TCTTGATTTGGTCCAAATATAATCTATTAGATAGATGAAATGCTTAATGGCAGATATGAAATGAATCATCTATAAGATAGATGAATATTAAAGTGTTTAATGTAGATTGAGAGATGAGAATGGTTAATGAAAGTCATCATAAGCAATGAGAGCAATCTTTTTGAAAAAAAATTCAAAATGAGAAAAGATTGTAAATCGTGTCCAAAGGTCAAATGCAAACAATCTATGTGAGGCAATAAATGGATGTGACTTAGATCTAATAGCTTAAGAAGTTATAAAGATTTCTTTAAGTTGTTAAGAGTAATAACTAAGCCATATGAAAGAATTCAGCCTCATTAAGATCTATGTCTATGCTATAACCAATGATAATAGGGATTATCATGTAAAACATATTCCCTAGTGAGAGCTTAGCGTGGTCCTTGTAAAGACACAGTCACTAAATGAAGAGTTCTGTGAGAACCCCAATTTTTCAATACCCAATATAAGTTAAAAAGTGTAAAAATCGAAAAGTAAGAGTTGATCGCTAAGATTTCTAAATAAAGGATCTGTTTGGTAAGGATCTGTTTGGTAAGGATCAAGTAAGTACCAAATGTAGGCCCCACAAGAACTTTTACAATCTATATCGAAATGAGACCTTAGAGTATTGATATATGAAGTTAAACATTGAGATGGCAAGAATTTGCATCTCAAAATTCCTTTGTTTGTGCATGTTTTGAAAAACATGCAACAATTTCGAAAATGATAGTTACGTCCATAGGCTGGGAAAACTTTCGTAAATAATGGTCAATCTAGTTTGATTTATGACCAACTGACAGTTATAGGTGAATCCTCGTGTGAAGAAGTCTTATGTGATTCCAACCCGTAGGCTAAATCACACGAAAACGCTAAAAATAACGCGAACAAACAAGCAAGGGTATTTTGGTAATTTCACCAAATGACAATCAAACCCAGATAAAAGATGATATATTGACTAAATTATATCAATAGATATAATTCACATTGAAATAAAATAGTTTGAAGTTAAATTGAATATTTAATCGAATATTGAAATAGTGAGGACATAACGAGAGTTTTTAAATTTGTGATGGCAAAATAGTAATTTGGCCCATAAGATATTTTAAAATGGCATAACTCACTTGTTTGGTGGGCCACCATTGTTGGAAGAGTGAGAAAGCATGGTTTTAGAGTGAAAAAGTGATAAAACCCTGTGTACAAGCTCTGAATCGAAAAACACACTAAACAAAAGTCGCTTCTCTCATAGAGCTCTATCACATACCTCCATACCAGCCATTGGAAAGGCCATTTGAAGGGTGAAATAGCTCCTTGAAGTTTCAACCACTAAGGAGGTAAGAGACTAAGTGTTCAGTTTTCAATTCTGTCAATTTCAAATGACTATTCTTTGATGTTTAAGAATGTGTATGATGTAAAATTGAAACAAAAACACTTGAATCATGCTTAATGAAGTTCAGCCAAGAAGGGTTCTTGATGAACAATGCATGGCTTCATGTAAAAGTTATGTAGAATTAATGTATAGAGTGAGTGGAACATATTTGTAACTTTAAATTGTTGAAATGAAGTATGTAGACAGGTATAAGCAATTCAGCCAAGTGAAGGGCATGGGGAAACCATGCTCAATACAATGCAAATTGGGTCCTAGAATACCGTATAAATTGATATAAGACTGCTAGTGAAGTCAGAACTAAAAAAGGAAGTGTTTTGACTGTACTTACAATTTTGGCATTCGGTTGGAAGTAGATCGAATTTGTTGTTCTATTAGGAAATGTGAAAGACCTTAGAGTCTATAATGTTCTTTGAAAAAGGAATATTGAAATTTGATTGTGTTTTGATATTGTTTTGTAGCTCCAAAGTAAGTGGCGTTAAGAAAACGATAAGCAAATATATGCTCGCTTATCTACATTGCTTACTGGAGTTGATTGTGTATAGTGCACTGTGATTGGAATTGGTAAGGAATATATATAGAAGGTGTAGGGATATTGTGACTGCATTGAAAATGTCTGAATCGAAACTTTGAGTAATTGAATATTGAGACTGCATATAGATCAATGGAGTGGTCTGTGTGACTTAATTTGATTAACTGAACCGTGTGATTGATATTTGACTAAACTGGGATTGAAAATTGAACTATGTTTTAAGTGCACAAGGGTTAGGATAGATAGTACTGTTATGCTATCGAAATTTCATAAAACGATCTTAAAACCCTAAACTGCTAGTAAGAAACTATTAAAGTAGAAAATGTAAGAGAAAAAGAGTGATTACTTAAGTAAACCTTAAGGTTTATTGATGTGCATGAATTTGTAACCCTATTTGGAAGGGATTTCTAATATTTTCAATCTCTTTCATGAAACTAAAAAGTTTTAGAGTTACTGTTATACGTAAATAAAATACTTTGAACATTGTTTATTGTGTTGAAAATATTTTATATTGTACAACGCTTTTATTGCATTCACCGTTTTAAATTCAATTGTCACTGATTTCATATACTTATGGATTGACTGAAGATATGTTTTGATTGATAATCGTTTAATACGAAGTGTTCTGACCGGTTTACAAAACATATTATTGGAAGTTTTCAATGTCTAACTAAAGTGAGTGTTTTTGATGTTCTAGATTGATTGACTCTGCTTTACTAAGAGCTTTAATGTTCTTTTTTGACTGAAGTTAAAGTTTTGGTTGTCTGATTGAAGTTAAATTTTTTAGCGTCTCACTGAAGTAAATGATTTTAATATTATGAACTAACTGAAAGGGTTTTACTGAAAGTTCCATTTATCTAGCAAAAGCTAATGATTTTATTAGCTTTAAATTGATATATGTATTTTGAAATGACAAAAACTTAAGCAATATTAAATGTTTGATCTATATTGTAAATTTGCCTTATCAAGTATATAATTTTCTCAAACCATTTTAAGTGTATTTATCTGTCACGACCCGTGACCACATTTTTACCCTACTTATACACATCTTAACCGGTTGGGCTGTCTGTGATACTTCACTTGTACTAGCTGTTAAACAATTTTACAATGTATTGTTTATGTTATACACATCCCCTATCGTAATAAATCAGACAAGTAGTACTGTTGACATGTCTAAATACAGAGAATAAATGATCATACCTCAAATAAACAGTCGGTTTGACACATTGTTCTTCGTGTACAGCCAGGATCCACAATGCACTGATCTCACATTCATCAAAACCTGAGATGTTGAAAATTAAGGGGTGAGCAAAACCACGGCTCAGTAAGAGAATTATATGCCTCACTTGATACTCAGCTTCCTATATGCTGAAAATCTTTTTCATTTTTCCTATGGGCTCTAGGCTCGCATGTAGGAAAGATACTACAGTCGGCTAGGAATCCGAATGGAGTAAGGTAGGTATTTTAGAATACCATACTTGTTACGGAACCTAGAAGCAACTGTAGAGAAAAATTTTTCTTTTTGTTTTGAATTAATAAATCCTTTTCCTTTTTAATCTTTCCTAATCTTTTTCATATTCTTTTCAAAATAATGCTTCTACGAAATAAAGCCTTTAAATAGAATAATTAATATCCGTATATTCCTTGAAAAGAATATTAGTTAAATCATCATCTTATTTCTTTAAAACTTATTTCATGTTTTAATGTACTCTCTTAATTAGTTCTGTCCGTTAAAAAGCAGAATAAGCTATTAAAATCTATTTCATTCTTTGACATTTGTCGAATTCACGAATCACACTCACTTACTTATCGTCACAATATCCTACGATTTCTCATACTAGTATCGGAACACGTGTAGCACTTAGTTCCCGAAGGACTCTAGAGGTGGCTCCCACGGTTCAATCATCGAGTCTCTGCTCGGTATGGCCTGTACTGAAACATCAGAACACGTGTAGCACTTAGTTCCCGAAGGACTCTAGAGGTGGCTCCCACGGTTCAATCATCGAGTCTCTGCTCGGTATGGCCTGTACTGAAATATCGGAACACGTGTAGCACTTAGTTCCCGAAGGACTCTAGAGGTGGCTCCCACGGTTCAATCATCGAGTCTCTGCTCCGACAAGCTTAAGAATAATTTTTGGGAAAATATTACGGATGATGAAATTCACCAGTATCGATGTAAAGGGAGGAAATACAAATGATATGATTTGAGGATGAATTAAATGATGTATTAAAATTTTTGGTTATACACTAAAATTCTTATGAAGAACAAATAAATATTATATGGAAGTGATGCCTTAAATATGATTTAATCGGAGATGTACAAGGAGCTTATAAGAGCGATCTTTATAAAAGGCATCATCAGATGAAAAGTTGAAGAATGATGGTCACAAGATGATAAGAAATGTATGATTAAAGAAAATATCAGATTTGATTTCCGATAAAACTTCCAAAGTTATATAAATTAGAGGAATCGAGATAACGCTGATTTGATTTTAAATATGAAGTTAAATTCTAAGCTTATATCGGAGGATGTAGAAAGAATCCGAAAAGTTAAAGAAAATAACTCTGGAAAATGTGTGAATAATGAAATTCACGTGTAGAGGTCTGAATGACGAAACTACAGATAATGAAAAATTGAGAATAATGAAATTGTCTGTATAAGTGTAAATGAGAGAAATGCAAATGATGTTGAGTTGTAGACAAATCAAAAAGGATATATTAAATTTCTATCATTGATGAAGTTCTGGTGAAGAACAAGTATTAATCTACGTGAAAATAGACGCTTTATTGATCTGATCAGAGATACGTGAGGAGTAAATAAGACTAGCTGCTGTATAAAGCGTCCTTAGATAAAAGATTGAAGGTTGGTGTCCATAAGATGATGATTTGAACTCGAAGTGAATTTTACGAGTTCCGATTGAAGTTATAAGGGTAATGAGTTGCCTTGTAAAGTAGATAAGCCTAAAGAATGAGGCATCCTTACATGAGTAAAATTGATGAAATACTGATAGAGTCTAAAGTATAAATGGAACATGAGCAACATTGTGATATGATCCTTAAACTCTTAAAGGCTATGGGATTGTGCTAAGATTAACAACTAAGAAATTTGGCTAGACAGTATCTCCTCTTGAGATATATGATTTTGAGACGACAGGATGACAGTGAACCTGTCTATGACATAAAGATAATGATTGAGATACGAAAGTAATGAGTCTAGCTAAATACTACTGCCAGCCTATAAAAGAGTGATGAGACTGGCTGCTCTATAGACGAGATCTAATTAAAGAAATTAAAGTCGGCAGATGGCTAGTGTAAAGAAAAAGATGGTACGCAAGATTCTAAAAGATCTTAGCTGTATAGTACCATGCCAATTAAAAATATATATATGTATATATATATATATATGAAGAGATAAATAGTAGAAATATGAAAACGAAAATGAAAGTGGAATAAGGAAATAAATTGCATGATGAGAAGGGAACATCAATATGAAACAGTTCCCGTAGTTAAGACTGAAAGCGAAGGGTGTTGGTTATCACATAACTGTGGCAAGATGTAAAATCAAAGCCAGAACTGATAAGTGAAAGTAATGATACTCCAAGGAGTAAGATAATTGATATGTTTACTGCCAGTAAAATGATTGTACACATAACCACCTCGAAATGATAGAGATGGTGGAATTGTATAGATAATGTGGTGCTTAAATGGATAATTCGAGGATTCAATCACAGAATCTAAATTATGAAAAGAGTATATTCTCAGGTATATTCTAAAATTTAAATGTTATTGAATATACCATAAGAGTAAGAGATGTAATGACCATACTACATGAAAAGAGACATGGAGAGAAAATGATTGTCTCATGATTTATTTCTGTAAGAGATGATTAACAGTAAAATTTGCAATGATATGTAGCCTTGATGGAATAAGTGTGAAAATGAATATTGTGGACAATAAAGAGTCCAAAAGAGAAATAATGATATGGAAGTGATTAAAGACTGATGATCTAAATAGAATCACTTTCCATTATCAGACATCTAGATTCTCTAGTGCCTTAGTCGAAGTATAAGTGTTAAACGGTATGAATGTGTATGTACAGTTCCAGTGAGCCTTACATGTGATGGGAGTCTCTGTGTTGCCATGTGCTAATGAGAGATAGCAAAGGGCTTTTGAGATCCCAAGTGTATTGATAGCACCGCTCCATACTGATATATATTTATATACATGAGCGTGAGATGTGAACGCTCCATGATATTGAGGGAGCATGTGCATGAGATGTGAAAGCTACTGGGACACTTACATATAATTGATTGATATGAGTACATGATAGTACCAAATTATGTCGACTCGGCACTAAGTGAGAAGAATGGATGATGAACAGCATAAATCAGCTGTAATATTAAAATATTATGTATGGCTCTTATATGAAAAGAGTAAAAGTGAATAACTTTTGATTTGAGAAATGAACTTACGGGAGTATAGACATATACGATGAAAGACAGCATGTAGTGGTCTAAAGCACTCTTGATGTTGAAAGTGTACTGGCAGTATTACTTGGAGGATGAACTAGAGGTCAGAAGTCGTAAGTGTACGACATGCACCACCTTTGGACTTAAGTTAAATTCGGAGGACCGAATTTCTTAAGGTGGGGAGGATGTGATAACCGTAAATTTTTCAATTATAGGAAATAATAAATATTGAAAATAAATATTAAAGAAAATAGATAAGAGGAAATAAATAAATTAAAGTAAATAAATAAAATTTATTTACGAGATGGGAATATAGTTGAAATTCCCGAAATTAAGAAAAGTGAGGAAATTAAATGAAAATAAATAAATAATAATAATAATAAAGTGCTACACGTGTTCCGATATTTCAGTACAGGCCATACCGAGCAGAGACTCGATGATTGAACCGTGGGAGCCACCTCTAGAGTCCTTCGGGAACTAAGTGCTACACGTGTTCCGATATTTCAGTACAGGCCATACCGAGCAGAGACTCGATGATTGAACCGTGGGAGCCACCTCTAGAGTCCTTCGGGAACTAAGTGCTACACGTGTTCTGATGTTTCAGTACAGGCCATACCGAGCAGAGACTCGATGATTGAACCGTGGGAGCCACCTCTAGAGTCCTTCGGGAACTAAGTGCTACACGTGTTCCGATACTAGTATGAGAAATCGTAGGATATTGTGACGATAAGTAAGTGAGTGTGATTCGTGAATTCGACAAATGTCAAAGAATGAAATAGATTTTAATAGCTTATTCTGCTTTTTAACGGACAGAACTAATTAAGAGAGTACATTAAAACATGAAATAAGTTTTAAAGAAATAAGATGATGATTTAACTAATATTCTTTTCAAGGAATATACGGATATTAATTATTCTATTTAAAGGCTTTATTTCGTAGAAGCATTATTTTGAAAAGAATATGAAAAAGATTAGGAAAGATTAAAAAGGAAAAGGATTTATTAATTCAAAACAAAAAGAAAAATTTACGGTTATCACATTATCAGCAATAAGATCATGATATAATTGCTTATTCTTATTGGACTAAATCTTTTATTAAATGATTTTGAATATTTTCATTAAGTAATTTTTTCAAGAAAATATAGAATATATTTTTAGAAAATCACTTAATAATTTTGTGGACTAAATTTTTAAATGAGAAAGTCAAGAATTATCTCTATAAAATTGAAAGAATGTTTTGAGGCAAATTAAAACCAAAGATTACATCATTTTTAACCTGAAACAGCCTAGGAAAGTGCAGAAAAAGGATGAGGGATCGATCCCCTATGTTGAGGGATCTATCCCTTAATGGCAGAGAGCCCCTGGAAGCAAAAATTAAAGGGCAGGATCGATCACTTAAGGCATGGGATTGATCCCAAAATGGCAAAAATTCAAGAAAGCTGTCTCGGAATGATAAGATCTATCCTCTATCCCTAAAGATCAATCCCCTACCACAAAAGTTGTGCCTAACAGCTAGTTTTTGAGAATTTCAATGGGATAAATTGCATTAAATGCTCCAACAACCATCCTCAGCTCTTAGTGGACTATAAATACATGCATTTATAAAGTTAAAGAGTAGAACAAGCATTGTATCATCTTCCTCAACCTTCAAGAAAGAATTCAAAGCTCAAATTTTCTTTTCTTCAAACCCATTGTACTTCATATTGTGTATTTCTACCTTGGAGAGGTTCTTTATAATACACAACTCATTTAAACTCAATTCTATACTTCAAAAGGGAGTGTAATCTTGTGTGGCTATCTTGTGAGAGTTTGGGTAACTTTACAAGGGAAAGGATATTAGAGGGTCCTTCCTAAGCCAGCAAAAGGAAGTGTAAGAGTCTTTCCACACCTTGAAGTGGATTGTATTGAATCAAAAGAAGAGTGGAATCAACACCTTGACAAGAGGATCAAGGAGAGAGGACGTAGGCAAGAGATTGATCGAATCTCTATAAATCTTGTGTTTGCTTCTTCTCCCTTACTCTTTATTTACTATTTTTGTTAATTTATTGTGTAATTTGCATAATTAGCTTGTTTAGCTATAAAATTTAGAATTAAGGTCAAAAATCGATTCACCTCCCTCTCGGTAGAGCCAACAATTGGTATCAAAGCTTGGGCTCGAATTGATTTGGAATAATTTTCATTGAGTATAAATGATCTAGATAGCTCAAAACAGTGTAGCTACAACATTAGTAGGAGAGGGGCACTCTATAGTTAGGCCACCACTCTTCAATGGTAAGAACTATGCATATTAGAAGACTAGAATGATGTTTTTCATTCAAGCCAATGATTATGAAGTGTGACAATTATTGTAAAATGTCCCTGTCATGACCCAAGGCCATGACGTTCACTTAACACTTACCTTATTTCATTTAGAAAATTATGAACTAAATTTTTCTTTCTCTATTTACGGTTTGTATTCAATGTTAGTGTAGTAACTAAACCGAATCTTGCCTTAATAATATTATTTCTCTAGCTATATCATAAATCTCAAAGTGACTATAATTATTTTAGCCTCATATTCACTTATCCCAAAAGAAATGGGTCGAAAACCTCCCCCTTGTATTTTATCAATTTCCCCAGTAAATCACCTGCATTGCAAATACATTTTAACTTTCACAATACAGCCAGCTTTAATTTCCACAATTCATACCATCATGCATTTTATGTTTCTCAAGATCCAACTCAATAATAATTCCACATTCTTTTGTTTACAGTTGATACGTATTTCAAAATATAATCTTATCTCGGATCGTACTCGATAACCACATAAACCTATATAATAATCTAGTGCGATCCAACGTTACATCCCATTTTACTTCCTAGTACTATGAAATTAAAGTTTGCATAATTATCAAAATGATATACAATTCGTATACCTTAAAAGTACAAAAGCAAAGCTCGAGGAATGTAGACGAGTACCACAACCAAGTATTGTTCTCGAGAGACCTATACGAAGCTTGAAGCTGGATTTCAACTAGTGTGATCTGTAGATGTTAAATTAAGGGGTGAGCAATCCACGGCTCAGTAAGTAGCTTAAATAAATACAGACTAGGCTCATGTCGTAAAATATGATCATACATGCATGTACCATATAAAATATCATGTATGCACTCTGCCATGAATTGCTACTCACATATAATCTACAACAGATTGTATAGGCTCGTTCAACTTTTTCCTCATATCTTTAACTCGCACAATTTCGTCCTTTTCATTACTTTCATCGATACGGTTAAGCGTAAAATGACTAACCATCTCAAATAGGACATGATGCTATAGCATAATACAAATAAAGTTCAACAGTTATTCTGACTCACTGTCATATGTATAATATCCATCCTAACTAGTGATGGATGCAACGTCACAAGGTCATAATTGTTTTATCCATTTTTTTTCTTTGGCATATGATCTCCAATGATTTATCGGTACTCGTATAGCACTTAGTTCTCAAAGGACTCTAGAGGTGGCTCCCACAGTTTTGAAGAAATCTGCGTAGCACGTAGTTCCTTTGAGTTCTCTAGAGGTGGCTCACACGGTCCAAAAAGAATACGTCTTACTCAGATTTGCCTCTTTGGCGCATGCTTTCTAATAGTTCATAGGTACTCGTGTAGCACTTAGCTCTCAAAGGACTCTAGAGGTGGCTCCCACAGTTTTGAAGAAATCTACGTAGCACGTAGTTCCTTTGAGTTCTCTAGAGGTGGCTCACACAGTCCCAAAAAGAATGGGTCTTATTCAAATTTGCCTCTTTGGCGCATGCTTTCTAATAGTTCATAGGTATTTGTGCAGCACTTAGCTCTCAAAGGACTCTAGAGGTGGCTCCCACAGTTTCGAAGAAATCTACGTAGCACGTAGTTCCTTTGAGTTCTCTAGAGGTGGGTCACACGGTCCCAAAAAGAATGGGTCTTATTGTAATTTGCCTCTTTGGCGCATGCTTTCTAATAATTCATAGGTATTCGTGCAGCACTTAGCTCTCAAAGGATTCTAGATGTGGCTCCCACAGTTCCGAAGAAATCTGCGTAGCACGTAGTTCCTTTGAGTTCTCTATAGGTGGCTCACACGGTCCCAAAAAGAATGGGTCTTATTCACATTTGTCTCTTTGGTGCATGCTTTCTAATAGTTCATCGGTACTCGTGTAGCACTTTACTCTCAAAGGACTCTAGAGGTGGCTATCACAGTTTCGAAGAAATCTGTGTAGCACATAGTTCCTTTGAGTTCTCTAGAGGTGGCTCACACGGTCCAAAAAGAATACGTCTTACTCAGATTTGCCTCTTTGGCGCATGCTTTCTAATAGTTCATAGGTACTCGTGTAGCACTTAGCTCTCAAAGGACTCTAGAGGTGGCTCCCACAGTTTCGAATAAATCTACGTAGCACGTAGTTCCTTTGAGTTCTCTAAAGGTGGCTCACACAGTCCCAAAAAGAATGGGTCTTATTCAAATTTGCCTCTTTGGGGCATGCTTTCTAATAGTTCATAGGTATTCGTGTAGCACTTAGCTCTCAAAGGACTCTAGAGGTGGCTCCCACAGTTTTGAAGAAATCTACGTAGCACGTAGTTCCTTTGAGTTCTCTAGAGGTGGCTCACACAGTCCCAAAAAGAATGGGTCTTATTCAAATTTGCCTCTTTGGCGCATGCTTTCTAATAGTTCATAAGTATTCGTGTAGCACTTAGCTCTCAAAGGACTCTAGAGGTGGCTCCCACAGTTCCGAAGTAATCTGTGTAGCACGTAGTTCCTTTGAGTTCTCTAGAGGTGGCTCACACGGTCCCAAAAAGAATAGGTCTTATTCACATTTGTCTCTTTGGCGCATGCTTTCTAATAGTTCATCGGTACTCGTGTAGCACTTTACTCTCAAAGGACTCTAGAGGTGGCTCTCACAGTTTCGAAGAAATCTGTGTAGCACATAGTTCCTTTGAGTTCTCTAGAGGTGGCTCACATGGTCCCAAAAGAATGGTATTATTCGGTCGCCACTTTGGCGTATGATTTCTAGTAGTAATGTTCTAAAAATCATTCAAGTCCTCGAGTTACATGTATACATCAATTGTCATACAATTCCATTATCCTAGTTTCGATGAATACAACTAGGTGCTATTCGAGGTCTATAAGTTCAACATCGTGAGTTGTATATATTGTACACTATTCATTTATACATTCTCAAAGTATCGCAATATATTAGCATGCTCACTTGGTGCGACTTAATTCAATCAGATGCATTCCTCAAGATGTAGGCACCGACATTTTATTCGATCTTATATATTCAATGAGTATAAACAAGTCATAACATATAACGCACAATCACAAATATGGTTTTATTCTAGACGAATACTATTCACAATCACATCAAGTCAAACTTGTATCTTACCGGGACTTACCCTCATAGTCTTTTCCGTGATATTTCACCAAACTTGATATGAAATTAGATAATTATTGAATAAGATTCTTTCATCTCTTACGAGATGATACTAGTAAGGTTTATTTAACCCACTTACCTCGAAGCTTAGCAATTTTTTTCCTCCTCAAGCTTTTCGAATTTGTACTCAAGCCTCAACACCGCTCTTAGCCACTACAAACCAAATTCATTGCTGTCTCAATAAAATATCTTGATTACATTTAATCACTTAAAAAACATATATCTTAGAGCCACAAATAAATCGAATTCGTTTCTACATCGAGAATTAATTCCTTGTTACCACTCCAACGGTGTGAGTTTACATATACATATATATATATATATATGTATGTATATACAGTTATGAATGTACGTTAACCGCTCTTGTCATATTGACGATATTAATAAATATATAAATATATCTATATATATTTTTTGTATATATATAAATATGTATCCATAGAATTATTTACATGGACCTTATACAATTAAAATCCCCTTACCCATATTAATATGGATATATTTTCTTTAACCCTAACCTTTATTAATCTTTCCATGGTCATAATCTTTCAATGCTCGTTTAATCTTACTCATTTTATATAGATATATAAAACTTATATTATAAGTTGAGGGTATAACACTAACACCAATATGTGCATATTTTCTTACATGTTAGTATATCCCCTACAATTACATCTCTTAGTTCCCCATGATAACCAAACACACAACTTTGATTTTCTTTCAAGTTTCAAATTGTTTTACTCTTCTAGTAGTGGCTACCTTATAATCATTTAATCTTTTGATGTATAACTTTTGATGCATATTTATAATAAGCTAATTAGAAAGACCCTTACCTTCTCATTTCAATCCTCCTACACTACAAGAAATGGACTTTTAGTGATGAAATTTTTGAGACAGAAATTTCTGTCACAAGTTCTTACGAATTTGCAACGGATTTGCAACGGATTAGTAACGAAACCAAGAAAAGTAATAGTGACAAATTTAGCTACGGATTTTTTACGGAAAAATCGTTACAAATTTGTAACAGAATAAATTCTGTCACAAATTCCGAAGCTAAAGAGGCGTGAGTGAATAGTGTGATATCCCGCCAAATTTAGGATGAATTTTGAGACGGAAAACTCCATCTCAAAATCCGATTCTAATATTCTAGAGAGATTTTGAAACGGAATTTTCCGTCTCAAATTAACCCAAATAAAGAAAAAAATGTTTTAAGGGTTTTGAGATGGAAAATTCCGTCTCAAAATTCAATTCTAATATTAGAGACGGATTTTGAGACGGAATTTTTCGTCTAAAAACTCTTAAAATGTTTTTTCTTTATTTGGGTTAATTTGAGACGGAAAATTCCATCTCAAAATCCGTCTCTAATATTAGAATCAAATTTTGAGAAGGAATTTTCAGTCTCAAAACTCTTAAAATGTTTTTTTCATTTATTTGGGTTAATTTGAGACGGAAAATTCCATCTCAAAATCCGATTCTAATATTAGAGACGGATTTTGAGACGGAATTTTCTGTCTCAAAACTCTTAAAATGTTTTTTTCTTTATTTGGGTTAATTTGAGATGGAAAATTCCGTCTCAAAATCCGTCTCTAGTATTAGAATCGGATTTTGAGATGGAATTTTCCGTCTCAAAACCCTTAAAACGTTTTTTTCTTTATTTGGGTTAATTTGAGATAGAAAATTCCGTCTCAAAATCCAATTCTAATATTAGAGACGGATTTTGAGACGGAATTTTTCGTCTCAAAACCCTTAAAACGTTTTTTTCTTTATTTGTGTTAATTTGAGACGGAAAATTCCGTCTCAAAATCCAATTCTAATATTAGAGACGGATTTTGAGACAGAATTTTCCGTCTCAAAACCCTTGAAACGTTTTTTTCTTTATCTGAGTTAATTTTAGACGGAAAATTCCGTCTCAAAATCCGATTATAATATTAGAGACGGATTTTGAGACGGAATTTTCCGTCTAAAAACTCTTAAAATGTTTTTTTCTTTATTTGGGTTAATTTGAGATGGAAAATTCTGTATCAAAATTCGTCTCTAATATTAGAATCGGATTTTCAGACGGAATTTTCCGTCTCAAAACCCTTAAAACGTTTTTTTCCTTTATCTAAGTTAATTTGAGACGGAAAATTCCGTCTCGAAATCCATCTCTAATATTAGAATCGGATTTTGAGACAGAATTTTCCGTTTCAAAACCCTTAAAACGTTTTTTTCTTTATCTAAGTTAATTTGAGACGAAAAATTCCGTCTCAAAATCTAATTCTAATATTAGAGATGGATTTGAGATAGAATTTTTCGTCTCAAATTAACTCAGATAAAGAAAAAATTCTAGTATTAGAGACGGATTTTGAGACGGAATTTTCCGTCTTAAAACTCTTAAAACGTTTTTTCCTTTATTAGGGTTAATTTGAGACGGAAAATTCCGTCTCAAAATCCGTCTCTAATATTAGAATTGGATTTTAAGACGGAATTTTCCGTCTCAAAACTCTTAAAACATTTTTTCCTTTAGTTTGATACAGAATTTTTCGTCTCAAAATCTAACTCTAATATTATAGTATATAAATTAATATTATAAATTATATTATAAAATATAATATAATAATTTTTTTAGTTTAATGTTGTATAATAATGTTTTGAGTAAATAAATTATAAATAATGTCATTTTTTCCTGATAAAAAAAATATCATTTTAATATAAAAAACTGTAATATTGTTATTTTCTAAATGAAATAATATTATTTAATTGATATTAAAAATATAGGAAAATTTTGTGACAGATTTTGCTACCAAAAATCCGTCTCAAAATTTTTCTTCACTTCTCGCATATCATTGTAGTTTACCGCCAGCGAGCTTCTTCAATTTCTCATTTCCCATTAGCAATGAAAGAAAAAAAACCAAAACCAAGCATATTCCTCACCCATTCGGCCTCCCTCACCGCCCCAGCCATTTTGCCTCGTTTCCCGTTAGCTGAGAAAGAAAAAAAAAACAAAACCCAGGCAAAATCCCTCACCCAATCGGCCTCCCTCACCGCCCCAGCCATTTTGCCCCATTTCCTGTTAGCTGAGAAAGAAAAAAAAAAACAAAACCAAGTAGAATATCCCTCACCCCGACTCCTCCCGCTGGCCACACCCACCCACATCCGACGTCGACGTCAAGCCAGCCACCCTTCCTGCTCATCGCCACCACCTCGAACTCCCCTGCGCGCCTCCCCACTGCCTCTCCCTTTCGCACCTCTACAGTGATAGTGTCGAGAGAAGCAGCTACCACCAGTCACAGCCTACTCCCTTAACAGATTATCACTACTGGTATATCTCCTCTCATATTGATTCTGATTTTTTTTATAAAAAATTGGATCAAAATCTAGGGAAAATTGGAATAGAAAAATTTTCAAGTTAGAATCTTATTCTCAATTTGACAGGATTAATCCACCTCTTAATAGAAAATTAGATGAACAATTGAGATAGTTCAATGCTTTAGTTGCTTCTTTAAGCAAAATTTATGTCTATTTTATCCTGAATGGCTTGCAAATGGGATTTTAAAAACTAACTTAAGAACATGATGGTGGTGCACCTGCTGCCACAGGACAGCACTAGCTGCAGGACAGCAGCTGATTTGCATACTTAGGATTTTGCATTTTTATTTCTAATACTACTATTAGAAAGTGAGTTTTTTTATAGTTGCAATAAAATGAATTGTATTTTTAGTTGTTTTATTAATTCTTTCTTGATTTGCTTCATTATTGTAAATGAATTGCTCATTGAATTTTTATGTTGATTCAAGACCTGCTGGTGGTGCACCAGCTGCTGTCCTGTTTGTTCCATCACTGAAATTAGAATAATTATTGTAAATCATATCTTTCTTACATTATTTTGTTTATAATTAAATAAGTTTGTTTATATATATGCATTACAAAACGAATGAATGATATATTGTAATAATTGCACCTTGCACTGTTTACTGTAACATACAAATGTAATTTCAAGCTTCCGTGAGAATAGCTTATAAAGAATCTTGATTCAAAGGAGCAATGTTGCATGAGCTAGTTGCTTTTTGTATACTCATTTGTGTTTTAAAAATTAAGTAAAAGAGTGTATACTGATGTATCATTATAGAGTTTCAGTAAAGGCATATCAAAAGTAGGGCAACGATAAGTTGTTGTCTGGGAATGGACATAGGCAAAAACTATGTGAATGCTAGTATCTTGCACAAGCACAACCAGAGCAAAATGAATCTTTCCTCAAACAAGTTTTTGGGTAATGAACAGCAAAACTGGACCTTGATGAGTGGTGCTTTTCTATCTAAGAGCCTAGCTATTAGAGAACTTTGCTACTAGGAGTGAGTCTGCTCTTTTGGATTGATGCATTGAAACTTGCTTTAGCCTCTTGGAAATTTATTTGTGGAGGTTCCACTAATTATAATCCAAACTTTGCAATGTGGTTGTCTGCCATTCCTCTACAGAGCCTGTCTCCTTTAGAGTTCTATTTGAACCAAAGAAAAAGGATATAAATTCTAATTCTATTGTCATCGAAAACTCTTTAGCAAATAATTTCCAAGAAACAAACTTATTTAATACATATATATAATTAAATAAGTTTTTTATAGTTGCAAGGACTGTTTTGTTTATTGTCATATGCATTCTTTCCCTCTGTCTTTATATAAGTTTTCCTTTAATTTGGTATTGTTGATGATAGCATATGTAATTTTTCTTTTAAGACATGCAACTGGATTATATTTTGGTGTCATACAAGCTGCTGAAGAAGTAAAGAAACTAAAGACTTCTGGTATAAGTGTAACATTGGTAGCTTCAGGTATGTCTCATATATAATAACATTTACTTATTTAATTAATCTTCTCAGCTCATGTTTTTATATTAGATCTAACTTGCTTTGTTTATCTACTTATGCTAACTATAATGACAATGGAAAATAATTTAAATATGCTATTATTTTTTATTTCAAGTTTATTTATCACATGGATAATGCTACTTTTTTTCTTATTTGGGTTGTGTGACTTTGCTATATATAGAGTTGATTTGCATTTTCTCTTTGTAAATTCTTTGGATTGTCAAAGCATGCATGAAACATGGGTACTCTGAAAATTTGTTAGGCAAGTGGAAAAGGTTTACAAATTCATTGGATTTAGCTAAAAATTTTTCAGCTTTTAAGAAAAGGAATCATATTTTAGTTAACAATAGACAACCAATCATACTTATAATCTTGAGCTAAAGAACAAGATGCAAAGTGAAGTTTCAATGCATTTGCAAGATGAAAATAATGGCATGCTTTTGTTGTTAACTTCTAATAAGTACCTTTTTAATTACTCTAAAATAAATTATGGTTATATAGACTTTTTATTCAAACTCTATGAGACCTCAATCATAAATTGGTAGAAGCCAATTATTGTCACTTATCCTTATAAAATTTAATCTTGCTTGCTTAATTTAAACAGGATGAAAGGTGTCCTGTGGCAGCTAGTGCACCACTAGCTACAGGACAGCAGCTGGTGGTGCACCAGCTGCAGGACAGCAGCCAGCTTGTGCACCACCAACTGCTGTCCTGCAGCTAGTGCACTACCAGCTGTTGTCCTGCAGCTGATGATGCACCAACTGCCACAGGACAGCAACTGGTGGTGCACCACCAGCTGCCACGGGATAGCAACTGGTGGTGCACCACCAGCTGCTGTCCGCAGCTGGTGCACTACCAGCTGTCTGTCTCTGCAGCTGGTGATGCACCAGCTGCCACGGGACAGCAGCAAGTGGTGCACCAGCTGCAGGACAGCAGCAAGTGGTGCACCACCAGCTGCTATCCTTGTTAACTAGAATTTGGATATGTATATTGACAAGCACACAAACACTTGAGGGAAGATAAAATCCCATGGTATAAAATTAATTAGTTTTACACTCATAATTTATGTATGATTAATATTATAAAAAAAACCTTTAGGTTTAATAATATATTCATATCTGTCATGCAAAAAAACCTATAGGTTTAAGAAAAGGCATCATATTTTAGTTAACAATAGACAACCAATCATACCTATAATCTTGAGCTAAAAAACAAGATGCAAAGTGAAGTTTCAGTGCATTTGCAAGATAAATAATGGCATGCTTTTGTTGTTAACTTGTAATAAGTACCTTTTTAATTACTCTATAGTAAATTATGGTTATATAGACTTTTTATTCAAACTCTATGAGACCTCAATCATAAATTGGTAGAAGCTAATTGGTATCACTTATCCTTACAAAATTTAATCTTGCTTGCTTAGTTTAAACAGGATGAAAGCTGTCCTGTGGCAGCTGGTGCACCACCAGCTATAGGACAGCAACTGGTAGTGCACCAGCTGTAGGACAGCAGCCAGCTTGTGCACCACCAGCTGCTGTCCTACAGCTGGTGCACTACTAGCTGCTATCATGCACCAGCTACCACGGGACAACAACTAGTGGTGCACCACCAGCTGTTGTCCTGCAGCTGGTGATGCACCAGCTACCACAGGACAGCAACTAGTGGTGCAGCACCAGCTGTTATCCTGCAGCTGGTGCACTACAGCAGCTGGTGGTGCACCAGTTGCCACAGGATAGCAGCTGGTGGTGCACTAGCTGCAGGACAGCAGCCAGTTGGTGCACCACCAGCTGCTGTCCATGTTAACTAGAATTTGGATATGTATATTGACAAGCACACAAACACTTGAGGGAAGATAAAATCCCATGGTATAAAATTAATTAGTTTTATAGTCATAATTTATGTATGATTAATATTATAAAAAAAAACTTTAAGTTTAATAATATATTCATATCTGTCATGCAAAAAAAACCTATAGGTTTAAGAAAAGGCATCATATTTTAGTTAACAACAGACAACCAGTCATACTTATAATCTTGAGCTAAAGAACAAGATGCAAAGTGAAGTTTCAGTGGCAAGATAAATAATGGCATGCTTTTGTTGTTAACTTGTAATAAGTACCTTTTTAATTACTCTATAGTAAATTATGGTTATATAGACTTTTTATTCAAACTTTATGAGACCTCAATCATAAATTGGTAGAAGCCAATTGTTGTCACTTATCCTTACAAAATTTAATCTTGCTTGCTTAGTTTAAACAGGATGAAAGCTGTCCTATGGCAGCTGGTGGTGCACCAATTGCCATAGGACAGCAGCTGGTGGTGCACCAATTGCAGGACAGCAGCCAGCTGGTGCACCACCAGCTGCTGTCTATGTTAACTATAATTTGGATATGTATATTGACAAGCACACAAACACTTGAGGGAAGATCATCCCATGGTATAAAATTAATTAGTTTTACACTCATAATTTATGTATGATTAATATTATAAAAAAAACCTTTAGGTTTAATAATATATTCATATCTGTCATTCAAAAAAATTTTTAAATCAATCTAATATCTTTATCATATTGATCGAAAATAATTATATATAAAAAATATTAATTAACACGAAATGCGACATATATAATCTACATAAATAAAAGCATGATACACGACCAGTAAATTAAGTAAAAAAAATATACAATTAAATCAGTTAAGTGGATTTTTTCTCCCTTTTTTTATTCTAATAAATATAGGCCTCATCATGCCTCATATACACACTTTTATTACAACTACACCACTTAAGGACGAGAGCTATATTTATTACCACTTTTGCAGTTTTACTCTTTTATTTTTTAGGTTTCCTACCGCAAGTGCTAGTCTCTTAATGGAATAATACTTCTGAAGATCCATGATTTCCATTGTCTATTATTTGAGGTTTTTGAGATAGCAGAAGTCTTTTCTTCTTTGAATGCCTGATAGAAGCAAAAAAGTCATAGTAGTCATTTTATTGTCTATCAAGTACATATATATATATATATGTGTGTGTGTGTGTGTATAGACTCATCCTCATTGTTTATTAAACATATATGTGTGTACAGACACTTCCCTGTTGGTTGCTTTTTCTGTTCGCCTTTCGCTACAGTCTGAATCTATATTAATTGTATGAATTTTTGTTAAATCGTATTTAACAAAATAATTCATTTTGTTATAGGTGTTCGATCACTTTTTGAAGCAAGAAGACCATCTTCATGAAGCGCTACGGTGTTATAGGACTTCTTGCTTTTGTACTGAATTGAATATAATGTTTATGCAAGGATGTTTGGTACATATTTTGTGGATATTAGATGTGTATTTAAGGTTTTTGTTTAGTTATGCATATATTAAATGTATATCTTTTTGTTAAATTATATTTATTGTAAATTAATTGGATTCAATTTTAGGTATACTTGGAAAATAGATTTTAGCTTACAAAATTAATTGTTTTTTAATGAAATTCAACAATTTCAATAACTATGAAATAATAATTTAAATGATTTTTTTGTCATAGTTTTTTGACGGAATTTGTGACAAAATTTTGTTACAAATTATAATTTTAATTTTTATATTGTTTGAATAATATATTTGTTGTGACAAAAAAAATGAAATTACAAACGGAATTTTTAGTTACAAATTTCGTTGCAACTTATTTTGAGATGGAATTTTCTACCAATATTTCGTCACAAATTGTAGAATTTGATTTTTTTTAATTTGAATAAATTAATTTTTTGTGACAGAAAATAGTTTTTAGAAATGGAATTTCTGTCACAATTTGTGACGAAAATTATATCGGAATTTCTGTCACAAAAATTTGCAACGGAAAAAATCAGTTGCAAAATCCGATACAAAAAGCGTAGCAAAAAACTATTTTGTTTTGTTTCATTACAATTTTTTTGATGGAAAAAATAATTTAGAAACGGATTTTAGTCGCAAATATCCGTCTCAAATTTGTAACGGATTTTGCAATGGAAAAAAAAATTTTGTGACGGATAGACTTTTAGCTACTTTAAATTTAGAGACGGAATTTGAGACAGAATATTCCGTCTCAAATTCGTCACTAATTATAATTAGTAACGAAAATTGAAAATTTGTGATGGAAATTCGGTCACAAATTCTGTCTCTAATGCTCTATTTTTTGTAGTGTTATTTCAGCCTTAACAGTAGCCCTTAATAGCCTTCAACTAACACCCCCTTGCTCGGTTCAAAAATGAACTCACAACAGCCCCAAATTCTCCCTTGTTGCCATGTTTTACTGCTATAGTTTCTGACCGGGAATCCAGCCACAGTCAACCTCTTTTTCCAACCTTATTCGGGTACTAAATAACCACTCTTTTTTTTCTTTATTTCCAGTCACAAGCACAGTTCAAAGGCCACTATATTCGGCCCTTCAAGCCTTGAAACTCTAGTAGAATCGAGAGCCACTAAGTTTCCTTCACTAAAAGCTAGCTTCAGTTTTCCTTGTCCCCCTCGTTCCTCTCGATTTATCCCAATTTCAGCCTCTAAATGTGCTTGTTTCTCACCTCTGAAAATAGCACCTCAAGGCCCTTGTTTCACATGCACATCAACCCTTGATCACTGATTCAATAGTAGCCTTGCATCACCATCTTGTCAAGCCTTCAACTCAGCATAAAGGATACTGTTTTAGGCTAAAGTAACCACCACGATGAACCCCAGTTTTCCTGCACTCAAAAGCCTACCTACCAGCATTGTTTCGATCCCTTACTGCTCACAATGGTGAGGCAACAGCTGCACTTTCTTTTCTCTTCTTTCTCTTCCCTTCTTTTCTTTCAGCTTCACCTTTCTTTTCTTCCCGATTTGGTTCAGTTTTCAGCTCTCTCTCTTGTGCCTCTCTTCCTTTCTTTCCTTTTCATTTCTTTTCCATCATTTTTTTTTGTTAAGCCCCCGATGGTGATGACCATGATGGACGATGATGGCTTGGTTAGTGGGGTTTGGTGGGAGGAAGTCCCATCAAACTCGACTAAGCATATATTTTAAATTTATTTTATTTTATCATTTTCAAATTGTTTTATTTTAAATTTTTATTCCTATCTCAAATATCTATAATTATATAATTTATAATTATCTTTACATAATAATATATATTTATATATATAACTAATATATATTCATATATATATTTTTTTATATTCCTTACATATAATATGTATATGTACATATATTTCAAACATTAAATATATAATATATATACATACCTATATCTACATATATATGTATGTGTGTGTGTGTGTGTGTGTGTGTATTCATGTCTAATATATTTTTAGAGGAGGTATTTATGTGTGTGTGTGTGTGTGTGTGTGTGTATTCCTCCTTTATTTTAAAATTTATATATATATATATATACATATTTAATACTCAATATGTATATATATATATGTATTCCTTACTTATTTTATTTTAAATATTTTAATGTTCATGTATACTACATTTCTTTTAGCATACTTGTGTCCTTTGTTTTATTAAAATAAATATACATATATATATTGTGGAATATATGTATCTATTTGTTCTTATATATCTCTTAAACTTATTTATAAAATTTCTAAATTATCCCAAGGTATTAATCATTTATTGCTAAATTTACTAAACTTGAAACTTCATTCTCATTATTCGAAATAATAATAATTACAAAGTGCATCTCGGTACTTAGCTTATCCTATGTCTTTTATTTATTCACTAATTTGGTACAAAGTTTTGCAGTCTTTACGGCCCCTTAGTTCCAATTAAGAAAGTTGATGGGGAGGAAGTGCCAAAGAAAGAGGATGAATAGGATACAAATGATTTTAGAATGGTACAATTAAATGCTAAGGCAATGCACATACTGTTACGACCCGTGACCACATTTTTCATCTTCTTATACACAACTTAACCGGTTGGGCTGTCTACGATACTTCACTTCCAATGACTGTTAAACAATTTTACATAATATTGTTTATATTATACACATCCCCTATCGTAACTAATCAGATAAGTAGTACTGTTGACGTGTCTAAATACAGAGAATAAATGATGATACCTCAAATAATCAGTCGGTCTGACACATTGTCCTTCGTGTACAGCCAGGATCCACAATCCACTGAACTCACATTCGTCAAAACCTGAAATGTTGAAAATTAAGGGGTGAGCAAAACCACGGCTCAGTAAGAGAATTATATGCCTCACTTGATACTCAGCTTCCTATATGCTGAAAATCTTTTTCATTTTTCCTATGGGCTCTAGGCTCGCATGTAGGAAGGATACTACAGTCGGCTAGGGATCCGAATGAAGTAAGGTAGGTATTTTAGAATACCATACTTGTTACGGAACCTAGAAGCAACTGTAGAGAAAAATTTTCATTATATTTGAATTAATAAATCCTTTTTTCTTTTTAATTTTCATAACCTTTTCATATTCTTTTCAATATGATGCTTTTATGAAATAAAGCATTTAAATAAAATGATTAGTATCCGTATATTCCTTGAAAAGAATATTAGTTAAATCATCATCTTATTTCTTTAAAACTCATTTCATGTTTTAGTGTACTCTTTTAATTAGTACCGTACTTTAAAGAGCAAAATAAGCTATTAAAATCTATTCCAATATAACCGATTACTTAATCACTTTAGGCGTAAGCCCCAATTCACCGATTCAGTTACTACATCCATATTAACTAATAATGGAGTTAAGTGTCATATCGAAACTCGTGTAGCACTTAGTTCCCGAAGGACTCTAGAGGTGGCTCCCACGGTACAGAAATTTCTTATTAACACATCGAAACTCGTGTAGCACTTAGTTCCCGAAGGACTCTAGAGGTGGCTCCCACGGTACAGAAATTTCTTATTAACACATCAAAACTTGTGTAGCACTTAGTTCCCGAAGGACTCTAGAGGTGGCTCCCATGGTACAGAAATTTCTTATTAACACATCAAAACTCGTGTAGCACTTAGTTCCCGAAGGACTCTAGAGGTGGCTCCCACGGTACAGAAATTTCTTATTAACACATCAAAACTCGTGTAGCACTTAGTTCCCGAAGGACTCTAGAGGTGGCTCCCACGGTACAGAAATTTCTTATTAACACATCAAAACTCATGTAGCACTTAGTTCCCGAAGGACTCTAGAGGTAGCTCCCACGGCTCGGAAATCGAGTCTTTGCTCGGTTTGGCCTTTAGTTTTCCTAGCTTTCGACAAATATAACTAGGTGCTGATTAGGGTCCATTGACTCAACATCGAGAGAGGTATGTATATTTAGTACTCAAATCACATGTCTTAGGAAAGTCATCCCACAGCACTATGATCAGTACCGAAATGAGCATTTTGTAAAAATGCTATAAATCAATTGATTTTCTCCTCATATCATATAAACATATTCTTTTCACATGTCACGCATCATATTTCACACTTTCCATTTGACATATTCCACATCATGTAAAACGCTTTCCTTTTTAACATGTCACCTATCATTTATGGAGTCTAAGATAGACATCAATCTTATCATACTATAACCCCAGAGAGTAAAGAAATAAACCGGTCAAATCTATGACCATAATCTATATTGTCCTCGGTGGGTCACTGATCAAGTGTCGACCGGGACTAAACTTATCACATATCATGTATCAGCATGATAAGATGCTGACGAGTCTCAAAACCGTATTTTTAATCATAATATAAACCTTTATGGAATTTATATAAATATATAATTCCATAATTTAAATCCATAAGGGTTAAAATTCTTTTAGTGAATATTTATAAAAATATTCATAAAAATATTCACTGTATTTCACTTCATCTTCTGTCTCGTATTACGTGTAATTTATTTATTCCGAGAATTTTCAGTGGTTTCATTATCACCGTTACGGAATACATGAATATTTTAAAATTCTATCTCATTATATTCATGTTTTATGAGATTTAGTAATTTCCTCATGTTTCGTGATTTAATATCGACTTTCGGAAATAAAATCATTTAATTTGATTTTATAAAGTTTTTTCTAAATTTTTCGGCAGCATAACGGCCGCCGATTTACTAACCTCCTGCACGAAAAAATACAGTTTTAAATCTTTCAGCCAGTACTTCTTCCCAAATTATTTTCAGCAAATCATGCATCATAATAATTTTCATAAAATATTTGCATAAAATATTTCAATTTAAAATATGCAGACTGAGTATCCTTACAGTGCTGCACATGCATCCCTTACCTTTTTTCGGGTCGGCGACTTTCACATATCGATCGCGCCCGCTCTCCATTTCTCCCGATTCCTTATCTCGATTGTTGAAAATAATTTTTTGAATTAAAATTCTAATTTTTTAGAATTTTTCATAATTTATTTAATTTTTCTGAAAATTAAATCTTAGGAAGATTTCTTACCGAACTTTGTAAAATCCCGGGTTGTCGAATTTCCAGGAATTTTTCGAATTCTCGAAATTCTCCTTTTTCCTCTTTTTCTTCCTTTTTCCTCTTTTTCTTTTCTTTCTTTCTTTTCTTTTTCTTTTTCTTTTTCCTTTTTCTTTTCTTTTTCTTTTCTTTTTTCTTCTTCCTTTCCCGGTCAGACCGGTTCAGACCGGTCCAGCTCCTGTCCTCGCCGATTCCTCGCCGGCGGCCGATTCTCCTGCAGCTTGATGGCTCAGCAGCTGGTGTTCCTCCGCAGTCCATGGCGCCTCCGGTGGCTTCCATCGTGTTCCTCTCCCTCTGGCGGTGCTTCATCTTCTGTCTCGTATTACATGTAATTTATTTATTCCGAGAATTTTCAGTGGTTTCATTATCACCATTACCGAATACATGAATATTTTAAAATTCTATCTCATTATATTCGTGTTTTATGAGATTTAGTAATTTCCTCATGTTTCGTGATTTAATATCGACTTTCGGAAATAAAATCATTTAATTTGATTTTATAAAGTTTTTTCTAAATTTTTTGGCAGCATAACGGCTGCCGATTTACTAACCTCCTGCACGGAAAAATACAGTTTTAAATCTTTCAACCAGTACTTCTTCCCAAATTATTTTCAGCAAATCATACATCATAATAATTTTCATAAAATATTTGCATAAAATATTTCAATTTAAAATATGCAGACTGAATATCCTTACAGTGCTGCACATGCATCCCTTACCTTTTTCCGAGTTGGCGACTTCCGCTTGTCGATCGCGCCCGCGCTCCATTTCTCCCGATTCCTTATCTCGATTGCTGAAAATAATTTCTGGAATTAAAATTCTAATTCTTTAGAATTTTTCATAATTTATTTAATTTTTCTAAAAATTAAATCTCAGGAAGATTTCTTACCGAACTTTGTAAAATCCCGGGTTGTCGAATTTCCGAGAATTTTCTGAATTCCCGAAATTCTCTTTTTTCCTCTTTTTCTTCCTTTTTCTTCCTTTTTCCTCTTTTTCTTTTCTTTTCTTTCTTTCTTTTCTTTTTCTTTTTCTTTTTCTTTTTCTTTTTCCTTTTTCTTTTCTTTTTCTTTTCTTTTTTCTTCTTCCTTTCCCGGTCAGACCGGTTCAGACCGGTCCAGCTCCTGTCCTCGCCGGTTCCTCGCCAGCGGTCGGTTCTCCGGCGGCTCGATGGCTCAGCAGCCGGCCGGCGCCACTGCGAGCTTGGATCTGACCTCCATTCATCCCGAATCGACGGCACGGCGGCGAATCGAGGCGGTTTTGCCTCGGTTTCTTCTTCCACTTCGCCGGCGTTCCTCCGCCGTCCATTGCGGCTCCGGTGGCTTCCATCGTGTTCTTCTCCCTCCGGCGGTGCTTCGGTGGCAGTGGCGGTGCCTGGATCGGCCGGCACCGCCGTTCGCCATTTTCCTTTTCTCTTCCGGCTTTCCTTCGTTTCCGTCGATTCCGTTTCTATTTTCTTCACGCAGCCGGCGGCTTCTTCCCTTTCTCTTACCGGTGGCGTCTCGTCCTGCTCCTTCCTCCCTCGCCGGCGGTGGCAGCTCCGCCGCCGTCGGCCCTCTGGCTGGGGAGGATCGGGTCCTTCCCGTTTTCCCCTTTCCTTTTCTGTTTTAGTTTTATTTCCTCTTTTGGTTTTTGTCTTCTTTCTATTTTTAGTATACTATATACTATATATTATACCATATATTTTTTACATATAATATATATTATATGTTATACATACATTATTTCATACATAATGTTATACAATATTTATTATATATAAAATATATCTTGTACATTACAAAATACATGTATAGTATATATATATGTATATTCATATACTTAAATAACATTTATATATACAAATTATATAAATGCTATAATAAAATATTTATACATATAAACTTTAATATAAAACCACATTTATTCTTCTTATATTCATATACTTTTATTTAAAATAATAATATATATTTCATATATATATATATCTGTACATATATATTTATAATTATATAAATACATTTTATAATATACACATGTATTTATTTAAGACAAAATAGTGTATATTTCATTTTATAATATATACTAATATTCATATACATACATATGTATTTAAATAAAAACATGTGAAAATATATTTATATAATTTAATTATATAAATATATAATATACGCATTTTTATTTTATAAATTTTGGATTTCCATTAATCCAATTTTAATTCTTCCTTTCCTTATTTTCCATAACTCCGATTTTATTTTTTATTTTCATTTAATTTCCTTCACACGAATTTCCTTATTCATCACTTCCTCATTTCTCGGGATTTTCACCAATATACCGTTTCTCGCAAATTTTATTTATTTCCTCTTATTTAATTTCTCTAATATTTATTTTCAATATTTCTAATTTCCAATAAATGGAAAAATTTACGGTTATTACACATACTCTTTTGTGTACTAGGGCCTAACTAATTTAATAGAGTATCATTGTGTGTAAATGCAAAATAAATTTGGGATAAGTTAGCAATCACTCATAAGGGAACTACACAAGTTAAAGAGACTAAGGTAGGCATGTTCACTCAGGATTATGAACCATTTACAATGAAAATGAAGAAACCATTATTGACATGTTCACTAAGTTCACCAATATCATAAATAGTCTCAAATCATTAGGTAAGACTTACTCTAATGTCAAAATGGTTAAGAAGATCCTAAATAGCTTGCCTAAATCATGTGAAGCTAAAGTTACCGCTATTGAGGAGTCAAAGGATCCCCATACACTATCTTTAGATGAACTCATGGAATTTCTTCTTACTTATGAAATGAAAATCAAGAGAAATCAAGAACCTCCTAAGAAAGTTGGAGTTGCATTGAAATCCACCACACATGTGGAATGTAAAGATGATCATGATGAAAGTGGTGATGATGATGATTTTGAGATGCCAATGTTTGCTAAGAGGTTTAACAAATTTATGAGAATGAGAACTAGTGGAAACTCTAAGAGACCCCCTAGGAGAGACCCTAGCAGGGAGAAACAAGTAGGAAAGAAAAAGAACCAATTATTTGTTATGAATGTAAAAAACCTAGTCACATTAAATTTGATTGTCCTTTTTATAGAAAACAATGTGAGAAGAAGCCAAAGAAGAAGGCAATGATGGCTATATGGAGTGATAGTGATTGCTTCGATGAAGAAAATGTTGAAGATGATGTAGCCAATCTTTGCTTCATGGCTATTGATGAGGAAAAGGTAAAATCTAACTCATTAATACTAATGAATACACGTTTGATGAATTGTAAGATGCATTTGATGATTTAACTTGAAGATGAATTTGAAAGCATGAATGTAAGATGCAGTTGAAGATGAATTTGAAAGCATGAATGTAAAATATAAGAAAATGATTTTAAAATTGAAAAAAGAAAATGAAATGCTTATGAATACTAAATTAGAATGTGAAAAGAAGTTAGAAAATGCAAACCTAGAGCCCTAAAGGATCAAAGATTATTAGCACTAACTTTTAAGGACCCAAGAAAATTTGGGTACTTGAGGCAAAAGTTTGATGTGTTTGATTGTAAGAGGAAGAACATTGCTACAAGGCAAAGTCAAAGGAACATTGATACCTTAATAGTGGATGCTCAAGACACATGACCGGTGACAAGAGTCAATTCAAAAATCTAAAGCCTAAAAGTGGTGGAGAAGTCACATTTGGTGACAATTCTAAAGGGCAAATAGAAGGGATTGGCTTCATTGGTAACTCTTTCTCTACTATTGAAAATGTTTTGTATGTTAAAGGATTAAAACATAACTTGCTTAGTATTAGTCAATTATGTGATGGAGGTTTTAAGGTTGTTTTTTATGCTTTGTGTTGCATTTTGTTGATGTTAAACCAACCAAATACTTTTCACTGGACATAAACAAGGAAACATTTATATTGTACATTTAAATGAACTAAATAACAAAAATGTATGCTTTATAGCCACTAAAGAAGATGAACCTTGGTTGTGGCATAGCAGATTAGGTTATGCTAACATGCATGTATTGTCCAAATTAGCTAAAAGAGACCTAGTTGTAGGATTACCTAAGCTTCAATTTGAAAATGATAAGGTGTGTGAGGCGTGTATAAGAGAAAAACACAAGAGAGTATCTTTCTGTGATAACCGCAAATTTTTCATTTTTGAAAATTAATATTTAAGAAAAGAGATAAATTAAAGTAAATAAATAAAATCTAATTAGGAGATGGGAATATTGTTGAAATTCTCGAAATTGATGAACCGAAGAAGTGGAGAAAATTAATTTGGATAAAGTTGAAGAAATTTAATTTGGATAAATGAAAATCCAAATTAAATAAGAAATGAAAATAGGTGTAAATAAATTTGATATTAAGAAAATCCAAAATTTAAGGAATAAAAATGCGAGTAATTATATATTTATATAATTTTATTATATAAAAATGTTTAAAATATTATATATGTTTCATATAATTACATATATATATATATATATATATATGAAATATATATATATATTATTGTTTTTGATAAAAGTATATGAATAAATGAGAAATATATATTATTTTAAATTAAGTGTATAGATATTTATTTAAACTATACGCAAAATATATATATATATATACCATATAAATAAATATGTATATATATATATATTAACTACTATTAAAATTATATATATTGATATAAAGAAATATATATATATAAAATATATATATATAAAAAAAAAAAAGTAACGCAGCAAACTTCTCGTGGAAGCTTGCTGCAATGTAAAAATTATAAGCAGAAACGAAAAGAAACAAAGAGAGAAAAAAGAGGAATTAATTAATGGACCATGTGTTAAAGCCCTATTGAATGGAATGTTAATAAAGAAAACAAAATGGGATTTTTCCAAGCTTCATTAGCCATTTCATCACCGATTTCTTCTCTGTTTTCTGCTGTTGCACCGACTTTCCCTACAGTTTTCCTTTGTTCCATTTTGCTTCTCATTTCTTTGATTTTCCTTGGTAAATTCAGTATTTTTCATCACTAAAACACCAAATACTTGCTATCAATTCTGTCCTGCACCCAAGAACACACTAAAAACCAGAAAAGGAAGTGGTTGACGTGAAGCAATAACGTGGGTCTTGAGACAGTCCTGTTCGGCTTTGGTTGGAAAGGTGAGGGGGGCTGATGTTTTTCTAATATTTAGCTATGTTCTATGGTTGATATACGTATGAGAACATGTGTGAAATTTTAATTTGAAACAAAATAAATTGTTATGACAGTAGTGCTGTTCGGCCATGAAAAACAGTAAAGGAAATTGTGGAAATTTTAATATAATTTCCATGTAGTTTGGTAGGAATTAGTAATATAAGATGAAAGGAAACTGGTTTAAATCTGGGCTGCTGAGATGGGTTATAAGAAACAGTATAATAGTGTGAAACAGGGGTGTGTGTGTGGCCTGATAAATGGTGATGTTCGGCTAAACTTTGACTGGACGATGATGATGGTAATGAGATGAACCGAATATGTGTAATACAAGTTATAAGTAAGTAGAATAGATTTATGAAAGGCGATTTGATAGGAGAAAGAAAATTAGGAAGATGAATCCAAGTTGAGGCTGCCGAAATCAGAAATGGTAATTTGGGCTAATATAAAACTTGGTTAAAGCCTAATGGAGGAGAATATTATATGAAGTGATATAAGTTAATAGTTAATCAATAAAATACATAGATTCATTCAATTATTAATGAAATTGAAAGTGGGAGAAAAATAAGTAAATTTTTGCAGATCAATTGTAGTACATTCCATATTTTGAAATATGGAATTGATGGTTGAAGAATAAGTAAAAATATAGTAATTTAATATGCTATATAGTTAAGGCAAAATAAATAAAAGGATGGTAGAATTATTTGTGAAAGTGAATTTGGAAAAGAATGAGTTTTGGGATATGAAGATATACTTGATGAAGTATGCTTTACAAGTTGACCATATGAATTTATGACATAAGAATAAATTTTTAAGTGATGGAAGGAATTTGGAAATTTTATGATTTATTGAATTTCCATAATTCAAAAAATAATAATAAATCAAAAGGAAATGAATTATTGCTGTAATTGGATATGAAATTGGAGATAAAATGGTGAAGGGGTGTTTTACTACCAGTGTAAATTTCACTGGTTAGACTTAAATAGTGTATAATATGGCTGCATTAGATATGAATAATAGCTCAAAATAAGTATTTAATGAGCTAATAATTTGGATGGAACCATTTGCAGCCTAGAAGAATCGAATTTCAAGTGGTCTGCCAAAAGAGTCGGAATACGCTACAAAGGTAAGGGATGCATGTGCAGCACTGTAGGGATATTCAGTCTGCATGTTTTAATTTCGAAATATTTTATGAAAATATTTTATGAAATTATTATTGTGAGATCTCATTTTCTTATACTATAGTTGTACATGTGTATGAACAAATTATCAATAAAGAAATTATTTATAATATTTTGAGGAATTAAATATATAAGAATAGTATCTCTCACATAGAAAAATTTTAAATCCTAGATGAAAAATATAGATATGGAAAATACTACATACAAGATGGAATAAATAATTAAATGGATATTGGAAAGTTGGAATTGGACAAAACAGAAAAATGTTTGGACGGCATGAAGATATAAAAGAAGAATTCATTGGCTATCTAAATGAAGTTTCGGTGTGAACAAGTAGCTAGTAGAAAAATAGAAGAAAGGAAAAGGCAAAATAAACAATAAAGGAAGACTCAATAGCTTGCAAATTTTGACTTGGAAAGCCAAGGTGGGGACGGCATGAAGAAATGAACAAGTAGAAGAAATGAAATGAAATTTCGGTTGAGCAAATGACTAGTAGAAAAATAAGAGAACAAGAAAGAATAAAATAAATAATAAAAGAGGACAAAAGGAAGTCTATCACACGTTTTTAGTTGATTCACATGGACAGATTTGATCCTTTATACAGGTAATGTCCAACTCAGTTTTTAAGGTTCTTATCCTTTGATTTTGCATGTAATGATCAAAGAATATATTAGTTATAACCTTTGTTTGAAGCAAACATATATAGAATGAAAACCTTAGTTCAGTTGTGAGGGTTTAGAATGAAAATAAGAAGATGTAGATGATGATTTACGTGAACCATGAACAGAAAAGGAAGAAGCTGTCGGTTTGGACAGCCATGAAGCAGTAAATAACTTCTGTTTGAAGAAGTTTTGAAAGAGGTTAAAGTATGAAAGAGGTTACGTGAGTTGAAGAAGAAGAAGAAGAAGGAAAATAAACCAATAAAATAGTGTTCTATAAAGTCAAAGAAAATGGCTGGAAGAAATGAAGTAAGTGGCTGGTAGTGTAGCCGAAAAAGGAAGTGAGAATAAGTGACTAAAAGTCCAGCCGAAAATGTGGAAAAATCAGTGTGGCATAGCTGACTTTTGTAAGTATGAACACTGAATATAGGTGACTTAGAAGTGTACTACATGTGACTAAATATATATAGAAAAAAAAAAAGAAGAGAAGCTAACGTGAAACTACAGAAAACAGAAAAGAAATAAGCCTCATGCATGCAGCCAACGTGAGCTGGAATAAAAGAGCAGAAAATTCACATTTTGGGAGTCAGCAAACAACAGAAAAAAAAAATGAAAGAGAATATTAGGTTAAATTGACTAAATGGCTAGGTATAGTACTAATGAAGTTAATATATATATAGACATCTTAAAGAAGGATACTACCTAACCAAGATGAAGTTAACGTGAAGTGCAGAAACAAAAAATGGAAACTGACGTGAATGGTAGAGGAAAGTGGAAAATTTGACAAGCTTAAAAGGTTGAAAATATACAAGGATAAAATAAAAGTAATACTATGGAAAATGGAAATTTTAAGCCAAATAGGCTTAGTAAATGAAGAGGAATATTCGGCTATGACATTGGACCAAGGGAAAGGAGGAGAAAATTGGTCAATTAAAGTGGCATCATAGAAAAATATATATATATATATATATGTTATGGGGGAGTAAGTCACTTAGGACATTCAAGGTCATTCGGCTACAATGTGAAATTTTAAGAAATTATAATATTCTAAGTAATAAGAATTTAATTAAGAATTAGACAAGGAGGAAATTTAATATCGAAAATTAATTATATCAAATTTTGATCTGGCAGTTTATAATTCGGAGAGATAAGAAGTATAAGGATACAACGTGAGGCATTGCGCTACAGTGTACTGAGGTAAGGGATGTAATTTAAAGTTGTGATGGTATCCCTTACTTTCATTGCAAATTTTAAAGAAATGCCTGAAGCATGAATTTTATTCCGAAGTTAATTTTCATGATCTTTTAATTTGTTAAATGAACTTTATAACTTCTATGTATATTTTTCCATAATGTTTTAAGTATGATATGAAATAAATATGTTTTCCGAAAAAGGTATCGGAGTGGCAAACCCCAGGCTAACTTAGACCCTGGCACGCCCGGTCCTTACTATTTTATATCAATTGTATGATTTAAGAATTTACATAAGTAAGTAAGTTTTGAGACTAAGGCTTTCCTATAGTTTATGTTACTGCCTGTCATGCTTGCCACATTGTGGCATAAGTTTAGCCACATCGTGCATGTCCTCGCCCACATTGTGTATGATTACATCCTTTGTGGGTATGTTGGTCCTTCGTGGTGCATGTTCGCTGTACGACTCTGATCAGGTCTACAGCCCATACCATGGCCATAGGTATTATGTTCCCTCTTTGGAGGAAGAAGTAAGTGTCATGACCCGCATACTAGCTATATGATTCTGCCTAGTCTCCATGAACTGTATGATATGTTCTATTAATTTTGAATTTAAATTTTTAAAGTAAGATGCATGTTTGATCAAGTATGAATTTTGGTATATATGTATTACAGAATTCATATAATGTTTAAAAGTATGAAATGCATTATTATGACATTTGTTTTCTGCATATATATATAGATGCTATGACTATTTTAAATGCATTTCTTACGGGGCTTTCCAAAAAGCTCACCCCCTACTC
This sequence comes from Heritiera littoralis, assembly GCA_031772115.1. Lineage (NCBI taxonomy): Eukaryota > Viridiplantae > Streptophyta > Magnoliopsida > Malvales > Malvaceae > Heritiera > Heritiera littoralis. Next base: position 1,974,031 of record JAPDPK010000002.1, read on the forward strand.
TACCAGATTATTTGCAGTGATCAACCCTTTGCCTGTTGCGCATATGATGTAGACTGAGGGATACGTCTCTCCTCCGATTACTTTTTTGTACTTACGTAAGGTATACTCATATTTTAATACCAGACATCCGGTATGGCACAGATATTTGTATATAAATAATACTTTTGGGATGTAATCGATATTGTATGAATGTAAGCGTTACCTGGAGGAAAAAAAAAATCAATATAATGTGAATGAAATATTTTATAAAAATATTGTGATGTTGCTGTGGTTAAAAAGTATGATGAGATACTGACAGGAATACAACCCATGTAAGAAATTAACCCAAGTAAAAAAAAAAAAAATTTAGCCCAAAACTTCTACGTTTCCGGGATGTGACAGTCTTTCTTGGTATCAGAGCAAGGGTTGTCTAGTACTGTCAGTGTCGATAGTTAGGATAAGATTACATCCCAAGTATCTGTGCTTGTTTGGTTATAAAATTGAGTATATCTGTTAAAGTTTAATTAAAACATAGGGTTTATGCGCAGGTATTTGATCACGCATTATGAGTGGGAGACGAGGTCGCCCTCGGAGGCAGGCTCAGCCACCTCTACCACCTACTCCCCAACCAGAGAGCCCAAATGCTAGAATGAGCAGGCTCGAACACATATGAAAGAGGGGTTTGATAGCATCGCTGCTATGTTTACTCAACATTTCGGAGCGAACACTTCAGATATAGGTGCTACAGTGCCTACACCTACTTCACCACCTCCTCCTCCACAGGTTCCTCTGGCACCCTCCGCTCCTCAACCTTCAGTCCCACCGCCTAGAGATGATAGAGATACAGGCAGATTACGGGATTTTCTTAAGATGAATCCTCCAGAATTTAAGGGGATTAAGGATCCAGTTAAGGCCGAGGAGTGGTTATTAGAATTGGAACTGGCTTTTGATTACTTGGGGTGCACAGATGCTGAGAAAGTCAGTATGGGTTCTTATATGTTAAAAGGTCAAGCAGGACATTGGTGGAGAGCCACTAAGAGGCAGTTGACTACCCAACACACAGTGATCAGTTGGGATACTTTTCTGTCAGTCTTTAGGACCCAATATGTTTCCCGTACTGCCCAGAAGAAAATGCAGACAGATTTTCTGAATTTAATACAAGGCAGTATGTCGGTTGATGAGTATGAGAACCAATTTACGATGTTGATGAGATATGACCCCGAGACAGTCAGAGATCAGGAGCGTCGTACCGAGAGGTTTTTGTCTGGATTGAGACCAGCCATCCGAGACAGGTTATTAGGGCTTCGTATTACTGAGTTTGAGGATGCTCTCGGACGGGCTCAGGATATTGAGAGGGGTCTTGATGTTACGCAATCACAGTATGGGTTCAGAAGTAAGAGTAAGGGTAAAGATAAGAAGACAGATAGTTTTCGAACAGAACAAAGGTGGAGTTCATTTAAGAGACCGAGAACAGATGAGTCTCGAGTAAGGACGGGCAAGCTCAAGACTCCTATTAATACAGTAGAGGTCATTAGAGACTCCCAAAAGGTTTTTAAACGGTGCAAGGATTGTGGCAAGCCACATGGTGGGCCATGCCATTGGGTCACAGGAAATTGTTTTAAGTGTGGGGAAAAAGGTCATATGATCAGGGATTGCCCACAAATGCAAGATAAGACCCCACAGTCTCAGGAGCCATTACGACAGCAGCTAGAGACATGGGCCCCACAAAGACAGGCCCCACAGAAACGAGCTACAGGAATTGAGAAGGGTAAGAAGCCTGTTACTCAGGGGCGTGTATTTGCTTTAGACAGGGAGACTGCCGATAATTCCGCCACGACTATTAGAGGTAATCTTCTTGTCTGTAATCATGAGGCACATGTTTTATTCGACCCAGGGTCCACGCACTCATTTATATCACCACGGTTTGCACACAATCTTCATTTAGAACCTGAACCTCTAAGTCATATATTACATATTTGCACACCCATGAATGATTCTCAAATGACAGATTTGGTGTGTAGAAATTGTGAAATTAAGGTTGGAGATAGAATAATGTTAGCAGATCTAGTTTTGTTAAACATGCATAGTTTTGATGTAATTTTAGGCATGGATTGGTTAGAAATCAATCGTGCAAGTTAGATTGCTACACTAAGACTATAACTTTCTCTTTACTTGACAAATTTGATGTATGTTTTGCCACTAAGAAATAAAGTATATGATGTTATGTTCGATGAAGTTTATAATGATTATGTGTTTGAAATTTCAACTAAATTTATTCGTGTGAAGGTTATATTGCCTTTATCTCCGATGCAAGTCGGGAATCTCCACATATATCAGATATACCAGTGGTATGTGAGTTTTTAGATGTGTTTCCGGATGAGTTACCAGGATTACCACTAGAGAGAGCTGGAGTTCACTATTGATTTAGTGCCGGATACCCAGCCTATCTCTAAATCTCCTTACCGGATGGCACTAGTGGAATTAGAAGAATTAAAGAAACAGTTGCAAGAATTGCTGGATAAGGGTTTTATTAGACCAAGCGTATCTCCATGGGGTGCTCCGGTATTGTTTGTGAGAAAGAAAGATGGTAGTCTCCGGTTATGCATCGACTATAGGTTACTAAACAAGGCTACAATTAAGAATAAGTACCCCCTGCCAAGAATAGATGATTTGTTTGATCAACTGAAAGGGGCTTCGGTGTTTTCTAAGATTGATCTAAGATCAGGCTATATCAGTTGAGAATTAGGAAGGAAGATGTACCGAAAACGGCCTTTAGAACCCGATATGGCCATTTTGAGTTTCTGGTGATGCCTTTCGGTTTGACTAATGCCCCTGCCGCATTTATGAATTTGATGAATGATGTGTTTCGGGAGTATCTGGATAAATTTGTGATTGTTTTTATAGATGATATTCTAGTATATTCTAAGTCTCGGGAGGAGCACGAGCAGCATCTAAGGATTGTGCTCCAGATTCTTCGAGATAAGCAGCTTTATGGGAAGCTTAGTAAGTGTGAATTTTGGTTGGATCGGATAGCTTTCCTTGGCCATGTGGTATCCAAGGACGGGGTGTCAGTTGATCCGTCCAAGGTTGAGGCAGTACTCCAATGGGAGAGACCGAAGACAGCGACTGAGATTCGGAGTTTCTTGGGATTGGCAGGGTACTATCGGAGGTTTGTGGAAAGTTTTTCTCGGATTGCAGCTCCGTTGACTAAGCTTACACGCAAAGGAGTTCCATTTGAATGGTCAAGTCAGTGTGAGCAGTGTTTTCAGGAGCTTAAGCAAAGATTAACTACAGCACCAATCCTAACCATTCCGAGTGGATCTGGAGGCTTCGTTGTATACAGTGATGCTTCTAGTCAGGGTTTAGGTTGTGTGCTAATGCAACATGGTAGAGTAGTCGCGTATGGTTCACGCCAGCTTAGAGACCATGAGCGCAACTACCCTACGCATGATTTAGAGTTAGCCGCAGTTGTTTTTGCTTTAAAGATATGGCGGCATTATCTGTATGGTGAGAAGTTTCAGATCTTCACTGACCATAAGAGTTTGAAGTATCTATTCGATCAGAAAGAACTTAATATGAGGCAGAGATGTTGGATAGAGCTTCTTAAGGATTATGACTGCGAGATTCTGTACCATCCGGGCAAGGCGAATGTAGTTGCAAATGCTCTAAGCAGAAAAAGTATGGTTTCTGTTATGATGGTTAGAGAATGGGAATTGCTGGAGCAGTTCGCCGAGCTCAATGTCAGTGTTGAAACAGTAGATGTCGGGTTTATGGCTAGCCTTCAAATTGAGCCAAGTATCTTAGACCAGATACGGTCAGGGCAGAAAAATGATCAGAGGTTATTGGACATGGTTAGCCAAGCAGAGCAAGATTTGCAGTCAGATTTTACGGTCAGTGATGATGGGTTATTGAGATTTAAGGGCCGTATATGTGTTCCGAACGATGATACCTTAAGACAAAGGATTTTGAAAGAGTCCCATTGTTCTCGTTACACTATGCACCCAGGCAGTACTAAGATGTACCATGATTTGCGTAAGGTGTATTGGTGGATTGGTATGAAACGAGACGTAGCAGAGATTGTGGCCAAATGTCTGACTTGTCAGCAGATAAAGGCTGAGCACCAGAAGCCAGCAGGACTACTTAAGTCTTTGCCGGTGCCTACCTGGAAATGGGAACACATTACGATGGATTTTATTATGGGCTTACCGAGAACCCGGAGAGGTCATGATGCGATTTGGGTTATTGTGGATAGATTGACTAAGAGTGCCCATTTTCTTGCCATTAAGAGCACAGACTCACTAAGTACATTGGCAGACTTGTATGTTAGCGAGATTGCTCGATTACATGGGGCTCCCGTGAGCATCACTTCTGATAGAGATTCCAGGTTTACCTCTCGATTTTGGACTCATTTTCAGGAAGCCATGGGATCTCAATTACATTTGAGCACCGCCTACCATCCTCAGACAGATGGTCAGTCCGAGCGGACTATTCAGACCTTAGAGGACATGTTGAGGGCGTGTGCACTAGATTTTAAGGGTTCATGGGATGACCACTTGCCTCTCGCAGAGTTTGCCTATAATAATAGTTATCATGCCAGCATTGGAATGGCACCATACGAAGCTCTATATGGCAAGAAATGTAGATCCCCAGTAGCTTGGGAAGAAGTGGGTGACCGTAAGATTTTAACCCTTGATCTTGTTGAAGAGGCGACTAAGAGTGTTCGGATTATTTGTGATAGACTCAAGGTTGCTCAAAGTAGACAGAAAAGTTATGCTGATGTACGTAGACGACCACTTGAATTTCAGGTTGGGGACTCTGTATTTGTAAAAGTATCTCCGAGCAAGGGTGTCATGCGCTTCGGAAAGAAAGGAAAATTAAGTCCTCGTTTCATTGGTCCATTTGAGATATTGGAAAGAATTGGGGATGTTGCTTACCGGTTAGCTTTACCACCACAGCTTTCTGGTATACATAACGTCTTCCATGTCTCTATGTTGAGGAAGTATCATCCGGATCCCTCCCATGTTATTGAATACCAACCATTGGATATTCAGGGAGATATGAGCTATGTTGAGCAGCCAATCCGGATCCTTGACAGAAAGGAAAGGGTACTTCGATCTAAAACTATTTCACTGGTCAAGATTCTCTGGCAACACCACACAACAGAGGAAGCTACGTGGGAGCTAGAGAGCCTCATGAAAGAAAAGTACCCGCATTTGTTTAATGAACCAGCTTGAATTTGGAGGACCAAATTCTTATAAGGTGAGGAGAATGTGAGATCTCATTTTCTTATACTATAGTTGTACATGTGTATGAACAAATTATCAATAAAGAAATTATTTATAATATTTTGAGGAATTAAATATATAAGAATAGTATCTCTCACATAGAAAAATTTTAAATCCTAGATGAAAAATATAGATATGGAAAATACTACATACAAGATGGAATAAATAATTAAATGGATATTGGAAAGTTGGAATTGGACAAAACAGAAAAATGTTTGGACGGCATGAAGATATAAAAGAAGAATTCATTGGCTATCTAAATGAAGTTTCGGTGTGAACAAGTAGCTAGTAGAAAAATAGAAGAAAGGAAAAGGCAAAATAAACAATAAAGGAAGACTCATTAGCTTGCAAATTTTGACTTGGAAAGCCAAGGTGGGGACGGCATGAAGAAATGAACAAGTAGAAGAAATAAAATGAAATTTCGGTTGAGCAAATGACTAGTAGAAAAATAAGAGAACAAGAAAGAATAAAAAAATAATAAAAGAGGACAAAAGGAAGTCTATCACACGTTTTTAGTTGATTGTCAACAGCATTGATTTGTGTTGATTTATTTGTTCCACCGAAGACCAATACAAATAGACCATAAGGGAACAAAAGCAAGGAAAAAGGATAGAAAAATTTATTAGCTGCAAGACATTGGCATAGAAGTCAAAGAACGTGGGACTGCAAACATGAAGAAAATTTTGTAAAGGAAAATGAAAGTGTAGTTTCGGTTTAGAGGATAAGGAATATAAAACAAAAGGAAAGAAATAGGAAATGAAGAAGGCTTTTAATGAAGCCAGCAAAAGTCCAAATAATATGTATATTCTAGTGCTTTATATTTCTTCCATCGTGAACTCATCTCCAGCCATTATCACCATCGAAAATTTCTCTGTTTTCTTACAACCGTATAGCCTTCTATCCATAGCAAAACCATGCATAACCTTTAGTGAATAAACCAAGCTTTTGGAAGGAAAACAAACCTTGGATATTAAGCTTCCAAAACCTCAAAGAAGCTAGCATTAAAACCTTCAAAACAGCAAGGGATTCACATGGACAGATTTGATCCTTTATACAGGTAATGTCCAACTCAGTTTTTAAGGTTCTTATCCTTTGATTTTGCATGTAATGATCAAAGAATATATTAGTTATAACCTTTGTTTGAAGCAAACATATATAGAATGAAAACCTTAGTTCAGTTGTGAGGGTTTAGAATGAAAATAAGAAGATGTAGATGATGATTTACGTGAACCATGAACAGAAAAGGAAGAAGCTGTCGGTTTGGACAGCCATGAAGCAGTAAATAACTTCTGTTTGAAGAAGTTTTGAAAGAGGTTAAAGTATGAAAGAGGTTACGTGAGTTGAAGAAGAAGAAGAAGAAGGAAAATAAACCAATAAAATAGTGTTCTATAAAGTCAAAGAAAATGGCTGGAAGAAATGAAGTAAGTGGCTGGTAGTGTAGCCGAAAAAGGAAGTGAGAATAAGTGACTAAAAGTCCAGCCGAAAATGTGGAAACATCAGTGTGGCATAGCTGACTTTTGTAAGTATGAACACTGAATATAGGTGACTTAGAAGTGTACTACATGTGACTAAATATATATAGAAAAAAAAAAAAAGAAGAGAAGCTAACGTGAAACTACAGAAAACAGAAAAGAAATAAGCCTCATGCATGCAGCCAACGTGAGCTGGAATAAAAGAGCAGAAAATTCACATTTTGGGAGTCAGCAAACAACAGAAAAAAAAAAGTGAAAGAGAATATTAGGTTAAATTGACTAAATGGCTAGGTATAGTACTAATGAAGTTAATATATATATAGACATCTTAAAGAAGTATACTACCTAACCAAGATGAAGTTAACGTGAAGTGCAGAAACAAAAAATGGAAACTGACGTGAATGGTAGAGGAAAGTGGAAAATTTGACAAGCTTAAAAGGTTGAAAATATACAAGGATAAAATAAAAGTAATACTATGGAAAATGGAAATTTTAAGCCAAATAGGCTTAGTAAATGAAGAGGAATATTCGGCTATGACATTGGACCAAGGGAAAGGAGGAGAAAATTGGTCAATTAAAGTGGCATCATAGAAAAATATATATATATATATATATATATGTGTTATGGGGGAGTAAGTCACTTAGGACATTCAAGGTCATTCGGCTACAATGTGAAATTTTAAGAAATTATAATATTCTAAGTAATAAGAATTTAATTAAGAATTAGACAAGGAGGAAATTTAATATCGAAAATTAATTATATCAAATTTTGATCTGGCAGTTTATAATTCGGAGAGATAAGAAGTATAAGGATACAACGTGAGGCATTGCGCTACAGTGTACTGAGGTAAGGGATGTAATTTAAAGTTGTGATGGTATCCCTTACTTTCATTGCAAATTTTAAAGAAATGCCTGAAGCATGAATTTTATTCCGAAGTTAATTTTCATGATCTTTTAATTTGTTAAATGAACTTTATAACTTCTATGTATATTTTTCCATAATGTTTTAAGTATGATATGAAATAAATATGTTTTCCGAAAAAGGTATCGGAGTGGCAAACCCCAGGCTAACTTAGACCCTGGCACGCCCGGTCCTTACTATTTTATATCAATTGTATGATTTAAGAATTTACATAAGTAAGTAAGTTTTGAGACTAAGGCTTTCCTATAGTTTATGTTACTGCCTGTCATGCTTGCCACATTGTGGCATAAGTTTAGCCACGTCGTGCATGTCCTCGCCCACATTGTGTATGATTACATCCTTTGTGGGTATGTTGGTCCTTCGTGGTGCATGTTCGCTGTACGACTCTGATCAGGTCTACAGCCCATACCATGGCCATAGGTATTATGTTCCCTCTTTGGAGGAAGAAGTAAGTGTCATGACCCGCATACTAGCTATATGATTCTGCCTAGTCTCCATGAACTGTATGATATGTTCTATTAATTTTGAATTTAAATTTTTAAAGTAAGATGCATGTTTGATCAAGTATGAATTTTGGTATATATGTATTACAGAATTCATATAATGTTTAAAAGTATGAAATGCATTATTATGACATTTGTTTTCTGCATATATATATAGATGCTATGACTATTTTAAATGCATTTCTTACGGGGCTTTCCAAAAAGCTCACCCCCCTACTCTACCAGATTATTTGCAGTGATCAACCCTTTGCCTGTTGCGCATATGATGTAGACTGAGGGATACGTCTCTCCTCCGATTACTTTTTTGTACTTACGTAAGGTATACTCATATTTTAATACCAGACATCCGGTATGGCACAGATATTTGTATATAAATAATACTTTTGGGATGTAATCGATATTGTATGAATGTAAGCGTTACCTGGAGGAAAAAAAAAATCAATATAATGTGAATGAAATATTTTATAAAAATATTGTGATGTTGCTGTGGTTAAAAAGTATGATGAGATACTGACAGGAATACAACCCAAGTAAGAAATTAACCCAAGTAAAAAAAAAAAAAATTTAGCCCAAAACTTCTACGTTTCCGGGATGTGACAATTATGATGAATGATTGGTTGGAATTTGGAATGAAGTACTGGCTGGAAATTATAAACTGTATTTTCCGTGCAGGAGGCTAGCCAATCGGCAGCCGTTATACTGCCGAAAAATTATCGAAAAATTCTCGAAAAATTACTGAAAATCATAATAAATGATTTTATGTCACGAGAAATGATTTTCAAACACGAAATCGAGAAAACAAATATTTTCATAAAAACATGAATAAAATGAAAGTGGTTTTACATTTATTCATGTTTTCGAAAATGGTGATAATAAAATCACCGAAAATCCTCTCCGAGAATGGTGATAATGAAATCATCGAAAAATTCTCTTGATATGTAAGTTACACGTAATACGAGATGAAAAATGAAAGGAAATAAAGTGAATATTTTTATATATATTTCTTAAATATTCACTAAATGGTTTTTATAACCTTTATGGTTTTAAATGATGAAATAATATATTTTATAAATTTCATAAAGGTTTTCTGATGATGAAAAATACGGTTTTGAGACTAGATGGCATCCTATCATGCTGATATGTGATATGTGATATGTAACATGTGATATGTAATATGTGATATGTGATATGTAGTCCCGGTTGACACCTGATCAGTGATCCGCCGAGGACAATTATAGACTATGGCCATAGATCTGACATGATTATTCATACCCTTCGGGGTGTATAGCATGATATGAGTGACGACCCAGTGGACGGGCTGGGCGTGCTTGCCTAAGTCTCCATATATGAAAATGTTTTATATGATATGTGATATGTGAAATGTAAATGTTTTACATGATATGTGAAAGGTAAATGTTTTATATGATATGTGACAAGTTAAATGAAAGAGATTTACAGCATTTTACAAAATGCTTATTTCAGTACTGATTTTAGTACTACGAGATGATTTTTATATGATATGCGATATGAACATGTAATATGTTTTCAAAAAGAGAAAGAGTTTATAAGTCTAATATTCTTACTATGATTTAAATTGAATATTAGACTACATGTGACATAAATACGTGATATGTTTTCCAAAAAGGAAAGATGATGAAAATAAATCTAATATTCTTATTTTAATGTTTAAATTGAATATTAGATTTAAATGATATATATGCTATACAAAAAGGATTTAATAGCTGATTTTGCTATTTAAAGTACTGTACTAATTATAGTTGTACAGTAAAACATGAAATGGATTTTATATGAGAATGATGAGAATTTAACTAATATTCTTTTCAAAGAATATATGAATATTAGTTATTTTATTTAAATGCTTTATTTTATAAAAGCATTATTTTGAAGAGAATATGAAAATGATATGAAATGAAAAGGTAAAAGGATATAAATTTCAAACGAAAAGAAATTTATTACTCTCTACAGTTGCTTCTAGGCTCCGGAACAAGATAGGTATTTCAAAATACCTACCTTACTCCATCCAGATCCCTAGCCGACTGTAGTATCTTTCCTACATATGAGCCTAGAGCCCATAGGAAAAAATGAAAAAGATTTTCAGCATATAGGAAGCTGAATATCAAGTATGCATATAATTTCCTTACTGAGCCGTGATTTGCTCACCCCTTAATATTAACATTTCAGGTTTTCGAGGACTAAGAGTCTGACATCTAAAGGACTTCGGCTGTGCATTTGGGGATGATGCGACAGCTTGATTTATTACATAAGGTACGATCATTTATTTTCTGTATTTAGACTTATCTACAGTACTACTACCTAATGAATTAAAATAGGGGATGTAATTCATATTATAATTTAATATGAAATTGTTTATATGAAAAAGAAAAGTAAAGTATCGAAGACAGCCCAACCAAATAAGATGTATAGAATAAGGTGAAAAATAAGGTCACGGGCTGTGACAGATTTAATGGTATCAGAGCAGGGTTGGCCTGATGTCTGTCGATACTTTTGGAAAGAAAATGTGTTGAAAAGGTTAACATCCCTTGTAGTACTGTGTAGTCTAAATATATAGAGAAAATAAATGATTGTAAATTGAGTTAAGTGTTTAGAAGGGGGTGAGAATTATGAACTAGGGATGTCTAAAAAGGAAAACGGCTCAGGAATGTTAACTGAAATGGTGATCTTATAATCTAAATGAAGGTCGGTTTGGTAAGGAACAGAAATAGACTCGGTGAGGGCCCCACCAGTACTTTTTGTCCGGTTCGAACTGAGACCTGAAAGTGATGATATAAAGGAGGGGAATGAAATATCATCATTAAATAGACCTTAGGATCACCAATTGAAGGTATTTGGAGGAGAGAGAATATTTTTGACCAAAAATGATCAAAATACCCCTGCCTTCGAAATTTTACCGGGAGTCAAGATAGACCAACAGAAGTTGAAATTGATTGATTTGACAGAGAAATTGATGATGTAAAGCTGCATTTCATGCAAAATAATTCAATTATGGATCCTATTAGATTTCTCTGTCGAAATCGAAAAAGATTTTAAACTGCTGATATTGGTATGAGAAAGGGGTACTATCAGCAAATCGATAATAAGATCATTGATTTAAATGTATAGTGAGGAGAAAGAAATAAATATGAAAATGATGAAAATACCCCTATGTGGGATTATGGTTTGAATAGTGATAAAATCAAGTTGATTTTGAATATATTGATAGTAATGGAGTTATTGAGGGTATAAAGGACATAAAATGAGTATAACGATCCCGAGTATAAATTTCACTATATTTAGAGTACTGATACGACCCGAATGGGTATAGGGAAGTCGCAGGATGAGCGACTCAGTTATTGATTCTTAAGGGTCGGAGTTCAAAGTGTATTAATGAGATATTATTACGAGATCGTTGGATATGATGAAAAGTAATATGATTACTGGAGATACTGAGAAAGAGATCATTATAGATGATGAAATCCATAGCAGTACGGTTAATTCTGGTTCTATACATTCATATAGTTTCTGAAGTATTAAATGGATATTTATAGAACTGAAATATTTTGAAATATGTTTTACGGAATGATGTGCTGTATGGAGAATATGTATAAGGACAATAAGTGAAGATAAGAGATGAGGAAGATAACAGCTAACACTGACTCGGTTGTTAATATGAAATCTATTTTAAGCTTATATCGGAGAATATAGAAAGAATCCGAAAAGCTTAGGAAATAACTCTGAAAAAATTTGTGAATAATGAAATTCACAGGTATTGATGTAAAGGATGGAAATACAGATGATATGAATTGAGGATGAATTAAATGGAGTATTAAATACCTATTATGAATAAAGTTTTTATGAAGAACAAACAATTATTTCTATGGAAGTGATGCCTTATTTGATTTAATCGGAAATGTACAAGGATCTTATAAGATCAATCTTTGTAAAAAGGCATCATCAGGTGAAAAGTTGAAAACTGATGTCCATAAGATGATAATGTTTAGAACTCGATAAATTTCTTACGAGTTCCTATGTAGGTTTACAAGGTTAATGAAATACATTGTAAGGTATATAAGCCTAATGAATGAGGCATCCATATAAGGATAAAGTAATGATATACTGATACAGTATAAGGCACCAATGGAAAATGAGCAACATAATTATATGACCCTGCAAACTCTCAAAAACAGTAAACTATATGTTAAGTATGGCAAAAAAGGAGATTTGGCTAGACAGTATCTCTTTCTAAGATGAATGATCTCGAATGACAGAGCGATGTAGATCTGTCTATAATGAAGAGATAATGATTGAGATACGAAATGTACTGGGTCTAGCTAAATTTTATTGCCAGTCTATGGAAGAGTTATTGGGTTAGCTGCTCTACAGATGTGATTGAGAATTAAATAAGTTTAAGTCGATGAATGAATAAGTATAAAGATGGTATTCAAAACGTTAAAAGAGTTTAATAGTGGAATATTTTACCACTGATGAAAAGTGACCGAAATGATGATAAAGGAAAAGATGAATATGTCATAAGAGGAAAGTACATGATGAAAAGGGAACACGAATATGAAATAGTTCCCGAATTTAAAACTAAAAGTGATTTTGTGGTTGTCGCATGATTATGGTTAAATGTAAGATCGAGCCAAACTTGATAGAGGAAAAGTAATTATACTCAAAGAAGTAAAGAAGTGATTTACATTTTACTGCCAGTTATGTAAATGGAACAAAAAGGATATATATATACCACCTCGAAATGATGAAAATAATGGATTTATATGGATAATGAGATGATTAAATCGATAATTATAGATTTAATGATGAAGTTAAATAATGAGAAGATTAAATTATAATTTGATTATGTCATTATGGAATCTAAATTATCAAAAGAGTATAATTTCGGGTATATTCTAAAATTAAAGTGATAATGAATATACCACAAGAATAAAAGAGGTAATAAGAATGCTACATAAAAATATGATATGGAGAGAAAATGACTGTCTCCTGATTCAATTATGGTAAAAGATGGTAAATGGTAAAGTTTGCAAATGAACTGCAGTATTTGACGAAATAAATATGAAAAGACAATTATGGATAATAAAGAGCCTAAAGGAGATATGATAATATGGAAGTGATTAAAAACTGATTGTCTAAATGGAACCACTTTCCCATTATCAAACTCTTAGATTCTTTAGTGCCATAGTCGAGATATGATTATAAAATAATGAAAATGTATGTGAAGTTTCAGTGAGCTTTTATACATGATGGGAATCTCTGAGTAGCTATATGTTTATGGGAAATAGCAAAAGTCGCTGAGATTCCAAATTTATTGACAGCATCGCTCCGTATTGATGTAAATATCTGAGCGTAGAATGGAAACGCTCAAAGATATGTTTAGAGAGCGGATGTGTGAGATGTGAAAGCTACTGGGACAATTACATACTTTTGATTTAAAATCGGTAAATGATAATTATCGAAATATATGGACTTGGCACTAATTAAAGAAAAGGGATGACGAACAATATGAATCATATGTGATATGAAAAGGAGTGGAAATGGATGACTCCCAATTGATAAGAAATTTAAGGGAGTATCAGTATATGATGGAAGATGATATATAGCGGTATAAAATGTGATTATGATGTTAAAGGTATACTGGCAGTATAATTTAAAAGATGATCAAGAGATTAAGAACAATGAGTATACAGGATGCTACCACCTTATGAATTAAGTTAAATTCGGAGGATCGAATTTCTTAAGGTGGGGAGAATGTGATAACCCGCAAATTTTTCATTTTTGAAAATTAATATTTAAGAAAAGAGATAAATTAAAGTAAATAAATAAAATCTAATTAGGAGATGGGAATATTGTTGAAATTCTCGAAATTGATGAACCGAAGAAGTGGAGAAAATTAATTTGGATAAAGTTGAAGAAATTTAATTTGGATAAATGAAAATCCAAATTAAATAAGAAATGAAAATAGGTGTAAATAAATTTGATATTAAAAAAATCCAAAATTTAAGGAATAAAAATGCGAGTAATTATATATTTATATAATTTTATTATATAAAATATGTTTAAAATATTATATATGTTTCATATAATTACATATATATATATATATGAAATATATATATTATTGTTTTTGATAAAAGTATATGAATAAATGAGAAATATATATTATTTTAAATTAAGTGTATAGATATTTATTTAAACTATACGCAAAATATATATATATATATATACCATATAAATAAATATGTATATATATATATATTAACTACTATTAAAATTATATATATTGATATAAAGAAATATATATATATATAAAATATATATATATAAAAAAAAAAAGTAACGCAGCAAACTTCTCGTGGAAGCTTGCTGCAATGTAAAAATTATAAGCAGAAACGAAAAGAAACAAAGAGAGAAAAAAGAGGAATTAATTAATGGACCATGTGTTAAAGCCCTATTGAATGGAATGTTAATAAAGAAAACAAAATGGGATTTTTCCAAGCTTCATTAGCCATTTCATCACCGATTTCTTCCCTGTTTTCTGCTGTTGCACCGACTTTCCCTACAGTTTTCCTTTGTTCCATTTTGCTTCTCATTTCTTTGATTTTCCTTGGTAAATTCAGTATTTTTCATCACTAAAACACCAAATACTTGCTATCAATTCTGTCCTGCACCCAAGAACACTCTAAAAACCAGAAAAGGAAGTGGTTGACGTGAAGCAATAACGTGGGTCTTGAGACAGTCCTGTTCGGCTTTGGTTGGAAAGGTGAGGGGGGCTGATGTTTTTCTAATATTTAGCTATGTTCTATGGTTGATATACGTATGAGAACATGTGTGAAATTTTAATTTGAAACAAAATAAATTGTTATGACAGTAGTGCTGTTCGGCCATGAAAAACAGTAAAGGAAATTGTGGAAATTTTAATATAATTTCTATGTAGTTTGGTAGGAATTAGTAATATAAGATGAAAGGAAACTGGTTTAAATCTGGGCTGCTGAGATGGGTTATAAGAAACAGTATAATAGTGTGAAACAGGGGTGTGTGTGTGGCCTGATAAATGGTGATGTTCGGCCAAGCTTTGACTGGACGATGATGATGCTAATGAGATGAACCGAATATGTGTAATACAAGTTATAAGTGAGTAGAATAGATTTATGAAAGGCGATTTGATGGGAGAAAGAAAATTAGGAAGATGAATCCAAGTTGAGGCTGCCGAAATCAGAAATGGTAATTTGGGCTAATATAAAACTTGGTTAAAGCCTAATGCAGGAGAATATTATATGAAGTGATATAAGTTAATAGTTAATCAATAAAATACATAGATTCATTCAATTATTAATGAAATTGAAAGTGGGAGAAAAATAAGTAAATTTTTGCAGATCAATTGTAGTACATTCCATATTTTGAAATATGGAATTGATGGTTGAAGAATAAGTAAAAATATAGTAATTTAATATGCTATATAGTTAAGGCAAAATAAATAAAAGGATGGTAGAATTATTTGTGAAAGTGAATTTGGAAAAGAATGAGTTTTGGGATATGAAGATATACTTGATGAAGTATGCTTTACAAGTTGACCATATGAATTTATGACATAAGAATAAATTTTTAAGTGATGGAAGGAATTTGGAAATTTTATGATTTATTGAATTTCCATAATTCAAAAAAAAATAATAAATCAAAAGGAAATGAATTATTGATGTAATTGGATATGAAATTGGAGATAAAATGGTGAAGGGGTGTTTTACTACCAGTGTAAATTTCACTGGTTAGACTTAAATAATGTATAATATAGCTGCATTAGATATGAATAATAGCTCAAAATAAGTATTTAATGAGCTAATAATTTGGATGGAACCATTTGCAGCCTAGAAGAATCGAATTTCAAGTGGTCTGCCAAAAGAGTCGGAATACGCTACACAGGTAAGGGATGCATGTGCAGCACTGTAGGGATATTCAGTCTGCATGTTTTAATTTCGAAATATTTTATGAAAATATTTTATGAAATTATTATGATGAATGATTGGTTGGAATTTGGAATGAAGTATTGGCTGGAAATTATAAACTGTATTTTCCGTGCAGGAGGCTAGCCAATCGGCAGCCGTTATACTGCCGAAAAATTATCGAAAAATTCTCGAAAAATTATTGAAAATCATAATAAATGATTTTATGTCACGAGAAATGATTTTCAAACACGAAAATCGAGAAAAGAAATATTTTCATAAAAACATGAATAAAATGAAAGTGGTTTTACATTTATTCATGTTTTCGAAAATGGTGATAATAAAATCACCGAAAATCCTCTCCGAGAATGGTGATAATGAAATCACCGAAAAATTCTCTTGATATGTAAGTTACATGTAATACGAGATGAAAAATGAAAGGAAATAAAGTGAATATTTTTATATATATTTCTTAAATATTCACTAAATGGTTTTTATAACCTTTATGGTTTTAAATGATGAAATAATATATTTTATAAATTTCATAAAGGTTTTCTGATGATGAAAAATACGGTTTTGACACTAGATGGCATCCTATCATGCTGATATGTGATATGTGATATGTAACATGTGATATGTAATATGTGATATGTGATATGTAGTCCCGGCTGACACCTGATCAGTGATCCGCCGAGGACAATTATAGACTATGGCCATAGATCTTACATGATTATTCATACCCTTCGGGGTGTATAGCATGATATGAGTGGCGACCCAGTGGACGGGCTGGGCGTGCGTGCCTAGTTCTCCATATATGAAAATGTTTTATATGATATGTGATATGTGAAATGTAAATGTTTTACATGATATGTGAAAGGTAAACGTTTTATATGATATGTGACAAGTTAAATGAAAGAGATTTACAGCATTTTACAAAATGCTTATTTCAGTACTGATTTTAGTACTACGAGATGATTTTTATATGATATGCGATATGAACATGTAATATGTTTTCAAAAAGAGAAAGAGTTTCTAAGTCTAATATTCTTACTATGATTTAAATTGAATATTAGACTACATGTGACATAAATACGTGATATGTTTTCCAAAAAGGAAAGATGAGGAAAATAAATCTAATATTCTTATTTTAATGTTTAAATCGAATATTAGATTTAAATGATATATATGCTATACAAAAAGGATTTAATAGCTGATTTTGCTATTTAAAGTACTGTACTAATTATAGTTGTACAGTAAAACATGAAATGGATTTTATATGAGAATGATGAGAATTTAACTAATATTCTTTTCAAAGAATATATGAATATTAGTTATTTTATTTAAATGCTTTATTTTATAAAAGCATTATTTTGAAGAGAATATGAAAATGATATGAAATGAAAAGGTAAAAGGATATAAATTTCAAACGAAAAGAAATTTATTACTCTCTACAGTTGCTTCTAGGCTCCGGAACAAGATAGGTATTTCAAAATACCTACCTTACTCCATCCGGATCCCTAGCCGACTGTAGTATCTTTCCTACATATGAGCCTAGAGCCCATAGGAAAAATGAAAAAGATTTTCAGCATATAGGAAGCTGAATATCAAGTATGCATATAATTTCTTTACTGAGCCGTGGTTTGCTCACCCTTTAATATTAACATTTCAGGTTTTCGAGGACGAAGAGTCTGACATCTAAAGGACTTCGGCTGTGCATTTGGGGACGATGCGACAGCTTGATTTATTACATAAGGTACGATCATTTATTTTCTGTATTTAGACTAATCTACAGTACTACTACCTTATGAATTAAAATAGGGGATGTAATTCATATTATAATTTAATATGAAATTGTTTATATGAAAAAGAAAAGTAAAGTATCGAAGACAGCCCAACCAAATAAGATGTATAGAATAAGGTGAAAAATAAGCTCACGGGCTGTGACACTTTCAAATCCAAGAAGTGTGTTTCCACATCTAGGTCACTCCAACTCCTCTACTTAGATCTTTTTGGACCAACTAGAACTACTAGCTTTAGAGGAAAATACTAGGTCTTTGTTATAGTTGATGTCTATACTAGGTTCACTTGGGTGTTCTTCTTAAATATTAAAAATGAAGCCTTAGACAAATTCATCACCTTTTCAAAACTTGTTCAAAATGAAAAAGGTTATTCAATTACTAGCATTAGAAGTGATCATGGAAAAGAATTTGAAAATCTTGGTTTTGATGATTATTGTAATGAAAATGGAATTAGCCATAATTTTTAAGCTCCTAGAACACCTCAACAAAATGGGGTAGTTGAAAAAAGAGAGTAAATGGCCAGAAACATGCTTTGTGAAAACAATTTGCCAAAATATTTTTGGGCTGAAGCTATTAATACTACATGCTAAGTTATAAATAGAGCTATGGTTAGGCCCATTTTAAAGAAAACACCATATGAGTTTTATAAAGGAAAAAGGCCTAACATTAGCTATTTTCATCCTTTTGGATGCAAATGTATTATTTTGAATAATGGAAAAGATAATTTAGGAAAGTTTGATGCAAAAAGTGATGAAGGTATTTTTCTTGGATACTCTTTAAATTCTAAGGCATACAGAGTTTTCAACAAAAGAACACTTGTTGTTGAAGAGTCAATTCATGTGATTTTTGATGAGTCAAACTCCTATAATAGAACCAATCTTAATGATGATATGGAAATATTTGATGAACCAATAATTGATCCATCTCAAGATAAAATGTTAGCAAACAATTAGAAGATCTTAATATAAATAAAAAGAGGAGTCATTAGATCAAAAGAAAATTGGGAAAGAATCTAGATGTCCTAGAGAACTTAATTATGTGAAAAACAATGACATTGTTGGAGATCCAAATATTGGAGTTAGAACTAGATTATCCTATAGAAATATTTGCCAACATGTTGCTTTTGTATCTCAATTTAAATCAAAGAATGTGCATAAGGCTTTAAAGGATGAAAATTAGATTATGGCTATGTAAAAGGAATCAAATCAATTTGAAAGAAGTAAAATTTGGAATCTTGTGGAAAGACCTAATGATCATCCAATTATTGGAACTAAATGGATATTCAAGAATAAAATGGATGAGAATAGTGTGATAATTATAAACAAAGCTAGATTAGTGGCATAAGGATATAGGCAAGAAGAAGGAATAGACTATGATGAAACTTATGCTCCGATAGTTAGACTAGAAGCTATTAGGATGTTACTTGCCTTTGCATGTTAAAAAGATTTCAAACTTTATCAAATGGATGCTAAAAGTGCATTTTTAAATGGTTTCATAAATGAAGAGGTTTATGTGGAGTAATATCTCGATTTTGAAAATCCAAAGTTTTCCAATCATGTTTTTAAACTTTCAAAGATTTTGTATGGATTAAAACAAGCTCGTAGAGCTTGGTGTGAAAGACTATCCAAGTTTTTGATTGAAAAAGGTTTTGCAAGAGAGAAAATAGACAAAACTTTATTTATTCAAACTAAGGGTAGTGATTTGTTAGTGGTCGAAATCTATGTAGATGATATCATTTTTGGATCCACAAATGAATCACTGTGTGAAAATTTCTCCAAATTAATGTAAGATGAATTTGAAATGAGCATGATGGGAGAGCTAACTTCCTTTCTAGGACTTCAAGTAAAATAATGTAGAGATGGAATTTTCATAAATCAAGCAAAGTACACTAAGGACTTGCTCAAAAGATTTAGGATGGATGAGACCAAATCTCAATCCACCCTAATGAGCACATTTATCAAGCTAGATAAAGATGAAGGAGATAAGTGTGTAGACACTAAACTATATAGGTCCATGATTGGTTCATTGCTATATTTTACTGCTAGTAAACTCGATATAATGTTTAGTGTATGCTTGTGTGCTAGATTTCAGTCATCTCCTACAGAATCACTTACAAGCTGTCAAAAAAAAAATCTTTAGATACCTTAGAGATACTTCTTCCTTAGGACTATGGTATCCTAAAGACTCAACTTTTACACTCCATGCATATTCTGATGCGGATTTTGGTGGATGCAAAGTTGATAGGAAAAGCACATCCAGTACTTGCCAATTCTTAGGAAATAGACTCATCTCATGGTTCTCTAAGAAGCAAAATAGTGTAACTCAATCCACAACCAAAGCTAAATATATTGCATCTGGAAGTTGTTGTGTGCAAGTATTGTGGATTAAGCAACAAATGAGTGACTATAGAATAGAGATGAATCAAATTTCTATCAAATATGATAATTCTAGTGCTATTAACCTCACCAAAAATCCCATACAACACTCTAAAACTAAGTACATTGAAATAAGGTATCATTTTATAAGAGACTATGTGCAAAAAGCTGATATTGTTCTAGAGTATGTAGATACCTTGCATCAATTAGCTGATATTTTTACTAAACCTTTAGATAAAGAAAGAGTTTGCACACTTAGAGGAGAACTTGGTTTAATGAATGCACATTGAACTTGAGTATCACATTTGTATCCTTGGTTGAATGGTTCAAGTTAGTTATAATGAATGCAAGTCAGGATTTTAGAAAATACTTGAATTAGTTGCTCATCACATGCTTAACTTACCATATTTCTTTAAGAAATGATGACGAATTTTAGTCAATAGGATGTCTTGATGAATTTGGTGCTTAATAATTGTGTGATTATGTTCTAAATCCCTTGTTAAGTGTTCAACACTCATTCATTTCGAAAAATGGCATATATTTCACAAAATCATCATATGAGTTCTTCAATAGGCATTTTTTATACAAAATTGCTTCAAACTATACCAAAATGCATTTTCAATGTTTTTGCTAATTGCTTTTACTCCTACATGTCTGTGATAACCGTAAATTTTTCCATTTATTGGAAATTAGAAATATTGAAAATAAATATTAGAGAAATTAAATAAGAGGAAATAAATAAAATTTGCGAGAAACGGGATATTGGTGAAAATCCCGAGAAATGAGGAAGTGATGAATAAGGAAATTCGTGTGAAGGAAATTAAATGAAAATAAAAATAAAATCGTTGAAATTCCCGAAATTAAGGAAAGGAGGAATTTAAATTGGATTAATGAAAATCCAAAATTTTATAAAATAAAAATGCGTATATTATATATTTATATAATTAAATTACATAAATATATTTACACATTTTTATATAAATACATCTGTATGTATATGAATATTAGTATATATTATAAAATGAAATATATACTATTTTGTCTTAAAATAAATACATGTGGATATTATAAAATGTATTTATATAATTATAAATATATATGTACAGATATATATATGAAATATATATATTATTACTTTAAATAAAAGTATATGAATATAGAAGAAAAGTAAATGTGGTTTATATTAAAGTTTAAATGTATAAATATTGTATTATACCATCTATATAATTTGTACATGTAAAGGTTATTTATTTTTAAAGTATATAAATATACATACGTATATATATATATATATATACAAGATATATATTTTGTAATATACAATATATATAATTTATGTATATAATATATATTGTATATTGTATTACATTAAAATGAAATAATATATGTATGATATATATAATATATATTATAAGTATAAAATATAAATGATAGTGTATAATATATAGTATGTATTATATTACAAAAAAGGGAAATAGAAATAACCCAAAAATAGAAACAAAACAAAAAAAAAGGGAAAGGAAGGATCGGGCCTTCCAGTAGAGACCGGCGGTAGCAACAGCTGCCACCGCCGGCCGAGTGAGGGAAGAGAGGAGGAACGAGTGGCGTCGCCGGTGAGAGGAGAAGCGAACGACGGCGGCCCGAGGCGGAAGGAGAAGAAAACGACGCGAAGCGAAGGGGGAAAAACCGAAAGGAAAAAGGAGAAGGAAGATCGGCGGTGCCGGTCGATCCGGGCACCGCTACCGCCACCAACACCATCGGCAAGGACCAACGAAGGAGAAAGAGGCCACCGGCGGTGAAGGAAACGACGGAGGAAGCAGGAAACAGGGGAGAAAGAGGCCGAACCCACGGACCCAGATCCGGCGCCGTCGCCGGTGATGGGGTGAAACGGAGGCCAGATCCGGCATCCTCGTAACGTCGGCCAACTGTGGGAGGCGTGAACCGGCGAAAAAGAGGACCGCCGGTGACCGAACCGGCTGAACCGACGGGATGAGGCACAAACCGGTCTGACCGGGAAAGGAAGAAGAAAAAAGAAAAGAAAAAGAAAAGAAAAAGGAAAAAGAAAAAGAAAAAGAAAAAGAAAAAGAAAAAGAAAAGAAAGAAAAGAAAAGAAAAAGAGGAAAAAGGAAAATTTCGGGAATTTGGAAAATTCCCGGAAATTCGACAACCCGGGATTTTTACAAATTCGGTAAGAAATTTCCCGAGAATTTAATTTCAGAAAAAATTAAATAAGTTATGAAAAATTCTAAAAAATTAGAATTTTAATTCCAGAAATTATTTTCAGCAATCGGGATAAGGAATCGGGAGAAATGGAGTGCGGGCGCGATCGATAAGCGGAATTCGTCGACCCGGAAAAAGGTAAGGGATGCATGTGCAGCACTGTAAGGATACTCAGTCTGCATATTTTAATTTGAAATATTTTATGCAAATATTTTATGAAAATTTTTATGATGATGCATGATTTGCTGAAAATAATTTGGGAAGAAGTACTGGCTGGAATTTAAAAACTGTGTTTTCCGTGCAGGAGGTTAGTGAATCGGCAGCCGTTATGCTGCCGAAAATTTTAGAAAAAACTTTATAAAATCATATTAAATGATTTTATTTCCGAAAGTCGATATTAAATCACGAAACATGAGGAAATTACTAAATTTCACAAAACATGAATATAATGAGATGGAATTTTTAAAATATTGATGCATTCGAGAATGGTGATAATGAAACCACCGAAAATTCTCGGAATAAATAAATTACACGTATTACGAGATGAAAGAGGAAGTAAAATACAGTGAATAGGTTTTATGAATATTTTTATAAATATTCACTAAAAGATTTTAACCCTTATGGATTTAAATTATGGAATTATATATTTATATAAATTCCATAAAGGTTTATTTTATGATCAAAAATACGGTTTTGATACTCGCCAGCATCCTATCATGCTGATACATGATATGTGACAAAATTAGTCCCGGTCGACACTTGATCAGTGATCCACCGAGGACAATATAGATTATGGTCATAGATTTGACCGGTTTATTCCGTTACTCTCCAGGGTTTATAGTATGATAAGATTGATGTCTATCTTAGACTCCATAAATGATAGGTGACATGTTAAAAAGGAAAGTGTTTTACATGATATGGAATATGTCAAACGGAAAATGTGATATATGAATTGTGTGATGTGTTATGGTTTCCGTATGATTACTGAATATGTTATCGTACTATTATGTTTCGTTTAAGCATATGTGATTTGAGTACAATATATACATATCGCTCCCGATGTTGAGTCAATGGACCCTAATTAGCACCTAGTTATATTTGTCGAAAGCTAGGAAAACAAAAGGCCAAACCGAGCAAAGACTCAATGGTTGTACTGTGGGAGCCACCTCTAGAATCCTTCGGGAACTAAGTGCTACACGAGCTTCGATGTGCTAAAGGCCTAACCGAGCAGAGACTCGATGACTTTACCGTGTGAGCCACCTCTAGAATCCTTTGGGAACTAAGTGCTGCACGTGTTCTGATGTATTAGTAAAGGCCAAACCGAGCAGAGACTCGATGACTTTACCGTGTGAGCCACCTCTAGAATCCTTTGGGAACTAAGTGCTGCACGTGTTCTGATGTATTAGTAAAGGCCAAACCGAACAAAGACTCGATGACTTTACCGTGTGAGCCACCTCTAGAATCCTTTGGGAACTAAGTGCTGCACGTGTTCTAAGGTGTTAGTAAAGGTCTAAGTTCTGATGGGGATGCGAGAAATGTCGAAGGATGAAATAGATCTTGTGCACATGACATATGATGTGTGTGATATAACGGATTTTGTTTATATATGCTACTTGAATGTTCGTCTCGTTCACACTTAACCATACTGATAAAAAGAATGATGCCTTGTGAACTTAAGAATGGAATAGATTTTAATAGCTTATTTTGCTTTTTAAAGGACGGTACTAATTAAGAGAGTACATTAGAACATGAAATGAATTTTAAAGAAATAAAATGATGATTTAACTAACATTCTTTTCAAGGAATATACGAATATTAATTATTTTATAGATATGCTTTATTTCGTAGAAGCATTAATTTGAAAAGAATATGAAAAAGGTTATGAAAGATTGAAAAGGAAAAAGGATTTATTAATTCAAAACAAAATGAAAATTTCTCTCTACAGTTGCTTCTAGGTTCCGTAACAAGTATGGTATTCTAAAATACCTACCTTACTCCATTCGGATCCCTAGCCGACTGTAGTATCCTTCCTACATGAGAGCTTAGAGCCCATAGGAAAAAAATGAAAAAGATTTTTCAGCATATAGGGAGCTGAGTATCAAGTGAGGCATATAATTCTCTTACTGAGCCGTGGTTTTGCTCACCCCTTAATTTTCAACATTTTAGGTTTTGATGAATGTGAGTTCAGTGGATTGTGGATCCTGACTGTACACGAAGGAGAATGTGTCAGACCGACTGATTATTTGAGGTATGATCATTTATTCTCTGTATTTAGAAACGTCAACAGTACTACTTATCCGATTAATTACGATAGGAGATGTGTATAATATAAACAATACTATTTAAAATTTTTTACAGTCAGTACAAGTGAAGTATCGCAGACAGCCCAACCGGTTAAGTTGTGTACAATAGGGTAAGAAATGTGGTCATGGGTCGTGACAGATTTAGTGGTATCAGAGCAATGGTTGGCCTGATGTCTGTGGATACTTTTGGAAGGAAAAGAGTTAAATATCCCCGGTAGTACTGTGTCGTCTGAATACATAGAGAAAATAAATGATCGTAAATAGAGTAAAATGATTTAAAGGGAGTGAGAAAGTATAAACTGAGAATGTTAAAGAAGAAAATAGGCTCAGAAATTACCGAATTATTGGTGATTCTTCTAGTCTAAATGAAGGCCTGTTCGGTAAGGAACAGAAATGGACTCGGTGAGGGCCCCACCAGTACCTTTCTGTCCGAATCGAACTGAGACCTGAAAGTGATGGTATAAAGTAGGGGAATGAAATATCATCATTAAATAAACTTTAAGATCACCGATTGAGGGTAATTTGAAGAGAGAGAAAATTTTTAGCCAAAAATGACCAAAATACCCCTACCCCCAAAATTTTACAGGGAGTCAAAATAGATCACCAGAAGTTGGAATTGATTGATTTGACAGAGAAATTAATGTTATAAAGATGAATTACAAGTAAATTAATCCCATTGTGGATTTTAGTGAACTTCTCTGTCGAAAATCGAATGAGATCTAAATTACTGTATAAGTATCAGAAAGGATACTATCAACACATAGATGATCAGTTCATTGATTTGAATGTATATTGAGGAGATAGAAATAAATGTCGAAATGACGAAAATGCCCCTATATTGGGCGATGTTCGGAATAGTGTTAAAACCGAGCTGAATTGGAATCCATTGATAGTAATGGAATTATTAATGGCATAGAAGATGTCATATGAATCTAACGATCCCTGTTACTGATTCCACTAACACTTAGATTATGGACGCGAAAGAAAAACCCCGAGTGGACTGTGGGCCATAGGGGATAACAGTACGGTTCAGTGAGGCGGCCAGGGCCCCCCCACGAGTGGACTTTGGGCCATAGTGGTAAATCCTGGGCTTTACAATAAAACAATCCGTGAGGGACTAAGTGCCACGTCTGTGTGACGGGGGCCACCTCTAGAACCTAGAGCGGACAGTACGTATGAGTAAGATACTGGGGTGGTAAATCCCTGGTTAACGGAGATCCAGGCACTCCCGGTCCTTACAATAAAACGTGTACAGGCGGACGGCGGACGGGCCGGGGCCTTATATGATGCGATCCAAAGAGTGTAGTGGAATGTCATCAGATGATTGACCCGGTTATTGGCTGTAAGGGTCGAAAAAAAAAATTAAGAGTGTGCTGAACGAGATCGTTGAATACTACGAAAAATGAAATGATTTTAAGATCAATTGCATTGTGTTTTATGAACTACAAATGATTTGCAAGAGACTTTAGAAATTTGATATCATTATGCTATCGAATTTTCGTAAGAATATTGATTTTTGCGATTTCAGCTAAAAAGGTAAGAAACTTCTTAAGGATAGAACTTTCTTAAGGAATTCAGTCTTGAAAATATTAAGTTGCCTGATTTTAGCATAATCATGAATATTTAAATTAAATTTTATCTTATGGAAATTACCAAACTTTAGTGTTTTAGAAATATTTATAAAAAAAAAAAGAAGTTGCGAAATTTCAGATTTATGAAATTCCTTGCATTTTAATTGGTTTCGGAACCTTTATGAGTTTTGAAAATGCTCTTTCGAACTAAGACTTATGAAACTCTGCATTAGCATGAATTATCTAAAGAAATCAGTTTTTATTGAAAGCTTATTAAATTTCAGGATTTTAAAGTCTTGTGATTTTTCCGTCTTGAATTTGGTTTTACGAATTTATTATAAATCATGGCGCTAAAAATCTATTTTTTTCTTTATATATATATATTGTTGAAAATTACTAAGTTTTTAAATATTTGGAAAATAATTATGATTTTCTACGATGATCTGCTTTATGAACTTTTATCAATATCTGTATGATTTGACTTACGGATTTGAACTCCAAACTATGAAACTTTTGTTTTGAGACATTGGCTAACCATCATCCAGCAGTGTCTAGCTGCAGCGTGACCTTCGGGGCCTGCAGTATCTGGCTGTAGTGTGACCTTCGGGGCCTACAGTATTTGTATCTGATATGAATTTTGTGCACTATGTTGCTGTGTGATTTGATCCAGTCCGCAACGGCCGCAGATGACACCTGATCAGTGTTCACTGTAGACCACTTGGACTATGGCCACACGCCTATCTGTTATTATCCTTATAGGATATCTTTGCTGCTTGATGTATACTGAGTTACTGCCATGTCTCCACTTTCTGTTATTTCTGATTTCTGAAATTTTTTGATTTTCAAACTCTGAAATATGTGCTACAGAATGAAGTACTGTGTGGAATACTGTAAGTTAGAGAATAATTATAAGAACAGTGAAATGATGGGACACAATGATGAAGGTCCAAAATGATAAGAGAAGTGTGGTTAAAGAAACTATCGGATGAGAATCCCAATAAATTTCAGAGTAACATAAATTTAGAAATCAGGTTAATGTTGACTCGATCGTGGATATGAAGTTTATTCTTAAGCTTGTATCGAAGACTATAGAAGAAATCCGACAAGCTTAAGAAAATAATTTTTGGAAAATATTATAGATAATGAAATTCACAAGTATCGATGTAAAGGATGGAAATACAAATAATATGATTTGAGGATGAATTAAATGATGTATTAAAATTTTTGTTATACACTAAAGTTCTTATGAAGAACAATTAAATATCATATGGAAGTGATGCCTTAAATATGATTTAATCGGAGATGTATAAGGAGCTTATAAGAGCAATCTTTGCAAAAGGCATCATCAGATGAAAAGTTGAAGAACGATGGTCACAAGATGATAAGAAATGTATGATTAAAGAAAATATCAGATTTGATTTTCGATAAAACTTCCAGAGTTATATAAATTAGAGGAATCGAGATAACATTGACTCGATTTTGAATATGATGTTAAATTCTAAGTTCATATCGGAGGATGTAGAAAGAATCCGAAAAGCTTAAGAGAATAACTCTGGAAAATGTGTGAATAATGAAATTCACGTGTAGAGGTCTGGATGACGAAAATACAGATAATGAAAAATTGAGAATAATGGTGTTATCTGTATAAGTGTAAATGAGAGAAATACAAATAATATTGAGATGTAGATGAATTAAAAAGGATGTATTGATTCCCTATCATTAATAAAGTTCTTGTGAAGAACAAGTATTCATCTACATGAAAATAGATGCTTTATGGATCTGATTAGGGATGTGTGAGGAGTTAATAAGACTAGCCTCAGTATAAAGAGTCCTTAGATAAAAGATTGAAGATTGGTGTCCATAAGATGATGATTTGAACTCAAAGTGAATTTTACGAGTTCCTATTGAAGTTACAAGGGTAATGAGTTGCCTTGTAAAATATATAAGCTTGAAGAATGAGGCATTCTTACATGAGTAAATGGATGAAATACTGATAGAGTCCAAAGTATAAATGGAACATGAGCAGCATTGTGATATGATCCTTAAACTCTTAAAGGCTGTGGGATTGTGCTAAGATTTGCAACTAAGAAATTTGGCTAGATGGTATCTCTTCTTGAGAAAAAAAAAATCTCGAAATGACAGGATGACAGTGAACCTGTCTAGGATATAAAGATAATGATTGAGATACGAAAGAAATGAGTTTAGCTGAATACTACTGCCAGCCTATAAAAGAGTGATGAGACTGGCTGCTCTATAGACGAGATCTAATTAAAGAAATTAAAGTCGGTAGATGGATAGTGTAAAGAAAAGATGGTATGCAAGATTTTAAAAGATCTTAGCTGTATAGTACCATACCAATCGAGAAAACCGACAAAAAAGGAATGAGAGTAAAAATATGAAAACGAAAATGAAAGTGAGATAAGGAAATAAATTGCATGACGAGAAGGGAACATTAATATGAAACAGTTCCCGCAGTTAAGACTGAAAGTGAATGGTGTTGGTTATCACATAACTGTGGCAAGATGTAAAATCAAAGCCAGAACTGATAAGTGAAAGTAATGATACCCCAAGGAGTAAGATAATTGATATGTTCACTGCCAGTATATAAAGAGAAATGTTTGAATATATAGCCACCTCGAAATGATAGAGATGGTGGAATTGTATAGATAATGTGGTGCTTAAATGGATAATTCGAGGATTCAATCACAGAATCTAAATTATGGAAAGAGTATATTCCTGGTTATATCCTAAAATTTAAATGATATTGAATATACCATAAGCGTAAGAGATGTAATGACCATACTACATGAAAAGAGACATGGAGAGAAAATGATTGTCTCATGATTTAATTACTATAAGAGATGATTAATAGTAAAATCGGCAAATGAGATGCAGCATTGATGGAATAAGTGTGAAAATGAACATTGTGGACAATAAAGAGTCCAAAAGAGAAATGATGATATGGAAGTGATTAAAGACTGATAATCTAAATAGAATCACTTTCCATTATCAGACATCTAGATTCTCTAGTGCCTTAGTCGAAGTATAAGTGTTAAACGGTGTGAATGTGTATGTACAGTTTCCAGTGAGCCTTACATGTGATGGGAGTCTCTGTGTTGCCATATGCTAATGAGAGATAGCAAAAGGCTTTGAGATCCCAAGTGTATTGATAGCACCGCTCCAGACTGATATATTTTTATATATGAGCGTGAGATGTAAACGCTCCATGATATTGAGAGAGCGTGTGCATGAGATGTGAAAGCTACTGGGACACTTACATATAATTGATCGATATGAGTACATGATAGTACCATATTTTGTCGACTCGGCACTAAGTGAGAAGAATGGATGATAAACAGCATAGATCGGCTGTAATATGAAAAATAATGAGTATGGACTCTTATATGAAAAGAATAAAAGGGAATAACTCCCGATTTGAGAAAAGAACTTACGGGAGTATAGACATATACGATGAAAGACAGTATGTACTGGTTTAAAGCACTCTTGATGTTGAAAGTGTACTGGCAGTATTACTTGGAGGATGAACTAGAGATCAAAAGTCTTAATTATACGACATATACCACCTTTGGACTTAAGTTAAATTCGGAGGACCGAATTTCTTAAGGTGGGGAGGATGTGATAACCGTAAATTTTTCCATTTATTGGAAATTAGAAATATTGAAAATAAATATTAGAGAAATTAAATAAGAGGAAATAAATAAAATTTGCGAGAAACGGGATATTGGTGGAAATCCCGAGAAATGAGGAAGTGATGAATAAGGAAATTCGTGTGAAGGAAATTAAATGAAAATAAAAATAAAATCGTTGAAATTCCCGAAATTAAGGAAAGGAGGAATTTAAATTGGATTAATGAAAATCCAAAATTTTATAAAATAAAAATGCGTATATTATATATTTATATAATTAAATTACATAAATATATTTACACATATTTTTATATAAATACATATGTATGTATATGAATATTAGTATATATTATAAAATGAAATATATACTATTTTGTCTTAAAATAAATACATGTGGATATTATAAAATGTATTTATATAATTATAAATATATATGTACAGATATATATGAAATATATATATTATTACTTTAAATAAAAGTATATGAATATAGAAGAAAAGTAAATGTGGTTTATAATAAAGTTTAAATGTATAAATATTGTATTATACCATTTATATAATTTGTACATGTAAAGGTTATTTATTTTTAAAGTATATAAATATACATACGTATATATATATATACAAGATATATATTTTGTAATATACAATATATATAATTTATGTATATAATATATATTGTATATTGTATTACATTAAAATGAAATAATATATGTATGATATATATAATATATATTATAAGTATAAAATATAAATGATAGTGTATAATATATAGTATGTATTATATTACAAAAAAGGGAAATAGAAATAACCCAAAAATAGAAACAAAACAAAAAAAAAGGGAAAGGAAGGATCGGGCCTTCCAGTAGAGACCGGCGGTAGCAATAGCTGCCACCGCCGGCCGAGTGAGGGAAGAGAGGAGGAACGAGTGGCGTCGTCGGCGAGAGGAGAAGCGAACGACGGCGGCCCGAGGCGGAAGGAGAAGAAAATGACGCGAAGTGAAGGGGGAAAAACCGAAAGGAAAAAGGAGAAGGAAGATCGGCGGTGCCGGCCGATCCAGGCACCGCTACCGCCACCAACGCCATCGGCAAGGACCAACGAAGGAGAAAGAGGCCACCGGCGGTGAAGGAAACGGCGGAGGAAGGAGGAAACAGGGGAGAAAGAGGCCGAAACCCACGGACCCAGATCCGGCGCCGTCGCCGGTGATGGGGTGAAACGGAGGCCAGATCCGGCATCCTCGTAACGTCGGCCAACTGCGGAAAGGAGGACCGCCGGTGACCGAACCGGCTGAACCGACGGGATGAGGCACAAACCGGTCTGAACCGGTCTGACCGGGAAAGGAAGAAGAAAAAAGAAAAGAAAAAGAAAAGAAAAAGGAAAAAGAAAAAGAAAAGAAAAAGGAAAAAGAAAAAGAGGAAAAAGGAAAATTTCGGGAATTTGGAAAATTCCCAGAAATTCGACAACCCGGGATTTTTACAAATTCGGTAAGAAATTTCCCGAGAATTTAATTTCAGAAAAAATTAAATAAGTTATGAAAAATTCTAAGAAATTAGAATTTTAATTCCAGAAATTATTTTCAGCAATCGGGATAAGGAATCGGGAGAAATGGAGTGCGGGCGCGATCGATAAGCGGAATTCGCCGACTCGAAAAAAGGTAAGGGATGCATGTGCAGCACTGTAAGGATACTCAGTCTGCATATTTTAATTTGAAATATTTTATGCAAATATTTTATGAAAATTTTTATGATGATGCATGATTTGCTGAAAATAATTTGGGAAGAAGTACTGGCTGGAATTTAAAAACTGTGTTTTCTGTGCAGGAGGTTAGTGAATCGGCAGCCGTTATGCTGCCGAAAATTTTAGAAAAAACTTTATAAAATCATATTAAATGATTTTATTTCCGAAAGTCGATATTAAATCACGAAACATGAGGAAATTACTAAATTTCACAAAACATGAATATAATGAGATGGAATTTTTAAAATATTGATGTATTCGAGAATGGTGATAATGAAACCACCGAAAATTCTCGGAATAAATAAATTACACATATTACGAGATGAAAGAGGAAGTAAAATACAGTGAATAGGTTTTATGAATATTTTTATAAATATTCACTAAAAGATTTTAACCCTTATGGATTTAAATTATGGAATTATATATTTATATAAATTCCATAAAGGTTTATTTTATGATCAAAAATACGGTTTTGATACTCGCCAGCATCCTATCATGCTGATACATGATATGTGACAAAATTAGTCCCGGTCGACACTTGATCAGTGATCCACCGAGGACAATATAGATTATGGTCATAGATTTGACCGGTTTATTCCGTTACTCTCCAGGGTTTATAGTATGATAAGATTGATGTCTATCTTAGACTCCATAAATGATAGGTGACATGTTAAAAAGGAAAGTGTTTTACATGATATGGAATATGTCAAACGGAAAATGTGATATATGAATTGTGTGATGTGTTATGGTTTCCGTATGATTACTGAATATGTTATCGTACTATTATGTTTCGTATAAGCATATGTGATTTGAGTACAATATATACATATCGCTCCCGATGTTGAGTCAATGGACCCTAATTAGCACCTAGTTATATTTGTCGAAAGCTAGGAAAACAAAAGGCCAAACCGAGCAAAGACTCGATGGTTGTACTGTGGGAGCCACCTCTAGAATCCTTCGGGAACTAAGTGCTACACGAGCTTCGATGTGCTAAAGGCCTAACCGAGCAGAGACTCGATGACTTTACCGTGTGAGCCACCTTTAGAATCCTTTGGGAACTAAGTGCTGCACGTGTTCTGATGTATTAGTAAAGGCCAAACCGAGCAGAGACTCGATGACTTTACCGTGTGAGCCACCTCTAGAATCCTTTGGGAACTAAGTGCTGCACGTGTTCTGATGTATTAGTAAAAGCCAAACCGAGCAGAGACTCGATGACTTTACCGTGTGAGCCACCTCTAGAATCCTTTGGGAACTAAGTGCTGCACGTGTTCTGATGTATTAGTAAAGGCCAAACCGAACAAAGGCTCGATGACTTTACCGTGTGAGCCACCTCTAGAATCCTTTGGGAACTAAGTGCTGCACGTGTTCTGAGGTGTTAGTAAAGGTCTAAGTTCTTATGGGGATGCGAGAAATGTCGAAGGATGAAATAGATATTGTGCACATGACATATGATGTGTGTGATATAACGGATGTTGTTTATATATGCCACTCAAACATGTGCTACTTGAATGTTCATCTCGTTCACACTTAATCATACTGATAAAAAGAATGATGCCTTGTGAACTTAAGAATGGAATAGATTTTAATAGCTTATTTTGCTTTTTAAAGGACGGTACTAATTAAGAGAGTACATTAGAACATGAAATGAATTTTAAAGAAATAAAATGATGATTTAACTAACATTCTTTTCAAGGAATATACGAATATTAATTATTTTATAGATATGCTTTATTTCGTAGAAGCATTAATTTGAAAAGAATATGAAAAAGGTTATGAAAGATTGAAAAGGAAAAAGGATTTATTAATTCAAAACAAAATGAAAATTTCTCTCTACAGTTGCTTCTAGGTTCCGTAACAAGTATGGTATTCTAAAATACCTACCTTACTCCATTCGGATCCCTAGCCGACTGTAGTATCCTTCCTATATGCGAGCTTAGAGCCCATAGGAAAAAAATGAAAAAGATTTTTCAGCATATAGGGAGCTGAGTATCAAGTGAGGCATATAATTCTCTTACTGAGCCGTGGTTTTGCTCACCCCTTAATTTTCAACATTTCAGGTTTTGATGAATGTGAGTTCAGTGGATTGTGGATCCTGGCTGTACACGAAGGACAATGTGTCAGACCGACTGATTATTTGAGGTATGATCATTTATTCTCTGTATTTAGAAACGTCAACAGTACTACTTATCCGATTAATTACGATAGGGGATGTGTATAATATAAACAATACTATTTAAAATTTTTTACAGTCAGTACAAGTGAAGTATCGCAGACAGCCCAACCGGTTAAGTTGTGTACAATAGGGTAATAAATGTGGTCACGGGTCGTGACAATGTCATAAAAGATGGTTTCAAATTGCTCAATCCTTGTTTTGATCTTAAAAGATTGAAAATGCATGATTTCACTCATTTTCAAAACATTTTTTTGCATAAAAATTTAGGCACATAACTGAGGGATCGGTTCCTAATGCAATAGGATCGATTCCTTGGACTTTTAATGTTGAAATTTTTTGGAAATGCCTTGAGGGATCGATCCTTTTGGTCATGGGATCGATCCACTAAAGGCAAAATGGATTCTGCTTGGAAAGGATCAATCCCCTTGGTCCTACATGCGAAAATTGGGCTTTTAAAATCCCGATTTTCGTTATTTCCAAGGCTTTTTCACTTTTCTTCTTCCTCCCCTTGCTTTCTCAACCACTTCATATCCAAAATTTCAATCTTTATCATTTCTCCACCAAGCTTCATCATTTTTCTTGCATTCTTCATCATTTTCATCATACTTTCCAAATCCACTTCCATTTCTTTCACATTATTTCATTCTCGCATCATTCCATCTCATTTCCAATTCCATAAAAACCCATTTTTGGGTACAACTTCTAGCCCTCATATCTCTCAATCCATTTCATATTTCATAACACTTTCTTCATCAAACTTGCTCACCCTAGTCATATCTGTGTATATGTGTTGACTGTGTGATCCAAATCCTACCATAAACTCGTTACCACTTCACCAAAGTAGTGACCACCAACTGTTTGCTAAAATTTCTCAAAGAACTTTTCTTTGTTTTTCATTCTCCAAGCTTTTTCAAAATGCCTCCAATAATGAAACACTCAGCCTAGAAACACAAAGCCACCTCCTCCTCTTCTTCGTCCATACCAATAGCTTTCAATCGAAGTTTTAGAAATGCATAAGAAAATAACCGCTTCTATGAAAAATTCGCTAATATGAGAATCAAACATTGGCGACCTATCAATTTTGCTTTTCTAGAGGAGATTGCATTCCTTTATCTTGCAAAATTTGAAGCTTTCAAATGGACCAGATTTCTTCGTATCAATACTCCTGTCCCATGTAATATTATCTGAGCTCTCTTCTCAGATGCCGAACTCATCAATGACCCTAATGATCAATGCAAGGTTGTTGGCATTAAGTCATTCATTATGGGATAGTCTATTGAGGTCTCTCCAAAACCAGTTTCCTAAGTTTTCCACATCCCTAAGGAAGGCCTCATCTATGAGGAAATAGACGTACCATTGGAGTTTAAAGTTATTGATGAGTGAGCCAGCGATCTTCCTACCTTTGCACGACTACTACATATCATTATCTCTTGGAACCTCCATCCTTTCGAGACCAAGTTCTCACAAGTTAGGAAACTTGATCGGTTTTAACTTTAACACATCCACTCTCCCGATGCCATATAGCCTAACCTCATTCACTTTATCTTCCATGATTGGATGAAGATTGTAGAGGGTGGTGCTAAGACGATCGTATTTCCTTAGCCGTTGGCATTCTATCTCCTTGCTAAAGGCATTGATTACTTTTGCAAACCTGGTGTCCTTCCTATCCTAGCACTACCATCAATCTTGGAACAATGCACAATCTTGGATGGTACCAAAATGAGAGAACTGATATCAGTGAATGGGAAAAGTGTCATAGGTATCATCCAACTCCAGCTCCTGATTAAGCTCCTATAGAGGAAACTCATTAGGCTCCTTCTTCCTCTGCTCCATCAAGCTCAACTCTTGCTACACTTAACCAGATCATGCTTCAACTTCAACAATTTAACACAAATCAGCAAGCTTTTCAACAAGATGTTACTATGCATTTCAACCAAATTGAAACACATTGCACATCCCTTGAAGAGCACCAGTAGGCATTTCAGTCCAATTTCAACACCTTTCAAGATATTGTCAATTCTCAATTTGCTCGTATAGAGGAGACTCAAGCTGCTTTGTACGATGAAGTTCAAAACATTGGGGTGCAACAAAAGGAGTTCATAGAACAATATCACAAGACCTTTCCCAAGAGGTCTTAAGCTAGATATAACTAGGATATCTAAGTTCTTAGGATTCCATAACTGACTAGGATATCTAGTTTAGACTACTTATCTAAGGACTGTTTATAACTTTGTGACTTTGTGACTATTTGTGACTGCTTTTGCTTGATGTTTACCATATCTATATAATAATTTTATGTTGTCTACTTTATGACTATTCCTGAATATTACCTTGTTACTTCTAGATGTCTATTGTTGCTTTAAATTGCCAATTCCTTGCAATTCCTAACTCCTTTGTTGATTGTTATGTATGCATTTGTTAAGGTGGAGTTCAGTGTTTGCTATAACAAAAAAGGGGAGAAGTGGGTAAATTTTACAAATTTTATTATGATTTAATTGAAGGGGGGAGTATCTTTTATTATGCTTTAATTGAGAGGGAGTATCTTCAAATATTTTTTAAAGCAAATTTATCTTAAGTTTTGTCATATCAAAAAGGGGGAGAAGTAGGTAAATTTTACAAATTTTATTATGATTTAATTGAAGGGGAGATTGTTAGCTTTAAATTGATCTATGTATTTTGAAATGACAAAAACTTAAGGAATATTAAATGTTTGATTCTATATTGTAAATTTGCCTTATCAAGTATATAATTTTCTCAAACCATTTTAAGTGTATTTATCAACAATGAGACCATGATGTAATTGCTTATTCTTATTGGTCTAAATCTTTTATAAAATGATTTTGAATATTTTCATTAAGTAATTTTCTCAAGAAAATATAGAATATATTTTTAGAAAATCACTCAATAATTTTGTTGACTAGGTTTTTAATTGAGAAAGTCAATAATTATCTCTATAAAATTGAAAGAATGTTTTTAGGCAAATTAAAATCAAAGATTACATCATTTTTAACCCGAAACAGCCCAAGAAAGTGCAAAAAAAGGATGAGGGATCGATCCCCTATGTTGAGGGATCGAACCCCTAATGGTGGAAAGCCCTTGGAAGCAAAAATTGAAGGGCAGGATCGATCCCTTAAGGCATGGGATTGATCCCCAAATGGCAGAAACTCAAGAAAGCTGTCCCAGAACGATAGGAGCGATCCCTTATCACTAAAGATCGATCCCTTACCACAAAAGTTGTGCCCAACGGCTAGTTTTTGAGGATTTCAACGGGAAAAATTGCATTAAATGCTCCAACAACCATCCTTAGCTCTTAGTAGACTATAAATACATGCATTTATGAAGTTAAAGAGTAGAACAAGCATTGTATCATCTTCCTCAACCTTTAAGAAAGAATTCAAAGCTCAAATCTTCTTTTCTTCACTCCCATTGTACTTCATATTGTGTATTTCTACCTTTGAGAGGTTCTTTATACTACACAACCCACTTAAACTCAATTATGTACTTCAAAGGGGAGTGTAATCTTGTGAGGCTATTATTGGCTCTATAACTAAACCCAAAGGGAGGTGAATCGGTTTTTAGCTACTCTTTCGGTTCGTTTTCCAATTCTGCTAAATTCTCTAGCCTATATTGAATTTTCTAAGTTCTCTAGGCTACACAAGCATGCAATTCAAGTTCAATTCAACAATCACAATATAAATACAATTAATAAAAGAGAGAAGAGAAAGAGAAATGTACACAATCGATTTATAAAGGTTCAACAACCTTGCCTACGTCCTCTACCTTGAGACACTTCCAAGGATTTTTCGCAAATTCATTAAGTTGAATTTGTCTTTACAATCCCTCCTTTTCACAAGCTCAAGAGTAACCTCCCTCTTTTTTTGGGCTCAAGAGAAACCTCTCTCTTTTTCAAGGCTTAAGAAAAATCTATCCCTTCCTTTTTCGAGCTCAAGGAGTAAACCTTATCTACCCAATTCTCACTTAAAATAATGCACTCAATGGTACTCTCCCCTTTACAAATTGTGATTAGGTTTACAAAGGGTGTAATCGAGGAAACCCTCTAGGTAGGCAAATGATTACAAAGGTTAAGCACAAAGGAAATCCTATACAATATTTGTGCTATTCTATACAAGGAAGATAGGAATGATAGAATATGAAGAATTTGTAGCACTTGAAATGTTCTTGAGGCTTTGAATAAGATGGAGAAGATGAAAAATAATATTGCTCAACCATTCTTCCTCCTTTCTTGAGCTTCCAAGTCTCTATTTATACTCTTGGACGGATTCTTGAAGTGTGGTGGAGCCAAAAATGAATATGACCATTGTATTGAAGGAAACCGAAACATACATGCAACGGAATTTAAATCATTCGGCCTCCACCAGGATCGATTCGGAGAGTTGCCTGATTAGGGTTTCGAGATTTTACCTAAAGTTTTCTTTGATTTCTGTCGTTGGTCGAGTCACAAGCAACAACCTTTCGTTCCTGCCTCTATGGTATCCACACGAACGGATCTCACGACTCTTGAACGTCTCACGATCAGAAGCCTTAAGGAGCGTTTTTGATTCTTTATAACCGAACTGCTAGCTTCGATTAAAAGAATACTTTTCTGTTTTCTAATTGTTTTTTTGGCTATGTTTCAGAAAACATCCTTTTATAGGCAGTAAATTTTACCCTAAAATTTACTGCCAAACAGAACTCTAATCCTACTTAGAATAGGATTAGTTATATCCCTAATCCAATTCAGAATAGGATTAGTTATATCCTTAATCCAATTCAAAATAGGATTAATTAAGCTCCTCATTGATCCGTTCTAAGTGTGCGACCCAATAGGTTCTCAAAACAATGGCAATGACAAAATTGTCACAGGCAATGAGCGGTATCTAGCAACACATCATTGCTACCCATGTAACGAGAATGTCAATGACTCGACATAACCTTACTCGTGATAGATGTTACTGTGTAGTCTAATCCCTTTATCCTTTGATATCTTGATTAGACACAAGTCATGGAATGTGTCACACTTGTATAGTCTAATCAGCGTTTCTTGATTCCTGAGTAGACTAATTAAACAAATAAAATCAATATCTCATATTGACTTATTTGAGCACGGCCATGCATTTTAGTCTCACTCTATCAAAGGGCCCAAGACATCACTCTTGTTATATAAGAGGGATAAATCCTATCTTGATCACTCAACATCCCTCTACATAGATCGAGGCATACCCAATTACTACCTTTATAGTCCATCCTGTTACGAATGACATCTAGCAGCATTAAAGTATGCAATTCTCTATGTTGGGATCTCTGATGATCTCAAGTCAAAGGATCACATACACCATCATCACTATGAGAATCGCTTATGACACTCATATAACAATCCATGTAGCGTTCTCATGGAGGGTCGATCCAGTACATAGTTCTCTAACATGCACCTATGTGATGACTTGATATCCTATATCCATGACAATGGTCATCAGTCAACCACATACTAGTCTTATCGTATCATTGTTATCCTTGTTCACAATAATACTTGACTAGGGATATTTTAAGAATAGTGTGTTATTACTATTCCAAGGACATTATCATATAAGATTATATTACGCAGTTATAAGACAAATATAATAATGAACTATAAATAAAAATGTCATGATACATAAAAATGCCAAAGTCAATCATCTAATGTATGGTTCTAAGGGCATAATCCAACATGTATCTCACAAAAACTAGTCGTTGAAGGCTTTTCACGTGTTAAGGGATCGATCCTATGCCCTAGATGATCGATCCTGTGCCTCTTGCCATGCTTCCTCGGCATTTTGCCATGAAGGGATCGATCCTTTCCCTTAAAGGATCGATCCCATACTTCAATTTTGCCTCCCAGGAGCATTCAGCCATTAGGGGATGGATACCTCAACATGGGAGATAGATCTCTCATGCTTTTCCTGCACTTTTTTGGGTTAATTTGGGTTAGAAATGATGTAGACTTTTATTTTAATTCACCTAAAACATTTTTGAATTTTGTGGAAGTATTTCTTGACTTTCTCAACTAAAGATATAGTCTAAAAACTTATTAAGTAATTTTCTAACAATGTATTCTATATTGTCTTGAGAAAATTACTTAATGAAAATATTCAAAATCATTTTATAAAATATTAAGACCAATAAGAGTAATAAATTAAATCATGGTCTTATTTTGACAAACACATTTAAGATGGTTTGAGAAAATCATATAATTGGTAAAGCAAATTTACAATATAGAATCAAACACTTAATATTATTTAATTTTGTCATTTCAAAATACACATGTCAATTTAAAGCTAACAATCTCCCCTTTTTTTATATGACAAAACTTAAGGTAAATTTACTTTGAAAATTCTTTAACAAAATACTCCCCCTCAAATAAAGCATGGTTTTAAATATAAAGCTCCCCCTTAATATGAGAATGGTTTTCAAAAGAATTTTCCAAATCCAAAGAATTTTCCAAATCCCATTATTTCTCCCCTTTTTTGTCATAGCAAAAAGAAAGGGAAAACAAAAATTGTGCTCCTCCTAAAAATATGGCTTAATAAATGTGAGAATAAAGAAACATGCTCCATCCAACAAGAAATAGGTTAGTATATAGGACTAATAGCACAAATAAATAAGTCATATCCATAAAAAATATGAGATGTTTGTGCATGCAAAAAACATAGCTTATGTTCGTATAACAATTGTTTATAAATAATTTTGCAAAAATTTCCCAATTGGTAAGCAATAAAGCAAAGCAAGTTGTTGTCTACTAAGTTCTATAACTTGCTTATTTCAATTCTATTAAGCACCTAGGCACATCAATTGTTCTCTAAGGTTCAACTAAGGTGCATATCAATACATCATGCTTATGAACTGAACCAAAATGACATATTATATACATTGAGCTCATAAACCATTTTCAAGAAAGCATATCAATTAACCATAAATTCTAGCATAATAATGTCTCATTCAAAAGTGTCTTAAATAAATTCTTTCCAATTTGTCTTTTCAATTTAAAGAGAATGAGAAGAATTCTCAATTTAAAGTTCATACCAATTGTTACCAATGGTTGACTTGACCACTTTGCATGAATTCAATTGTTATGTGTGGTGTGTTCAAGTCAAGAGAATAATCAAGCCAAACATGCAAGAACACAATCACACATCATCAAATATGCATATGGATTAATTAAACATTAGCATACTATCATGAAGCATTAATCCATATTCATAATCACAAATCTAATTATATAGAAGATTCAAAGCTCATGTCATTCAAGCACATACATTTTTCTCCATAATTATAAAAATAAGGAACCATATGCTCATTTTTCATTTAAAAGATCTTTATCAATTGTGAGCAAGGAAAAATTTCAATATTACCATCTTAATCAATTCATAGCAATATCCCTAGTTGATTTTATCATTTAAAGTTCAGAGGGGTATATGCTATTTTAACAAGACGGTTTTGCCTAAGTGAATCAATATCATGCTTGAGTATATTTTAACTTTAAAATTCACAATCTATAAGTGGGATCAAGTACATAATTTCATGAAAACAAATTTTCTCATCACATAGACATGATTATTCGACTTAGGTAATCATGCAAGATTAACATCAAAACAATCAAGAATCAATGCATGAAAATTAATCAAAGTGTATTTGTTCAAATTTGCATTTATCCTTGAATGTTGATGTTCTCATTAAAGCTTAAGTACTTTGGAAATTTGGCCATAAGAAAGATCTAAGTTTATGGATGACAAATTTTCATGCATTTTGAACATTTAAGATCCATTTATCATCACAAATTGTAGGCCAAGGATAATTATGACTCTAGGTAAAGCTTTTTGTATCTCATGTATTTCATTCACCTAAGTCATGTTTGAATTCTATCATTAAGGTCAAGTTATGATCATTTTATCATTCAAGCATATATATATTGACCTTTAAGTATTTATATTCCACTAAAAAATATATCATGATGCCTAATGGGAATATGTGAGTCAAGCTATGAGATAAAATCATCCTCTTAAGCATGCTTGAATAAAATGACCAAAAGGTATGAACAACATCTATCATGCACAAGTTCATCAAATTCTTAAATCAATACAAAAATCATTGAAATAACTTTCAAAATTATGTTTAAGCATTCATTGAAAATATGTTTCAAAATTATTTCAAGATTTATGCAATTCATGAATGTCTTCAACAAGAAAAATGATTTTGCACTTGTAAGTTCAATGAAAAATGATACTAATTGTTGAAGATAATACCAATTGTTGAGGTTGAGGCATGATACCAATAAAAAATGATTTTTCATATTGAAAATATCATCAAAAAGAAGTTAAAACAATGAATTTTAAGCTTAAAAAGAAAGATAGTATGAAGTCAATGCACAATCCTTCTCATATTCGGTATAAATAGTGCAGAGAAGGCATTTTTCCTTAAGGGGATCGATCCCTTGAGGAGAGGGATTGATCCCTCATATGCAAAAATTCAAATTTTCTACATTTTGGCCAAGGGGATCGATCCTCACTCTAAAATTTGCAGAATTTTGACCAAAAATTGAACTTTTGAGATGCCAAAGTTTTTATTTTTAGTGTTTTAAGTCCAAATAAAAGTTAAACATTTGTACAACATGATTTTGGACTTGTATAAATGAAAAAATACTAATGAAAAACCATTTGAGAATAAATTTTGCAATTTTAGAGGGATTTTTACCAATAAATGCGTTTTTTTGTTACAAAAGGGGTCATTTTAAAAGTTATGCATATTTTGGCAAAACCAATACATTGGAAAACACAAATATGTCAAAACAAACATGTTCACAGAGATTTAAAGCACATATATCATTAAATCACACAACTTGTGAATAGCATGCCATGATTTCTAATATGCATATTCCTCATTAATCCTTATGACATGGCATTTTGCATGTATGACATATTTGACATTTTTGGAGCAAGTGAATATATTATCAACACATTTCATACTTGCTCAAATCACACAAGATCATTTCAAAATCATTAAACACACTTTTCACATAATCAATAATCATTTATCATGCCTTTTATTCATTCATGTATTAAAGATCATCAACAAAATGCCTCATTAAATCATATAAATAATTTTAGCTAATATAAGTTTTGAGAAGATAGAATTTAAGCTTACAAAATTCCTTTGCTTGAGAGTGCTTTGCCATGATTTGTTGAATCCATCTTGAGCCATTCTTTGAAGAATTGTTGTGGCCTCGCTAAGAATGGATTCCTCAAGCTTTCCTTCTTTGGCATAAGCAAACTCCATGAAGGTGTGTAGAGCATATGAACTTAATTGTTTCATTGTAACTCCATGCTCTAACACTCCTACACCAAACAATTTCAAACATGCTTTGGTACCCAAATTTTCTTGGGTCCATGAGAGTTAGTGTTCACAGTTTTAGATCCCTTAAGAATCCATTTTAATTTTAACTCATCATTATTGGAATTCACAACATTCTTTGGGATCCACATTATCTTAACTACTCTTCCTCTAAATGTGGTTTTTCTATATGTGCATGCTTGTGAAGTGTGACCAATTTTATTGCAAAATGAGAATGTAAGAGATGTATCATGCACAGAATTTTTGCATACAAGAAAATTCTTAAGTTGAGTTTCCTTTTTATTTGCATTATATCCTAGCCTATCTTTATCAAAGAAAGCTCTTTGGGTCTCAAGCATGTGATCCAATTTTTGTTGACCCATGTAGAACCTAGAAAATGAGTTTTGCAAATTTGTATTTTTTTTATTCAACTCATTTATTTCTAAGTTTACTTCTTCTAATTTCTTTTCTAGTTCTAGCTTAGCATTTATCAAGACTTCCTCTTTTATTTTCAAATTAGTAATATTATCTTATATTTAGAGTTCATGCATTGAAATTCATTTGCTAATTCGTTAAAGGCATTTTGTAATTTATCAAATGTATAATCATTATCTTCACTAGAACTAGAACTAGAACTAGCCT
Organism: Heritiera littoralis; assembly: GCA_031772115.1. Classification (NCBI taxonomy): domain Eukaryota; kingdom Viridiplantae; phylum Streptophyta; class Magnoliopsida; order Malvales; family Malvaceae; genus Heritiera; species Heritiera littoralis. The sequence goes on from JAPDPK010000002.1 coordinate 2,017,991, forward strand.
CATCATCACTAATGGCCATAAAGCATGAGTAAGTTACCTCATCATCTATGATTTCATCATTGAAGCTATCATTATCGCTCCATATAGCTACAAATGCTTTCTTCTTAGGCTTTCTATCATTTTTCTTCCTAAGTAAGGGACATTCTAATTTAGTATGACTCGATTCATTACTCTCATGACACACTATGAGGTCTTTTTCTTTCCTACTTGACTCTCCTTTCATTACCTCTCTTCTTTGAAGTCTCCTATTATTCTCTCTAGCCTTCATCCTCATAAACCTATTAAATCTTTTGGCAAACATTGACATTTCCTTTTCTTCCTCATCTCCACTCTCATCACTATCATTTCTAATGTTCTCATGAGTGGAAGATTTAAATGCTACCCCTACTTTCTTTGAAGGTACTTCATTTCTTTTCAATTTCATTTCATGAGTAAGTAGAGAGCCCATAAGCTCATCTAAAGACAAGGTATTAGGATCCTTAGACTCTTCTATTGCGGTTACCTTTGCCTCTGAAGATTTAGGCAAGCTATTCAAAATTTTCTTTACCATTTCTACATTGGAATAGGTCTTGCCTAAAGCCTTAAGTCCATTAATTATATCATTAAACCTAGTGAACATATCACTAATGGACTCATCTTCTTTCATCCTAAAGAGCTCACAATCATATGTGAGCATACCTCTTTGGTTTCTCTAACTTGATTTGTCTCTTCATGTGTAATGGCTAATTTGTCCCATGTTTTCTTGGCATTCTCATTTAGGGAGACTATTATATTCATTGGGACCTAATGCGCAAAAGAGAGTGAGCATAGCCTTGGCATTCAATTATGCCAATCTCATGTCATTTGTGTCTCACTCATCCTCACTCTTAGGGACATCCTTTCCATCTACTTTCTTCATTGAAATTTTAGGACCATTAACTATAACACTCCACATTTTATAATCATTTGATTGCACAAATAACTTCATTGTAGTATTCCAATATGAGTAATTTTCTCCATTGAAAAGTGGAGGTCTAACTAATGAGTGTCCTTCTTCTCCGAGAGGTGTACCTATGTTTAAATGAGCCATTTATGATCGTTTTGCTCGATGGATGTTAATCCAAATCAATCTCGAGCCCAAGCTCTGATACCAATTGTTGGCTCTATAACTAAACTTAGAGGGGGTGAATCGGTTTTTAGCTACTCTTTTGGTTCATTTTCTGGTTCTTCTAAATTCTCTAGCCTATATGCTACACAAGTATGCAATTCAAGTTCAATTCAATAATCATAATATAAATACAAATAAGTAAAGAGAGAAGTGAAAGAGAAATGTATGTAATCGATTTATAGAGGTTCAGCAACCTTGCCTACGTCCTCTACCTTGGGACACTCCCAAGGAGTTTTCCCAAATTCACTAACTTGAATTTTTCTTTACAATCCCTCTTTTTCGCAGGGTCAAGAGTAACCTCCCTTTTTTTCTAAGCTTAAGAGAAACCTCCCTCTTTTTTTAGGCTTAAGAGAAACCTATCCCCTCCTTTTTCAGGCTTAAGGAGTAAACCTTATCTACCCAATTCTCACTTACAATAATGCACTCAAGGGTACTCTCCCTTTTACAAATTGTGATTGGGTTTACAAAGTGTGTAATCAAGGAAAGCCTCCAGATAGGCAAATGATTACAAAGGCTAAGCACAAAAGAAATCCTTTATAATATTTGTGCTATTCTATACAAAGAAGATAAGAATGATAGAATATGAAGAATTTGTAGCACTTGAAATGTTCTTGAGGCTCTAAAGAAGATGGAGAAAATGAAGAATGATGTTACTCAACCATTCCTCCTCATTTCTTGAGCTTTCAAGTCTCTATTTATAGTCCCTTGGACAGATTCTTGAAGTGTGGTGGAGCCAAAATCGAATATGATTGTTGTATCTCACAAAAAACTAGCTGTTAGAGGCTTTTCACGTGTTAGGGGATCGATCCGGTGCCTCTTGCCATGCTTCCTTGGCATTCTACCATGAAGGGATCAATCCTTTCCCTTAGGAGATCGATCCCATGCTTCAATTTTGCCTTATGAGAGCATTCTCCCTCAACATGGGGGATCGATCCCTCATGCTTTTCCTTCACTTTTCTGAGCTAATTTGTGTTAGAAATGATGTAGACTCTGATTTTAATTCACCCCGAAACATTTTTGAATTTTGTGGAAGTATTTCTTGACTTTCTCAACTAAAGACTTAGTCTAAAAACTTATTAAGTAATTTTCTAACAATGTATTCTATATTGTCTTAAGAAAATTATTTAATGAAAATATTCAAAATTGTTTTATAAAATATTAAGACCAATAAGAGTAATCAATTAAATCATGGTCTTATTTTGATAAACACATTTAAGATGGTTTGAGAAAATCATATAATTGGTAAAGCAAATTTACAACATAGAATCAAACATTTAATATTATGTAACAGTCCACAGTCCAATAATTAACACAATTTAAACATAATTCACGATTGGGCTGTTTGTGATGCCTTTAACACTTGCAAAATAACCTTAATAAATGATAAACATTTATCTATTACTAAACTCGGAATATAAAATTTTTTTCAATATTCCTTACATTTTACATTCCCTATCTATAATTTTTTAATAAAGTAGTACTGTATTCATATGTCTGAATATACAAGAGAAATAACTGTACCTTTTAAATTCAATGCCCTTGGTCCCAGCATGTTACTAGCGGTTACATCTATCCGAGGAAGACTCCAAATAGTCTTGCCTTTTATCTGTAGAGTTAAGAAATAAAGGGGTGAGCGAATCCACATGCTCAGTAAAGGAGTCGTATGCTGCTTGATATAATGAAATCTATATGCAGCAAAACTTACTTTCCTAATAGTGTACTAGGCACATGTAAGAAAAGATACTATAGTCGGCCGGTAAATCCAGATGGAACATGAAAGGTATTTTGAAATACTTGTCTTGTCCCGGAAACCCAGAGCGACTATAGGGAATAATTAAATAATTTGTTTTATTTTAAAACAAATTAACTTCCATTTCTCATAAGTAATAAATGGTATAAACCATTTAACATTTCTTTTCTGTAATCCTTTTCAAAACACATGATAGTACAGTGAAACAACAATTCAGTGAATAGTCACTTTAAAATGTATAAACAGTAAATATCTTTTCAATTCAGTAACTTATGAGAATCCAAATCATTGGATAAACAGTTCAGTAATTATTTCTAATTTAGAAATAATTCTCATAATATTCTTTCCCAATAAAAACACTAATTCTCATATCAGTTCAATAAACAGTAATCAGCCACTTTCAGTACAGTACAGTTCAATAAAACAGTATTTTGGTATGGTTCAATTCAATAAACAATAATTCACCGTGTAATCCATTAAACAGGACTCAGTAAATCCAGTAAACAGAAATTAGTAAGTGGAGACTAGGCATCACCCTACCTCATATCATGCTATCATCGTTCCTGAAGGAATACAGTAATCATCCTTACTGGGATATAATGTAGATCTATGGCCATAACCTATAGGGTGTCCTCGGTGTACACTTGCCAGGTGACATCCGGGACGCTGATGATTGGCGGGTCTATCAGCCACTTAAATAATAACAATATCACAATAAAGCATGAATCTCGGGGCCTAAGTCTCAAAACAGTATAAAAACCATACCTGTAACGACCCTTTACCACATTTTTCATCTTATTTTACACAACTTATTCGGTTGGGCTGTCTGTGATACTTCACTTGTACTAAATGTTAAATAATTTTACATAACAGTGTTTATATTGTACACATCCCCTATCTTAATTAATTAGATAAGTAGTACTGTAGACATGTCTAAATACAGAAAATAAATGATTGTATCTCATATAAATTAGTCGGCCTATCACATTGTCCTTTGTGTACAGCCGTGATCCACAATCAACTGATCTCATAGTCATCAAAACCTAAAATGTTAAAATTGGGGAGTTGGCAAACCACGGCTCAGTAAGAGAGTTATATGTCACACTTGATATTCAGCTATCTATATGTTGAAAAACTTTTTCATGTTCTTCAAAATCTTCCTAGCTAACTCTAGGCTCACATGTAGGAAGGATACTACAGTCGACTAGGGATCCAGATAGAGTAAGGCAGGTATTTTAAAGTACCTGACTTGTTCCGGAACCTAGAAGCAACTGTAGAGAGTACTAATTCTGTTGTTTTCAAAACGATATAATTTTCGTTTTTCCACAGAGTAAACCACTTATTTCTTTTCCCTTCAGTATACTTTAAAACACGTGACAGTTCAGTAGTAAAACAGTGGTTTACTTCTCTTCTCTTCAGTACAGTAAAAACACGTGACAGTATAGTGATTTGTAAATATCCAATCATTGGATAATTACTTCTTTGATTATTTCTATCTTAGAAATAATTCTTATGTTATTCTTTTAGAATAAACATTTATTTCTCTTTTCAAATCAGTAATCGTATCGTACAGTTTAGTAAAACAGTATATTCAGTATTCAGTAAAACAGTATCTCGATACGGTTCAATCAGTAACAGTAAATAATAGCTACCAATTCAGTAAACAGTAAATGGTAGCTTTCAGTTCAGTAAACAGTAAATTGTAGCTTTCAGTTCAGTAAAACAATAATCAGTGGCTACCATTTCAGTGTACAGTACAATTCTGTAAACAATGTTTTGGTATGGTTTTTCATCAGTAACAGTAAACAGTGAATAGTAGTTCAGTACAGTAAATAGTATAGTACAGTAAATAGGATTCCGTAAATCTTTTCAGTAAACAGTAAACAGTAAGCAGTAAGTGAGACTAGGCAACACCCTACAAGTAAATCATGCTATCATCGTCCACTAAGGGATACAGTAATAGTAATGAGATCAATGGCCAAGATCTATGATATGTCCTCGGTGTACACTTGCTAGGTGACAATTCGAGACACTGATCACTAGTTGGTCAATCAGCCACGTGACAGTAACAGTATGTGTGATGCATGAAGCTCGGGGCCTAAGTCTCAAAACAGTATAAAATCGTACCATAGCCTTCATGGATTTTAAATATAGTAGTGTAAAACATTTCACAATTATCCATAACACTCACATGTATAAATCATCACCTTTATGAAATTTATAAAATAAATAAACATTTTCAAAATATTTCATAAAGGTATAAATCATATTTTCCACACGGTAAAAACAGTTTATAAATCATCACTGTAAAATACAAAAGGTTATAACTGTGTTTTTCACCGTAAAATATATAGGCACGCTTTTCCGTGCTTTCTATCGAAAACATGGTTTTCAAAATCATCGTAATTCAATTCAAATATTTTCACAATTTATGAAAAAATAAAAATATTTATTTTCCAATTTCAATAATTCTATCTCCATGTTTTCTTCTAAAAGCATGTGTAGAGACCTCTAGTCTCGAAATCATAGTTTTCCATCATTTCTTAACTTTTATGGAATTTATATAATTATTTATTTTCATAATTAAAACCATAAAGGTTTTATATGAAATCAAGTCAATATTTAACAATATTTATAAAAATATTCACTTCAATCTCTTTTTCATTTTCATCTCATTTCACGTAAAATATCAGCTACCGAGTGAAATTTCGGTGATTTCCTTTTCACCATTCTCAAAAACATGAATATTTTTAAATCAAATCTCCATATATTCATGTTTTATGAAAAATACTTGATTTCTCGATTTTTGTGACTAAAAATCGTTTCTCATGAAATCAAATCATTTATTACGATTTTCGGTGATTTTCGGTAAATTTCAGTAATTTTTTGATAATTTTTCGGCAGTATAACGGTTGCCTATTTGACTAGCCTCCTACACAGAAAATACAGTTTATATTTTTCAACCGGTAATTCACCACAATTTCCAAACGGATAAATCACCACAGTTTTCAACCAATCATTGTAAATTGCATTTATAAAATTTAAATGCATAATTTAAAACATGTGGCCGAATATCCTTACAGGCGGCACATGTCTCCCTTACCTGTCTTAGGTCGGCGACTGCCTCTCGAAGGTCGCACCCGTATTCACCTCGCCCGATTCCATAGGCTCGGTCATCGAGGGAATTTTCTGGAAATTAAATTCTAAAATTTAGAATTTTTTCATAATTATTTAAATAAATAAATTATTTAAATAATTTAACACTTTTCAAGATTTCTTACCGATTTTCGTAATTCCCGGGATTTCCCGTAATTTTCGAAATTTCCAAATTCTGGAAATTTTTCTTTTTCTCTTTTCTTTTCTTTCTTTCTTTTCTTTCTTTTTCTTTTCTTTTCTTTTTTTCTTTTTCCTTTTTCTTTTCTTTTTCTTTTTTCTTTTTCTTTTTCTTTTCTTTCTTCCCAGCCGGATCGGTCACCTCCCCTCACTGTCGGTTCTTCTCTGGTGGCTGGTTCTCCGATGGTTCGGTGGCCCTTCAGTTGGCCGGCACCCCGGTGAAGCCGAATCTGGCCTCCGTTCAGTCTGGATCGGTGGCACGGCGACAGATCGACTCGGTTTAAGTCGGCCTCTTTCTACCTCTTTGTCGGCCCTCCTCCACTGTTCTCTGCCTCACTGATGGCCTCCTACCATTTCCTCTTCTTCCAGCGGTGCTTCGGTGGCAGTGGCGGTGGTCGATTTGGCCGGCACCGCCATATCCATATTCCTCTTTTCCCGATTTTTCGTCGGTTTCTCCCTCTGTTTTCTTTCCGATTTTCTTCCTTTCGATGCGACAACCACTTCCCTCTTCTGGCCGGTGGCGTTCTCTACCTCTCTCTAGCCTCCTCTCACCGACGGCGGTAGTGGTTGCTGCCGTCGGTCCTCTGTTTCGGGAAGGGTCGGGATCCTTCCCCGATTCTTCTTTTCCTTTTTTTGTTTTCTTTGCTATTTTTAGTATATAATTGTACTATATACTATATAATATATGTTATACATATAATTTAAACTATATATTATACATATATTATTTCATATATAATATAGTACAATATATATTATATATAAAATATATATTATATATAAAATATATATTGCATATTACAAAATATATATCTAGTAGTATATATATGTATATTTATATATTTTAATTTAATTAACCTTTATATAAATATTTTCAAACTTTAATGTAAATTAATATTTACATTTCTTATATATGTATATATATATATATATATATATATTTATATATATACATAAAATGCTATACTTGAATACATATGTATTATTTAAATTTATACCATAGTATATATATCTATATATATATATATAGCATTTCAATACATATGTATTTATATAAAAATACATTTATATAATTTATAATTATATAAATATATTTCTCTTTTATTTCTTATTTTCTTATTTAATTTGGATTTCCATTATCCAAATCAAATTTCCTCCTTTCATTATTTTCCATAATTTCTCATCTTATTTTTTCGATTTAATTTTCCTTCACTTGGATTTCCACCATCCGTTCCTTTCTCAATTCTCGGGATTTTCACCAATATCCCGTTCTCACAATTTTATTTATTTCCACTGATTTATTTTCTCCAATATTTATTTCTAATAAATGAAAAATTTACGGTTATCACATTTGGTATGGAAATAAATATTAGAGAAAAATAAATCAGTGGAAATAAATAAAATTGTGAGAACGGGATATTGGTGAAAATCCCGAGAATTGAGAAAGGAACGGATGGTGGAAATCCGAGTGAAGGAAAATTAAATCGGAAAAATAAGATGAGAAATTATGGAAAATAATGAAAGGAGGAAATTTGATTTGGATAATGGAAATCCAAATTAAATAAGAAAATAAGAAATAAAAGAGAAATATATTTATATAATTATAAATTATATAAATGTATTTTTATATAAATACATATGTATTGAAATGCTATATAGTATATATTAATATACTGAGGTATGGTATAAATTTAAATAATACATATGTATTCAAGTATAGCATTTTATGTGTGTGTGTGTATATATATATATATATATATATATATATATAAGTATATATATACATATATAAGAAATGTAAATATTAATTTACATTAAAGTTTGAAAATATTTATATAAAGGTTAATTAAATTAAAATATATAAATATACATATATATATACTACTAGATATATATTTTGTAATATAAAATATATATATATTTTATATATAATATATATTGTACTATATTAGTACCACAGCCTTTATGGATCTTATTCAAAATAATTTAAAATATTTCATGTTTATCCCTAAGGCTCTCACATTTTCATATATCATCACCTTTATGAAATTTATAAAATAATTAAAATCATCACTTAATTCCATAAAGGTATAAAATCATTCATTTTCTCATAAAAATACCTTTAAAGAAATCAAACGAATTAAATCATTTATTTAAAGAATTATTTTCCAAAAAGGTATTTGATTCCCCATTTTCACATACAGTAATTCCATCAGTAAATATTCATGTATCAAGTGAGAAAATAAATAAATATTCAATTTGAATATTTATTATCATATAAAATAAATCAAATTCTCATTTTAATAATATATAAAACATAAATATTTAATTTTTTTCATAACTTTTTCATAATTTCCAGTTTATGGAAAATTGGTGGAAATTATATTTAAATTTCCCATTTTAAATCGTTTCATGCTTCTAAAATAATTTATAATATTTTAGAATACTTTTGAAAATTTTTCGGCAGCATAACGGTTGCGGATTCCTAACCTCCTGCACACAATTCGTAATATATAAACCAGCTTATCAACCACAATTTTGCAAGTTTTCAAACCAAATCATGCATCCAATATTCTTATAAAATTTAGCTTAAGAAAACATGCAATTCATTATATCACTACAACTCACATACTCTTCCCTTACCTGTCTTATGAAGTTGAGCTTCCCGGTTACTTTTACCGAAACTCGTAACTTCCGACCGCAAAATAATTTTATCAAAACTTATTAATATTTTTCCTTTTAATTTTGAGCCACTAACTTTCATTAAATGCAGCCACTAATGTCATAATATATGCACAACCAGTATAAATTGTACTGGTGTTAAAACTCAACTTCCTCATTTTAGTCACTTTTTCGGTTCTAATTTCACCAATAATCCTCTTTAATTTTCTATAGTTATTTTCTACTATTAAGCCCAAAATTCAGCATATTTTCCCCATCCAAAATGTTATGGCCGAAACCCTTCCTTGGCCATTTCTTTGTCTTTTAACCTTTTCTCCTCAATTATTGTTTTCAACCTATTCCTCCTTATCCATGTGAACATTCCATGACCTATTCTTGCATGAAGCCATAATTTCTCTACTCTTCCATGTCCAACCAAAACCCCCTTGTAATAGCTAAAATTTTGATTCTTCATCCTCTCATGGTTTCAAGCTTCCTATTCCATTTATTTATATTCTCTTAAATCATTTCTTGTCATCTTCACACAAATTTCAGCCAAGTTTCTTGCTTGTTTCCATTTATAACAAGATTTCATTTTGTTCTAATTTGATGTTCTAATGAAGTTTAATTAAAAACCATGCTAACTACATGTTCATCCTATAGTGACTCATAGAATTTATCCTTGAATAATAAGAAAACCATAAGAATACACATACTCACCTTAATCGAATCACAACACCAAAACAAAGCACTTTTCTGTCTCACATTCAGCCCCTCTTCTTGGCTTCCTTGGCTATTCAAGTGATGGAGAAAAGGTTGATGGTGAAGGCTTAGATGGTTATGTATCCAAAGTATACGATCTTGCTTAATTTTTTTTTCCTTGAATAAAATGGGTGCAAAACAAAACACCAAAATACCTCAAAGCTGGCTCTCGTAGACAGCAGAAAAATCAGTGATGAAGATGAGATTTTGCTACCGTTTTGTTTCAATTTAACCTTCTTTTTATTCAAGGTATCCAATAGAAAATGGCCACCTAGCTTCTTATCTAATATCCCTCATGATTTCATATCTTATTAGCATTAAAACTGAAGAAGTTGACAGCATAAAGGAATGGTTGGAAATGGTTCCTTTGCTATCCCGTTTTTGACCTAGTTCACCTCTCCTCTTTGTAATTTTTTTATCCAATAAAAATAATGCATATGGTACACTTTAAATGCTGCCTCCTTTATATGATTATTATTTGTATCTTTTTCCACTATGAAAATTTTGCAATTCAACAGCCTTTAAATGGCTGAAAATGGCGTACAACAGCAGCAGAAAAGTGGCGTGATAGTCCACTTTTGCTACACCGTTTCTTGACTTCCTTTTCTTCTTATTATTCACTTCAACCCATTAAAAAGATTCCATGCTAGACTTTAAAATTCTCTTTAGTTAAGTATCCTTTTTTTTTTGTCTTAACATGCATTAATTGTTGAAGAAAACTACAGCAAAGGAACGGTGGTGTAGGATTTCTTGGCCATTCAGTTTTGACTTGTCTTCTACTCCTTTTTGTTTAGTTCAGCCAACATGTACTCATTTCCAGCTTGCCTACGTTGCTAGATGTGTCAGCTCACTGGCTTTACTTCAGATCACTAGCTTTTTCAACTCATTAACATTCTAAAGCTCGCCAATTCGAACCATCATGATATATGATTACGACTGACTTCTTTCCCTTAGGCGATCACTTTGATTGCCCCTGCTCGCCTGACACCTAATTGAGTGGCATTTTCAAATTCGGCAAGCACCTTTTTATTACCTTACTCGCCTACTTGGCGGTTACTTAAGCGTATCTATGGGCGATCCTATACACTTATCCTTAGGTTGAATATGTTACTCATTCTCTGGGCGATCATGAAATTCGGGCGATCATCATAGCGCTCGCCCGTTTGGGTGATCAATTTAATTATCCTATTTAGTGAAAATATTTGTTGACTATTTAGCATTCTCATCACAACTTGCATTATCCTTTGGACGAACATTTTAATTGCCTTGCTCGCCTATTGAGCGAACATCATATATGTCTTGCTCGCCTATTGGGCGAGCAGATTGGATTATAACTCTCGCCTATCCATTGTTCCATAAAATGGTTCAAGTGGAAATCCACATTCATTATTTATTTAATTTCACTAATTAATGTATTTCCACTATCAAAATTTACAAAATATGGTGTACAGCATTGTAAAATCAGGTCTTACATATTACTTAAGATTTTGTCATTTCAAAATACACATGCCAATTTAAAGCTAACAGCTATCTTGTGAGAGTTTAGGTAGCTTTACAAGGGAAAGGATATAGAGGGTTCTTCCTAAGTCTACAAAAGGAAGTGTAAGTGGTCTCTCCACACCTTGAAGTGGATTGTATTGAATCACAAAGAAGAGTGGAATCAAGACCTTGATAAGAGAATCAAGGAGAGAGGACGTAGGCAAGAGATTGGCCGAACCTTTATAAATCTTGTGTTTACTTCTTCTCCCTTACTCTTTATTTACTATTTTTGTTGATTTATTGTGCAATTTGCATAATGGGCTTGTTTAGTTTTAAAATTTAGAATTAAGGTCAAAAACCGATTCAATCTCTCGATAGAGCCAACAGCGTCGAATGTTTTGAATTAACTAACACTGTTCTATTGAAAGTGTCTAATTTTCGACTGAAGTGAATGCTTTGAATGTTATGGATTTGACGGAACGTATTAAATGAAATATTGATTTCTAAATAGTATGATTTTAAAATGAAACTTGGTTCCCAAAAGTTTATATTTTGACCGAATTACTGTATTATATTTCAAAAATATAAAGTACAGTTTTATTGTTTTCATGAGAATCAAGTAAATATTTTAAGGCTATTGGCTCTTTATAGTTACTTTTGGGTAATCATGCCATACTAAGTGAGTGTATTATTTGTTGTTAGAACTTGAGCAAGTTTACGACCATTTCTGTATTACCTGCTCCGTGGTACTATGGGGTGTATTATTTTTTTATGACTATAAGCAAGTCTTCAGTGGTCCTCAAGATTGTCACTAGCTTCATGACACTGGATGGACACCTTTTTTTACTGTGACCACATGTCGTTGCTGTTTACTCCCTATTGGGAGTACTGAAAGTGCATGATTTTATTGGGATGTTGCCAAGTCTCTGTTGAATTGTTTATTGAACTGTTACAGTATTCTATTCTGAACTGTTTACTGAACTGTTACATTACTCTCTTCTGAACTATTTACCGAACTAAATACTGAATTGTTTACTGAATTGTTACAATACTGTTTACCGAACTGATTACAGGATTGTTTACTAAACTGTTACAAGTTTACTAAACTGTTACAATACTGTATACTAAACTGTTTACTATATTGTTCATTGAACTGTTATAGTATTATATACTGAATTGTTTATTGAACTATTTACCAAACTGATTACTGGATTGTTTACTAAACTGTTATAATACTGTATACTGAACTGTTTATTGAACTGTTTATCTAATTGATTACTAAATTGTTCACTGAATTGATACACTACTGTATACTGAATTGTTTATCGAACTAATTACCAATTGTTTACCAAACTATTACAGTACTGTATACTAAACTATTTACTGCACTGTTTATTGAACTGATTACTGAATTGTTTACTGAATTGTTACAGTATTGTATATAGAACTATTTACTGAACTGTTTACCAAACTGAATACTGACTGTTTATTGATTGTTTATTAAACTATTTACTGAACCGTTTATTGACTGTCTACAAAACTGTTTACCAAACTGAATATTAAAGTGTTTGCTGGATTGATTATTGATTGTTTACTGAAATTACCACTAAACTGTTTACTAAATTGCTACTTACTGTTTACTAAATCATTTACTGACTGTCCGAACTTCTTACTAAACCATTTACTGATGGTTTACTGAACTATTTACTGAAATTACCACTAAACTGTTTACTAAATTGTTACTTACTATTTACTGAATCATTTACTGACTGTCCGAACTTCTTACTAAACCATTTACTGATGGTTTACTGAACTGTTTACTAAAACATGATTATCTACTAAACTGTTTTACTGAACTACCTACTGAAACATTTACTGATTGTCTTCTAAACTGTTTTGCTGAACTACTTACTGAAACATTTATTGATTGTCTATTAAATTGTTTTACTGAACTACTTACTAAACGTTTATTGACTGTCTGAATTGTTTACTGAATCATTTACTAACTGCTTTACTAAATTTACCGCTAAATTGTTTATTGGATTGTTTACTAATCGGGTTAATAAGTGGTTTACTGAAGGATTTATTGAGCGTTTTATTGAACTATTTACTGAAATGATATACTAAACTGGTTACTAGAAGCTTACTAAATGTATAGAAGTTTATACTATTGATTTGATCGATTTCAAATTGTAAAAGAGTTTGATAATGGTTGTTACTGTACATTATTGTTACTAAGAATTAAAAAAAAAAAGGTTTTGACATGGATTTCATACGCATGAACTTTTATAGATCTCCTATAGTTAGATTTAGAGACTACGACAAGTGAGGTGCTCTAAAGCATCTTTCTATACTCAACCTAGTACCCTTAATTGATTATTGTATCCTTTTCGATAAAGTACCCAAACACTGTATTTGATAATAACTGTAAGTGTGAGAGCCCTAAATTTTTGATATTTTAATTTGTTATTGAGTATAGGAAATTAAAAAGAGAAATTTATTATTAAAAGATTTTAGTAAAAGGCATGTTCGATAAGGTCAGGGAGGTACTAGGTGCGGGCCCTACCAGGATTTTCTCTGTCCAGATCGAAGAGAAACCCTAGAATGATGATATTTAAGGTAAATAATTTTATATGTAATAAAGTTTTAGATCAGGTGAATTGATAGAGGAGATCAAGTGTAAAAGTGAGATTTTGTAATTTTACGGTTAAGGGTAATTCTGTAATTTCATTACCTAAGAGTGGTCAAACTATTTTAAGAGTCAATAGTAGACCATGTTTGACCTAAATATAGAACAAATAATGGAAATTAAATATTAAATCTGAATTTTTAAGGATTAGATAAATTATAGGACACAGATGAAAAAATGATATTGTATAAAGGTAAAATGGTCATTTTACATAGAAGGGTTGGTTAAAATTAATCAAGGCTAACTACAATTTAACTAAATAAATTAAATTTATTAAAATAAAAGTTAAAAATCTAAAAATATGAAAATTTGATATTTATAATGGTAGGAGTGTAAATTTGACCAATTTAAAGGGGAAAATTTAACTAGTAGCTGGGTGTCAAAATGTCATTGAATGTATGAACATAAAAGGAGACAAATTGAAGTTATAACTGAGCAATTGTCCTCTCTTCTTTGTCGACTTTTCTTGCTGCACCGCCATATTTCTAGCTCTGATTTCACGTTTCATTTCAACCTTTTCTATTCAAAATCATCCATGTGCCCCCTTGCAAAACTCCATCCTTCCTTCATTTATCTATTCCACCTTCTTCTTTAAATTTGTTCTTCACGATCAAGCCACCTTATGCTCAAAATTTGAAGGCTGGAAGGAAGCAAACCGAAACTGAGCTTGAAGAATTGGACTGTTTGGTAATGGTAAAGGTAAGGGATTTATAATGTTTTCCTTAGGTTTAGTTATAGAAGTTGATTTATCCATGTATGAGAAATGTGTTTGGAATTTGGGATTGAAATAGAAATACATCTATGCTGCCATGAGGTAATCGGTTAAGGGAAGAAACTTAAGAAATTTTTATGATTATAAATTTTGTTAGCTAGAAACTAGTGACAGATTAGGAAAGAAACTAAATAGAAAGCTTACTTAAGTGATGATGATGCAAAGTGCAGCAAAGTGGTGTGACACTACAAAAAAATAAAGCATTAGAGACGAAATTTGTAACCGAATTTCTGTCACAAATTTTCAATTTCCGTCACTAATTGTAATTAGAGACGAATTTGAGACGAAATATTCCGTCTCAAATTCTGTCTCTAAATTTGAGGTAGCTAAAAGTCTATCCGTAACAAAATTTTTTAGTCCGTTGCAAATTTCGTTGCAAATTTGAGACGGATATTTGCTACCAAAATCTGTTTCTAAAGCTATTTTTTTTCCATCATAAAAATTGTAATGAAACAAAAAAAAATTTTCTACGGCTTTTGCATCGGATTTTGCAACTGATTTTTTCCGTTACAAAATTTTGTGACGGAAATTTCGATACAATTTCCGTCACAAAGAATTAATTTATTTAAATTAAAAAAATCAAATTCTATAATTTGTAAGAGAATTTTGGTAGAAAATTCCGTCTCAAAATAAGTTGCAACGGAATTTGTAACTGAAAATTTCGTTTGTAATTCCATTTTTTTGTCACAAGAAATATATTATTAAAACAATATAAAAATTAAAATAATAATTTGTGACAAAATTCTGTCACAAATTTCGTCAGAAAATTGTGACAAAAAAATCAACATTTAAATTATTATTTCATAGCTATTGAAATTGTTGAATTTCATTAAAAAACAATTAATTTTGTAAGGTAAAATCTAATTTCCAAGTACACCTAAAATTGAATATTTTATGAATATTCACCTAACATTTAAATATATACCGACATCCATAAACATTATATTAAATTTGGAAATATATACTATATTGAATTACAAAAACATGAAGTCGTATAACATCGTAGCGCTTCATGAAGTTAGTCTTTGCTTCAAAATCGAACACCTATAACAAAATAAATTGTTTTGTTAAATACAATTTAACAAAAATTCATACAATTAATATATATTCTACTCACACACATACATAAGCAATTAATAAATATTCTACTCACTTTGGGCAAGTTAGTCGAAATAGAACATTAATGGAATGTCTGAATATAATTAACATTCTCAATCCTATACAACAAATGATAATGGTTATCAATGCTTATAAAACTTGAGGAACCTCAGATTGCAGTCGCTATATGTAACGACCCGTTACCACATTTTTAACCTTATTTTACACAATTCATCCGGTTGGGCTGTCTGTGATACTTCACTTTTACTAACTATTAAACAAATTTACATAACATTGTTTATATTACATACATCCCCTATCTTACTTAATAAGCAAGTAGTACTGCATACATGTCTAAATACAGAAAATAAATGATCATACATCATATAAATCAGTCGGTCTGTCACATTGTCCTTTATGTGCAGCCGTAATCCACAACTATTGGATCTCACCATCATCAAAACCTGAAATGTTAAAATTGGGGAGTGAGCAAACCACGGCTCAGTAAGAAAGTTATATGTCACACTTGATATTCAGTTATCTATATGCTGAAAATAATTTTTCATTTTCTTTAAAATCTTCCTAGCTGGCTCTAGGCTCACATGTAGGAAGGATACTACAGTCGGCTAGGGATCCAGATAGAGTAAGGCAGGTATTTTGAAATACCTGAATTGTTCCGGAACCTAGAAGCAACTGTAGGGAGTACTAATTCCGTTGTTTCCAAACGATATAATTTTTGTTTTTCCACAAAGTAAACCACTTATCTCTTTTCACTTTCAATATACCTTAAAACACGTGACAGTTCAGTAGTAAAATAGTGGTTTACTTCTCTTCTCTTTAGTACAGTAAAACACGTGACAGTACAGTGATTTGTAAATATCCAATCATTGGATAATTACTTCTTCGATTATTTCTATCTTAGAAATAATTCTTATGTTATTCTTTTAGAATAAACATTTATTTCTCTTTTCAAATCAGTAACCGTATCGTACAGTTCAGTAAAACAGTATCTCGATACGGTTCAGTCAGTAACAGTAAACAGTAGCTACCAATTCAGTAAATAGTATACGGTAGCTTTCAGTTCAGTAAAACAGTAAATGATAGCTTTCAGTTCAGTAAAACAGTAAATGGTAGCTTTCAGTTCAGTAAAACAATAATCAATGGCTACCATTTCAGTAAACAGTACAGTTCAGTAACACAGTGTTTTGGTACGGTCTTTCATCAGTAAACAGTAAACAGTACAGTGCAGTAAATAGGATTTCGTAGATCCTTTCAGTAATCAGTAAACAGTAAACAGTAAACAATAAGCAGTAAGTGAGACTAGGCAACACCCTACAAGTAAATCATGCTATCATTGTCCACTAAGGGACACAGTAACAGTAATGAGATCTATGGCCATGATCTGTAATATGTCCTCGGTGTACGCTTGCTAGGCGACAATCCGGGACGCTGATGACTAGCTGGTCAATCAGCCACGTGACAGTAACAGTATATGTGATGCATGAAACTCGGGGCCTAAGTCTCAAAACAGTGTAAAAACCGTACCTTAGCCTTTATGGATTTCAAAAACCGTAAATCAAATATCCATAAGGCTCACATGTAATAAATCATCACCTTTATGAAATAATTAAATTAAAATAACATTTCTCAAAATATTTCATAAAGGTATAAATCATATTTTTCATACGGTGAAGCAGTTTATAAATCATCACTGAAAATATAGAAGGGCAAAACTGTCCTTTTTCCATCGTAAAACACATATGCACGCTTTTCCGTGCATTCAATCGAAAACATGGTTTTCAAAGAAATCGGGATTCAAATCAAATATTTTCATAATTTATGTAAAAATAAATTATTTACTTTCCAAATTCAAAATCCCTTAACCACGTTTTCTTATAGAAACACGTGTAGAGACCTCTAGTCTGGAAATCATGGTTTTCCACCATTTCTTAACCTTTATGGAATTTTCATAATTAATTATTTCCATAATTAAAACCATAAAGGTTTTATGTAAAATCAAGTGAATATTTAAGAATATTTATAAAAATATTCACTTCAGTCTCTTTTTCATTTTCATCTCGTTTCACGTGAAATATCACCTACCGGGTGAATTTTCGGTGATTTCCTTTTCACCATTCTCAAAAACATGAGTATTTTAAAATCAAATATCGTTATATTCATGTTTTATGAAATTTATTTAATTTCTCGATTTTCGTACTTGAAAATCATTTCACGTGAAATCAAATCATTTATTATGATTTTCGGTGATTTTCGGTAAATTTCAGTAATTATTCAATAATTTTTCGGCAGTATAACGGCTGCCGATTTGGCTAGCCTCCTGCATGGAAAATACAGTTTATATTTTTCAACCGGTATTTCACCACAATTTGAAACCGATAAATCACCACAAATTTCAAAACTAATCAATATAAATTGCATTTATAAATTAAATGCATAATTTAAAACATGTGGCCGAATATCCTTACAGGCGGCACATGTCTCCCTTACCTGTTTCGGGTCGGCGACTGCCTCTCGTAGGTCGCGCCCGTGTTCACCTCGCCCAATTCCATCGGCTCGGTCATCGAGGGAATTTTCTGGAAATTAAATTCTAAAATTTAGAATTTTTCCATAATTATTTAAATAAATAAATTATTTAAATAATTTAATACTTTTCGGGATTTCTTACTGATTCCCTTAATTCTCGGGATTTCCCGTAATTTTCGAATTCTCGGGAATTCTCCAAATTCCCGGAATTCCTTTTCCCTTTTTCTTCTTTTTCTTCTTTTCTTTCTTTTTCTCTTTTCTTTTCTTTTCTTTTTCTTTTTCTTTTTCCTTTTCTTTTTCTTTTCTTTTTCTTTTCTTTTTCCCGCCGGACCGGTCTGCCTCCTTCCTCGTCGGTTCCTCGCCGGCGGCCGGTTCTCCGACGGCTCAGGGGCTCAGCAGCTGGCCGGCACCACGGTGAAGCCGGATCTGGCCTCCGTTCGTCACGAATCGACGGCACGGCGGTGGATCTACTCGGTTTTGCTTCGGTTTCTTCTCCTCCTCCGTCGGCGTTCCTCCGCCGTTCACCGCCGGAACCGTGGCCTCCCACGTTTTCCTCTTCCTCCGGCGAAGCTTCGGTGGCACTGGCGGTGGCCAATTCCGCCGGCACCGCCAGATCTGGTTTTCTTTTCTCTTTCGGTTTTCCGCCGTTTCTCCCTTTGTTTCTTTCCGATTTTCGTTCTGTTTTGGGCCGTCTCCCGTCGCCGGTCACCTTGTCTTCCACCCCTTATCTCGCCGGCCGACGTCCTCTCTCCCTTCTCCTCTCTTCCTTCTCCGGCGAAGGGCCGGTCACCCTTCGAGAAGACAGAATCGGGACTCCCGATTCTGTTTCTTTTCTTCTTTTTTTTTTTATTTTATTTTAATTGTAATTATACATTATACATATATATATTATACTTATAATATATATAATACATATAATATTATTATTATATATATTATATAGTACTATATATATTTTATATATATAAAGATATATATTTTGTGTATAAAAATATATATATATCTAGTATAAATATATATGTATATATTTATGTACTTTGAAATAAATGACATTTATATATACCTATATAAATGTAATAATAAAATATATATTGTATTTACAATATATATATTTTCTTTCTCAATTTCTTATTTAATTTGGATTTCTATTTATCCAAATTAAATTTCCTCCTTTCCTTATTTTCCGAATTTAATTTCCTCTTTCCATTATTTTTATTTTCACTTCCAATTTAAATTGCCTTCACTCGGATTTCCACAATCCGTTCCTTTCTCAATTCTCGGGATTTTCACTAGTATCCCGTTCTCATAATTAATTCATTTATTTATTTCGAATATTTATTTTCTCTAATATTTATTTCCAATAAATAGAAAATTTACGGTTATCACATTCTCCCCACCTTAAGAAATTTGGTCCTCCGAATTTAACTTAAGTCCAAAGGTGGTATATGCCGTATACTTACGACTTCTAACCTCTAGGTCATCCTCCAAGTAATACTGCCAGTACACTTTCAGCATTCCAGAGTACTTTTAGATCACTACATGAAGACTTTCATCATTTAGTATATATTTATACTCCCATAAATTCATTTATCAATTTGAGAGTTGTTCCTTTCCACTCTTTTCACATAAGAGTCCATTCACTAAATTTTTCATATCACAGCTGATCTATGCTGTTCATCATCTATTTTTCTCACTTAGTGCCAAGTCGATATGGTTCGATACTATCATGTACACATGTCAGTCAGTTATATGTAATTGTCCCAGTAGCTTAGACATCTCATGCACATGCTTTCTCAATATCATGGAGCGTTTACATCTCACGCTCATATATGTATACGTATCAGTATGGAGCGGTGCTATCAATACACTTGGGATCTCAAAGTCTTTTGCTATCTCTCATTAAGCATATGGCATCTCAGAGACTCCCATCACATGTAATGCTCACTGGAACTGTACATATACATTTCTACTATTTCTCACTCATACTGTGACTAAGGCACTAGAGAATAAAGGATTCCGATAATGGAATGTGATTCTATTTAGATCATTAGTCTTTAATCACTTCCATATTATCTTATCTCTTTTGGACTCTTTATTATTCACAGTATTCATTTTCTCTTTTATTTCATTAAGGCTGCATCTCACTTGCAGACTTTACTATTGATCATCTCTTACAATCATAAATCATGAGACAATCATATTCTCTTCATGTAGTATGGTCTTTAAATCTCTTTTCATAATTTAGATTTCACAATTGAATCCTCAATTATTCATTTACTCACCACATTATCTATACACTTCCACCGTTTTTATCATGTTACGGTGGTTATATGCATAATCATTTTTCATTTATATACTAGCAGTAAACATATCAATTATCTTACTCTTTGGAGTATCATTAATTTCACTTATCAAACCTGGTTTGATTTTACATCTTGCCACAGTTATGTGATAACCAACACAAATCACTTTCAATCTTACTTTCAGGAACTATTTCATGTTCCCTACTCATCATGCAACTTATTTCCTTATTCCACTTTCATTTTCGTTTTCATATTTTTACTCTCATCCTTTTAGTCGGTTTCTCGCTTGGTATGGTACTATACTGCTAAGATCTTTTAAAATCTTGCATACCATCTTTTCTTTACACTTATCCATTTACCGACTTTAATTTCTTTAATTAGGTCTCATCTATAGAGCAGCTAGTCTCATCGCTCTTTTTATAGACTGGCAGTAGTATCTAGCTAGACTCATTACTTTCGTATCTCAATCATTATCACTATATCATAGACAGGTTCACTGTCATCCTGTCATCTCGAGATCATATATCTCAGGAGGAGATACTGTCTAGCCAATTCTCTTATTCGGTAATCTTAACACAAATCCACATTCTTTAAGAGTTTAAGGGTTATACCACAATGCGGCTCCTGTTTCATTTGTACTTTAGGCTCTATCAGCATTTCATCCATTTACTCATGTAAGGATGCCTCAATTCTTAGGCTTATATACCTCACAAGGCAAATCATTAACCTCGTAACCTCAATAGGAACTCGTAAAATTCACTCCGAGTTCTAATCATCATCTTATGGATATCAATCTCCAATCTTTTATCTAATGACGCTTTATACCGAGGCTAGTTTTATAAACTCATGCATATCGAATCAGGTCCATAAAAGCATCTATTTCATCATGTAGATGAATATTTGCTCTTCACAAAACTTTATTACATAGTAACCATTTACTATATCACTTTCATTCATCTACATATCGAGGTCATCTGTATTTCTCTCATTTACACATACAGACAACTTCATTATTCTCAATTTCACTATCTGTGTTTTCGTCATTCAGACCTTTACACATGAATTCCATTATTCTCACATTTTCTAGAGTGGATTTCTTAAGCTTTCGGATTTTCTTAAGTTCTCCGATATAAGCTTAGAATCAGATTTCATATTCAAAATCGAGTCAATGTTATCTCGATTCCTCCAATTTATATAACTCTGGAAGTTCTATCAGAAATCAAATCCGATACTTTCTTTAATCACATATTTCTTATTAATTCGGACATTTCATCCTCATGTCCTTTCATTTACATTGTGCATTCTCAAGGCAGAGACATTTACTATTCGATTCATTTCGACTCATACTCTACCTTGATTTTATTGTTTACTAATACTTTACAGCCTTACGGATCTCATTCCAGTAAGCTGTAGTAAGTACAACAGTTATCAACATATGTTACAGCTAACCAATTTATTATCTCTGTAATTTACTTTAAAATCCATTTCATTTAATAGATTCAGGTTTAATTCCCTTGAGTATGTTATCCACGAGGTTTGAACCCTGGCACCCTTACGTACCTAGTTCCTTTCACTCGTGTTGCCATTAAAATAATTGTAAGAGTCCTGCCCGTTCGTATCGGCCGTCGGCGAGCATTCCCTAGGCGATCCTTTCGCCCCAGGTTTACCCTTACAAGTGAGTCGGCGACCACATAGTTCGCCCGCATCTCACAACACATGATCCACTATGGGTCGCCCATCATTGGGTCGCCCATTCTAGTTCTGTCTCAAGGGTCCTTGAGAACTTAGGTTAGCTATCATCTTCTTCTGATTATTACTTTACTATTCTTTGGAATATTCTCCAATTCACAACACTCCATGCAGTACATCAATGGCAAGGCATATCTCATAATGCTCGAGTTTTATAATTAAATATTCATTTAATACCTCAAAATAGTATAAATGTATAGAACCTCAATCAACCGTACTGCTATGGATTTCCTCATCTGTACTATTCACCTTCTCAGTCATTTTCTGTAATCATTTCACTTTTCATAATATCCACGATCCCGTAATAATTATTCGAGTCGATACACTCGTAATTCAGGCCCTTACAATCAATAAACGAGCCAATCATCTTGTGGCATTCCACTACACTTTTATCGGATCGCATCATATAAGGCCTCGGCTCGTCCGCCGTCCGCCTGTACACACGTGTATTAACCTCTTTGAGAATGCCCAGCCCGTTCACTGGGTCACCCTTCGAGGTTTTATCATGAGGCCTAGCCCGTTCACTGGGTCACTCGTAATTCGCGTCCGTCATCTAAGTGTCAGTGGAATCAGTAATAGGGATCGTTATATCCATATGACATCCTCTATGTCATTAATAATTCTATTACTATCGATGGATTCCAATTCAGTTCGGTTTTATCACTGTTCCGAACATCACCCAACACAGGGGCGTTTTCGTCATTTTGACATTTCTTTCTTTCTCAGTGTACATTTAGATCAACGATATGATCATCTATGTGTTGATAATATCCTTTCTGATACTTATATCAGCAATTAAAATCTCATTCGATTTCGACAGAGAAGTTCACTAAAATCCACAATTGGATTATTTTGCATGAAATGCAGCTTTATATCATTAATTTCTCTGTCAAATCACTCAAATCCAACTTCTGTTGGTCTATTATGACTCCCAGTAAAATTTTAGGGTTAGGGGTATTTTGGTCATTTTTGGCCAAAAATTTCTCTCTCTTCAAATTACCCTCAATCGGTGATCTTAAAGTCTATTTAATGATGATATTTCATTCCCCTCCTTCATACCATCATTTTCAGGTCTCAGTTCGATTCGGACCGTAAAGTACTGGTGGGGCCCCTCACCGAGTCCTTTCGGTTCCTTACCGAACAGGCCTTCATTTAGATTATAAGAATCACCAATTTTCTGGTAATTTCTGAGCCTATCATTTCTTTAACATTGTCAATTTATACTTTCTCACTCCCTTTAATTTATTTTTTTTTCAATTTACAATCATTTATTTTCTCTATGTATTCAGACGACACAGTACTACCGGGGATGTTTAACACTTTTCCTTCCAAAAGTATTCACAGACATCAGGCCAACCATGCTCTGATACCATTAAATCTGTAACGACCCGTTACCACATTTTTAACCTTATTTTACACAATTCATCCGGTTGGGATGTCTGTGATACTTCACTTTTACTAACTATTAAACAAATTTACATAACATTGTTTATATTACATACATCCCCTATCTTACTTAATAAGCAAGTAGTACTGCATACATGTCTAAATACAGAAAATAAATAATCATACCTCATATAAATCAGTCGGTCTGTCACATTGTCCTTTATGTGCAGCCGTAATCCACAACTATTGGATCTCACCATCATCAAAACCTGAAATGTTAAAATTGGGGAGTGAGCAAACCACGGCTCAGTAAGAGAGTTATATGTCACACTTGATATTCAGTTATCTATATGCTGAAAATAATTTTTCATTTTCTTTAAAATCTTCCTAGCTGGCTCTAGGCTCACATGTAGGAAGGATACTACAGTCGGCTAGGGATCCAGATAGAGTAAGGCAGGTATTTTGAAATACCTGACTTGTTCCAGAACCTAGAAGCAACTGTAGGGAGTACTAATTCCGTTGTTTCCAAACGATATAATTTTTGTTTTTCCACAAAGTAAACCACTTATCTCTTTTCACTTTCAATATACCTTAAAACACGTGACAGTTTAGTAGTAAAACAGTGGTTTACTTCTCTTCTCTTTAGTACAGTAAAACACGTGACAGTACAGTGATTTGTAAATATCCAATCATTGGATAATTACTTCTTCGATTATTTCTATCTTAGAAATAATTCTTATGTTATTCTTTTAGAATAAACATTTATTTCTCTTTTCAAATCAGTAACCGTATCGTACAGTTCAGTAAAACAGTATATTCAGTAAAACAGTATCTCGATACGGTTCAGTCAGTAACAGTAAACAGTAGCTACCAATTCAGTAAATAGTATACGGTAGCTTTCAGTTCAATAAAACAGTAAATGATAGCTTTCAGTTCAGTAAAACAGTAAATGGTAGCTTTCAGTTCAGTAAAACAATAATCAATGACTACCATTTCAGTAAACAGTACAGTTCAGTAACACAGTGTTTTGGTACGGTCTTTCATCAGTAAACAGTAAACAGTACAGTGCAGTAAATAGGATTTCGTAGATCCTTTCAGTAATCAGTAAACAGTAAACAATAAGCAGTAAGTGAGACTAGGCAACACCCTACAAGTAAATCATGCTATCATCGTCCACTAAGGGACACAGTAACAGTAATGAGATCTATGGCCATGATCTGTAATATGTCCTCGGTGTACGCTTGCTAGGCGACAATCCGGGACGCTGATGACTAGCTGGTCAATCAGCCACGTGACAGTAACAGTATATGTGATGCATGAAACTCGGGGCCTAAGTCTCAAAACAGTGTAAAAACCGTACCTTAGCCTTTATGGATTTCAAAAACCGTAAATCAAATATCCATAAGGCTCACATGTAATAAATCATCACCTTTATGAAATAATTAAATTAAAATAACATTTCTCAAAATATTTCATAAAGGTATAAATCATATTTTTCATACGGTGAAGCAGTTTATAAATCATCACTGAAAATATAGAAGGGCAAAACTGTCCTTTTTCCATCGTAAAACACATATGCACGCTTTTCCGTGCATTCAATCGAAAACATGGTTTTCAAAGAAATCGGGATTCAAATCAAATATTTTCATAATTTATGTAAAAATAAATTATTTACTTTCCAAATTCAAAATCCCTTAACCACGTTTTCTTATAGAAACACGTGTAGAGACCTCTAGTCTGGAAATCATGGTTTTCCACCATTTCTTAACCTTTATGGAATTTTCATAATTAATTATTTCCATAATTAAAACCATAAAGGTTTTATGTAAAATCAAGTGAATATTTAAGAATATTTATAAAAATATTCACTTCAGTCTCTTTTTCATTTTCATCTCGTTTCACGTGAAATATCACCTACCGGGTGAATTTTCGGTGATTTCCTTTTCACCATTCTCAAAAACATGAGTATTTTAAAATCAAATATCGTTATATTCATGTTTTATGAAATTTATTTAATTTCTCGATTTTCGTACTTGAAAATCATTTCACATGAAATCAAATCATTTATTATGATTTTCGGTGATTTTCGGTAAATTTCAGTAATTATTCGATAATTTTTCGGTAGTATAACGGCTGCCGATTTGGCTAGCCTCCTGCACGGAAAATACAGTTTATATTTTTCAACCGGTATTTCACCACAATTTGAAACCGATAAATCACCACAAATTTCAAAACTAATCAATATAAATTGCATTTATAAATTAAATGCATAATTTAAAACATGTGGCCGAATATCCTTACAGGCGGCACATGTCTCCCTTACCTGTTTCGGGTCGGCGACTGCCTCTCGTAGGTCGCGCCCGTGTTCACCTTGCCCGATTCCATCGGCTCAGTCATCGAGGAAATTTTCTGGAAATTAAATTCTAAAATTTAGAATTTTTCCATAATTATTTAAATAAATAAATTATTTAAATAATTTAATACTTTTCGGGATTTCTTACCGATTCCCGTAATTCTCGGGATTTCCCGTAATTTTCGAATTCTCGGGAATTCTCCAAATTCCCGGAATTCCTTTTCCCTTTTTCTTCTTTTTCTTCTTTTCTTTCTTTTTCTCTTTTCTTTTCTTTTCTTTTTCTTTTCTTTTTCTTTTTCCTTTTCTTTTTCTTTTCTTTTTCTTTTCTTTTTCCCGCCGGACCGGTCTGCCTCCTTCCTCGTCGGTTCCTCGCCGGCGGCCGGTTCTCCGACGGCTCAGGGGCTCAGCAGCTGGCCGGCACCACGGTGAAGCCGGATCTGGCCTCCGTTCGTCACGAATCGACGGCACGGCGGCGGATCTACTCGGTTTTGCTTCGGTTTCTTCTCCTCCTCCGTCGGCGTTCCTCCGCCGTTCACCGCCTGAACCGTGGCCTCCCACGTTTTCCTCTTCCTCCGGTGAAGCTTCTGTGGCACTGGCGGTGGCCAATTCCGCCGGCACCGCCAGATCTGGTTTTCTTTTCTCTTCCGGTTTTTCGCCGTTTCTCCCTCTGTTTCTTTCCGATTTTCGTTCTGTTTTGGGCCGTCTCCCGTCGCCGGTCACCTTGTCTTCCACCCCTTATCTCGCCGGCCGACGTCCTCTCTCCCTTCTCCTCTCTTCCTTCTCCGGCGAAGGGTCGGTCACCCTTCGAGAAGACAGAATCGGGACTCCCGATTCTGTTTCTTTTCTTCTTTTTTTTTATTTTATTTTAATTATAATTATACATTATACATATATATATTATTTAATATATATAATACATATATTATTATTATATATATTATATAGTACTATATATATTTTATATATATAAAGATATATATTTTGTGTATAAAAATATATATCTAGTATAAATATATATGTATATATTTATGTACTTTGAAATAAATAACATTTATATATACCTATATAAATGTAATAATAAAATATATATTGTATTTACAATATATATATATTTTCTTTCTCAATTTCTTATTTAATTTGGATTTCTATTTATCCAAATTAAATTTCCTCCTTTCCTTATTTTCCGAATTTAATTTCCTCTTTCCATTATTTTTATTTTCACTTCCAATTTAAATTGCCTTCACTCGGATTTCCACATTCCGTTCCTTTCTCAATTCTCGGGATTTTCACTAGTATCCCGTTCTCATAATTAATTCATTTATTTATTTCCAATGTTTATTTTCTCTAATATTTATTTCCAATAAATGGAAAATTTACGGTTATCACACTATACCAGTCCTATGTTTCTCTAAACAACTTAAAGGTTGGTCAAATGACTACCTAACCTCCAACAACAACTAAATATATATTTTAAAGGCTGCTACAACAGAAATGAAGGAAAACCAATCCTCAACGATAGATACCAAGAAATCAAAGATTATGTTGTAACGGTAACTTCGTCATAATCAAAACGTTCGATCCTTGCTCAAAGATAAAACACAGAACTTCTATCAAAACTAAAATGCAAAAAGGTTCATTATTATCTTACGTTGTTTGACTTTAGTCATGAAGTCAATTTACAAATCAAGGTTGTTTGTACAAATTTGATGATTATCTTACTTTGTTTGTACCATTCAAAAATACCAAATCATTTTACAAAATCTTTACCATACACAGCATTAGCACTCTCCACAAATATGGGTGAAAAGCTCAACATGGCAGCACTTAATGCAGTAAAAAATGATTCAAAAAAATATGGAAATTGCAAATTAAAAAACCTAATCTCTACGAATTTTTCTCTAAACTCAAAAAATCATAACTATGCAAATCAGCTGCTGTCCTGCAGCTGGTTGTCCTGTGGCAGCAGGTGCACCACCAGCTGCTGTCCTGTAGCTGGTGCACCACTAGCAAGTCTTGAATCAATAAAAAAAAGAAATGAGAAATTCATTTACAATAATGAAGCAAATCAAGAAAGAATTAATAAAACAACTAAAAATACAATTCATTTTATTGCAACTATAAAAAGCTCACTTTCTAATAGTAGTATTAGAAATAAAAATTCAAAAGCTTTTTGTGACTTATCCTTCCTCTCACAAGCATATGTATTTTACAAATTTTCACAAAACCAAGTTATTAGTTTTTATAAATTCAAACCTATCCTTCAATATCACGGAACATCTCTTTTTCTTAAAAATGAAATAAAAGATTATTTTGAAGAACAAGGAATATCTCATTCCAGAGCAATATATCATTATGGGTTAAGACAGAAAATCTTTTGGCATTCTGGAATGAATGAATGGGAAAACTAGTTAAGGAGCAGGACAGCAGGAGGATTTAACCAGTTCAGGTCTAAATGTAATCAATGTTCATGTGTCTTTAGTAGAAGAACTCATTAGTTGCATGTTGGACTCCAAGTCAGGCCTATCTTGTGAGTTCTCTAAACTTAGAAAATCCTAACTATGCAAATCAGTTGCTGTCCTACAACTGGTGCACCACCAGCTGCTGTCCTGCAGCTGGTGGTGCACTAGCTGCTGTCTTGTGGCAACAGGTGCACCACCAACCGCTGTCCTGTAGCCGGTGCACCACCAGCAGGTCTTGAATCAACAAAAAAAAGAAATGAGAAATTCATTTACAATAATGAAGCAAATTAGGAAAGAATTAATAAAACAACTAAAAATACAATTCATTTTATTGCAACTATAAAAAAATCACTTTCTAATAATAGTATTAGAAATAAAAATGCAAAAGCTTTTTGTGACTTATCCTCCCTCTCACAAGCATATGTATTTTACAAATTATCACAAAACCAAGTTATTAGTCTTTATAAATTCAAACCTATCCTTCAATATCACGGAAAATCTCTTTTTCTTAAAAATGAAATAAAAGATTATTTTGAAGAACAAGGAATATCTCATTCCAGATTAAGATATCATTATGGGTGAAGACAGAAAATCTTTTGGCATTCTAGAATGAATGAATGGGAAAACTGGTTAAGGAGCAGGATAGCAGGTGGGTTTAACTAGTTCAGGTCTAAATGCAATCAATGTTCATGTCTCTTTAGTAGAAGAACTCATTAGTTGCATGTTGGACTCCAAGTCAGGCCTGTCTTGTGAGTTCTCTAAACTCAGAAAATCCTAGCTATGCAAATCAGCTGCTGTCCTGTGGCAGCAGGTGCACCACCAGTTTTGGCTAATCTGCAAAAACGCCACATAATGGAAGAAGCAATATGTTTCTGATGTAAAGAAGTGGAGGAACATCAAACTCGCTACAAATTTATTCTCACCATCAAACTGGGCTAAATTCTTATTGGTTTTAAGGCTATGATAGTAGGAAATGACTATATGGATCCATAAAGAAAGGAAAACCAGATTAGTTAAACTAGGTGACAAATTTATTCTCACTATCAGTAAGCATCCAAAAACCTTACCGGTTGTATTTGTTTCTACTTCTTCAGTTACAATCACATATAGATGTTTACTACAAGGGAGGCATAATTTTTGTTTATGCATAATAATTTGTGGCATCTACTACTAGAATAATAATACAGAAATAATTACCCAAGCTATTAAGGTGAAATGAAAAAAACTGATACAAAAATAACAAACTGATACCTATCCAAACCCAGCAAATATGTAACAAGCAAAAAAAAAAATTTCCAGCAGAAGTTGAACCCATTTATTCAAGATCAAGATAAAGTATAAGATCATTACCTGAGATATGAAACAAAACAAATTTTAGCATATATCTTAATTCGCCAACCAAATGGAGCCAAAAGAGTGATCGATTTGATGGTTCAACACCAAAAAGTGAACACCTAAAACATAAGAAAAATTTATTTATCATTTTATAATTTAACAGAAATCCATGTATTTAATACACATATACATGCAGTGTTCTTTCTTACATACATACATACATGCATGCCTTTCACACATCCATCCATCCATACATACATACATACATATATAAAAATCCATTTAACATCCATAACAATTGCATCCAACTTCAATCCACAAATATATATATATATATATATATATATATATATATATATGCATGACGTCAAAGAAGATAAAAAGAAAAAAAAAGCTTACTTTACAGTGCTTCATGAAGATGGTTCAGCTCCATGATTGGAAGGACTAGCTCCAGATGAGAATGTCCAACTTCCGGTGAATGTTGCATCTGAATGATTTGGGTCAATCTAACCAAAACATCTTTGATTTCATTTTGAGTTTGATCAAGTCTATCCTGTCCTTCTGTCAAGGTTTCCATTCGAGCTTCCATATCATTCATTTGTTGACTAATTACCGATGATGCACAAATTGAGGACATAGATCTCGGTGAAAAGGGTACTGATGAGTCAAACAAATGGCTGTTATGTGGCCTAGCTCCAAAACCGTAGATGTGTCTACAGGTAGTCTCTATTCCTCTAATGGAATTATACCACGCTTCTGCATCAAACTCGGGATTAGTAGAGACATCTTCACCATACTTCTCACACAATAAATTAGTATATTTTTCCTACAATGAAAAAAAAAAGCTACTATATAACATAATGAGAGAAAACAAGCAAATATAATAAAAATTAATTCACGTACACTGACAGCTTTTGATTTATTGTCCACAAATTCGCCCACTCCACCACCTCGTTTATGGGTTCGCTCAAAAATTTCTTTGTATGTTGGTTGTCGATCCAACTTTTTTTCTTGCACATAAAATGTTTAAAACAATCAACTGTAAACAAAATATAATAGGCATGAACAATTGTTAGAGTTAAAAATTTGTCATTACTTACCATCCTATGCGCATGAACCAAAAATGGAATCGAACCACCTGTATGCTTTGTCATTGTACCTTCTTTCATTGTCAATCAATTTTGCTTTGCTTTTTGCGATTTAAGTTCCCATTCCTATGTCCCCCACACATCAATCAATTGATCCCAGACTTGAACACTAATCCATGGTGACAAATTATAACCTTTGCAATCTTTTATCCGATTCGTGCCAAAATGTGCCATTGCTTTTTTCCTTTCTAACTGCATTACTTTCTTGAAACGTGATTTGCATGTGTTATCAAATATTTCATGCACAATCTCTGTGTCCTCTAAAGGCACGAAAAAAAAATTCTGCATTAAGAAACAAACATTATAGTTTAATTAAATTTAGTAAAAGAAAAAAAATGCGTGCCATAAATAAATAACCTTAGATTAAATTGATATATATACCTGAAATTTTACGCACATTTGGGTTTACACTTCATTTGGAACTTTCTTCCATGTCGGCCATGGATCAGAATAAAACTCTTTAATCATCGTTGTAATGACTCGAACAGGTCGAACTTCCAAAAAAAACACAATCACAAGATAATTAAATAAGTTTAAAAAGCACGAGGTTTTAATAAACTTAATACAAAAAAAAATTAAAGAATACATTACCTGTTTCCTATACAAGTAATCGGTGTTCTACGGTCTAGATTTCTTGGAGGAGGCATTCCTTGATTTGAACCTCTTGTCCGTTTTCTACCTCCCGCCCCAGTACTCATAGCAGTCTGTGAGTCTGTTGATGTGGCTCAACAGGAGTATGGTCAGCCAATATTCCATGATTGATCTCTAAACCATCAGTTAGTGGTACCTCGACGGATGCACCCTCCGACGATGGGCCTTGGGTAGATGCACGTTGAGCAGATGTGTACTGGGCAGGTGAGCCTTGGCTAGATGTGTACTGGGCAGGTGAGCCTTGGCTAGATGTGCACTGGGTAGATGGGCCCTCAGTAGATGGGTGCTAGGGAAGTTGGCCCTCCAAAGATGTGCACTGGGTTGATGGACCCTCGATAGATGGGCGCTAGGGAAGTTGGCCCTCCAACGATGTGCACTGAGCAGGTGGGTGCTAGGCAAGCGGGCCCTCAACAGATGTGCACTGGGTAGGTGGGACTTGGGTAGATGGCTGCTAGGCAGGAGGGTCTTTAGCAACTGGATCTATCTCTTCATCATCCGACTCTTCAGATGGAAACAACCTTTTCTCCAAGTCAACTGCTAGAGTTTGAGATCGAGAAGTTGGCCTGAAATAGGTTTTCTAACCTGATGAACGAAACCCTGCACAACAAACATTCTTACTAGCCGACTTCCCATATCTTCCCATTATAACTGCAACACAAACAATTGAAATGCAAATATCAGTAAATAACCTAGACTAAATTACTAAAATACAAAAGTAATAAAGAATATAAACAATAACAAACGTAAAAGTTGAATTAATGCTTAAACTTATAGTAAATTAATTAGGAAAAGCCTAAAATAATAACAACATGATTAATTAAAAAAAACCTCATCATCATCATCATCCTCATCCTCCTCGTCATTGTCATCATCACCGTCACCGTCATCGTCATCGTCATCGTCATCGCCACCGTCGTCATCATCCTCGTCATCATTGTCGTCATCGTCCTCGTCCTCGTCCTCGTCGTCATCTTCTACTTCTACTTCTACTTCTTCTTCCATGGAATTAACCTCTTCATACTCACTGTGAACTAGAATAGCTGGATTGTCAAGTTCCTCTGAGTATGTAACAACTGTTGGGTGTGACATATGAAGTTCTTGGTAAAACCCATCATTTAAATCAAGTATGTTCAAATCATGGTTCTGAAGCTGAAATCTAGATCTTGCTTTTGTCTTGAACATAGCCCACCAATCACGACCATCTTGTCTTCTAGATGGACAAGAACTAAAATAGACTTGTTAACTTTGTTCAGCTAATATAAAAGGTTCATTGCTAGCAAGAATAGACTTATGCTTGATTTCAACAGGACCATGCTGGGGATGAACGCGAACCCCTCGTTCGGTATCAAACCAATGGCACTTAAAAAGTACAACTTGATTTCCAATGCCAAAGTATTCTAACTCGAGTACATCTATCAAGATACCATAAAAGTCACATTCTAAATCATTGTAACAATTGCCTTTCACACAAATACCACTATTCATTGTTTTCCGAGATCTCCCATAGTCTAATGTATGAAACTTAAAACCATTTACAAAATATCCTTCATAAGTCCTTGCCCTGCGCGAAGGACCTTGAGATAGGTTAATGATACGCTGATCTATTTCATTACCCCGTTCACGAACCTAAAAGAAATTGCATCCTGACATTAGTGAAATGCATTCTTATTTTATAATAACCAATTTTGATATATTTAAATAACTTACAAAATGTTTAAACCATTTCGTAAAATGAGCTTGACATGTTTTCTCCAATTGAAAATCATCGATGTTTGGCTCATCTCTTTTAACCATCTCATCAAATATCCTACATTTTAAAATAATATTAAAAGTGTAATGCCAAAAAATGAGAAAAAAAATTAATTTACATCTATATACTTACCCAATGTATGGGACTATTTCTTCAGAATTCATTAACACATATATGGACGCTACATCATATTCAGCTTCACTCAAATATTGAGCATTATTCTTTGTCCGCCCAAATGATCGTCCAAGATGTTTGAAAATCGACAAATGCCCCATAGGATCCACGTCTCCTCCATCGTCATTACGTGGTGAACGAGTTAACCTAGTTGCAATATCGGGTTCAAAATATAAGGCACAAAATGATGCAATCTCTTCCCTTATATATGCCTCACATATAGACCCTTCAATGCGTGCTTTATTTTTCACCTTCTTTTTTAGATTGTACAAAAACCTATTTCAAGAATAAAACATTAAAATAGAATTCGTATAGAAAGTGTTCTATTAATGTAAACATGGCTAACTCAAATATCTATGTTTATTACCTCTCAAATGGGTACATCCATCAATATTGCACAGGTCCTCCAACTTTTGCCTCGTAAGGTAAGTGAATCGGTAGATGCTCCATATAATCAAAAAAAGCTGGAGGAAAAATTTTCTCTAATTTGTAGATGGTTTGTACAATATTGCTTTGCAAATGTTCCATGTGACCTACATGTATTTCAGTGGAGCATATGTCTCGAAAAAAATTAGAAAGCTCAGTAATTGCATCCCATATTGAGTTTGGGACCAAATCTCGTAAAGCAATTGGAAGTAAACATTGCATAAACACATGACAATCATGGCTTTTCATTCCATAGAACTTGCATTCTTCAACGTTTACGCATCGAGCAATGTTTGATGTAAAGCCATCAGGAAGTCTCAACTCTTTTACCCATTTACACACTCGTTTTTGATCCTCTTTGCTTGATGTGAACGAAGCTTTAGGCTTCAATGTTTTTCCATTTGTTTTCACTAATTCCAATTCTTTTCGTCTACAAATCAATGCCAAATCCAATCTCGCCTTTGTGTTATCCATAGTTTTCCCCTTAACATCCATCATGGTATTGAATAAATTGTCAAACACATTTTTTTTCAATATGCATGACGTCCAAGTTGTGACGAATAAGATTGGTATGCCAATAAGGCAACTCCAAAAATATGCTCTTCTTTGCCCAATTATGAGTTACTCCGAAACCTCGAGGTTTTTGTTGATCACATCTAGCACCGAATGTTAGTTCTTTAATGTTATCTAGCTGGCACAATAATTCTTCACCTGACAATCTCACAATCGGAGGATCATGATCAACCCTTTGAGTAAATTTGTCTCTTTGCCTTCTAAAAGGATGATTAGGAGGCAAAAATCTACGATGACAATCGAAAAAGCAAGGCTTTTTTCCATTTTGCAATCTAAAGGCTTTTGTATGTTCCATGCAATATGGACAAGATAATCTGCCATGGGTACTCCACCCAAACAACATCCCATAGGTAGGAAAGTCATTAATTGTCCATAGTAATGCAGCCCTTAACACAAAATTTTGCTTTCTATGAGCATCATAAGTCTGAATACCATCTGTCACGACCCGTGACCATATTTTTCATCTTCTTATACACATCTTATCCAGTTGGGCTGTCTGTGATACTTCACTTGTACTGACTGTTAAACAATTTTACATAATATTGTTTATATTATACACATCCCCTATCGTAATTTATCAGATAAGTAGTACTGTTGACGTGTCTAAATACAGAGAATTAAATGATCATACCTCAAATAATCTGTCGGTCTGACACATTGTCCTTCGTGTACAGCCAGGATCCACAATCCACTGATCTCACATTCATCAAAACCTGAGATGTTGAAAATTAAGGGGTGAGCAAAACCACGGCTCAGTAAGAGAATTATA
Organism: Heritiera littoralis; assembly: GCA_031772115.1. Lineage (NCBI taxonomy): Eukaryota > Viridiplantae > Streptophyta > Magnoliopsida > Malvales > Malvaceae > Heritiera > Heritiera littoralis. The sequence continues at coordinate 2,053,302 of JAPDPK010000002.1, forward strand.
TGCCTCACTTGATACTCAACTTCCTATATGCTGAAAATCTTTTTCATTTTTCCTATGGGCTCTAGGCTCGCATGTAGGAAAGATACTACAGTCGGCTAGGAATCCGAATGGAGTAAGGTAGGTATTTTAGAATACCATACTTGTTACGGAACCTAGAAGCAACTGTAGAGATAAATTTTTCTTTTTGTTATGAATTAATAAATCCTTTTCAATATTTCATAACCTTTTTCATATTCTTTTTAAAAAGTGCTTCTACTAAATAAAGCAATTAAATAAAATAATTAATATTCGTATCATACATGCTTGAGTTATTGTAAATTAGCATGCATGGATTATACTAAGGTTTATTACCATTTCGTAAGTGCACCCATGTCATAACTTATTCATGCTTACTTTTCATCCTTAGTTATACAAGGCATCGTTCTTATTAAAAGTATAATTATGTGTGGAAGCACAAACATTCAAGTAGTACATGTTCAATGGCATATATAGACATCATCCAATAATCATATACATCATGTGTCATATGCCTAAGATCTATTTCATCCTTCGACATTCATCGCATTCACGAATCACAATCACTTACTTATAGTCACAATATCCTACGATTTCTCATATTTCGTTAGAACACGTGTAGTACTTAGTTCCTGAAGGATTTTAGAGGTTGTGACGAACCAGCACAATCGGCCATGGCAACCTCTCTGGGCCCATCAGACAACGATTGCCTAGCTTCATCACTCATCCGTGGCTCACACAGTACAATCATCGAGTCTCTGCTCGGTTTGGCCATTAGTACATCCGTACTGTCCTCTATGGCCCAAAGTCCACTCGAGGTTTTAGAGGTTGTGACGAACCGGCACAATCGGCCATGGCAACCTCTCTGGGCCCATCAGACAACGATTGCCTAGCTCGTCCGTGGCTCACACGGTACAATCATCGAGTCTCTGCTCGGTTTGGCCTTTAGTACATCGAAGCTCGTGTAGCACTTAGTTCTCGAAGGATTCTAGAGGTGGCTCCCACGGTTCGGAATTCGTGAAACACTTATAATCTAATGTTTCATTTAAATTCATGGTGAGAATGTCAAATATATCAATTCTTCCTTTTTTTTTTTTTTTTACATATTAGAGGTTTGTATCTCATGTCTTATGAGAATCATCTCACAGTACTATAATCAGTACCGAAATGAGCATTTTATAAAAATGCTATAATTCAATTGATTTTCTTCTCATATTATATGAAACATGTTCTTTTCACATGTCACACATCACATATCACATTTCCCATTTGACATATTCCATGTCATGTAAAACACTTTCCTTTTTAACATGTCACCTATCATTTATGGAATCTATGATAGACATCAATCTTATCGTACTATAAATCCCGGAGGGTAAAGAAATAAACCGGTCAAATCTATGACCATAATCTATGTTGTCCTCTGTGGGTCGCGGATCAGGTGTCAACCGGGACTAAACATATCACATATCATGCATCCGTATGATAGGAATGCCATCCAATCTCAAAACCGTAGTTTTCATCATCAAATAGACTTATATGGAATTTATATAGATATAAAATTCCATATTTTAAAACCATAAGGGTTAAAATCCTTTAGTGAATATTTATAAAAATATTCATAAGAATATTCACTATATTTCACTTCATCTTTCATCTCGTAATTCTTGTAATTTATCTATTCCGAGAATTTTCGATGATTTCATTATCATCATTCTCGAATACATGAATATTCTAAAGTTCCATCTCATTATATTCATGTTTTATGAAATTTAGAAATTTCCTCATGTTTCGTGATTTACTATCGAAATTCGGGAATAAAATCATTTAATATAATTTTATAAAGTTTTTCTAAAATTTTCGGCAGCATAACGGCTGCCGATTTACTAACCTCCTACATGGAAAAATACAGTTTAAAATCTTTCAGCCAGTACTTCTTCCCAAATTATTTTCAGCAAATCATGCATCATAATAATTTTCATAAAATAATTGCATAAAATATTTCAATTTAAAATATGCAGACTGAGTATCCTTACAGTGCTGCACATGCATCCCTTACCTTTTTCCGGGTCGGCGAATTCCGCTTATCGATCGCGCCCGCACTCCATTTCTCCCGATTCCTTATCCCGATTGCTGAAAATAATTTCTGGAATTAAAATTCTAATTTTTTAGAATTTTTCATAATTTATTTAATTTTTTTTTCTGAAATTAAATTCTCGGGAAATTTCTTACCGAATTTGTAAAATCCCGGGTTGTCGAATTTTCGGGAATTTTCCGAATTCCCAAAATTCTCATTTTTCCTCTTTTTCTTCCTTTTTCTTCCTTTTTCCTCTTTTTCTTTTCTTTCTTTCTTTTCTTTTTTTTTCTTTTTCTTTTTTTCTTTTTCCTTTTTCTTTTTCTTTTTCTTTTTCCCTTTTTCCTTGGTCTGACCGGTTTAGACCAGTCAGACCGGTTCCTCCTCCTTCACCGCCGGTTCTCCTCCGGTGGCCGGTTCTCCGGCGGTTCGGTGGCTCCTCAGCTGGCCGGCGTCGAGACGAAGCTGCCGGTGGCCTCAGCTCGGCCTGGATCGGCTACACGGCGGAGGATCTACTCGGTTTACCTTCGGTCACTTCTCCTCCTCCGTCGGCCTTCCTCCGCCGTTGTTGGCCTCACTGGTGGCCTCCATCCTATTCTTCTCCTCCCGCCGGTGCTTCGGCTGTAGTGGCGACGGCCGATTTGGTCGGAAACCGCCAGATCTGGTTTCCCTCTTCTAGGCTTCCGCCGCGTTTTCTCCCCTATTTTCGCTTCCGTTTCTTTCCTTTCCGGCGCAGTCGATTTCCCCTCTTCCTTTCCTTGCCGGCGCAACCTCATCTCCCTCTTCTCTCCCTTCCCGGCGGCCGTTGACGGGGTCGGCCTCCATCGGGGAAGACAGAATCGGGAAATCCCGATTCTATTTTCTGTTTCCTTTCTTTTCTGTTTTTTTTTTGTTTTATTTCCTCTTTTAGTTTTTGTCTTCTTTCCATTTTTAGTATACTATATACTATACATTATACCATATATTTTATACATATAATATATATTATATGTTATACATACATTATTTCATACATAATGTTATACAATATTTATTATATATAAAATATATCTTGTACATTACAAAATACATGTCTAGTATATATATATATGTATATTCATATACTTAAATAACATTTATATATACAAATTATATAAATGCTATAATAAAATATTTATACATATAACTTTAATACAAATTAACATTTACTTTTCTTATATATTCATATACTTTTATTTAAAATAATAATATATATATTTCATATATATTTATATATCTGTACATATATATTTATAATTATATAAATGCATTTTATAATATACACATGTATTTATTTGAGACAAAATAGTATATATTTCATTTTATAATATATACTAATATTCATATACATACATATGTATTTATATAAAAACATGTGTAAATATATTTATATAATTTAATTATATAAATATATAATATACGCATTTTTATTTTATAAATTTTGGATTTTCATTAATCCAATTTAAATTCCTTCTTTCCTTATTTTCCATAACTCCGACTTTATTTTTATTTCCATTTAATTTCCTTCACACGAATTTCCTTATTCATCACTTCCTCATTTCTCAGGATTTTCACCAATATCCCGTTTCTTGCAAAATTTTATTTATTTCCCCTTATTTAATTTCTCTAATATTTATTTTCAATATTTCTAATTTCCAATAAATGGAAAATTTACGGTTATCACACCATCTTCCCATAAGATTTTTAGCTCATCTATCAAAGGCAGCAAGAAAATATCTATGTTTTGTGATGGATTATATCTTCTCGGAATTATCATATTTAAGAACAAATATGGTTGCTTCATACACATCCAGGGAGGTAAATTGTAAACAGCAATCATTACTGGCCAACATGAGTATGACCTTACTGTTGGCCCAAACGGAGAGAATCCATCAGCACATAAACCCAATATAACATTTCGAGGTGCGGAAGGAAAAAATTGATGAGTATGATTGAAATGCTGCCAAGCCTCACCATCAACAGGGTGATTGAGCACTCCAGATGAATTTTGATTGTGTGCATGCCATGTCATAAACTCGGCAGTTGCAGCTGACATGTAAAGCCTCTAAAGTCTTGGGATTAATGGCAGATAATGCAAAACCTTGAAGGGAATCTTCTTCCATCTTGCCCCACTAGATTTATATCTAGGATGCCCACATACCGGACAAGACATTAACTCAACATATTCTTTACGATATAATATGCAGTTATTCTTGCATGCATCTATTTTAGTATAACCTAGACCAAATTTTTCCATTTTCTTCTTCATTTCATAAAAGTTTGTCGGCAAATTATTATTTTTTGGCAGCATACCCTTCACAATCTTAATCATACCATTAAACAAAGCATCACTCACATTAAACTCCGATTTGTAATTTATAAGTTGCGAAACAGCAGATAAAGTGGTGTGCTTTGTACAACCAGACCATAAAGGTTCATTCACATCATTCAACAATGAATAAAAGTATTTATTCGATGAATTTGGTTGTTGCACATCGAATCTTGACTTATTAGCATTTGAGTCAAAGTTCGAATAAAAAGCATCCATCACCATTCTACCATATGAATTTTGTTCTTCATATACTTCAAAAATTGGATCCCGAAACCCATCTCTACTTGTTGAAGACTGCTCATGTCGAACTTCTCCATGTTTATCCCAAATGGAATAACCAATACAAAAACATTTGTAAAAAAGATGTTCCCGCACCTTATCTACTTCAAAAAAAAAATCTATTTTGACATTTTGTGTAAGGGCATTTTATTCTATTTCCACTTGCAAACTTCAGATTAGAAAATGCAAAACCAATGAACTCCTCAACCCCATTCAAATACTCCTCAGTAATATAACCACTTTCATCTAACCGACAATACATCCAAGATCTATCTTTATCCATTTTGCACAATTAAATAAATCACTGCAAAAACAATTACGACATATAATCTTAATTCAATATAACTACAAAACAAATTCAATAAACCAATCCCACAATATATTATAACCCTAAAACCAAAATTCTAAATTAATCATAAATATTAAAATTTCACCGATTCAATAACCACAAACCCAAAATTTTTAATACATATATATAAACAAATTTATTTAATCGCATATCTCATAAAATAAGAAAGATAGTATTTTGAATTTACCAACAATTTCTCTGTAGAATACTCCTTAATTCCAATTCTGAAATTCCTGCAATGATGAAAATTCAAATATTAAACATTTAATCAAAAATAAAATGCATTTAGGTAGCAAAATGATAATAAATATACATTATTATTTTTGTAAAATTTAGCAAAAAATTAGCTTGCTCTCAATTTTTAAGGTGAAAGAAAACAGAAGTGAGACATTTTCTTAAAAAATAAAAATTCCACCCTAACCATTCAACTAATAAAAAACAAAACCATTGGTGGACACCATTACTTTTCATCATATGGGGGAGATGCTTGGTAGTTTGTTTAGTGTCAATGATTCCTTCTACTCTCTCTTTTTCATTCGAACCTTTACATCATTTCTATTCATTTATATTTTTTTCAATTATTATTACTTTAATAGGTTTAAAGTTCCACTTTTTTGAGCCATAACATTTAGGTGGGACCTTGGGTACGAATTTTATGAATGGCTGAATGTAAAATTTGCAGCAGTTGTCCTTAACAACTAAAGTTGACCTAGTGGAAATATGGTAGTCCAACTTGATATAGAATTGCAAGATAACATGCCAGTTGCATAGCTCTTGCCATGTTTCAACCTCACATAATAGATCCCCAACCCCGTTTCTTGCTTTAAAGTTTATATGGTAGGTCATACAATTCAATACCATGTAGAATTTGAAAAGTAATGGAAAAAAATGGAGGGTTATTGCAATGCTAAGTCAGTATCTGCTTAAATCTCATAAAATCTAGGCAAAAAGGATTCTGTATTAACAATATTTCATGGAGGAGAAAGGTTACTGCAACTTCAAATAAATCTCCTAAAATTATCCTAAGTTCTATCTAACAGCAGCCAAGGCTGATGCAAAGGCAGAAAAAAGGGCCAAGTATCTGGCAGTGTTTGCACTGTCAGACCATTAACAGCGGCGTTATTGGCCGTCAACTGTTGCGGTTGGGGTCATTATTATGGCTTGTATGGATGGCAATCAGCATGGATTGTACCACCAAGTCATTAAGGTAAAAAATATTACACTCAGCATCATTAATGGCTGTTGAAGGATGCACAAGCTTCAAATTGCCTAACATAAAACATAGATAGGCAGATAATTTTTGGCCAGCAGCATGCAGATAATGATACATGGCATAGTATCATTATGTTCTACCGAGGATGAAACGGGATAAACTTTTTAGTTTTGCTTCCAACCAAGGCTTTGGGAGAGATTTCACACCAATAAATAAATAAATCCTTGTATAAAAGGATACACAATAACTGTTTTTCTCTCACATTTTGCAGCATATATATTGATTGAATCATTCTTCTACTTGAAAAATCAAATTTACCTACACAATGTCTTTGTTCTGGCTCTCACTAATCTATATAATGATGTTGTCAGTAAAAAGTCTCATGGATCCTAGAATCACACTACTCTTTGTTTTTGCAAATTCACATGAGAACCAAAGACAATGATTTGCCTAAATGCATGATGGTATGGCTACTAAACAATAGAATTATACTATAAAACAATCCTCTTTTCCATCATTAATTTTCTCTTAATGCTTAATAATACTAGTGATTCATAATCATTTACTGCTCGACCTTTCTGCTCTTTTCATATTTATCATTGGTTCACTATCAAATTCACTGATAATGTTGATTAAACAGAGCTTGGACTGGTTGGTACAATATGTAAGCTAGCACAGTGGCAGAGAAAGGAACCTTAACATCATTTACCATTACCATTCTTTTTCTATATCATAAGTATTTGGTTTTTGGATTGAAGGTGGGTGACAAAGACCTTAGTAAAGCTGATCAAACCACAAGGTACAGGTAAATGAAGTCCACTCCCTCCCAACCCGACACCTCCCCCTTTTTTTTTAAAAAAAAAAGAACAACAGATTAATTGAAACATAATTCATTTCAACTCACTGTGGAAGGAAATCTGTTGTAAGCTGTTGTCACGACCCATGATCACATTTCTCACCTTATTGTACACAACTTAACCGGTTGGCCTGTCTGTGATACTTCACTTGTACTGACTGTTAACCAATTTTACATAACATTGTTTATATTATACACATCCCCTATCGTATTTAATCAGATAAGTAGTACTGTTAACATGTCTAAATACAGAAAATAAATGATCATACCTCAAATAACTCAGTCGATCTGTCACATTTTCCTTCGTGTACAGCTGGGATCCACAATCCACTAAACTCACAATCATCAAAACCTGAAATGTTTAAAATTAAGGGGTGAGCAAAACCACGGCTCAGTAAGGGAATTATATGCCTCACTTGATACTCAGCTTCCTATATGCTGAAAATCTTTTTCAGTTTTTCTTATGGGCTTTAGGCTCGCATGTAGGAAGGATACTACAGTCGGCTAGGGATCCGGATGGAGTAAGGTAGGTATTTTAGAATACCATACTTGTTTCGGAACCTAGAAGCAACTGTAGAGAGAAATTTTCTTTTCGTTTTGAATTAATAAATCCTTTTCTTTTTCATTCCATAACCTTTTCATATTCTTTTCAAAATAATACTTTTATGAGATAAAGCATTTAAATAAAATAATTAATATTCGTATATTCCTTAAAAAGAATATTAGTTAAATCATCATCTTATTTATTTAAAACTCATTTCATGTTTTATTGTACTCTCTTAATTAGTACAGTACTTTAAATAGCAAAATAAGCTATTAAAATCTATTCCATTTATCAAATTAGCAAAGCAGTAAGCACTTCGATAGATTGGTCACTATACACGTTGATAAAGCGGTTACTATGTAAATTAATAAATCAATCCATTCATAAAATGAAAATCCATAAACTTTAAGCATATAGCTTAACTCATTGAAAACAGTTCCAATTTAACCGATTACTTAATCACTTTAGGCGTAAGCCCCAATTCACCAATTCAGTTACGACATCCATCCTAACTAGAAATGGAGTTAAGTGTCATATCGAGGAACTCGTGTAGCACTTAGTGCTCAAAGGATTCTAGAGGTGGCCCCCCATAGTTCACAAAGAATCTATGTAGCACTTAGGTCTCTTGAGTCTTCTAGAGGTGGCTCACACGGTACAGAAACTTCTTACTAACACATCGGAACTCGTGTAGCACTTAGTGCTCAAAGGATTCTAGAGGTGGCTCCCCATAGTTCACAAAGAATCTATGTAGCACTTAGGTCCATTGAGTTCTCTAGAGGTGGCTCACATTGTATAGAAGCTTCTTACTAACACATCGGAACTCGTGTAGTACTAAGTGCTTAAAGGATTCTATAAGTGGCTCCCCATAGTTCACAAAGAATCTATGTAGCACTTAGGTCCATTGAGTTCTCTAGAGGTGGCTCACACGGTACAGAAGCTTCTTACTAACACATCAGAACTCGTGTAGCACTTAATGCTCAAAGGATTCTAGAGGTGGCTCCCCATAGTTCACAAAGAATCTATGTAGCACTTAGGTCCATTGAGTTCTCTAGAGGTGGCTCACACGGTACAGAAGCTTCTTACTAACACATCGGAACTCGTGTAGCACTGAGTGCTCAAAGGATTCTAGAGGTGGCTCCCACGGTCCAACTGGTATCCATGTAGCACGTAGGTCCCTTGAGTCTTCTAGAGGTGGCTCACACGGTACAAAGATTGAGTCTTTACTCGGGTTGGCCTTTATGCCATATATACTTTCCACTATCTTATCAGAACTCATGTGGTACTTATAATCTAATATTCCATTTAAGACCATAGTAAGAATATTAGATTTTTCATTTCTTTCTTTTTGAAAACATATTACATGTTCGTATCACATGTCTTATGAAAATCATCTCACAGTACTATAATCAGTACCGAAATGAGCATTTTGTAAAAATGTTATAAATCAATTGATTTTCTTCTCATATCATATAAAACATGTTCTTTTCACATGTCACGCATCATATATCACATTTTCCGTTTGACATATTCCATGTCATGTAAAACACTTTCCTTTTTAACATGTCACCTATCATTTATGGAGTCTAAGATAGACATCAATCTTATCGTACTATAAATCCCGAAGGGTAAAGAAATAAACCGGTTAAATCTATGACCATAATCTATATTGTCCTCGGTGGATCACGAATCAGGTGTCGACCGGGACTAAACATATCACATATCATGCATCAGCATGATAGGAATGCCAACCAATCTCAAAACCGTAGTTTTCATCATAAAATAAACCTTTATGGAATTTATATAAATATATAATTCCATAATTTAAAACCATAAGGGTTAAAATCCTTTAGTGAATATTTATAAAAATATTCATAAAAATATTCAATGTATTTCACTTCATCTTTCACCTCGTATTACGTGTAATTTATCTATTCCGAGAATTTTTGGTGGTTTCATTATCACCATTCTCGAATACATGAATATTTTAAAATTCCATCTCATTATATTCATGTTTTATGAAATTTAGTAATTTCCTCATGTTTTGTGATTTAATATTGATTTTCGGAAATAAAATAATTTAATATGATTTTATAAAGTTTTTCTAAAATTTTCAGCAGCATAATGGCTGCCGATTTACTAACCTCCTGCACAGAAAATACAGTTTTAAATTTCCAGCCAGTACTTCAACCCAAAATTTTCAGCCAATCATGCATCATAATAATTTTCATAAAATATTTGCATAAAATATTTCAAATTAAAATATGCAGACTGAATATCCCTACAGTGCTGCACATGCATCCCTTACCTTTTTCCGGGTCGGCGACTTCCTCTTATTGATCGCGCTCGCACTCCATTTCTCCCGATTCCTTATCCCGATCGCTGAAAATAATTTTTGGAAATAAAAATTCTAATTTTGTAGAATTTTTTCATAATTTATTTAATTTTTCTGAAATTAAATTTCCGGGAAATTTCTTACCGAATTTTCGTAATTTTCCGGGTTGTCGAATTTTCAAAAATTTTTCGAATTCCCGAAATTCTCCTTTTTCCTCTTTTTCTTCCTTTCTCTTTCTTTTCTTTTCCTTTTTCTTTTTCTTTTCTTTTTTTTTCCTTTTTCTTTTCCCTTTTCTTTTCTTCCAGCCAGACCGGTTCAGTGCCTCCTCCCGTCGGTTCGGCCGGTTCGGCCTTCGGCAGTCCTCCTTTCCGCAGATTCACGCCTCCCACAGCTGGCTGATGTTGCGGGGATGCCGGATCTGGCCTACGTTTTGCCTCATCACCAGCGACGGCGCCAGACCTGGGTCCGTGGGTTTCGGTCCCTTCCTCCTCTCTTTTCTCCTTCGCCGGTGGCTCCTCTCACCTTCCCCTCACCTCCGTCGAGGTTCGGGTGGCGGTGGAGGTGCCTAGGCCGGCCGGCACCGCCGTTTCCTCCCTTCTCCTTCGCCAGTTTTCCTTTCTGTTTTGTGTTTTGTTTTCTGTCACCGGCGCCGTTCACTTCTCTTCCTCTGTCTTGCCCCACTGACAGTGGCAGGATGCAGCCGGCGGCTTCCGGCTGGGAAGAAATCGGGCTCTGTCCCGATTCTTCCCTCTTTTTTTTTCTTTTTGTTTCTTTCTATTTTTAGTTGTATTTCCTTTCCCTTTTTAGTATATAATTTACCATATATTATACACTATAAATTATAGTTTATACATATAATATATACTATATATTATACATATATTATTTCATATATATAATATAATACACTATATATATTATATATAAAATATATATTGTATATTACAAAATATATGTCTAGTGTATATATATATATATGTATATTTATATATTTTAAAATAAATAACATTTACATATACAAATTATATAGATGTTATAATACAATATTTATACATATAAACTTTAATATAAAACCACATTTACCTTTCTTCTATATGTATTATATAATTATATATACATAAAATATTATGTTTATATACATATGTATTATTTAAATTTATGAAATAGTATATATTTCCATATATATACCAATGTATATTAAAATATACTACATAGTATTTTAAATACATATGTATTTGTATAAAATACATTTTTATGATTTGTAATTATATAAACATACTTTATTTTCATTTCTCATTTTTCTTATTTAATTTGGATTTTAATTTATCCAAATTAATTTTTCCTCTCTCTATTATTTTTATTTTTCACTTCCAATTTAATTTTCTTTACACGAATTTCCCGATTCTTTCACTTCCTCAATTCTCGGGATTTTCACCAATATCCCGTTCTCATAATTTTATTTACTTATTCCAACTAATTTATTTTCTCAAATATTTATTTCCAATATTTATAATTTCCACTAAAATGGAAAATTTACGGTTATCACAGCTGTTCATAATTGTAGCTCATGTGAAGTAGAACATATAAAACTATTATTTTTTGCATGTTCAAGAACTGCAAGTATAGTGTAGTCCTACATTGAAAATTTTGTTACTAAACATGATGCACTGACAGACTTATATAACTATAGAAATAAGAATATGCCTTTTTTTCCTTGGTGTTTCCTCTCATGTTCTTAAGTTAGTTTTTAAAATCCCATTTGCAAGCCATTCAGGATAAAATAGACATAAATTTTGCTTAAACGAGCAACTAAAGCACTGAACTATCTCAATTGTTCATCTAATTTTCTATTAATAGGTGGATTAATCCTGTCAAATTGAGAATAACATCCTAACTTGAAAATTTTTCTATCCCAATTTTCCTTAGGTTTTGAGCCAATTTTGTATTAAAAAATCAGAATCAATATGAGAGGAGATATACCAGTAGTGATAATCTGTCAAGGGAGTAGGCTGTGACCGGTGGCAGCTGCTTCTCTCGACATTGTACAGAAGAGAAAATGAGAGGCAGTGGGGAAGAGCGCAGGGGAGTTCGAGGCGGCGGCGACGAGCGGGAAGGGCGGCTGGCTTGACGTCGGCGCCGGATGTGGGTGGGTGTGGCCAGCGGGAGGAGTCGGGGTGAGGGATATTTTGCTTGGTTTTGTTTTTTTTTCTTTCCCAGCTAACGGGAAATGAGGCAAAATGGCTAGGGCAGTGAGGGAGGCCTATTGGGTGAGGGATTCTGCCTGGGTTTGTTTTTTTTTTTCTAAGCTAACAGGAAATAAAGAAAATGGCTAGGTCGGTGAGGGAGGCTGATTGGGTGAGGAATACTATGCTTGGTTTTGGTTTTTTTTTCTTTCATTGCTAACGGGAATCGAAGAAATTGAAGAAGCTCGCTGGCATTAAACTACAGTGATACGCGGGAAGTGAAGAAAAATTTTGAGACGGATTTGTGGTTGCAAAATCAGTCACAAAATTTTCATATATTTTTAATATCAATTAAATAATATTATTTCATTTAGAAAATAATAATATTACAGTTTTTTGTATTCAAATGATTTTTTTTCTCAGGAAAAAATGATATTATTTATAATTTATATACTCCAAAAATTTATACAACATTCAACTAAAAAAAATTATTATATTATATTTTATAATATAATTTACAATATTAATTTATATACTATAATATTAGAGACGGAATTTGAAACGGAAATTTCGTCTCAAAAATCTATCTCTAATATCAGAGGCGGATTTTTGAGACGGAATTTTCCGTCTCAAATTAACAAAAAAATGTTTAAGAGTTTTCAGACGGAAAATTCCGTCTCAAAATCCGTCTCTAATATTAGAAACGGATTTTGAGACGGAATTTTCCGTCTCAAATTAACGAAAAAATGTTTAAGAGTTTTGAGACGGAAAATTCCGTCTCAAAATCTGTCTCTAATATTAGAAACGGATTTTGAGACGGAATTTTCCGTCCATCTGAAATTAACCTAAGGATAGAAAAAATGTTTAAGAGTTTTGAGACGAAAAATTCGTCTCAAAATCCGTTTCTAATATTAGAGATGGATTTTGAGACAGAATTTTCCATCTCAAAACTCTTAAACATTTTTTCCTGAGTTAATTTGAGACAAAAAATTCTGTCTCAAAAATCAGTCTCTAATAATAGAAACGGATTTTTAGATGGAATTTTCCGTCTCAAATAAAAAAAAATGTTTAAGAGTTTTGAGACGGAAAATTCCGTCTCAAAATTCTTCTCTAGTATTAGAAATGGATTTTGAGACGGAATTTTCCGTCTCAAAACTCTTAAACATTTTTTTCTATCCTTAGGTTAATTTGAGACGGAAAATTCCGTCGGATTTTGAAACGGAATTTTCCGTCTTAAAACTCTTAAACATTTTTTCTATCCTTAGGTTAATCTGAGACGAAAAATTCCATTTCAAATCCGTCTCTAATATTAGAAACGGATTTTGAGACGAAATTTTCCATCTCAAATTAACCTAAGGATAGAAAAAAATGTTTAAGAGTTTTGAGACGAAAAATTCCATCTCAAAACTCTTAAACATTTTTTTCTATCTTTAGGTTAATTTGAGACGAAAAATTCCATTTCAAATCCGTCTCTAATATTAGAAACGGTTTTTGAGACGAAATTTTCCATCTCAAATTAACCTAAGGATAAAAAAAATGTTTAAGAGTTTTGAGACGAAAAATTCCATCTCAAAATCCGTTTCTAATATTAGACACAGATTTTTGAGACGGAATTTTCCGTCTCAAATTAACTCAATCAAAGGAAAAAATTATTTAAGAGTTTTGAGACGGAAAATTTCGTCTCAAAATCCGTTTCTAATATTAGAGACAGATTTTGAGCGGAATTTTCCGTTTCAAAACTCTTAAACATTTTTTTCCTTTAATTGAGTTAATTTGAGATGGAAAATTTCGTATCAAAATCCGTCTTCCATCTCAAAATCCGTTTCTAATATTAGAGACAGAATTTCGACGGAATTTTCCGTCTCAAAATTCTAACATTCTTTTTTTATTAAATTGAGACGGAATTTTCTGTTGCAAAATTCTGTTTCTAACTTTAGAAACGGAATTTCCTTCGAAAAATTTCGTATCAAAACCTTATATTCTTTTTTTGTATTTTGAGACAGAATTTTTTGTTACAAATTCCATCAGAAAGTTTTAGAATCTGATTTTTCAACGAAAATTTTGTCTCAAAGTCCATCAAAAATTTGGCGGGATATAATACTATTCACTTGCGCCTCTTTAGCTTCGGAATTTGTGATGGAATTTATTCCGTTACAAATTTGCAACAGTTTTTTCGTAAAAAATCTGTAGCTAAATTTGTCACTATTACTTTTCTTTGTTCCGTCACTAATCCGTTGCAAATCCATTGCAAATTCGTAAAAACTTGTGACAGAAATTTCCATCTCAAAAATTCCATCACTGAAAGTCCAATTGCTTGTAATGTGAGTGTGGGGGGATTTATGGTAGAACAAGGCAGTCATGATGATGAGGAATTTTGTTGACTTTAACATGTTTGATGGAAGTTTTAAGAGAATAAATAATGTATGTAAAGATTTAAATGAACAAAGGAGGAAAAATTTTGAAGATGTGTTAAATTGTGGCTTACGGGAATGAAGCAAAAATGATGTTGGCGTGATTCAAGCTGGCCGGCAATATAAAGAAAACTAAAATAGAAAAGGAAAGAGATAAAGCAGAAAAGAAAAGAAAAAAAATGAAAATTGAGAAGAAGAAAAATGAAAGAAACATAAAAAAAGAGTAATGGAAGTTGTCAGCTATGGAAGAAGAGAAGTGTGAAGCTGCTACCGGTTCCAAAAAAGAAAGAAAGAAAAAAAGAAAGAAAGAAAGGAAACAAAAAGGAAAACAGGAAATGTTAATATAATTTTTAATAATGATTAATTTTAAATTAAAAAAGGGGAAAAAAAGATGAGTTTGAGTCAAGAATGGTGGCTGCCATAAAATGTAATTGATTAAAACACAAATTAGTCAGCATGTGCAGCCGGTTGTAGAAAACGAAGGAAAGAATGTTGACTTTGATGCTTAAATGATAGAAAAATGTAAGCAAAGAAAGTAGCAAATGTACTTAAGTTGATGACTAAAATGAAACAATAAATTTATTCAAATAGAGGCCATTCGGCCATGACAAAAAGGATGAAAATGATGGAGTAATTTTAGAAACTAATGGTGATGAAATTAATGTAAGAAAAATATAAGAAGTGTTCACAGAATTTAATTTGCAAAATGATGAGTATAAGACCCTATGAGACATTTGGCTATGGGTTAATTTTAATGGAAAAATGGTAATTTTAACATAAGATTGATATAGGATGGTGACATGAAATGTAATAGCTATTGCCATAATCAGCAATTAAAGAAATAATAAATTTTATTAACATGAGTTGCTATTCGGCTAAGAGGAAAAGGATGATGGAAGTGTAATATAGATACTTAGGAAGGAAAGAATAAATATTAAAAATGAATAACAAAATTATTGGTGAAGCTAACGTTGGGAAATAATAAGTGTGGGAACTAGAGAGGATTTTGGCCAAGGGATTTTTATAGTAATTTAATGGCTAAATAGTTTAGGAAAAATAAATTATAAGCAATGAAATTATTTGGTGAAATTGGAATTGAAAGAAATCTAATCTTTGTAGTGTAAGATATGAATCATTGGACAAGGCATTATCCATGAGGGAATTCTCATGTTAATCTAATAACTTAATGATTAAAGAGAAATATTATTGGGAATAAATTTGGAAAGAAATGAATTATGTGCATAAAGAGATGGATGATTGTGACTCAAAAATGAGATTACAATGTGAATCCTTATGATTTAAAAACATATGAATATAACATAAAGGTTAATGAGATTAGTGATTGTTGGAACTGGGAAGGAATATGATTTGATTATAGCTATGTGTGGTGTCTAGAAGAGAAATTTAAATAAATCAGTTGTTGAGATTGATAAATAGAAATTATGGAATATTTATTATCCTTGTGATATGGTGATATGAAATATAAGATGAGGTGATATCACTATGCATAGTGGAAATTCTGGGAAATATAATTTCTCAAGTGATACTAGGAACGTAGAGATATTGCGTGGACTCGAGGTAAGGAACATATATAAGAATTGCTTAGAAATATTTTTAGTGTTCTTGGCAATTTTTGGAAATTCTGTTCTTAACTGTTTTCATCAATTTTCCAAAAAAGGGAGATAAAATACAATTTATTCACATAACCAAATGCATTTTAAGAGGTATGTTTATTGCATGGTGTACTGAATTGTGTACTACAGTGTTTGGGAACTAAAGTGTTTAACGATATTGAAATTATTTACTGCAATGATTTCAAATTGACTGTTTATATACGGTTTATACACAAAAAATAGTATTTGAATATTTATGTATTGAATTCTATACGTGAAAGAGTACCAGCATGGTTTTCTATCCATTTAAAGTGAAATGGAATATTTTCAGAAGTGAAAACTAAATTGTGAATATTTTATAAGTTTTTACTTCTGCACCGGATATATTTTTCTTAAACACATGTGTTGTGAAATGATTTCCTTTATGGAATTTATACGGTTTACGAATTGTTTTGAGACTGATAGGCCCCGTATCACGCTAATATGTGATATGTGATATGTGACATATAATATGTTGTATGAAGCTGTGGATAGTGATCCTATCCTCAGCGTCTCGGTTGACACCTGATCAGTGTACGATCGAGGACAT
The DNA here is from genome assembly GCA_031772115.1 of Heritiera littoralis. NCBI lineage: Eukaryota > Viridiplantae > Streptophyta > Magnoliopsida > Malvales > Malvaceae > Heritiera > Heritiera littoralis. The sequence goes on from JAPDPK010000002.1 coordinate 2,070,110, forward strand.
TTATAGACTATGGCCATATGTCCCAGATGATATTGTTACTGTTCCCTACGGGGTTATAGCATGAAATATTGAGGGTGTTGCCTGGTCTCCACCTACAGTTATGATTTACTATATTGTTTTACTAAGCTATTGTTGGTATTGAATTATTTACTGTTGTTAAATTTTAACTATTTACAACTAAATTGTTTATTGAAAGTGAATTACTTATGATTGCAGAATAAGTTACTGTTCATTTTAGTATTTTCAAATATGGATTCTAGATTATTTTTATATTGAAATACTTTCTGATATGTTTTCTAAAGTATTTCTAAAATATTTTCAGCATTTTATATATGTTTCTTATTGAGCTTTTCCCAAAGCTCACCCCCTTACTCCCTCTTCCCAGATAGCTTTCAATGCACGTGTCTACCACTGTTTCCAAGATTATTGAAGAAGTGTTAGAAGTTTACAAGTAATAAATAATCAGGTACATATTTCTATATATATTCACACATGTAATTGCACAGTAAGTGTATTTATTGAAATAGATTGTAAATTTTAAAGTGGGATGTAAATTAGGTGGATAAATATTATACTGTAGATATATTAAATTTTTTATTTATTTATTTGATAATAATAAGGAATTTACTGATAAAGAAAATGTGGAGTGTGCTTACACTTACACCGAATGCAAACCAAAAGATAGTAAGTGAATAAATGTTTTAAAAAGAAATATTTGGTTCGGAATTTTATAATTCCAAAGGTTACAATAAGTGAATGAGTATGTTTTAGATACATGCATGTAGCTGTGTATAGTATCAGTTCTTTTATATATATTTTTTATTGGGCGCAAGCTCACCCCTCACCTTACAAACTATTTGCTATGGTTGTTGTCATTGTTAAGAAAGGATTTTGATCGAATTCCCATAAGGCTTTGATATTGTACCTTGCAGGTATAATTGAACAGTTACTTTATTGTATTCGAACAATTATTGTACAACACTTTAGTGGGTGAAGGGATGTAAATAGTAAACTTAAGGAATCTAGGTGCCAATTATAGTCTTTGATATTGAATATTGGTATAGTTGAAGTGGTTTATTTGAGTATAGTTAAAAAGTACTTTAACTTGACTTTATGTAATTGAGATGGGAATGTGAGAAAAGAATAAATATGTACTGTAAATGATTGTACTGGGACCAATCTAAATGGTTGAACATTGACTTAGCTAAGGAAGTTTTAGCTTAATGTCAAATTGATGACTCTGAGCACAATCCAACCACTTGAGGAAAATGGAAAAGGTTAGTTTTGATTTTTACGAATCGAAATATGACAAGTTCTGTACTGGATATGTTAATGATTGTCACTAGTGCAAGTGAGAGTGTAACAGTCCAGTAACCCAAAATACACAATTTATCCAGTTGGACTGTCTGTGATACTTCACTTTTTTCATTAAATGTTAAACAATTTTATACAGCATTGTTAACATTATATACATCCACTATCTTACTTAATAAGAAAGTAGTACTGTAAATAAGTCTAAATGCAAAAAATAAATGATCGTACCTCATGTAGTAAATCAAGCTGTCGCATCGTCCCTAAATGCACAACCGAACTCCTTAGATATCAGACTCTCAGTCTTCGAAAATCTAAAATGTTAAAATTAAGGGCTGAGCAAACCATGGCTCAATAAGAGAGTTATATGTCACACTTGATATTCAGCTATCCATATGCTGAAAATAATTTTTTCATTTTCTTTAAATCTTCTTAAAGGCTCTAGGCTCACATGTAGGAAGGATACTACAGTCGGCTACGAATCCGGATGGAGTAAGGCAGGTATTTTAAAATACCTGACTTGTTCCGGAACCTAGAAGCAACTGTAGAGAGTACTAATTCCGTTGTTTTCAAAACGATATAATTTTCGTTTTTCCACAGAGTAAACCACTTATTTCTTTTCTTTTCAGTATACTTTAAAACACGTGGCAGTTCAATAATAAAAACAGTGGTTTACTTCTCTTCTCTTCAATACAGTAAAAAAACACGTGACAGTACAGTGATTCGTAAATATCCAATCATTGGATAATTACTTCTTCGATTATTTCTATCTTAGAAATAATTCTTATGTTATTCTTTTAGAATAAATATTTATTTCTCTTTTCAAATCAATAACCATATCGTACAGTTCAGTAAAACAGTATATGCAGTATTCAGTAAAACAGTATCTCGATACGGTTCAGTCAGTAACAGTAAATAGTAGCTACCAATTCAGTAAATAGTATACGGTAGCTTTCAGTTCAGTAAACAGTAAATGGTAGCTTTTAGTTCAGTAAAACAATAATCAATGGCTACCATTTCAACGTACAGTACAGTTCTGTAAACAGTGTTTTGGTACGATTTTTCATCAGTAAATAGTAAACAGTACAGTACAGTAAACAGGATTCCGTAAATCCTTTCAGTAAACAGTAAGTGAGACTAGGCATCACCCTACAATCAAATCATGCTATCCCATCCACTAGGGACACAGTAAAAGTAATGAGATCTATGGCCATGATCTATAATATGTCCTCGGTGAACGATTGCTAGGCGACAATCCGGGACGTTGATGATTAGCTGGTCAATCAGCCACGTGACAATAACAGTATGGTATGATGCATGAAGCTCGGGGCCTAAGTCTCAAAACAGTATAAAAACCGTACCTTAGCCTTTATGGATTTTAAACACCGTAAATCAAATATCCATAAGGCTCAAATGTAAATATAATCACCTTTATAAAATTTATAAAATAAATAACATTTTTCAAATTATTTCATAAAGGTATATATCATGTTTTCCATACGATGAAGACAGTTTGCAAAATCATCACTGAAAATCTAAAAAGGCAAAATTGTCCTTTTCCACTGTAAAACACATATACACGCTTTTCCGTGCATTCAATCGAAAACATGGTTTTATAATTATTGGAATTCAAATAAATTATTTTATAATTTATGAAAATAAAATATTTATTTTCTAACTTTAAATTCCCATCACCATGTTTTCTTCTAAAAACACGTGTAGAGACCTCTAGTCTCGAAATCATAGTTGTTCATCATTTCTTAACCTTTATGGAATTTTCATAATTAATTATTTCCATAATTAAAACCATAAAGGTTTTATACAAAATCAAGTGGATATTTAAGAATATTTATAAAATATTCACTTCAGTCTCTTTTTTCATTTTCATCTCGTTTCACGTGAAATATCACCTATCGGGTGAATTTTCAGTGATTTTCTTTTCACCATTCTCGAAAACATAAATATTTTAAAATCAAATATCACTATATTCATGTTTTATGAAATTTAATTGATTTCTCGATTTTCGTACCTGAAAATCGTTTCACATGAAATCAAATCATTTATTATGGTTTTCGATGATTTTCGGTAAATTTCAGCAATTTTTCGATAATTTTTCGGTAGTATAACGGCTACCGATTTGGCTAGCCTCCTACATGAAAAATACAGTTTATATTTCTCAACCGGTATTTCACCACAATTTAAAACCAATAAATCACCACTATAAAACCGATAATTATCAATAGCATTTATAAAATTAAATGCAATTTAAAAACATGGCCAAATATCCTTACAGGCAGCACATTTCTCCCTTATCTGTTTCGGGTCGACGATGGACTCTCGAAGGTCGCACCAGTGTTCACCTCGCCCGATTCCATCGGCTCGATTATCGAGGGAATTTTTTGGAAATTAAATCCTAAAATTTAGAATTTTTTCATAATTATTTAAATAAATAAATTATTTAAATAATTTAACACTTTCCGGGATTTCTTACCGATTCCCGTAATTCTCGAGATTTCCCGTAATTTTCGAATTCTCTGAAATTTTCCAAATTCCCGAAATTCCTTTTTCTCTTTCTCTTTCTCTTTCTTCTTTTTCTTCCTTCTTTCTTTTTCTCTTTTCTTTTCTTTTCTTTTTCTTTTTCCTTTTTTCTTTTCTTTTTCTTTTTCTTTTTCTTTTTCCTGTCAGACCGGTCCAGACCAGTCACCTTCCCCTTACCGTCGTTTCTTCTCCGGCGACCGGCTCTTCGGCGGTTCGGCGGCTCCACAACTGGCCGGCACAATGGCAAAACTGGATCTGGCCTCCGTTCGATCTGGATCGGTGGCACAGCAACAGATCGACTCGGTTTAGGTTCGGTCTCTTCCACCTCTTCGTCGGCCCTCCTCCGTCGTGCTCCGCATCTCCAGTGGCCTCCCACGTCTTCCTCTTCCTCCTCCTCCGGCGAAGCTTCGGTTACAGTGGCGGTGATCGATTTGGCCAGCACCGCCACTTTCTCTTCTCTTCTCCTTCTCGGCTTCTGCCGGGTTTTTTTTTGCTTCTATTTCTTTCTTTTCTTCTGCCGCCGACAGCTTCCTTCCTTTCTCTGGCCGGTGGCGTCTCACATTTTTCCTTTTTCCCTCGCCGGTGATGGAAGCTCCGCCACCGTCGGCCCCTCTGGCTGTGAAGGATCGGCCTCCAGATCCTTCCTTCCGTTTCTTTTCCTTTCCTCTTTTATTTTCTTTATTTTCCTTATTTAGTATATATTATATTATATACTATAGATTATACTTTATACATATAATATATACTATATATTATACATATATTATTTCATATATAACATACTACAATATATATTATATATAAAATATATATTGTATATTGCAAAATATATATGAAGTAGTATATATATATATATGTATATTTATATATTTTTAATTTAAATAACCTTTATATAAATATTTTCAAACTTTAATGTAAATTAATATTTACATTTCTTATATATGTATATATATATACATAAAATATCATATTTACATACATATGTATTATTTAAATTCGTCAAATAGTATATATATATACACACATGTATACCAATGTATAATTATATATATACCATACAGTATTTTAAATACATATGTATTTGTATAAAAATACATTTATATAATATATAATTATATAAACATATTTCCTATTTTCTTTTCTCATTTTCTTATTTAATTTGAATTTTTCCGTTATCCAAATTAAATTCCCTCTTTTATTATTTTCCGAATTTTCAATTTAACTTTTCTTCACTCGGATTTTCACCATCCGTTCCTTTCTCAATTCTCAGAATTTTCACCAATATCCCGTTCTCACAATTTTATTTATTTATTTCATTATATTTCCAATATCAATAATCTCTAATAACTGGAAAATTTACGATTATCACATCCTCCCCACCTTAAGAAATTCGGTCCTTTGAATTTAACTTAAGTCCAAAGGTGGTACATTTTGTATACTTACGACTTTTGTCCTTTAGGTCATCCCCCAAGTAATACTGCCAGTACACTTTCAACATCAAGAGTACTTTAGACCACTACATGTTGTCTTTCATCATATATGTCTATACTCCCGTAAGTTCATTTCTCAATTCGGGAGTTATTCATTTCATTCCTCTTTCACATAAGAGTCCATGCATAGTATTTTTTGTGTCACAGCTGCTCTATGCTGTTCATCATCCATTTTTCTCACTTAGTGCCAAATCGATATAGTTTAAAACTATCAATTACACATGTCAGTCAGTTATATGTAATTGTCCTAGTAGCTTATACATCTCATGCACACGCTCACAACATCATGGAGCGTTTACATCTCACGCTCATATATGTCTACATTAGTATGGAGCAGTGCTATCAGTACACTTGGGATCTCAAAGCCTTTTGCTATTTCTCATTAAGCATATGGCATCTCAGAGACTCCCATCACATGTAATGCTCGTTGGAACTGTACATATACGTTTCCACTATCTCACACTCATACTTCGACTAAGGCACTAGAGAATCTAAGAGTCTGGTAATGGAAAGTGATTCTATTCAGATCATTAGTCGTAATCACTTCCATATCATCATTTCTCTTTTGGACTCTTTATTGTCCACAATATTCATTTTCTCTTTTATTTCATTAAGGCTGCATCTCAGTTGCAGACTTTACTATTGATCATCTCTTATAGTCATAGATCATGAGACAATCATGTTCTCTTCATGTAGTATGGTTATTGCATCTCTTTTCATAATTTAGATTCTATAATTGAATCCTTAAATTATTCATTTACTCACCACATTATCTATACACTTCCACCATTTATCATTTCAAGGTGGTTATATGTATGTATAACACTTTTCTACTTAGATACTGGCAGTAAACATATCGTTCCTCTTACTCTTTTGAGTACCATTACTTTCACTTGTCAAATTTGGCTTGATTTTACATCTAGCCACTATCATGTGATAACCAACATTAGATCATTTTTAGTCTTAATTTCAGGAACTATTTCATGTTCCCTACTCATCATACAATTTATCTTCTTATTCCATTTTCATATTTTTACTCTCATCATTTCAGTCGGTTTTCTCAAGTGGTATGGTATTCTACAGTATAGTCTCTTAAAATTTTGCATACCATCTTTTCTTTCCACTTATTCATTTACGACTTTAACTTCTTTCTTTAATTATATCACATTAGTAGAGCGCTAGCCCCATCACTCTTCTATAGACTGGCAGTAGTTTCTAGCTAGACTCATTACTTTTGTATCTCAATCATTACCTTTTAATCATAGACAGATTTACTGTCATCCTGTCATTTCGAGATTATCTATCTCAGAAAAAGACACTGTCTAGCCAAGCCTCTTATTTGCCAATCTTAGCATAATTCCACAGTCTTCAAGAGTTTAAAGGTCATACAACCAAGCTGCTCTTATTCCATTTGTGTCTTTAACTATTTAAATACCTCATCACTTTATTCTTGTATGGGTGCCTTAGTCATTAGGCTTATATACCTCCATAGGAACTCGTATTGATTTATCAAGTTCTAATCATCATTCCATGGACCTTAGTCTCTAACTTTTATTTAATGATGCTTTATACTAAGGCTAGTCTTATTAACTCCTCATGTATCTCTGATTAATTTAATAAAGCATCCATTTTCATGTAAATGAATACTTGTTCTTCATGAGAACTTTATTGATAGTAAACATTTACTATATCACTTTCATTCATCTACATATCGAGGTCATCTGTATTTCTCTCATTTACACTTATACAGACAACTTCATTATTCTCAATTTCACTATCTGTATTTTCGTCATTCAGACCTTTACATGTGAATTTCATTATTCACACATTTTCCAGAGTTATTTTCTTAAGCTTTTCGGATTCCTTCTATATTTTCCGATATAAGCTTAAAATTAAGTTTCATATAATCAACCGAGTAAATGTTAGCTCGATTTATCCAATCTATATAACTCTGAAAAATTTTTCGGGAATCACCTCCGATACCTCTTTAACCACATATCTTTTATCATTTCGAACATTTCATCCTTATGTCCTTTCATTTACACTGTGTATTGTTAAGGCAAAAACATTTACTATTCAAATTATTTTGAATTATTCTCCACCTTAATTCACTTATTTCCATATACCTCACAGCATTACTAATCTCATTCTAGTAAGCTGTATCAAGTACAATGGTTGTTAACACACTTTACAGCTAACTGTTTCAATTCAATTATTCACTTTAGGATCAAGTTCATTTAATAAAATCAGGTTTAATTCCCTTGAGTATGTTATCCACGAGGTTCGAACCCTGGCACCCTTACGTACCTAGTTCCTTTCACTCGTTTTGCCATTGAGATAATTATAAGAGTCTCGCCCGTTCGTATCGGCCATCGACGAGCATCCCCTGGGCAATCCTTTCGCCCTAGGTTTACCCTTACAAGTGAGTTGGTGATAACATAGTTCGCCCGCATCTCACAACATATTATCCACTGCGGGTCGCCCATCATTGGGTCGCCCATTCCAGTTTTGTCTCAAGGGTCCTGAAGAACTCAGGTTAGCTGTCATCTTTTTTCTTATCACTTTACTTTCTTATACGTATTCTCCAATTTACAATACTCCATGCAGTACATTAATTTGTAATGCACATCTCAAATGCTCTGGTTCTATAATTAAATATTCATTTACTACCACAGAAACAGTATAAATATATAGAACCTCTATCAACCGTACTGCTATGGATTTCATTAATTTTGTTTTCTGATCACTTTCTCAGTCATTTTCTATATTCATTTCACTTTCCATAATATCCACAATCCCGTAATAATTATCAGAGTTGATACACTCGTAATTCAAGCCCTTACAATCATTAACCGGACCAATTATCTGGCAACATTCCACTACACTCTAATTGGATCGCATCATATAAGGCCTCGGCCCGTCTGTCGTCCGCCTTTACATATGTGTACTGTACTCTTTGAGAATGCCCAGCCCGTTCATTGGGTCACCTCTTCAAGTTTTATCATGAGGCCTAGCCCCTTCACTAGGTCACTCACAGTTCGCATCCGTAATCTAAGTGTCAGTGGAATCAGTAATAGGGATCGCTATATTCATATGACATCCTCTATGCCATTTATAACACCATTACTATCAATGGATTCCAATTCAGCTCGGTTTTTATCACTGTTTCGAACATTGCCCAACATAGGGGTATTTTCGTCATTTCGACATTTATTTCTTTCTCCTCAGTATACCTTTAAACCAAAGGCCTTATTCTCTCTATGCTGATAGTATCCTTTCTTATACTAATATCAGCAGTTTACGACCTTGTTCGATTTCGACAGAGAAGTCCACTAGAATACATAATTGGATTATTCTGCTTATAATTCAGCTTTATATCATCAATTTCTCTGTCAAATCATTCAATCCCCACTTTCGTTGGTCTATTTTAACTCCCAGTAAATTTTTGGAGGTAGGGGTATTTTTGTCATTTTTAGCCAAAAATTTTCTCTCTTCAAAATACCTTCAAATGGTGATCTTAAGGTCTATTTAATGATGATATTTCATTCCCCTCCTTTATATCATCACTTTCAAGTCTCAGTTCGATCCGCACAGAAAAGTACTGGTGGGGCCACCACCGAGTCCGTTTCTATTCCTTACCGAACCGACCTTCATTTAGATTATAAGATCACCAATTTCTGGCAATTTTTGAGCCTATTTTCCTCTTTAACCATCTTTAATGCATGATTCCCACCCCTTTCAAAGCATTTAACTCAATTTACAATCATTTAGGCTACACAGTACTATAGAGGATGTTAACCTTTTTTGACACATTTTCTTTCCTAAAGTATCGACAGATATCAGGCCAACCTTGCTCTGATACCATTAAATTGTAATAGTCCAGTAACCCAATAATACACAATTTATCCGGTTGGGCTGTCTGTGATACTTCATTTTTTTCATTAAATGTTAAACAATTTTATATAGCATTGTTAACATTATATACATCCCTTATCTTACTTAACAAGAAAGTAGTACTGTAAATAAGTCTAAATACGAAAAATAAATGATCGTACCTCATGTAGTAAATCAAGCTGTCGCATCGTCCCAAAATGCACAACCGAACTCCTTAGATATCAAACTCTCAGTCTTCGACAATCTGAAATGTTAAAATTAAGGGGTGAGCAAACCACGGCTCAATAAGAGAGTTATATGTCACACTTGATATTCAGCTATCTATATGCTGAAAATAATTTTTTCATTTTCTTTAAATCTTCCTAGAGGCTCTAGGCTCACATGTAGGAAGGATACTACAGTCGGCTAGGGATCCGGATGGAGTAAGGCAGGTATTTTAAAATACCTGACTTGTTCCGGAACCTAGAAGCAACTGTAAAGAGTACTAATTCCGTTGTTTTCAAAACGATATAATTTTCGTTTTTCCACAGAGTAAACCACTTATTTCTTTTCTTTTCAGTATACTTTAAAACACGTGGCAGTTCAGTAATAAAAACAGTGGTTTACTTCTCTTCTCTTCAGTACAGTAAAAAAACACGTGACAGTACAGTGATTCGTAAATATCCAATCATTGGATAATTACTTCTTCAATTATTTCTATCTTAGAAATAATTCTTATGTTATTCTTTTAGAATAAATATTTATTTCTCTTTTCAAATCAGTAACCGTATCGTACAGTTCAGTAAAACAGTATATGCAGTATTCAGTAAAACAGTATCTCGATACGGTTCAGTCAGTAACAGTAACAGTAACAGTAACAGTAGCTACCAATTCAGTAAATAGTATACGGTAGCTTTCAGTTCAGTAAACAGTAAATGGTAGCTTTCAGTTCAGTAAAACAGTAATCAGTGGCTACCATTTCAGCATACAGTACAGTTCTGTAAATAGTGTTTTGGTATGATTTTTCATCAGTCAATAGTAAACAGTACAGTACAGTAAACATGATTCCGTAAATCATTTCAGTAAACAGTAAGTGAGACTAGACATCACCCTACAATCAAATCATGCTATCTCGTCCACTAGGGACACAGTAACAGTAATGAGATCTATGGCCATGATCTATAATATGTCCTCGGTGTACGCTTGCTAGGCAACAATCCGGGACGCTGATGACTAGCTAGTCAATCAGCCACGTCACAGTAACAGTATGGTATGATGCATGAAGCTCGGGGCCTAAGTCTCAAAACAATGTAAAAATTGTACCTTAGCCTTTATGGATTTTAAACACCGTAAATCAAATATCCATAAGGCTCACATGTAAATATAATCACCTTTATGAAATTTATAAAATAAATAACATTTTTCAAATTATTTCATAAAGGTGTATATCATGTTTTCCATACGATGAAGACAGTTTGCAAAATCATCACTGAAAATATAGAAACGCAAAACTATCCTTTTCCACCATAAAACACATATGCACGCTTTTCCTTGCATTCAATCGAAAACATGGTTTTATAATTATCGAAATTCAAATAAATTATTTTTACAATTTATGAAGATAAAATATTTATTTTCTAGCTTTAAATTCCCATCACCATGTTTTCTTCTAAAAACACGTGTAGAGACCTCTAGTCTCAAAATCATAGTTGTTCATCATTTCTTAACCTTTATGGAATTTTCATAATTAATTATTTCTATAATTAAAACCACAAAGGTTTTATATGAAATCAAGTGGATATTTAAGAATATTTATAAAAATATTCACCTCAGTCTCTTTTTTCATTTTCATCTCGTTTCACGTGAAATATCACCTACCGGGTGAATTTTCGGTGATTTCCTTTTCACCATTCTCGAAAACATGAATATTTTAAAATCAAATATCACTATATTCATGTTTTATGAAATTTAATTGATTTCTCGATTTTCGTACCTGAAAATCGTTTCACTTGAAATCAAATCATTTATTATGGTTTTCGGTGATTTTCGGTAAATTTTAGTAATTTTTTGATAATTTTTCGGCAATATAACGGCTACCGATTTGGCTAGCCTCCTGCACGAAAAATACAGTTTATATTTCTCAACCGGCATTTCACTACAATTTAAAATCGATAAATCACCACTATAAAACCGATAATTATCAAAGCATTTATAAAATTATATGCAATTTAAAAGCATGGTCAAATATCCTTACAGGCGACACATGTCTCCCTTACTTGTCTCGGGTCAGCGACTGACTCTCGAAGGTCGTGCCCGTGTTCACCCCGCCCGATTCCATCGGCCCGGTTATCGAGGGAATTTTTGGGAAATTAAATCCTAAAATTTAGAACTTTTTCATAATTATTTAAATAAATAAATTAGTTAAATAATTTAACACTTTCCGGGATTTCTTATCGATTCCCGTAATTCTCAGGATTTTCCGTAATTTTCGAATTCTCTGAAATTTTCCAAATTTCCAGAATTCCTTTTTCTCTTTCTCTTTCTCTTTCTCTTTCTCTTTCTTCTTTTTCTTCCTTCTTTCTTTTTCTCTTTTCTTTTCTTTTCTTTTTCTTTTTCCTTTTTTTTCTTTTTCTTTTTCTTTTTCCGTTTTTTTTCTTTTTCTTTTTCTTTTTCCAATCAGACCGGTCCAGACCTGGCGACCGGTTCTCCGGCAGTTCGGCGGCTCCACAGCTGGCCGGCACCATGGCAAAACTGGATCTAGCCTCCGTTCGGTCTGGATCGGTGGCACGGCGACGGATCGACTCAGTTTAGGTTCGGTCTCTTCCATCTCTTTGCCGGCCCTCCTCCGCCGTTCTCCGCCTCTCCAGTGGCCTCCCACGTCTTCCTTTTCCTCCGGCGAAGCTTCGGTTGCAGTGGCGGTGACCGATTTGGCCGGCACCGCCACTTTCTCTTCTATTCTCCTTCTCGGCTTTCGTTGAGTTTTTTTTGCTTCTGTTTCTTTCTTTTCTTCCGCCGCCGATAGCTTCCTTCCTTTCTCTGCCACCGTTGGCCCCTCTGGCTAGGAAGGGTCGGCCTCCCGATCCTTCCTTCCGTTTCCTTTCCTTTCCTCTTTTGTTTTCTTTATTTTCCTTATTTAGCATATATTATATTATATACTATAGATTATACTTTATACATATAATATATACTATATATTATACATATATTATTTCATATATAACATACTACAATATATATTATATATAAAATATATATTGTATATTACAAAATATATATGTAGTAGTATATATATATATGTATATTTATATATTTTTAATTTAAATAACCTTTATATAAATATTTTCAAACTTTAATGTAAATTAATATTTACATTTCTTATATATGTATATATATATATATACACACACACACATAAAATATCATATTTACATACGTATGTATTATTTAAATTCGTCAAATAGTATATATGTGTGTGTATATATATATATATATATATATATATATATATACACACACACACACATGTATACAAATGTATAATTATATATATATACCATACAGTATTTTAAATACATATGTATTTGTATAAAAATACATTTATATAATATATAATTATATAAACTTATTTCTTATTTTCTTATTTAATTTGGATTTTTCCATTATCCAAATTAAATTTCCTCTTTTATTATTTTCCGAATTTCCAATTTAACTTTTCTTCACTCGGATTTTCATCATTCGTTCCTTTCTCATTCTCGGGATTTTCACCAATATCCCGTTCTCACAATTTTATTTATTTATTTCATTATATTTCCAAAATCAATAATCTCCAATAACTGGAAAATTTACGGTTATCACAGAGAGATTGTTAGTCTATGTGTCACAATCTGTTATATACAGTAATTATCATATTTATTACATATCACATGTATACAGTAGTTGGTTGGGCTGTCTGCAATGCCTTTACTATACACTTTGTTAAACAGTAAACAGTTTATAAGAATATAAATTATTCAATTACAAAATGGCAATGTTTACAGAACATTAGTTTCTCAATATTTACATCCCCTGAATATAGTTTACAATAAAGTAGTACTGTACAAATATGTCTGAATATATAAAGGAAAGTAAATGTACCTCCAAGATCCAATAGTTATTGCTTCAAGATAACAAAAGCAACTAGACTTCTTCGAAAAGTATTTCAAACAATTACTGCAGCTAATCTGGGGAATGAGAAAAATAAGAGGTGAGCAAAACGTGCTTAGTAAAAGAATTGTATGTAGAACTGATATTATGAAATCTATATGTATTTAAAAACATTTATTTCCTATCAGTATATTAGGGACAATAAAGGAAGGATACTATAGTCGGCTATGGATCGGGATGGAGTATGGAAGGTATTTTAGAGTACTTGTCTTGTCCCAAAACCTAGAAGCAACTATAGGGAATAAAAGTTAAATTTTATTTAAATATCATTTGATAATTTTCTATATATTCAAAATCACATAAAATGGTACATAAAACCATTAAATAAATTATTTAATAAAGAATTTCACTTTCACTTTAAATTATCACTTCCAACATTTTAATAAACCACAGTAAACAGTACTGTAAACAGTTCAGTACGATAAACAGTTCGGTAATATCAACATTTCAGTAAACAGTATGATAACCCATTAGGTAAGCAGTAATAGTAATAATTGGATAAATAAATAATCAAATAAATGGTCAATAAAACCATTTAAATAAATTACTTTAATTAGTATTTTACCAAATCACTTTATAAACATTTCACACATTTCAATAAAAACCCAGTAAGCAGTTTTCAGCATGGTAACAGTTCTACACAGTAAACAATACGAAAAATCATTCAATATTAGTAAACACTTCAGTAACAGTAGCAGTTTAGTGAAAACTGTAATAGTAAACAGTAACACGTGAATGGAGACCAGGCAACACCTTGGATATATCATGTTATAATCCCCGTAGGGAACAGTATCAGTAACACATGAAACATATGGCCACAGTCTAAGTGTCCTCAGTCGTACACTGATCAAGTGTCAATTGGGACGCTGAAGATAGGATCAATATCAATAGCTTCACACAGATATCACACATTAACACATGAGCATGATATGGGGCTTATCAGTCTCAAAACAATTTATAGGTAATCACATCACCTTTATGGAATTTAGTAATATATTATCTTCATAAATCCATAAAGGTATAAAATCACACAATATACAGTATGATGAAAACAGTTTTACAAAATACTCACATTGTAGTAATAATTTTAATAAATATTTGGTTTCACCGTAAAACACATACACACGTTTCGATACTTTCATTTCGGTGAAATTCAATTTAATGAATATTTAAATATGGTTTTTTTGACAATGTCACACTTTATGGAAAATATTAAATATTTAACTTCTAAGGCTAGTAATAATTTTCACAAACAAACTGTTTCACGATGGAACACATTTAAGAGCACATTAGTAACTTTATTTCGATAAAATTCTTTTTCATGAACATTTAAATATTATTTTTCTATAAATTCATAATTTGTGAAAAAAACTAGATGTTTAATTTCTAAGGCTAGAAATTTACTCCATAATGCACTAAGATATTTCATGGTATTTTTAAAAAATTTTCTAAGAAATTTCAGCAGCATAACAACTGTTAACCCTAGCCTCCCTACACTTTAAACACAGTTCAATTTCAGCCAAAGGTCGTAATTTGCATAGTTTTCAAGGCATTTTACTTCCAAAATATTCTCAGTAAACCGATACTCCCGTGCTGCAAATAATTTCACCAAAAATATTAGCTCACTTAATACTTATTTTTAAGCTAATTTTCATGCTTAATTGCAGCCACATTGGATACTGAAAATATTAAACCAATATAATTTCTACCAGTTATAAAACCTAACTTCTTCGTTTTAAGTCGGAATTTAAATCCGATTGTACCAGTGGACTCCTCATAATTTCTACATTATTTTGGCATCTCAAAATCACCAAATGCAACAACATAACCCCTTCCCCTTCATGTGGCCGAAATGCAGAAGGATGAATTTCTTTCACTTTTCAACAATTTCACTTAAATTTCACCCTTAAACATGTTCTTTCATCATTCTAGCTTCATTTCCATACATCAAACAACATGCATTCCTTTAGTTCCATGCATAACCGAAATCCCATAATTATGCTTGAACATGATATAATGAGATTTAATCAAAACAAACACTAGATTCATGCTTAGGCAACTTAGAAACATCAAAATCCATCATTAGAATTCAAAGAACACAAAGGTATATAAAATGGGTACCTTCACCGAAACCTTCCAGCCCACTTTTCTCTTGATGTTGTCACTTTTACACTAAGTTTTAGGTATGGCTAGATAGAGCATGAAAAGATGAACAAGTTTGTAGAAATAAATTTTGTGAGAAAATGTAGTTTAATGTAGTTTAGGAAGGTTTTCTATTCTTTCCTTATTTTTTTTTAATGGTGGCGTGGGATGAAAGGAAGGAGATGATGAATAGTGGCCAGCAGGTTTAAGGGGAGTTTTATAGAAAATTCTAGAGAGGGGTAAAATTATGAAAATACCCTTGGTTATGAGATTTTTGGATAATTTTGCCCTTAAGCTTCTGTAATTTTTATAACTATGTAATTGGACTCCAAAATTTTGAATTTCATCACCAAATACTCTTATTGGATATATTTTGATGAATCATGGTGGTTTCGTCCACATGCGGTACACCGAATGTGAAATTATGAAATTACCCCTAGCAGACCGCCAACGTAAATTTTCGATTTAAGCACCGATTTGATAAATCTATTGAAACTATCTTAAACTCCTCTTCATGTAGAATATCATGGTATTTTTACTTCGTCCAAATTCATTTTAATTTGGGCATAATTTACGAAAATACCCTCGAGACGTAATCATCATTTTTTAATTTGTTTGCCACACTTCCCAAGGAATTTTGATCTCAAAATTTTCACATTATGATTATTAAACCTTCCATACACTGTTTTCTTCAATCTTTTATACATCTGGGCACTGTAACCTAAGTGGGGCCCACATTATTATTTTACTTATAATTTCCAAAAATATTAATAATTAATTAATTATTAATTATCGACACATGTACAGTACAGTATAAATGGTTCTCACAGTATGCCTCAGAGCACTCACTTGACATGAGGCATGATACCATGGCAACATATATTATCTTAGGATAAGTGACATATATGTTTCCCTTCATCATTTATTGCTAACAAGAATAGATTCATTAGTCACTAAGTAGGTGAATCCCATGGAATAAACTTGCCTTGCAAGGGAATTGTAAAAGGTTACCATTATGAGATCTTTATGCATCAAAGCTGTGTTCCTAAATTGTTCCTAAACATTGTACTATCAAGACATTGCATTGATGCGCTTAAAGACTGGCACATACTAAACCTCATTACTTATGAAATAAGCAATTGATCTTAGAGGTTGAAATATAAGGATATTTAAGAACAAAATGTTTGTGCTTATTAGAAAGTAATTCATTGAACATGACCTGTTATCACGCTGTCAGTAGTGTAAATAGTCCTTTGACTTTATATGCCAGGTCATCTTTTGTGTGAATTGTCACACTTTGATTTAACCTGTTTGAGTTTGGGTGCCAAATGCTTAAAAAAGGTGATTCTAGATGTGCCATGAAACACATGAACATGGATAAGTAGTCAATATGAGGATCCGTCTCCTTGAGTAACTTTAATATCTCATTCATCTTAGCTCATATTAACTTATAAGTCTCTAGCCAAAGTAATCAATGTTAAGGAGTTAATATTGGTAACTTTTGGATAAAAATGGAAATGCTTATAAAATAGACACTACACCATGATTTATGCATTTCTGAGATATTTTTGATAAAAGGACCGAATTACACTGAGATGCTATACACTAAGGGTACAAGGGGTTTATTATAATGAATTGAATTATTGAATTAAATTGGATTGAATTCTAACTTGAGCCTAGTTAAAGTAATTAAGATTCAAGAGTTACACTTCTAGTGATATTAGGGATACAATAGGTGGCACCCTTTCTTGTTACTAGGGTTAGCTGCACCTCACTCTTGAAAAACAAGGGGTTGCTACACATCCTTATACATGATAATGCCTATGCCACTCATGTTCCACTCAAGGATTAGGGCTGCTGAATAAATGTATACATAATATTAAGTGCTGTTGCACTTTACATGCTTGCAGAGAAAAATATTCTATTCTTTTAAGTTCAAGGTTGAAACTTGACCTAACCTAAAAAAATGGTAACAAAAGAAGGTTTATTCTTGGCGATTTGTGTGGTTACTATTAGAGGTTAGATGTTTGCATAGCTTGTTGGTTGTGATTGACCTTTCTAACACAAAAGCTTTTGGCATTCACTTGAACAAGGTAATTCTTCGATCTTCTCATTTTGTGTTCATGTTACTAATAACAAAGTGATCCAAGCAATGGAATTTAAGAAAAATTTAAAATTTTTGCTGCTTAAATTCCCAGCAAAAGATGTTCTTTAAACTTGAATTTTCAAATTTATTAAGCGTTAAAAACTTCCTTTTCATTTATGCACAAGTAAATGCAATCAATAGGCAAACAAACTCATTGCCTCAATATGTCAAACATCAACCTTGATATATACCTTAAAAACAAAATGATTTTACATTTCAAAATAAAAAATATCATTATGTATTAAAATTATTGTAAAAAATGTGTTCACATTGTGTATAAATTTATAATCAAATTCATTTCTCAAATTCATGCTTTCCTGAAGAATATGCAATTTGAAAGCATCCATCTTATAAAATCTATGCACACTCAATGAACAACAATCAAGTGCAATAATTTCATATAACTTTGGGCAATCAAAACATATATGAATGAAAAGCATAGAGTACCCATCCTCCATTTTTTATGTTGAGAGAATTTAAGCTTCAATAACTTCATTCTTTCAAAACACCTACAAGAGATTTCTCATTTTGATAATTGGTGCCTGCCTTACTTTGAGGCTTTATTTAGTCAGAAAAACTCTTGTTCTATGCTTGTTTAAAACAATGTTCAATAATTCACATGACAAGTATATATAAAGACAATAAAATTTTCAACATATGAACTTGGTGATAATAGCACTTAATTTATCACTAAGCATGCAATTTTTATTAATACAAAAAAATTTCAATATTAAAACATTTGATAATTCATTGAAAAGTTTCAAAAACTATTTTCAATATTTCAACATGAAACCTTTTTCTTGAAAACAAATATTTCAAATTCAATTCTTCAAAATCAATAATCAATCAATTTAAAAACAAGAAATACAATTGGGAAAATATTACCTTACGAATTTTTTTTTTTTTTTGCTTTGAGAGTTGCCTCTTGTCGTTCAGTATTCCATCAACAAGATATCTTCTCACATTCTTCTTCTTTCCAAAAGTGATTAAGGGGTATTCATTCTTCAACTTAATTGATTGCCTTAAACTAAAGGTTGTATCAAAGACTTAAGCATTAAGATCACTTTAAGGTTGTTAGACCTATACGAAGAGACCAAACTCTTTTACCAATTGTTAGCTCAAGTGTCTAAGGCAATCCTAGAGGGAGGTGAATAAGATCGAGTCCTATTTTCCCATAATTTGGTTTACATTAAAGTTTAGTGAGAAATTTACAATTTAATAAAAATATAATAAATTAAAGACATAATTGAATTGTAAAAGTGTAGAGAAAGATAAAACAAACACGATGATTTATAAATGTTTGGCTATCCCAAGCCTATGTCATCTCTTTTACATCCACACCATGGAGTTCCCAATCCATTATGAAAAACTACTTTTCAAGGCCAAGGTATAACCGTTACATCCCTATCTTTTCATGGCTCAACCTCTACGACCTTTTCGTAGACTAAGGTATAACCTCTAATTCCCTATCTTTTTTTAATGCTAAAAATAGAAACATATACATTACATGAGTTTCTACAAAACTCACAAATACAATCAAGAGGATACCCTAACTCTAGATCAATAACAAGTTCAAATGAAAAGATTTTGAAAGCTAAATTTGACCAGTTGAGTGTTTGCTGAATTAAGCTCAAGGTATACAGTAAAGAAAAATGAATATGAATGTGATTACAAAATAAGAAAAATTGATACAAAACCCTTGTAGACTCTTGAATTTGGTGGAAGAAATGGCTTCGTCTGCTTAGAATGAATTCCCCTGGCTTTCTTGATGTTTGATGTGAAGGAAAACCCCATTTATATGTAGATTGTAGTTTGGAGCTATTAGAGATCATTTGGAGAAGAATTAGTTGTTGAAAGACAATAAAATATAGCCGTTGAAAACATTATGGCCCGATAGGCATTGATATTTAGAAAGAGAGAACCGTCACTGACTTCAAAGGTATTGATACCTTAGGTAAGGGCATCAAATGAAAGGCAGATTTGAGTTTCTGACTTGGGGGATCGATGCCTTGCCATATGGTATTGATACCTCCTACTTAAAAATTAATTTTTGGCTCAAAAATTATTTCATTTTAACTTTAAAGCATTTTTCTAAGTTTTCAAAAAAAATACTACAATGATTTTCAAATATTTAAAAACGCATACTTTTAGATTCAATAATTTTTCCAAAATGTTTTTTGTTCTCAAAAAAGTCAATTATATTAAGTCCAAGTAAAATGCTTTCTATTAAGATCAATTGAATTTTATTTTAAATTAAGCACATAAGATTACCATCAAAGACAAACTTTTGGTTTGAGAAATACTTAATTATCAAAGCAAATTTACTTTATATAATCTCATTTATACTCACTTAAGGTTTTGTTAATTTCAAAATATCTATCAATCTAAAGCTTACATGGAACTACCTATGTTTTCGGAAAAAACTCTTTCACGGCTCTACAGCTCTTCCCCTACCCTCCACTCATATTTATCGTTTTTATGGGACAAATGTTTTCAGTTTTTTCATCTATAATTCCATTTCACAATTATACCAGGAGGTAGAACAAGACGGGGCAATGCTAGACACATGATATAATGGTGATATAACATGAAAACATGAAAAAAATAAAATACACAAGGATAATATAAATTAAAATTTGATTAAAGTTATATATAAATATAACAAAAGCGAAAAAGAAAATTGTGTTTAATATGTACAAAATATGACAAAATTTTAAGTTTTACATGACGCAGTCATGATACAAGAATTTTTGTTTTTATTTTCATTTAGGTAAATGACGATAGTAGAATCTAGGAAAATTTGCAATCTGTTCCAACCATGGAAAAACAACTAAGATCCAAGGGCAGGGTTTTACGGCTCTATGTTCAGACGAAGCGATTCAGTTTTGACCATCAATTACATACGTCATAGTGAAATTCACACCCATTATATCATAACATTGAAGGTTTCCTCCTGGTCTAGGACAAGAGTCTCCACGTGAATTAAGTATACATCAGCAACTTCATGATCAGCAGAAGGAATTGATGGAAGCACAAAACAGAATTTTCATTAAACAAACACTAGCCCCTCTATCATACATAATATTGAACGTCTTACAAAACCCTCACGAACTAACTTTACAGCAGGAACCAAGACCCGCTTCTTTTATTGAGTTGCAGTGACAGCCAAACAAGCATATCATATAGGATTTACAAGTTAACCAATTTAAGAGAGTTTGCCTTCTCTTGCAGGGTGTCGAGAAGGCTGTCAAAACTCTTCTTGAAAGCATCGACTCCCTCATCTTCGAGCTGTGAGCCAACATAGCCCCAGTCAATTCCCAACTTCTCAAGTGCACTATAGATGCCTTCAGCTTCAGACACGTTAGCATCAATTGTCCTTGAAACTGTGCCGTGATCTATGAAGGCTTGGAGAGCTTGGTCAGGCATGGTTGAAACCTGCAACAGCACAAATTACCAAAATCGTTACAGTAAACCCAAGTTGAAAACCATGTCTTCGTTCAAAACTTTGTTCAACAAGAAGATCGCTCACCGTGTCAGGTCCAATAAGAGGAGCAACATATAGAGTGTCAGGATAGGCAGGGTTCTTGACACTAGTTGAGGCCCAGAGCAACCTCTGTTTCTTGGCACCCTTTTTCACCAAAGCCTCCCATCTTGGACCAGAGAATTTCTTCTGGTACAGCAGGTATGCCAGAGCAGCTTGAGCTACCGCAGCCTAAAAAATAGTAAGCATACCAGGACGCAAGCAAATCATGATTAGTAATTCAGTTAATATTCAAAGTGTAAGAATAGTATATTGCAGTTTAGTTACCTTTCCTCGAAGATCAAGGGCTTCTGGGGTTCCAATCTTTTCAAGCATTTTGTCAATGAGGGTGTCTACCCGACTGACAAAGAAGGAAGCTACACTTGTAACCCTAGAGAGATCACTCAGCCCAGATGCCTCAAGGCCATCCATGTAAGCATCAATGACAGCTTCATATCTTGGAAGTGAAAATATGAGCTGCGCACACACATCAGAAAACAAATCAGAACATAAAGAAAGAAATCTAGTCCAGATTTCCATGAAAGATGTCAACAATTTTCTAAAACTTCGGTGAAACAAGTCTGGAACTACGGTAACCCAAACAGTCAAAGTGCCAGAAATCTCATGATTGAAAAGCTTTGTTGATTAGGTGAAATGGTTCTAGACTTATCAGCCAATGACCCATCCAAAGCATTAATTTTTAGGATTGGTATAACAGTAGATGCTCATAAGAAAATTTTTGAAACATTTGAGTGTAGTGCATGACTATATCTTACACTCTAAGTTAAGCCAGGAAATTGGAAATAACATACAGTGACATTCACGCTTATGCCCTTTGCAATAACCTCCTTGATCGAAGGAATACATGGTGCTGTTGCTGGGATCTTAATGTAAACATTGGGACGGTCAACCACTTTATGAAGATATTTGGCTGCCTCAATGGTCCCTTCAGTATCATCAGCAAGTCTGGGAGAAACCTCGACAGAAACATAACCATCACCTCCATCTGTTTGATCATAGATTGGCTCAAAAAGTCTGCAAGCATCTTGAATGTCCTTCACCACTAACTCCCAATATGCACTTTCAATGTCTTTTCCCGACTGTACAAGTTCGCTGCAAATTCCAGTATTTTAAAGATAAAGATATGAGAACTAAAAGGATCAGAAAATTCAATTGTCAAACACCAAGATATCATGATAACTGCACAACTCAACTTAGAATAGCAAGCCTGGTTTTTTTCCACTTTCTATTTTCATTATTTTTTTGCTTAGTATATTATGACATGAAAAGTCAAACCTCACTGCAATTGTCTATTTTATCCTGAACTCATCACAACACTTAAAAGTATGGGTAGCCAAGAATACCTGAATTGATCATTGTAAGCATTCGATGACGATATAGCTTTCTGGAAAATCTGCAAACAAAAGTTTCAAAATTGTAACAGGGATCAAAATCGACAAATACCTCTGAACTAAAACAAAACGATAACAGGTATTTACCGCTGGGTTGCTAGTTACACCTCTAACCCCATTCGAAATCAGTGGCAGCAAATCAGTCACTGGCCTACAAAGGTTGTCATACCACGGACTCTGCCCTTCTTTTTCGTAGAGATCGTGTAAAGTAGTCTTCTTTGCTGAACTACCGTTTCCATCAACAAGAGAACATCTTACACTGCAATAAGAAATCATAGTTGGAATCACAGAACCCTAAAATGAAAGGGCAAAGTAGCAAGCAAGCAACTAAAATGAATACCAACTAATCTTTTCAAAACCAAAATTAATAAATAAATCAAAGCAAAGCCATTTCGACATCAAATCAAGAAATGAAATCAAAATATGTGCATGGATCAACAGAAGCTTTAAAAAAAATGAAAAGAAAGAAAAAGGATTAAGACTTTAAGACCAATCAACATTAAAGCATTAAAAAACTGTTTACATACAAAGGAAAAAATAGACCCGAAATATCAATTTGAGAAAGAAAAGCAATACTTACACCAAGGAGCCCTTGAAGGGGTTGTTGCTTGTGAAGGACAAGGTAGAAGATGAAATCAGCTTAGAGTTAAAACTAGCGGGCCCACGGAATCCAACGAAGCATTTAAGCGATGAAGAAGATCTGGGTTTGAAAGACGATGAGAGGGAAGCAGGTGGGCTATGGCTAGAGAGCTTGGAAATGGTTGCCATAGAGAAAGATCAAAGGATCAAACACTGAACAGAGGCGGGGTTTGGTGAGGAAGGCCCTCAAAAAGAATATATATATAGACTTTACGAGTACGATAGGAACGATGAATTGGAGCAAAGAACGGCACCTTTCGTTTGACCCACCGCCAAACGGGCGTAGGTGGGAAGAAAAGTAGGCGGAAGGGCAATATTGGTAATTTGCTTATTTTTTCTTACTCCCATTGTAGCTTTTTCATGCCAGCTCATTTCACGCTTACGTCAAATTTTATCATTTTTTAAATATTTAGAGTCCTTGAGTTTTCTCTTTTCTAAAGGAGAGTTTGTATCCTAAAGCAAGAAGAGGTGATTTTCAAGTAAGCAAATATAACACAAAAAAACACCGGAGAAATGGAAGTCATGCAAGAAGACACCAACAGCATCCTGATTTGTACAGAAGTCGATGATCAAAAATTTAGAAGTGTTAAAAGAACCAAGAATGGAGTTCTTAAACCAAATGATCATTCAACCCAGGATCAACAACGCACAGTTTCATCTTATAGAGATTCTCTGTTTGGGAGTCAAACTACGGCAAACGTCTCTTTTACAAGTCAACCTTCTTTTATGGATGAAGAATCGGATCAAGAAACTGATGAGCAAGATAATATACTGCCATTCTTCTCTCCAAAGAAGAGAAAAACAGAATTAAGAGACCATGGAGAAACTCCATTATAGTTAAAACATTTGGTAAGAATGTTGGGTATAACTTCCTCTTTCCTAGAGTCAAAGCCCAATGGAAACCAAGTGGGGAGAAGGACTGTATTGATATTGGTCAAGATTACTTCCTGTTCAAATTTTAGAATGTGTTGGATTATCAGAAAGTTTTTTACGATGGTCCATGGTTCATTGGCTCTTACTACCTAACTATGCGACAATGGGAACCGGGTTTCCTACCAGAAAAAACCACTTCTTGCTCAACTACTACTATTTGGGTGAGATTACTAGAACTCCCCATTAAGTTCTTTGATAGGAACATTCTTCAACGAATAGGAAGTCAAATAGGAACTCTTCTAAAAGTTGACACTTTCACAGCAGCTAACTCAAGAGGACGCTACGCAAGAATTTGCGTTCAGATTGATTTAGACAAACCACTCTTGCCAAAAATTAGAATCGGTAAATATGTTCAAAATATTTTATATGAAGGTGTAAATCTTTGCTTTGCTTGTGGTTTAGTTGGACATAAGAGAGAATCTTGTTCAATGAGAAAGGACACGGCGATGGAAACCATGGAGCCAAACGAAAATATTACCCCCCAGAAGTCTGATGTCCCAGTTGATACCAAAGAAGAGGAGTTTGGCCCTTGGATGGTGGTATCACGGCGAAAACCCAGACAAACTAAGGAAAATAAATCGGGTAAAGAAGACCCCAAAAGAAATATGGATCAACCCAAGAAAGACAAAGGAAAAGTAAAAATGGTTGATCACGTGGATACTGTAGCACAACGTCCACTTGTTCAGACTACCCTAGACCTAGGTCAGTGTTCTGAAACAAAGTGCAACATCAACTCTGTCAGAAGTGTAAAAGTTGACAACTCTTTGAAACAATAGGAGAGTACTCCTAGTTTCAATCCTGGTCAGATTTCAACTAAGTCAATACAGGAAAAATCCACTCCCACCTTCTTTTTCTTAAGTAAACCCATTTTGACAACTGAAAATATTGTTTTCACTAAGCAGAAGAATACTGAATCTACAACGACACAAAGTAGACGAAATGGCAAGCATACTGGAAATGGATCAGGAACTGGACTCAATGTTTCTAGTCTTTGGGGAAAAGGTTATCAGCATAAAGAAAGCCATAAAAATAATGATCCACGACGAGACTCTAGAGGAGAACTGGAGTGTTCAGGAGATAAGTCAAGCTTGGAACAATCTCATCATGATGATAAATCTCCAAAATCCTCAACCTAACCTGAACCTTATAAACAATCAAGTGTAGAGGTTCACTCCAAGGCCAACGGAAAACCTTCCACCTTTGATGAAGATCCACCTCATGCAAGCTTTATTGGATACGGTTCAACAATTGGCATTGGGAACAAATGACCAGAAGGCAATCCTCTTCTCGACTCCACCAATTGCGAACCCAATGACATGGATTCTCAAGACTGCATGGTCGTCCACAAAAGAGGTGAAGGAATACAAGGTGATCTGTCTTCCACAACACCACCATGTTCCAAACATATTATGTAGGACGCGATCGGGGAAGGTCAAAACCATCCCGGGACTAGCTGACTGGTTTCTAAACCAAACAACTCTTGAACTATCCCCAATGCAGAGCCTTTTATGGAATGCAAACCTTCATGGAGTTGATTAAGATTAACAACCCAAGCTTTGTCATTATTACTGAAACCAGATTATCAGGTGAGAGAGCTGAAAATGTTTGTAATTCACTGGGATTTGATAAGTCACATTGTGTTGATGCGAAAATCTTTTTTGGAGGGATTTGGCTACTATGGAACTCTTCTGAGGTCACAATCAACATCCTCCAATCAACTCCTCAAGCCATACATGCTACAGTTCAGGTAATTTCAGACTCTCACTGTCCAAATTTTAATTCTTCAAATGTTTCCAATCCATATCCCCAATGGCTTTTATCTGCAATTTATGCAAGACCACATTTTGCCATTAGACGCCTCCTTTGGGAGGAACTATCCTCCTTGGCTGTTAATAACTCACTCCCTTGGCTGATGATGGGAGACTTTAATGAACTCATTGAAGACTCTGAAAGATTAGGATGACGCACTATAAGCCAGTCACGTGCCAAATTATTCCAAGATTGCATGAATAATTGTGGCATGATAGACCTTGGCTATATAGGACAACAATTCACATGGACCAACAAAAACCACTGTGGTCAAATTATAAGAGAGAGACTGGATAGAGCATGGGCAAATTGTGAATGGAAAACCCTTTTCCCCAATACATCAGTTTTCCATCTCACAAGAGTCCACTCTGATCACAATCCTGTTCTCCTTGATATGCATCCTTGTACACCTAAATTCGGAAGGAGACCATTTATGTTCGAGACAATTTGGTTCCTCACTGGGAGTTTAGTAAAGTTGTTGAATCTTCTTGGAGACAAGCTAACAATAGGGTTCTAGAAGCAATCCCCCTCTTTAGAGACAACATCATGGTGTGGAATAAAGATTCATTTGGGAATATTTTGATCAAGAAGAAAAGACTTCAGGCCAGATTAAATGGTATTCAAAGAGCCCTAAGTGTTGACTCAAATCCTTGGCTCTCAAGGCTTGAAGAATCATTAGAAGCAGAGTATCAACAAACACTGAAATTGAAGGAGGAACTTTGGGCACTTAAGGCAAGAGTGGATTGGATAAATGATGGTGACAGAAATACGAGATATTATCATATGAGCACTATCCAACATAGGAGGAAAAATAAGATTCTGACACAAAAAGACAATTTAGGTAATTAGCATACTAGTGTGGTGGATATTAAAAATATTATTGATCGATTTTTCTCAGGCCTTTACTCGACATCTTTAGAGCATAGTAGACTTAACTATCCACTACAAAGTAGTCTTAGTAATCCATTTTTGGAAACATAAAGGGTCTCCATCACTAAACCCATTACTTGGAATAAGGTGAGGAAAGCCTTGTTTAATATGAAGCCACTTAAGGCCCCAGGTCCAGATGGACTTCATCCCGTTTTCTATCAAAAAATGTGGGATATTGTTGGAGATTCTATCTTTAATCTCTTCTTACAAATTTTCTCTTTGGGGCAAATTCCTTAGAAGATTAATGAATGCTTTATTTGCCTCATTCCCAAAACTCAAAGCCCGGAGACAATTAATCAATTTCGCCCTATTGGTCTTTGCAACACAATCTACAAAATTGTCACCAAGATCATTGTCAATCGCATTAGACCTTGTTTGGCTCGTATAATTCATCCCCTCCAAGCTAGCTTTATTGCGGGAAGGAGAGCCCAAGATAATGCTATCATTGCTCAAGAAATTATCCATTCTTTCTTAAGGAAAAAAGGCAAAAAGGGCTTTATGTTAGGAAAAATTGATCTTGAAAAAGCTTGCGATAAATTGGAATGGAGTTTCGTGAGAGAAGTTCTTATTTTCTTTAAATTTCCTGAGTCTTTGATTAAGCTGATATTGAATTGCATTTCCACAGTGTCAATGACAATTCTAGTTAATGGGGAACAAAGCAACAAGATCGTTCCTACTAGGGGACTTAGACAGGGTGATCCTTTATCGCCCTACCTTTTTATTTTATGCATGGAATATCTCTCAATCATGATCTATGAGGAATGTCAAAATAATCATTGGGAACTAATTCAACTCTCAAGGGGAGGGCCTAAGATTTCTCATCTCTTCTATGCGGATGACCTCATCCTTATCGGTGAGGCATTAGTTAAAACGGGAAATGCCATGGGAAAGTCCTCTCTAACTTCTGTGCTATATCAGGCCAGTCGATTAACAAGGCTAAATCTTGTCTTTTGTTTTCAGATAATGTTGTTAAGGAGAGAAAAGATGAGATTAGCAGAATTCTTGAAATTCCTCATGTCAACAACATTGGTTTGTACTTGGGATTTCCCATTTACAAAAGAAGAAAAACTTCAAATTTTTGATTCATTATTGATAAAGTGAAGAGAAAACTTTCAAGATGGAAGGCAAACTTGCTTTCTTTTGTTGGCAGAACTACTTTGATCAAATCGGTTCTCAATTATGTCCCTTTGTATTATATGCAGGGGACTCCCATCCCTGCTTGTGTTTGTAATGAAATCAATCGGGTCACAAGAAATTTCTTGTGGGGTCCAACAAATAACCATAAGAAAATACATATGATAAGTTGGGACACTGTTACTTTAGATAAGAAAAAAGGTGGACTGGGAATTAAGGACATGAAAGTTCTGAATGAAGCTAATATGGCAAAACTTGGTTGGCGTTTTCTCATTGAACCAGATGGTATGTGGGCTCAAATTCTCAAGAATAAATATTTTAAGAATGGGGAGTATACTAAGAAGGCATGTTCCTCCATTCGGTCTGGAATGCGTAGAGGTGCTAATGTGTTAGAAAAAGGCATGCGGTGGATACCAAAATCTGAAACTCAAGTTTTCTTTTGGGTGGACGACTGGACAGGAATAGGTCCACTTAACTCACTTATTTTTGGACCATGGCAGCCTCAAGATAACTCTCTTCGAGTTTGAGAAGTTATGATAAATCAAGGAGTTTGGAATTTCGACATGCTGAGTGCTCCTCTTCCTATTGAGATTCAAAATAAGATTAAAGCCATTCCTCTCTAAATGCAAGTTAGCTCTCTTGACTCCATTGGTTGGAAAGGCTCTACCACAGGGCTGTTTAACTTAAATTTTGCCTATAATCTTGCCAAAAGGTAGCCCAGGAATGATTACATGGAGTGGAATTTTGTTTGGAAAATTCCCACCTTACCTAAAGTACAGCATTTCATCTGGCAATGTAGTCATAAAAAATTAGCTACCAAGCAAATGCTCAATCTGCGTGGTCTTCAAATTCCTCCTGCTGTCCAAGGTGTGAAAGTGAAGAAGAGTCCATATCTCATTGTCTTAAAGACTACCACCTGGTTCGAACTCTTTGGGACATGTTTGAAATTCCTCAGGAAAATCACATCTCTTTTGACTCAAACTTTGATGATTGGCTTATTTTAAATTGTAAATCTCCTGCTAAAACTAACCTGAGCGATATCCCTTGGAACTTTATCTTTCCTCTTGTTCTTTGGAACATTTGGATTGATAGAAACAATTTAATCTTTGAAGACAAAAGAGTGACTAATGAAGAATGGTTTGCAAAAACGCAAGCTAAGATCAGAGAATGTTGGGCTATCATGGGCAAAGAAAAAATTCGAAAGAATATTTGCCAAACCATGATAGGTTGGATACCCCCACCAAATGATACCATAAAGCTTAACACTGATGGAGCTGCCAGAGGCAACCCTGGCAAGGCAGGGGCTGGAGGTTTATTCAGAAACTCCAATGGCCACTGGTTATGTGGATTCGCACGTAATATTGGCTATACAACGAGTGTGTGTGCTGAGCTTTGGGCTCTCAGAGATAGCCTTTCTATTGCATTAAATTGAGGATATCAAAATCTGATTGTGGAAGTTGACTCACAAGTGGTGTTAAGGTATGTTTCTGAAGGAGTTTCTGCTTTTCATTGTCATTTTGTTTTTGTCAATGATTGCAGATTACTTCTCCAACGACTGGGGAATGCTCGGATGGTCCATGCATTTAGAGAAGCTAACTCCTGCGCTGATGGCCTTGCTCAACTTGGAACAGATTGGAAGACCCTTTTGTTTTGTTTGATCTTCAACCTTTTAATATATGTAATGAGCTTCTTGCTGACTCAATGGGAATCACTTTTCCGAAAGAGTTTGTTCTGTAAGCCTGGTTTAGGCAGACTTTGTTTTGGTTTATTATTTTAATGCACGTATTTCATAAAAAAAAAGGAGTTTGTATCCTAGGTGATTGCAATGTACTTTATCCAAGTTTCTGTGAAAGATTCAAAATGATTACTTAATTCTTTTCTCTCTTTCAAGAGTTCTATAATGTCTTTTCAACCATCACACATTTTATGGAAAGTTTGGTGGAAGTAACAGGGCAATGGTCCAAATTGAAACTGATGATAAAGGAGATACAGATTATACAAGTTGAGGGTGCAGTAGTTACTGATGTCATTGAAGGACAATCATGGTTGGTTGCAAAATTGTTTACTAGGGCTGGTTTAATAAAGATGCATTCTTGGGTGCTTTGAAAATTGTATTGATAGTGATATGGGTCATACTAAGGTCATTGGGCCCTAGAGTAGACTAAGCCCAAGGTAAGAAGAGGGCCTGAAGTAGAAATGAAGGCCCAATTGAAGAAGGCCACATGGTAGTAGTAGGGAGTGCCACGTGGCACGCTGCAAACCTTGTGTGAGGCTCTCACGTTTGCAAGAGAGCTTTGCCTGCAATGAGGAATTATGCTGCACCTTTTGCGAAACCCTCTTGTTGAGTCCTGCAAACTATAGAGGTGAAGAAGACTCTCTCACTAGGTCATATCTTGTGCATGTGGGACCTGAGTGCGTGCATGGGACCATTTTCCTAACAATGTTTTTAGTACAAGTGTGACTAAGTGGGACCCATAAATATAGCTTAAATTGTGTGATTAACACTCTGTCTCAGTAGTAGTTACGCACTAAATCACTTCAATAAATAAGTGATAGGTATCATACTTAATTAATTACTATTTGACTTACAAAGATTGTCAAATTCTTAATCTGACTTAAGCATTGAAGTACGCACGCAGGAACACACCCTTGCGTCTCTCTAATCTCTTCTTTTTTGTAGAGTTTTTGGTAATACACGTGCCTGAAGATCAAGGTTCCTACGTCATCAAATCTCATTATTGTACTGAGCAACAACAATCAGCATTGTCTGTGGGGATCTTATCTAAAAGCCTGCTTTTTAATAAGATGGTGAGAACACAATCTACAGCAGCAAGAAACAATAAGGAGGAAGGCTTTGCTAACTCCTCGAATCATCAGTCTCAAAGGGAGACTCATATTGAAGGAATAGGGCTTGTAGCCACTATCCCTATGATGGAGTATAAGGCTCTTAAATGACATAGTGAGGAGACATTGTAAGCCCTACGCAACATAGTGAATCTCATCAAAAGAGCTTTTTTGCAAGTGAATTTGTTAGCTGCATTTTAGAATATGTAGGAGAAAGCTCGAGGCAGCAAACTTAGGAGGTGCGATAAACCCAAGAGTTGCAGTAGGCTCCAGTGATGTTAAATAATGTGCGACAAGCTCTAGCACCAGTAAACCAGGGGTGGTAGACCTCTGTAGCGGCATACCTAAGATGACAGACCCTAGTGTTGCAAGGTATGAGTGACAAGATGCTCCTAAGTGGCATACTTCAAATAAGAACTAGACTTGGATGTGACAAGCTGATGGTGCGAGAGGCGCTGGGATGTCAAATCCGATGATTGATCTTGAGACAAATAGAGAAAGAGATTAGCATGCTAGGGTCCATAAAAAGCTAATACCTAAACCTTGAGATATAGGAAATGAGGTTATTGATTGCGATCAGGCAGACTTCTCTAGTACTGATTGGGTGAGAAATTTGTCTGTTTTTACTACTCAAACGCAGCTGACATGAAGAAGATGGTAGAGAGAATTTTGGAAGAAAAGATGTTGTTATTTGCAAAGGAGAGCCAAAAAAGGCAGATATCATTCAATGTTGCAATCATAGGGAAGCCTTTGCCTCCGAAGTTCAAGATGCCACAAATGACTACATGCATGGGAAAGACATATCCATATGATCACATGCAGAACTACAAAGCATTAATGCTTCTTAATGGATAAGAGGATGAGATTATGTGTTGATCATTTTCCGTCACTTTAATGGTTCACGTGATGAAATGGTTTAATAGTTTTGCAGAAGGTCCCTTTCTTTGTTCTACTAGCTAAGGAATGAGATTCTGAAGGCCTTTATAATCAATAGTCAAAGGAAGAATGAGACCACGTATCTGCTCACATTTAAGTAAGGGAATAAGGAGTCATTAAAAACTTATGTGGACCAATTTCGAGATGCCACCCTTGCAGTTTGCGACTTGCAAGCTGGTGGTGTTGTGGAAACAAGGTTATAAGTGACTAAGTCGGAAAAGCTACAAGAGTCACTATCGCTAGATTAGTTGACAATGATCTCAGTTTTTGTTCTGCATAGCCAATAAATACATCACTTAGGGAGAGGTGTTGAAAAAGGAGGAACCGAGAAAGATACTTCAATGATAGGATTGCAACTAGATTAGACAAATCTAGTGAGGCTCCTAAGCTACGATACAGTAACTACACTCAGCTTAACGAACCTCAAGCCTTAATCTTAGCCATGATGAAAGGATTGGATTGCTCCAATTTCCCAAGAAAGTAAAAGGGAATTTAAGAAGAGACCTAGAGTTTTATTGCAATTTTCACTTTGCATATGGTCATCCTACTGAGAAGTGCAAAATGGTTATGAATGTTCAACTTGAGAAGTTGGTCCGGGAGGGAAAGTTAGATTGATATGTATGGAGGAATAAGAGAGTCTATTATTACACATGATCGTAGGAATACCAGAGCGCGGATAGGCGAGACGACAATAAAGGATGTGTAGGAAGAAACAACAAGAGAAAAGATAATGTAAAATAGATATTTCGACTACACGTCGATGTAATGTAGACACTCTGACATCATGTCGATGTCATGAAAAATTTTACTCACTGTTGTATCCCAACAAAATTTCCCAAATCTCTGAATATCTGTAATTTAGTTTTGAATTCATAAAATTTTCACAATTCAAAAATCTCCCTTACCCTTTTTTACTTGCTTTTTTAGGATCAAGACCATATTTCTTAAAGCATAGTTCTTATTGTCCTGATGCGCACATGGATTTTAAGGTCATCACATCTAGATTTCATGGTTGCTCATCTGGGTTATAAGCTCAAGGGTTAGAACCTTGCCTGAAGTAAGTGTTTGCCTTATTATTCAATTTCTTTTAAAGGATAAGCACTTTCGAGGTAGTCATAATTTCGAATTCAATTTAACACTTAGTCAATAAATAGGGATGCTAGACTGACACTAACCTATCTAACACTTAAACTTATAGAACAAACACAACTCTATACCAATAAATGTAACAACCCAAATTCCATTATGTTGGCTCTATAGGCTATACCGAGAATGGGGTGAATCGGTTTTTAACTACCCTTAAGTTCGTTTTGCGATTCTTCTAAATTCTCTAGCCTATTTGATTATTTTCTAAGTTCTCTAAGCTAGGCAAGCATGCAATCCAATTTCAATGCAATAAACCTAATATAATTGCAAGTAAATAAAGAGTAGGGAGAGAGAGATTTACACAATCGATTTACAGAGGTTCGGCTACCTTGCCTACGTCCTCTACCTTGAGACGCTCCTAAGGATTTTCTCCAAATCCACTATCTTGAATTTGTGATTACAATCCCTCTTTTTCTTAGGCTCAAGAGAAACCTCCCTCTTTTTCTAGGCTCAAGAGAAACCTCTCTCTTTTTCTAGGCTCAAGAGAAACCTCCCTCTTTTTCTTAGGCTCAAGAGAAACCTCCCTCTTTTTCAAGGAATGATTGTGTTTACAAATTGTGTAATCAAAGAAGGGCATCTAGATAGGCAAATGATTACAATGTTTAAGCACAAGGAAAAAGCCTATACAAGATTTGTGCTATTCTATACAAAGAATATGAGAATGATGGAAGATGAAGACTTTGTAGCTCTTGATTTGTTGTTGAAGCTTGAGGAAAATGAAGAAGATGATGAATAGAATTTCTGAGCAGTTCCTCTTGCTTTCTTTAGCTTCTAAGCCTCTATTTATAGTCCCTTGGATGTATTCTAGCCGTTGGGTGGAGCCAAAACTTGAATATGACCATTGTCTCACAAAAACTAGCCGTTACAGGCTATTTTCGGGCAAAGGGATCGATCCCTTCCCATAGGGGATCGATCCCATGCTTCATTCTAAGCCTTGCAGGCATTCTGCCATAAAGGGATCAATCCCTTCCCTTAGGGATCGATCCCATGCTTCCAAAATGAGTTTTTCCTGCACTTTTGGGTTAGAAATGATATGGTTTTTTATTTTAATTCAACCCAAAACATTTATAAGCTTTAAGGGAGTTTTTCTTGACTTTCTCAAATGAAAATATTGTCCAAAAACTTATAAGTAATTTTCTAAACTTATGTTCAATAATTCTTGAGAAAATTACTTAATATTGAAAACCATTTTATAAAATATTAAGACCAATAAGAATATATCATTAAATCATGGTCTTAATGTTTGATATGAACACTTAGAATGGACTGAGAAAATCATGTGTGATAAGGTAAATTTACAATATGAATTAAAACATTAAATCTTACTTAAGTTTTTGTCATTTTAAAATATATATGGCAATTTAAAGCTAACACATTATTTCTTAATATCTTGCACATGTAAATTGCCCATCATATTGAAGACCGTTTTAGTTTGTCGAGGGTTAGGTTGATTTTCAAAAACTTCACATCTCATACAATCCATGAACCTTAAGGCATACCATCTAAATCTCATACTTAATATAATACTTCGATACCTTAATCTCAAAATATTCAAAAGTGATATTAAAATACAAATATCTTATTAGATTCAAAAGTACAATCTCTAATATCTTAAATTTAGTAAGTTTAAAAGCCTAATGTTCCTTTTTACAGTATTTATTGACAAAAGTGTTAAAAGGGGATTACAGAGTATATCACCTCGGGATAGCAACCACAACACAAAAGATCACAAGATAAACCGAAAGTGCCACAAAATAGCCAACACTGGTTGTGCCACGATACACTATAATCTGATCAATCTAAAACAATCGAAAATGGATTAGTGAGCTAACGCCCAGTAAGCATCTTATACAAGCACACAAAATTAGTACAATAAAAAGGCAAATTGGAATACAAAATGAAAAGTTATGTTAAAACAAGTTCTTTAAAAAAGATACCCTGGCATGGAATTGAAATCATAATTTCAAAATGACAATTGTTATATTTAAAAATGAAACTAGGATAAGTGCATGCCATGATAGCAATACATGCATATACAAAAACCGTAAGAAATCATTAAAGTATGCATGCCACAATATAATTTCCAAACATAGTTACAAAAAATCCTATCACAAGTGTGCCTTAAAAACCACCTAAAAAAAAATCCGAGTACGATAACTATATGCAAAAACTAGGATCCTGCCAAGTAAGTAAGATAAAGGCAACAATCTCCTAGATCAATAGCGGTAGGTCCACATTTACAAGTTGTTGCATGGACAATAATCCTCATCTACTCATGGAATATATACATCTACTCCAATCATTGGTCAAATAGACTACCAATGTCACTCAGACACTCTAGTAACTTGTTTCACATAGGAATGTAAAAAAAAAATGTAGCCATATAATAATGGGTCCTATATCCGTGCATTAAGATTGGGTATCCCACTACCACCCATTGATGCCTCAGTTGGTCCTCATTTCCAGGAGTGCAACTCATAGATCATAACGTGAAGTCATATTGATATTCAGTCCTCATATCCTTATGGGATGTATCCCAAGATAGGTTGTATAATCCTACACAATTATAATAAAGTGCCCAAATCTCTAAATAAGATATAATGTCTCTTGTAGGGACCCACAGTTTTTACAAAACATATACATACGAAAATATAGCAAGGATTGTCAAATTACACAAAACACATATCATACTCATAATAGTATATATAGTTTGGTCACATACAGAACAAAATCATTCTTAAGGTATTAGTTGAAAGCACATCACAACCCCAGGTTATTTATAAAACAAGTTATAAACACAATTTCACATAAAACAAACCACATACATATTGGTCATATTTTCACAAAATTGCATGCTTTATGGTAATCATTGAAAACTAAAGAGACTTGATTAGAATACTTACAATCTCCTGGCAAAATTACCAAACTTTGACTTTGAATTCACAAAGAATCTCCTAGGTCAACATGCAATCAAAGTCAATACTTGTTTGCAAAAGTCAAACCCTTAATTTAGTTTCTTTAACTAATCTTACTTTCTTGATTCCAAAATTTTTAAACTTCTTAATAACCTAATTTATGCTTTTAAATTCCAAAAAATCCTTCCCTAACCTACATTTTTTCATTCTAGGTCGAATGACCCTTCCAAACCCTCAAACTTCTCTCTAACTTTTAGAACCTCAATTCAACTCTAATTGACTCCAAATTTTGATATGACATCAATCTCACATTCTGGTAGTTAGCCCGAAACTCAATTCTAGTAAATTTAATCATAACCTTGAGTTTCATACTACATCCCAAATTTTCTCTCTCAAAATTTCAAACTTTAAACTAACTCCAATTGCTATCAAAATTTAATATGTTCATATTTAAACTACTAGGAGTTTGTTTCTTGCTTTAAATTCCAATAATTCCTTTTTAAAACACTAGTTTCAAGCCAACCCCAAATTTCTATCTTTAAAATTTACATCCAAACTAACTTCTGCCAAACTTTATTATGTTCATGTTTAAACTACCAGGAATCCATTTCTAACATCAAATTTCAATGAAATAGTTTCTAAATCATAGTTCTAAGCTAAACCCCAATTTCTCTCTCTAGATTTCAAAACCCAAATTAAACTCTAATATCTTTGTTATTTTTATGTTTAAACTACCAAGAATCTATTTCAGATATTAAATTTCAGTGAAACAATTTCTAAAGCATAGTTCTAGACCCCAAAATTTTCCTTTCTAGCTTTTAAATCCTAAACTAACTCCAATTTTTACCAAAATTTGATATGTTCATGTTTAAACCACCAGAAATCCATTGCTGGCCTCAAATTTTAGCAAGGCATTTTCTACATCATAGTTTTAAGCTAAACTTCAAATTTTCTCTCTCTAGATTTCAAATCTTGAACTAACTCAAATTTCTACTAAATTTAATATGTTCATATTTAAAGTACCAAAACACAAATTTCTTACCTTTCTTCCTCCTTGGGCAAAGCTTTAAAGCTTTCTTCTTCAAATTATAGCTTTTTCTCTCTAGAATTTTTGTTTTTCTCTCTAAATTGCTATAAAGGAGATTGAAACTGAAAATAAGTAAAAGAGAAGATGGTGGCCAGCCATGGTGGGTGGGATTTCCAATGGCTGGCATGTGTCAACATTTGATTGGCCAAAAGTTAGGTGATGGAAAATAATAATTACAAAAGGGTGCATTTTGCTAATTTTCACTTAATTCAATTTAGTCCCAAATTTTCATTGAGTTTAGTCCATACTTCACTTCAACTTTATTAGATTTATTAATCTGTAATTGTACATTCAATTATAATCTCACCTTGATAATTAACTTAAATTTCTAACTTAATCCATTTTAACTCCAATAATAAAAATTAAATAGCTTAATTATCACCAAATTATACATTGAAATTTAAATAATATAATCCTCAATTTATATGAATAGCTTAGTCCCAATTATCCTTAAATCCAATAATTCCACAATTCATTTTCAATTAAATCCTTAATTTCTCCAACATGAATAGGTTTTAACCTCTTATAAATTGTGGCTTAGATCTCCATCATTCATCCACAATTTTGTTCTTATTTTCATTATATCGATAATTTAATATCTTAATTATAGGTTAAGGATTTTCGGATCTCACACAATTTCTTATTGTAAGCATTCGAATGCTCAAAACTAATTTTCAAGAGAGAAAATAGGCTTGGAAATTTGAACACCTATTGGTACAGACCTCTATAAAATATGTACGTGTTATGATAACTATATGTACATCATGATATAAACATATGTATATTTTTCGAAGAAAGAAATTAATTTTGAGCAATCAAAAACCAGCAACAAAATATCCAAACACACACACACACACACATATATATACACAAATGATTTGAACATGAATCAATAATTAAATATTCTTAATTAATAACTAATAATTAATCAAAACTTAATAATTACTCACAATAATTAATAATTGCTCGTTATTATTAATCAATAATTATTTTTACTTAATATATTTTTATAAATAATAATTAATTTTAATAATTAATTATAAATAATCAATAATCAATAATTAATGCTTAGTAATTAATAATTAAAAGTAATTATTAGTTAATTTTATCATTAAAATATTGTGGATCATGCTGTGTTGGAATTCATGACTTTCTTAACAATCATGCGATTGATGGTAATTTTCATTTTTCTTATTATTATTTCAAATTTTTAATTTATTTTCCGGTTATTACTTTTTTTTAATACCATTAATAATTAAAAATTCTTATTCCGGAACATTTATTTAAAAAATTTCTAAAAAATTTGAGACATGTACAGCTGCCTAAGCTACAATTTGCCCGCCCTTCCCATGATTGAAACGTTGCTTTAACCTCGTGTCTCTGACCATTAGTATCATTCGAGGGATATTGGTTTGGACAACTCAAACCGACCAAAAAAAATTAGGTGGAGCACCAATAATTATGAATTGAACCCAAGGCTAATGCCTATGACACCCACAGAAGGTATATTATTTTATTATTATTATTATTATTATTATTATTATTATTATTATTGCAATCCAGAGTACAAAGCTCTTATGTTGTGAGATTTGAGAAGGATCATTGTATGCAAGCTTTCTTCTTCATTAACAAAGATTGTCTCCACTTGAACTTGTGACTTTTAGATCACAAAAGAGTAAGCTTTACAGTTACATCAAGATTTCCCTCAACTAATAACAATTCATCATAATTATTGACACAAAATCATCAAATACAGGTTCCCTACTTTCCATTCTAAACA
The DNA here is from genome assembly GCA_031772115.1 of Heritiera littoralis. Classification (NCBI taxonomy): domain Eukaryota; kingdom Viridiplantae; phylum Streptophyta; class Magnoliopsida; order Malvales; family Malvaceae; genus Heritiera; species Heritiera littoralis. The sequence continues at coordinate 2,108,898 of JAPDPK010000002.1, forward strand.
ACAAAGAAATTTGCAGAGTAAATCAGATTATGATGGTATGGAGGTCAAATGTAAAACTCAGCTTAGCTCCAAAAGATTACTGCTGCTCGGGCTTTTATACGTGGAAGTGTTTGGCATCATCATCTATTGTCCAGATATGTATTTCCATATATGTAAGCTTCTATACAAAATTTAAAATTTAGAAAAAAAGTTTCAGAATGTTGAATGTCACCAAGGTTTCAAGTCTGCAACTGGTCCTGCTGTCCAGTTCAAAATCATTTCACCAGGCTTCAAGTAAATACTCTTCTTATGTGGCAATTTGCGAGCTAGGCCATTCAATATTTGATGGAAAGCATCTCCTGGTAAGGCAGGTTGTGGAAACAACATTGCTCGTTTCATCGAAGGATTTGCAAGAAGCCTCTGTTTCCTTAGAATTACTTCGGGTGGCAGAGATATGAGAATTGTGTCCAACTTGGGAACATCTTCTTCTGCTACAAACACTCCAATTTCCTCCCAGGGGATAGCATCAGCAAATGGTAAAACTATATCATCTGCTATGATGACAGGAATGCAGCCAAATACTACAGCTTCAACTAGCCTAGGACTCCAAGGAGCCCAACCTAATGGGCACAAGCAGAATATAGCTCGTTGCATATCCTCGTAATAAGTGGTTGGATGTTCAGTGGAGATGTCGAAAAGTGGATTGTTCTTAAAATTCTCCCAAACAGCTGCCCTTGCACCTCTGCCAGTAAAAAAGGAGACAGTGAGGGTTAATGTTCAACCTAACTGCATGAAAGCTTCAACAATAATTTCCAACTTGATGTAAAGATGAAGCCAGAACCAAATAAATCACAAGGTCATGCATCAATGCTAGACACAAAATATAAGGTCTCATGTCTACCTCATGTAGTCATTTTAGAGTAAACACGAAAAAAATGCAAATCTGATTTCCATTGGACCAAAGTAGTTTTACCTACTTGTTACTCTAAACCATAAATTTTTCAAAACTGGAAAGAAACATACCTTGCATAGTAGCCACCTTCTGGGTCATTATTCACATCATAAAACAACCCACGAAAGTAGACAAAAATTGACCGTGGAGTATCTGGAGGAATCTGGTGGGCCTGCATCTTTTGCGGTGGAGCATAAGGAGGAATTGTGATCGAACCCTCATTCAAGCACACATGGTTCCGTTGCCCAAAGGTCTGAACTAACGTAGCACGTTGGAGAATTGGAAGGATCCCCCGCTCAATAGCTTTCTCTTCCTAAAGAAGATTCAAAACAATTACAACTGAAATATCACAGGCATTTGAGCATAAAAGATTTATGCCTACAAAATAATACTAAACCACTAAACTTGGACTCAGAGTTCACATCCCACCATGTGTGGTGCCCCATATTGCTTGCTGAAATTGCACTCCCATATTTGTTACTATTATTAATATAATATGATTATGACTAAAATAAAATCGTTATCTAACTTTACAATGATTTCGATAGCTGTTATTTCATCCAAAATGCTTGGTCTTAAGTTTCTAAAGCCAATTTAGCGGAGTTCATTGGACTAGTGAAAGGCACCTATAAGAACCCAATGATATTCTATCAAAGCCTGGTTAATCAGTACATAATATTTTCAGGTACAATGGACACATGACAATAGTCATTCTTGAGAAGGAGCCATCTAACATGATTTGAGCACACTTTTCTCAGCAAAGCATGACTTCCACCTCCACTGTTTACTTTCAGTGAAAAGATATAATATAGACTGAGAATCCCAACTCAATTGCATATGAAGATTTATGCCAAAATAGATCAAAAACATGATTTAAGTATCTCATATACAGTATGGTAAAATTCCAGCATCAACATACTAGTAAATAAGGCAAGAAAGAAGGTATAGAATCGGTTACCTGATAGTGAAAACATGCTCCGAAATCATGGGGCACAACAAAGAAATGATCAGCCCCTTCTGTTCTATTCCAGTATGGCCAGCTTGAGGAAATAAGCTGTATTGCACTTCTCACCATCCGTGGAGACTTGAAGGGCAATGGCAAGCCAGTAGGTGTAAGATCACAAGTGGCATATATAGGGGTATAAAACCAATCAGCTTCCTCAGGATTGAGGGTTCGAACCGGACTCGATAAAAGAAACCTGTGCATGAAGATCTCAGCAGCAAACATATGTGAAAGACATCTGGGGTCTTTCTGAAGGATTTTCTTGTTGTATTTGCTTGGAAGCTCGTATACATACACTTTGAGCCTTCCAACTGGATCATCTTCCAAGACATCACCAGCACTTCCTGCATTATTAAAATCACATTTTTTTAGATTCAAAAGTAATACAGCACAACATCTAATAGGCCATAGTAAGATTTTTTTTTTGTTTAACATTCAGTAATTTGAAACATTCTGAAAGAAGTTACAAACGATATAATACAGTAACACATGGTGGTCCTGATGGGAACAATTAATTTAATTTTATAATTTCGTAAATGGCAGTATAGAAAATGAAAAGGAAGCAAATTTCCATAAGACCACGAAAACCCAATCAAACATGATAGCAGAAGATAAACAATGTTCCAACTCAAACCATAGCCAACAGAGACAGCAAGTTAGCAACTGTATGAGCTTAATTCATTAACGGCTCAAGTCAGGAGAAAAAAAGAGCTTTGAATCCAACCGAATTTGAGCAAAATTAAGAACAAAAGATACCGGAAATTCGCTCAGTGCGAGGATTCTGCTCAGCAGAAATGCTCCAAACAAATCCAAAAGCAACGAAAAGAAAACCACAGAACCATTTTCTCATTCTGGCGGAATCCGAGGAACCCAGAAAAGGAATCAACAAAGAAATGAAAATGGGTCCTGTATGAGATTGAAAGTGGAGAGGAAGAACCAGGCATATTTAAGAGAAATATAAAAAAACATATTTTCAAATATGGTGGAACGTCATTAGGAGTAGTAGTTGAGTGAGATTTCTTAGAGTTGAGGTTATATTGGGAGTGAGGGGCTGAAGAAGAAAGGGAGGTTTCCAGTTAGGGGATTGAAAGTGAAAATGAGGAAGCATTGCTTTGCTTCAAGAAACAGAGAGACATTATTTAAGAAAATACGAAGTTGAACTGTAAATAAGAGGCATGGAGTATGGACAAATGTATGCGTCATAGGAATCGTGATGTTTGTGAAAACAGTGTTTGTTTAATCAAGTCGACGAAAGGTCCGTATCACTCTCTTTGGTTAACTCATCACGATTAGATCTGACAAAGATCCAACACCATGACACGTTCTAAAAATTTAAAAAAATAAAAAAATAAGTTAAATTTTGGTGAAAATTTAATATAAATTTAAGAAAAATTTCAAAAAAAATTGTGTTGGGCAAATTGACATGAAATTTTTGTATTTTACATGAATATGAATCGAGACAACATTAACACAAAATATATACACAAATTGCTCAGTCTAATCAAAATTAAGTTGAGTTAGAGATGACTATGAGTACCCTAACTACCTAACCTGATTAAATAAGATTAGGATATTATATAATTGTGTTCAAGTAAGGTTTGAATAGTAAAACTACTATCAGTCATGGGTTCAGGTAGTTATCTTAGAGTACCCGCTAATAGAATTCGATTATAAATAATAATTGTTTAATATTATATTTATATTTTTATATATAAATTATTTATTAGTAATGATATTTAATTAAATTAAATCATTAAACATTATTATTATTATTAACTTTAATTTATTTTTATGAGTTTAATTAAATTTTTTAATAATTTATTTTAAAATTGATTTTTTATTGAAATTTGAAAGTCAAAATTTGACTTAATAAACGGATATTTAACAAATTCAGGTAGTTAAACGAGTAGTTTCTATGTTATAAGATTAGGGTTCGATAACACAAATAAAAATAATTGGGTAATTAATCAGGTATGGTTATTACAATAACTATTCGGGTTTAGGTATCCTAAAATTAGTGGGTACTGGTCCTCTTTACATTCCTAAGCCGAGCTAATAATGTTTTGTGGAATCCTTGTTTATTCTAATAAACCTTCGTATTTTTTGTATTGGGCATGCAAATTATTGTAATAAGTACAAAGAAAATTTAAAACATCTATGTTAGGAATAGTAGTCAAATATATCGTAAATCATTGACATAAAATAGATATAAGCCCTCAACATTTTATTGCATGCAAATCAGTACATAAACTTTTATTTTACTGTAGATAAACTCCCAACTTTTCAAAATAATGCGTTTAAATCCAAATCTGTTAAATGACATTAACTACAGTTTATATTGCACACATGGTGTTAAGGGACAGATCAAATATAAAGGACACTAGGATTTACGTGATTTGACAAGAGTGCCTACATCCATAGAGAGTAGCTTAGGTACCACTATTGGAAGAATGTGAACCAAACTATTCACTAAGTACAATATTCTTGTTACAACTGATTCGGTGCCAAGGTGTGACCAAAGTACATAGAAAAGGAGAGAGAAATGTGTCGTACAGTAGAGACGGAGTCTAGATAGTAAATAGAGTCTAAATATCCATTTGCCTTGAAGTGATGGCATAGACATAGGCCATGAGAGGGGCTCAAATCCTAGCATGTGTCACCATCCTATGAATTCTGTCTATTTGGGTAAATTAAGTCTATCTTCAAGCCATGAGATTGAAGAGACATGAAGGCTAAGCATGCTCTAGGTTGAACTTGTTGGGCCAGGCTTAATGTGGTTGTCTCTTGACTAAATCAATCCATAACACTAGGTCCCTTAGACGGAATTGAGTATCAGTTTCAGTCTTGGCTTGAACGAGAAGCCTTGTCGTATCTTTTTGACCTCCACATCTTTAGCAAGCATGTTCTTGCACTGGTTATCTTTGCTCCTTTGATTAGAAAGAAAGCTTATTGTAGTTATCTTTGTTAACATTGGATTTGCTTTCTTCTTTTTAAAGATGTGAAGATTTGATCAATTTTCATCGTTTATAAACTGCTGTCTTTCATTTTAAACTTTGGCGAGGAAACCTTCTCTCTAGTAGACTGTGTTGTTCTATTTCTTGTAGTGAGTCTTAGCTTGACTAACTTTTGCTTTGTACAATCTCTATCTTCAAACGCTGCTTTAATTTTGATTATCTTTATGCTTCAGGCTCTAGCCTTAGCTTATGCTCTTACAAAGTCCTTACACGCCTTAAGCACTAGCTTGATAGCTTCTGCTTTTACGAGGACTGTGATTCCTTGCATGCCTTAAGCAGTAGCTTACTCACTTCTACACTTATGAGGATTTTGATTGCTTGCATGCCTCAAGACCTAGCGTATTAACTTTCATTCTTTTGAGGAATTTGACTCCTTTGTGCACCTTAAGCCATATGTTGATACTTTTTGCTCTTACGAGGACTTTGATTCCTTCGCATGCCTCAAGCCCTAGCTTAACGACTTCTGCTCTTTTGAAGACTTTGATTCCTTCGCGTGCCTCAAACCCTAGCTTAACAGCATCCGCTCTTATGAGGACTTAGGTTCCTTCGTGTGCGTCAAGCCTTAGTTTAATAGCTTCTGCTCTTGATATCTAGCTTACTAGCTCCTACACTTAGGAGGACTTTGGTCATCATCATGCTTTAAGCTCTAGCTTAGTAACTTCTATTAGAAATTTAAGCTTATATGAACATACAGTACATAGTAGAAATTTAAAATTTTTCTCAAATTTCAATTCAAGGATCACTTTGATATATTATCATGAACATCCATAAAGAGAAGATAGGTGGATTAACTTGCTCAAGTAAATGCCAAAAAATTGTGTACCTAAAAGATCAAACATAACCACCAAAGCTGTATAAGCGTCAAACCTCTAATAGTATCCACACAAATCGCAAAAAATAAATCTTTTTTTCATTAGTGTTCTTTCTTTTTCAAGAAAAAATATTAAACGTGGAAAAGAGAGATGCTTAAGGCCAAAAACTCTTTAGTCTAGGTCAGAGTATTACTTCAAAAGTTTCAGACTTGAACTAGAAGAATAGAACAATTTTCCTCTTTTTCCTTCTTACAAGATGCGGTAACTCTAGTAAGATAATGAGGAGATGCAGCAAGTATAATTAGGAAGAAAGAAAGTGTGCCAACCAATTTGTTCTACTTACTTGGATGTCCGACAAATATACTAGGATATGCTGCAAGCCCAAGTCCAAGATAAAGGTGCGGCTAACCCTTAGTACATTGAATAGGGGGTGCAACTCTTGAACCTTAATTATTTTAGTTCGGTTCAAAGTTGTAATTAAATCCAATTTAATTTAATAATTCTATAATTTTTAATTAAGTCCAAATTAATTTTTTTGGCATAAACCACGAGTTATTATCATACCACATTGGGTATAAGATTAATCTACACTAGCACTGTGTGGTTAGCACTAGCCCAAAGGAATTTGATCTAGTGATGGTTCGAACACGGGACCTCTCGCTATGAATTGTCCTCACCAAAAACTCAATTGAGCCTTACACCACTAAGCCAACCCTTTGGGTTAAATTAATTTCTTATTTTAATTATTCTCTTACAACTCTATTCTGTGTGTCCCATTAAATAAGTTGGTAGTATATATGAATTCCATCCTAAAAAATTAGGACCGGAAGAATTAATGGGGCACAGATTTAATGGAGCCTTTCATCCCTTCATTTGGCAATCTCTACATACTGGTGGTCGTAGATTATGTTTCAAAATGGGTCGAAGCGATGGCATTACCAACTAATGATGTTAAGGGGGTGATGAGGTTTCTAAAGACATACATGTTCACTAGGTTTGGCACCCCTAGAGCTATCATTAGTGATAAGGGATCCCACTTCTGTAATAAGAGTTTTGATGGGCTTTTAATTAAATACAAGGTCAAACACAAGGTGGCCATAATCCACTAGGCTAGATGATGCACTTTGGGCTTTATAGGACAACCTTTAAAACTCTTATAAAGATGTCCCCTTATCAGCTTGTATATGGAAAGGCCTGTCATATACCAATAGGCTTGAGCATAGGGCTTATGTGGCCCTTAAGAACTTGAACTTCAATTTGAAAGCAACTGGGAAGAAAAGGCTACTATAACTTAATCAGTTAGATGTAGGAATGCAAATTCGTACCTTATGAATGGATACGTTATATTACTCGACCTGATTAAGCAAGTTTAGGGTATTTAATAATTGGGTTAGGTAGTAATTTTACTACCTGTCACGGGGTATGGTAAGGTTCGAGTAGTGAACTTAAAGTACTCTACTACCCAAACCCAATTATAAATGATATTTTAAAATATTATTATATATATTTTATTTATAAAATTATTTATTTTTAATATAATACTTAAATTAATTCATTAGGTATTTTAATTATGATTTTTAACATTAATTTATTTTTATAAGTTAATTTAAATATATTAATTTAATTTTTTTCTAATAATATGCACTAAAATTGATTTTAAATTTAAATTTGAAAGTCAAACTTTGACTTAATAAACGAGTATTTAATCAGATTCAGGTAATTAATGGGTCTTTCATATATTAAATGGGTAAGGTTCGAGCAGTGAAAATCAAAATATTTGGGTATTTAATTGGGTTCGAGTTCAAGTACCTAGAAATTAGCGGTACCCGCTCCGTTGACATATATAGTTAGATGAGTTCAAGTTGCAAGCTTATGAGAATGCCAAACTCTACAAAGAAAAGACTAAGTGATGGCATGATAGAAAGATTAAAGAGCAACACTTCGAGCTGTGTTTGCAAGTTTTGCTCTTTAATTCCCGCTTGAAGTTGTTTCCATGAAAGCTTAAGTCTAGACAGACAAAGCCTTACATCATTACACAAGTCTTCCCTCATGGTGCCATTAAGATCATGGATGATACTTTGAAGCAACCCTTTATCATCAATAAGCATCGATTTAAGCACTACTTTAGGGGAGGCTATGATAATTAGCACTTGGTCACCATTTTGGCTGACCTTCCTATTTCAACCCTTGCTGTAGATTGACTTTTGCTATACAACTTCATTGATAGTCTTGTTGAGGACTATACACTTGGCCCAGCTTTTTTTTTTCTTATCATTTTTTTCTTTTCTTTTCTTTTAAAATAAAACTAAAACAACCTAAAGAAATCAAGAAACTAAAGGAAATCTGAAAAGAACTAAACTAAACTTCTAAAGTGGGGGAAATTGTAAAGCAATTACAGTGAATGGTGTTGAAAAAGAATTTCATTAAAGAAAATCATAAGAAAATAAGGAAGAATGAATTGTTGTCACCAACTGGCCTTCCTTCCTCTTGGCTCTCTCTCTCCTTTCTATATGTAGGGATCCCTCTTTTTCTTTTGCCCCAAGTTTTATAGGAGCTGAACTTATTGCCAACTCCACTTGATGGTGAGCTTCTTGGGTCTTCATTAACTGGTCGCCAAGGTTTTCATGATTAAGCTTTAACTTCCTATATTAGCCTTCCCTTACGGAAAGGTCCGCTCCAACCACCGCTCATGGAATTGTTGAATTCATTTCCTCTACCCTACCTGACTCACCGGCATTGGGCTCTCGCTTGTCAGTTTGGCTTTGAATTTGAAATCCCCCCTACTCCTTCACTTGCTCTCTTTGCCGCGAATTCCCTGAAGCAAGGGCCTCAGAGAATGGGCTCTTATGGAATGCCTGATTGCATTTGCACATGATTCGTAATAAACAGCCTTTCCGCGCATTTGGAATGGGTTTTAGGTAAGGCTTAGGTGTTATGGTTTGGTAATTATTGGGTTAAAGGTTTAGTTGTCCTACAGTTAAGGTAGGTTTTTAAGGGTAAGGTATACTAGTAGGGTTTAAGGCTTCTTAAGGGTTTAGGGTTAGTATTTAGAGTTTTGGCAATTTAGTTGGGATTTGGGGTTTAATTTAAAGGAAAAGGTAAAGTGTAAGGTAGGTTTAGGATTAAAATTAAGGTTTAGGGTTAAAACACCAAAACTGATCAGTTTTCTTTGATTTTCTTGTCATTTTCTTGATTTTCTCTTCGTTCTCGATTTTCCTACACATGAAGACAATTAAATTAAATTGGTAATTGAATTAAAATTTCAAAATTTAATCAAAATTGATACAATAAAGTACTTTAAAAAGTCTATATTTTAGAGACTTATCAGTCGTACACAAAAAGTAGTAATTAGTTTAAATTGGATTGGAAAGCTTTAGGGAAATTTGGAATTTCCCACATGGACTTATTTGAGAATTAATTATTGGATTTATTAAAAGTGGTTTAAATAAATCAATAGGCCCATTTTTAATTAAAAGGAATAATGGATTTAATTAAAGAGTTTAATTAAGCCATTAAGGTCATTTTTAACTAAATGAATAATAGATTTAATTAAAAGGTTTAATTAAGTCATATGTTCCAACTTTAATTGAAAAGGTTTTAATTAAGTTATGGGCCTCTTTCATAATTAAGGAGTTTAATGAATATAATTTTGATAAGTCTAAAAGCTAATAAGATTTTGAAAAACCCTAGCTTATATAAATCCCAAATTAATCGTCCTCCATTATTAGTTTGTAACACATGCTAGGCAGCAACCCTAATCTTAAAAAGAGTATGCCGCCCCAAGCTCTCTCTTTTGTTTCACATTTTCTTACTCAAGAAGAAAAGTGTTTCTTCTTGGTTTTTGAGCTTCAAGAGATTGAGAATGGCTAGACGTGAGTTTATGAAACTCAAGCTACTAATATTGTAACGATCGTGATGCAATCCAACCTTCTTGAGGCTGCATTGCTACTTGCATGGATCACCATTAAAAGCTAGACGCTTAGACAGCTTACCTTTGTGATTCAAGATAAGAATATCAAGCATCATCAACAAAGATCAAGCCTTAGGTTACAATACCTAAAGCTAAGATATGTTTCTTAAAACTCTTTATGTGATTCTTGATGTTTTATTTACATGAAAACTGAATTTTCTTTATATAAAAAATCCATTAAGATTAGTTTCTTGAGATAAAAAAAAATTTTGTTTCCACTATGTGTAACCTCTATGTGTTCATGCATGATCTATCTATACATGTCCCCAAAAAAACTGCAAACAAAACTTGACTTGTGAAAGATTAAAATTGGATTAAATTATGTTGGACTTAATTTGTTAGGCTAAAATTATAAGAGATCTAAATAGAGGAAGTACTAAAGGTCCAATCCATATTAGAACAATACATGACCATCCATTCTAGATCCTATATAAAATAGGACCATAAAACTCTATGAGAAATTCTATTCACACCCTATTTATAACTACACACTCTCTATTTACTTAAAAACTCTATTCCCCATATCGCTCTATTTTTATTACTCACACCTTAAATTACTAAACTTTATACAAGAAATACCCTCAAACCCCTTTTCACTTCATCTCACTCATTCACCCTCTCTCAAAAAACTTAATCAAATTTTTACAAAATCTTGAAAATCTTGTAAGTTTTGCAACAATCTAAGATAAATCTACCATTAATCTTCAGTTAAATTTGTTTTTCTTTCATTTGATTGCATTGAGGGTTTTTGTGAAAATTTTTAGATTAAAATTCATAGGTTTATAATTTTTTTCCTGAAATTGTGTCTCATGGCATGGAATTACTGGGAGCCAATGTGGGGTTGTGCCTCCATATATAAGGCACTATGTATGAGGCAAGTGCCCTATTGCAACATGTTACCGTGGGACTAATTAGGCCCCTCGGTAGCATGTTGCCGAGGGGCTAATGTGCTCCTAAAAAACGTGAGTGTCAAAATTTTTTAATGGGTAAGAGTAAAATTGTATTTTTAATTAAAGGTATTTTTATGACAAAAAAATTCATTAATTTAGATGTGTCTAGCATGCAATAAGGTGTGAACAAAACCTCTCAAACTCTATTTAAAGCAGCCCAATTCCCTCTCTCCCTATGCAATTGAATCATCTTTTCAATTTCTTCTGTTGATAACTCTTGATAGTGAAAATTAGAGACGGTTGTGATATCTTACTAGTATGAGATTCGGTTAGCTTATTTCTAAAACTTGAAGAAGGTTTTTTTTTTCGAGTTTTTTTTTCCACGGGAAGGCACTTTTAAATCTTTTTTACCAAATGAAGGTACTTTTAATCATTTTTTCTTGAACCAGGTACTTAAAGCCACGTTAATAACATGTGGAAAAAATATCTAAACTTCCCCAAAAACTCTTTCTTCTTCTTGAGCTCATTACAAACACCATTAATAAAAAAAAAAGAAAAAAAACTAAAATTTGAGCTCTTCCATATCCAAACTCCTACCCTTAACCTTAATTCCCAAAATGAAGATTAAAGAAAAGATTTAAAAAAAATAAAAAAAGACCATTATATTCTTTGAATCTCTTGCGTCTCTTTGTTACTAGGGTTTTGCTTATACTTTTTTCTACTTTTATGTAAGTCACAATCTATTCACTTTTTTGTACCGTCTAAATTTTAATCTCCTTATTTTTATTTGTCTTTTATTCAGATTTTCTTTTTACTTTATAAATATATCTTTCTAGATTTTTTAATTTTTTGGCTTTAAAAATGATTCATGCGTAGTTTTATTTTCTTTTTTTTTTTCACTTAATTTATTAATTTTCTTGTTGTTATTGAATACCCAATTTATAACAAATGTTGAATTCTGTTTGGTTGCTTTGAAAATTCCATAAAATATCTAGAATATAGCAAGAATTTAATGCTTTTAGTTCATTTATTTTTGGTTTAGCTCAAAGAGGTCATTTTTGTATAATGTATCGGTGTTTAAAAAGAAAAAAAAAGACTAAAGCTTGAGCTCCCAGAAACCCATCTCAGCAATATGTGTTCAAGATTAAGAGCTAAATCAAATTTTCGAACAACCCCTATGTTTGTTTGCAGCTTCAGCTCACAGGCTTCTTGTCCTTTAGCAAAGCATGGGAGGTGTCAAAACAATAAAAATCTGTGCTCGAGTTTTCTCTTACTTCTCTAATTCTTTGATGTGTGAGTGAATACTATTAGAGACATGCTATATATGTATTGATATTTTTTTTGTTAATAAAATATGTATGTATGTATGTATGTATGTATGTATTTGCAATGAAATTTCTAGGAATCTTAAAAGGAAAAGAATTTTCATGTCTTTTTCTTTCTAGGTTTAGCTTTTTAAATTACATGGCTAAAATCAATTTTTCTAGTTGCTGGGTCACCTCTTTTTTTCCTATAATTCTTTATATGTCAATTTATATTTTTCATGCTTCCATGCGGCTTTGCTGTTTTTGATTAATATTCCATATTTAATTAATAATCAGGGGAGGGTTCCTCTTGATTCAACTACATGTAATATTCACTAAGTTTTCTATGAAAATTAATTAGGAAGAATGTCGTGCCATGGTGGTTTGTTGGATTCCAGATATATTGTTCAAGTTACTTGTTTTAAAAAATTCCATACTTAATAGGTACAAGTTTTTCTCTTGAATTTTTTTTCGTTGGAGGATTGTTCTCTTGAAAGCTTGATGCTACCAAGTTAGTCATTTTGATGCCATAGTAAACAAATACTTAAAGATATAGAGTATTTGTTAATCACTTGAGTTTTAGGACATATCATTGTTATACTTAGAGATACAGAGTATTTGTTAATCACTTGAGTTTTAGGACAAATCATTATTGAACTTTATTCATTAATTAAAAAAAATAGCATCTAACAACAAATAAGGTAAGATAGACCAGCCAACATACCAAATACTTTACTACACAAGTATGAGGCTACCACAAAATGAACTTTACTTTAAAATGTCATGATCTACACCATAAAATATATACAAAAAACATTCCAATACCCTAAAATTAATATAATTTGTGTTGATCTACAAGCAAACTTCTTTATGCTAACACGTAAAGTCTGTATAGAGTATGTTGAAGCCATCTATCTATTTTATTATGTTGAAATTACTGAAATAACAAATAAACCAATGTTTTCCTAGAATAATTAAAAGATAAAACTTTATGAAACTATGAAATGAACTAGTTCATGTCTTAAAGAGAAAAATACTATACTCGCTCAAAAAAATCACTTAGATATACCATCACTAGTCATTCTCTTCACTAATTTGTAATAGAAATCTTCTTGGAATTTTTGGTAATCCTACATACAATTGAAAAAATATGAATTAAATAATTTTTAACTTGAGAAAAAAAAAGAATATGACACACAAAGGTGACCTATTCATTATTTAATAATAATTAAGCATATTGACACCTAACAATAAAATTATTTCTTACTTTAATAAAGAAAAATGAAAAAGATTAGGAAATACCTCATATAGAAAATTAATTTGTTGTGGCATTTGAATCTTTAAGCTCTTTTCATTTGACATGTCCTACGATCGTGACCTGGTTGTTTACAAAGTCCACAACGAGTTATTGTTTGACCTTCATTGATATCTATCTCAGTTCTAATTTGCATAGACTACAGTCAACTTATTTTGAGCATCTACAACTAGGATCTAGTAATAACTGAGGGATATTAGACTTCGGCCAGTAAGCTTCATTAGGGATTTGATTGAACTGAGGTGCCCAAATTTGAGAATAGTTTTCAATGGAATAATAATCTTCTATATATTGCCAACTATCAAGTGTCAACTTTTCACATACAACCATCACATGTGAACAAAGAAACTTATAAATTTGCCATTTACCACATGTACATGTTCCTTTATCAAGTTGAACAACTTGTTTATTATGACTTTATTGCATTCTCTCAACATAAGATGTAGTTATTACTTCAAACACTCCTTTTTGTCTATCAAATGGGACAAGATCATGTGTGTTGGCCTTTGCCAAATAACATTGAAGTTTAGCTGTAACATACGGAGTGTACAAGTCTCTTTTTGACAATGCCTCTGATGCAAAGCCTCGTTTAGTGCTAAAAAGGTTAACCACTTGATAGAAAGTTAATTGCACACATGCAGTGATCGGATAATTTCTAGCTCCTTTTAGCACACTGTTGAACACCTTAGACAAATTAGTTGTCATTATTCGGTAGCTTTGATCACCATCATGTGCCAATGATCATTGCAGCACTAGTATCTCATCTAACCATTTTTTAGCTTTAGGATTGATCTTTTCTATCTCTATCATTATGGCACCAAACTTCCATAACTAGTGTGCAATTCTAACTCCATAGGCAAGTATTTCCAAGTTTTTATTATGAAACTTATCATTGAAATTACTTCATATATGTCACAAGAAAAATTGATGATAAGCCCATGGTTCTATCCATCTAGAACTAGGTTCATTCACCGTTGTACGAATACCACAAAGATGATCAGATATTAAACAAATCCTTTTTCTTTGAGTGACCTTCTCTCTAATGCAAGTAAGAAACCATCTCCAACTATCAAAAGATTCTTCTCCAGCGATAGCAAATGCAAATGGGAAAAGTTGGTTGTTGGCATCAACTCCCATTGCAATAAGCATTTTACCATTATATCTTCCATACAAATGAGTAGCATTAATAGTTATAATTGGTTTACAATACTTGAACCCTTTAATGAAAGGTGGAAAAACTCAAAAGACACAATGAAATACTGCAAATACTCTAAGAGTAGAATCTCGCAACTGCACAAATTGCTACATAACAACCATCCCATTATATTTATCAAGTGTAGGAAAAAAAATCTGGGTAATACCCTATAAGATGTGTCCTAATCACCAAAAACATTTGTGATGGCCTTTTGCTTTGTATGCCATATCTTCTTATAAGAAACATCATAAGAAAATGTGTCTCTTACCTTGGCATTTAAGGCAACAACTATAATGGATGGTTTAGCTTTCACTTGACTTTCAATCTCTTGCGCTAACAAATTTGAACTTAGTTATGGGTGATCACGACTCAACCTTAGGTAGACACATGTATGGGGACCATTACATTGAGTAATTTCAAAAAGTTCATAACTTTTATGTTGATATGCACGAAGCCTCCATTTGCATCCACTTTATCGATATCTTTTGCACCTTAATGACCATATCTTTTTTTCTTATTTCCACCACTTCATACTTTTAGTGTCTGTTAATAGAGTACAATTGCACAACTCTTTTCAATTTAGCCTTATCTTAGAAAATTAAACCTTTACTCAACTCAAGCTCAAGATTCCAAGCAATACCTTGGGTTTGCAATGTCTAATTACTAGTAATAGCATCACCAACTTGATCAATATTGCCGAAGAATGGCATATTCGACTTATGAAGTGGCAGCTCTAAAATGGTACTATCTGTTTCTGAGTTTACTTCTTCAAAATCCTTTTGCTCTTCATCTTCATCATTTTCTTCTTCAAGTACCTCATTACTCACATTCATATCCCTAAATATAGTAATAGGTTCAGAATAAACAAGTTGATCCACTAGAGTTATATTTACACTTGGATCTCTATCATATTGGCTATTACTTTCATTGTTTGAGAATCCTAAAATATTACCAATGACTGATACTTTCCTTTTTGTGGTAGGTTCACTACTACTTGACAAAAATGGATGATTAGCATGGCGGACATTATCATGATCCAATAAAGTGTCACTGTTTTGTGTTAGTAGTTGTGCAGGTGGAACGAAACTCGTTGATTGACTTCCATGCTCAGTAGTTCAATAAATATTGATTCCACTTTTAAGTACAATTCAACATTAAGGAATGAATAGATGGAATTTTCAGCATAATATCTACACTACCATCATCCACAATAGGTAAGCGGATATACTTAATCATTAATGATTGCACTATTTTTGGATGGTGGTAAACATATTTAATCATGTTCGCTCTCTATCAAATATCGTAATGCAATACATCTTGTCCAGTAGCTTACTAAATTTCATTGTATGCTTTAATTTAATTGCTCTCAAAGGAAGGCCATCATAACAGAAGCCATTTGATCTTTCCATAATGCTACTATTTCTTTTTTTTTTTTGTTCATTCTAATGCTACCATTTTAATAACACAAAATGGGAACTTCTCTTCTTAGCATAACCACCTAGCATTGAAACATTAAAAAATAATTATTAGTTTAATGTCATAGCTATATAAATGAATATATCATCTAACTTAATAAGAATATAAAAAATGTAATGTTAATCATTTAAAAAAGAACACATATCTATAGAAAGCTATAATATGCCACTATAACTACAAGTTATAAAATTACCTCAACTATTTATCATTGTAGATAAAGGATCATGGGGGATAAACAAACATTATTCGATATTTACCCACGTAAAGGAGTAAATGAACACTGGGTTAATGTATATTCCAGAGTCTTTTATCTAAAATTTTAACTACTTGTTTAGTGTTAATTTATTTATCTTCTTATCTTTGTGTTCACTACATAATATCATCTTTTAAAAATCGAAGAATTTTACTGACGAGTTCAAGTTTAAGAAGAAAATCACAAGTTTTGAAAAGAGCTCAAATAGGTGGCTTCTTAAATTGGATTGTCAAAGACCTTGGCTGCTCGGTTAATCTAAGAACTCTAAAAAACTTATGCTCATTCTTAAATTTCTCTCTTATTTGTCTTCTCCTTTGGCTGGATGCTTTTGGTAAAGTTAAAATTACAATGGCTACTTTAAGGGAATGCTCTTCATTTTCTGCAGTGAATTTACTCAAAACCTAGCATGATTTTATTGTGTTTGAAGTTGCATTGGAAAGATGTCTGTGGCATCAAGTATTCAAGCTTAATTCAAGTAATGAAGGATTACTGTAAAAACTATATTCCATTATCAACTATGAATGCATATAAAATTGGAAAAATCTTGGACATGTAAAAATGCCTAATAGGTCATTAAAAGGCTAAACTATCAAATAAATACTTCGTAAACAAAAGCGTATTTAAATTACTACATAATTGTATGCAAAGATAATTGGAATTTATATCATACTTCAAATGATAAATATAAGGCTTAAGATGCTTATCGATGAGAATTTCTTGAAGATAAAAAAGAATATGTGCTTGAATATGCTGGTATAATGCCTTTGTGAACTTCTTTGCTCTAATTTTATATACTCATTGAAAATGTGGGCAACAATGCTCATTTGATTATAAAACAAAAAGCAAAGAAGGGAGTGAGGGATTTCCGTGACAACAAGAGAGTTTATTCCAATCAAATAATTGAGATAAAGAGGGGAATCCAATCAAATAATAAATACAGAGATAAGAGTGAAAGGAGATAAAAAATTTCATAAGTTCATAAAGAAAATTAGTGTTTAGGGTTTATAAGAGATTATGATTTAGTAAAATTGTTAAACATTAGTGTTTTAAGTTCTGAAAATTTTATTTTTTAAAATTTAAATAATTATTTTAAAAAATGTAACCTGTTATTGAAGTGGCTTTAAGTAGTTGAATTATGGAAAAAAGTTTAAAAGTACCCTCATTTGATAAAAGAGATTTAAAAGAACCCTCTTGTGGGAAAAAACTCGTTTTTTTCCCTTATTTGTGTAAATCAACATTTTTCCCTTATTTGTGTGAATCAACATTATAGGATGGATACTTCGGTGTTGGTTTGCAACAACCAAATTTGAGGTTTCTTGGAGATTAGTACACACAAATACCCAAGGTATAGAAAATTTGTTCATGCTGATATTGTTGAATGAATGTGCAAAATTTATCAATTCTAAGATTTGCAAATTAAAAACTTTTAATTTTCATTACATTTACATGTTTTTTAGATGATTAATTTTCAACACAGCCATGTTACTTGGACTCCATAAATACATGTCGATTGTCAACGTGGTTGCTTTGATTTTTTCTTTTTGAGATTTTCCTTAGATTTGGAGGTTCATTCTGTCAGTAGACACTTTGAGGAGTCTGGTAGTCTAGCAAGTGTCCTGCGTAAATACTTCAGGGAAAATAGAGATGGATTTATATAGAGCACAGATATTGTCTGATGTTGCTTGTGTGCAAGAACTGGGAAGGTGAAGAAGCTTTGACAAAGTGAAATAAATGACATCAAGATACTATTAGACCAGTGAAAGGTATTGAACCAACAATGTTAGTGCCAGAATTTACAAGATTGGTGTTGATGAGGATGTGAATTCGGGATTTACTTAAAAGTGAAAGCCACTCTGCTCAACCATTCTTGGGTTCATTCCTTCTGTTGGATTATGCCCTTAGAACCATTCATTAGATGATTGACTTTGGCATTTTTATGTATCATGACATTTTTATTTATAGTTCATTATTATATTTGTTTTATAACTGCGTAATATAATCTTATATGATAATGTCCTTAGAATAGTAATAACACACTATTCTTAAAATATCCCTAGTCAAGTATTATTGTGAACAAGGATAACAATGATACGATAAGACTAGTATGTGGTTGACTGATGACCATTGTCATGGATATAGGATATCAAGTCATCACATAGGTACATGTTAGAGAACTATGTACTGGATCAACCCTCCATGAGAACGCTACATGGATTGTTATATGAGTGTTATAAGCGATTCTCATAGTGATGATGGTGTATGTGATCCTTTGACTTGAGATCATCAGAGATCCCAACATAGAGAATTGCATACTTTAATGCTGCTAGATGTCATTCGTAACAGGATGGACTATAAAGGTAGTAATTGGGTATGCCTCGATCTATGTAGAGGGATGTTGAGTGATCAAGATAGGATTTATCCCTCTTATATAACAAGAGTGATGTCTTGGGCCCTTTGATAGAGTGAGACTAAAATGCATGGCCGTGCTCAAATAAGTCAATATGAGATATTGATTTTATTTGTTTAATTAGTCTACTCAGGAATCAAGAAACGCTGATTAGACTATACAAGTGTGACACATTCCATGACTTGTGTCTAATCAAGACATCAAAGGATAAAAGGATTAGACTACACAGTAACATCTATCACGAGTAAGGTTATGTCGAGTCATTGACATTCTCGTTACATGGGTAGCAATGATGTGTTGCTAGATACCGCTCATTGCCTGTGACAATTTTGTCATTGCCATTGTTTTGAGAACCTATTGGGTCGCACACTTAGAACGGATCAATGAGGAGCTTAATTAATCCTATTCTAAATTGGATTAAGGATATAACTAATCCTATTCTGAATTGGATTAGGGATATAACTAATCCTATTCTAAGTAGGATTAGAGTTCTGTTTGGCAGTAAATTTTAGGGTAAAATTTACTGCCTATAAAAGGATGTTTTCTGAAACATAGCCGCACAACAATTAGAAAACAGAAAAAGTATTCTTTTAATCGAAGCTAGCAGTTCGGTTAAAAGAATCAAAAACGCTCCTTAAGGCATCCAATCGTGAGACGTTCAAGAGTTGTGAGATCCGTTCGTGTGGATACCATAGAGGCAGGAACGAAAAGTTGCTGCTTGTGATTCAACCAAAGACAGAAAAAACAGAGAAAACGTTAGGTAAAATCTCGAAACCCTAATCAGGCAACCCTCCGAATCGATCCTGGTGGAGGCCGAATGATTTAAATTCCGCTGCATGTTTGTTTCGGTTTCCTTCACCTTCTACATATTTCTGATTGCCCAATTTCCAAACCTATTTTCAGATAGTGTTTGTTGAGAACTAAAAGCTGACATCCACTTTGTCTAGGGACATTGATAATAACCAACTTCCAATAGTACAAGGGTAAATAAATTAAGTTACTCGTGAACTATTTGAGTTCGACTTGAAGATTATTCAAATTTGACTCGTTTATTTTAGAGCTAAGCTTGAGCTCGAGCTACTTGAATATCAAGTCTAGTTGAGTTCAAACTTTTTAATACTCGGCTCAAGCAGCTCGTGGGTTTTATCGAACTTTTTTTAATATATATTTTTAATATTTTATTATTAGTTTACAATTTTACCATCATAATATATAGTTAAAAATTAACAAATTAAGTATATCGAGTTAAGTTTGAGTGGCTCGAATATTTTGTCGAGTTAAGCTCGAGTTTTAAAAACCAAACTCAATTAAGCTAAGCTCGAGCTAGAGCCGAGTTTCAAGTCTCGAGTTTTTGGATCAACCCAAGCACAATCTTGATATTGGATCGTATCTACTCAGCTTGATTACACCCCTAATTTGTAGTCAGGACTGCCAACTTGACGGAAGTCTCTTTTTGTAGCACTACAATTTGTAGGTATGGCTGCAAACTAGACAAGGAGATTTCAAATCTTCTATTATCAACATTCATCACCCTACCCTCAAGGTCATAATCATTTATAAAATAATATTGAGATTATAGATATGTATGTATACACGTGAATATTTATGCAGTTTATATTAATATAAAAATCTCTCTCCTATCCTCTCGCTGGTAGTTGAAAGGTTGATGGGTTTTGTGATTGCTCAAGAGGATAGATCTTTCAAACGGGTATGGTTGAATACATGCCTGCATTCTTAACCGAAGACATTCAACAAACTTCCAGCTAAATTCAAGCTGGTGGCCACCTAATCATTAATGATGTCCTCATTCACAACCACAATACGCTCTAGGAACACCAGTGTTAGTGCGTGTGGTAGCAATCAGGCATGCACAACTCATTCTTTCTTGAATATTTAACTTCCCCATTTAAAACTTCCTTGAATATACCATACATGAGAGTTGCAAAGTCATTGATCCATAAATACTCCAATAGTAACAGGGCATTAAAATCTAAATATAAAAAAATTAAAAAGGAATATTTCTAAACTATATGTATAAGCACCATTAAAAATGAAAATGTTCAACAAATCTTCTGTTTTTATTATTCAGAATCTCAGCCCATCTTAAAACAGGCAGCAGATACAATATCCAGAAAAACTTGATAAATTCAGTCCTCCTGTAGAGAAAAATTGTATTATGACAGTCTGTAGCAAGACTACCGCCCCAGAAAAAATAAAATAATTTCTGCATAAATTCTCACCCAATTAGCAACTTGTTATCGTCCAAGAAGCTGTATGTGGGTACCTCTAGATTGTATGGTGCTGGCCCCTTGCGAATCCTACCAGACACATCATAATGTGAGCCATGGCATGGGCAGAACCAACCACCAAAGTCACCAGCATTTGGCAGGGGAATGCACCCCAAATGGGTACAGACGCCAACAACAATAAGCCATTCTGGATTCCTAACCCTGACTGCATCCTCCTGGGGGTCACGAAGAGATGCAATGTCAACACTGTTAGCCATCTTGATGTCCTCTTCAGTTCTACGTCTGATAAAAACAGGCTTCCCTCTCCACTTTACAGTAACAGTAGTCCCAGGCTCAATGCTAGAGAGGTCAACCTCAAGGGAGGCGAGGGCAAGGACATCTTTGCTGGCAGACATGCTCAGAACAAACTTGAGGATCAGAAGACGTATTAAGGAGGCATAAACAAACCTGCCACCAGTCAAGATGAAATAAGCAAATGCACGCTTGCTGGGATCACCAGGTGGAAAACGCTCATGATTATACTCGTCATAAATGATTTTTGAACTAGGGTTCTTCACAGCTGCCACAGTAGCAGGGAGACCTGAGATCATTCCCATATCATGCCCTCGGGTGAGGGCTTCCGAAGACAAACCTGGAAGAAGGTAAAGCAATTGTCAGAAGCTATTGCAGAACAGCCAGTGGACATGAACCATATATGTAAGGACTCTCAAGGTAAAGTATCAAGCTTGCATATCATGTAATCTGTAAGGGGAAAAAAAAAAAAGAAAAGACCTAGCATACAAACACAAGTTTTCAGGCCTTCAACATAGTTAGCCACTTTTACACATCATAATTTGCAGCATGATAACATAACAATGTTACTGCACAAATGTGCTGCAAAGGCTTTTCTCTGAAGAACTTAGCTGCCTAAATGGCATGTGATCTAATTAAACTCACAAATGTTCTGAATAGATTAACATTAACTACAAAAGTGATTTGATGTGAAAAATTATGTCACAGGATGAATAAAAATGTAATGCTAACCATTTCCCTTTTAAAACATGAACCCTTGAACCTAAATTCCTAGTGTTTTGTCCATGTGCGTGTTATTGGATTCTTCTCACTAGCACAAAGCAAAGGAGCATAAATTTCTTTACTTTACATTTGTATTCATACTTCTATTGAACATCAAGTATAGCCAAATGTAGAAGAACAAGATAAAACTCACTTTTTAATTTAATAAAGCATAAATGAAAGGGTAATAACTGATTCCAATAAACATCTATTTCTATTCAGTTTAAAATCATTTGCCAGACAAAGTGAGGAATTTAATAACAAATAAACAAATATTGAAAATCCAAAAACTAGGTTATTTGATTCTACCTCCTGCAACTCCGGTGCAAATTGAGCAGAAATCAGATCAAGTATATCATAAAATTTACTATACCATCGATAAGAAGAAAAGAAAAATGATAACGAAGAAATCAAGTAGATAAGACATGGACAGGAAAGATTAAAAGTTAAAAGGGAGAAAACCTGAACCTCTGATTATATTCGGAAGCTGAGAATTGAAGGAGAACAGAGAAAGAGAGGGAACGGATCTGGAAACCGAAGGCGATTCAGAAGCGATGCCGACTCCATCGTTAAGGGGATTGTGTCTAGAGAGAATGGTGGAGGACCTCCATGGAAGAGTGGTGGAGAACCTCCTCCCTGCAATTCTCAGCATCTTATTTGATTGCTTAGGTTTCGACAGAGTTCTAACAGGGCAGAGACGAGATCAGAGACGAAACGACTGGCGACTTGAGGGAATGGTTCTCAAACTGAAGCGAAACGACATGTCGTATTTTTCGTTTTTGACTATGTTCAAATCCACTGTTGTCGTTTTATGGAAGTGAAAATTCATCTATAGTTATAGGTTTGATCGGGGCACTAATTTTAAATTAAATTAGCTTGGATTAATGCAATGCAAGGAATAATTTTATTTATCCAAGGCTTAATACTTAAATATACACTCAACGTCACTCATGGGTTGTGGTTCAGTTGACAACGCAAGTTGAGTTTGTGAAAAGAGTTTTCGAATTTGACATCTATTAAATACACCTTTAAGAAGGGGTGAAAAGCCTTAATTGTGACTAAATCCCAATATTCACTCAACCTTTACCACAAAAAAAATAAAATTTTTAACATTTAATTGCATGAAAATTAGTCCATTAAATTTTATTTTAAGCAATTAAAATTTAAATGTTTCAAAATAACAAAATTAATTACATTTCTGTTAAGTCCTTCCAAGGGTCATGACAGTTAAAGGATTTAACAGAATGTACTTAATTATTTTATTTTAAAACGCTTGGATTTTAATAGCTTAACATAAAACTTAATGGATTGATTTTCATATAATTTTTATGGTAAATGTTGAAGACATATGTAAGTATTAAGCCTTAATTAAATAAATAAATATAAATTTGCTTTTTTATATTATTAAAAATGTTTATACCTTCTTACAAATCTAATTATACGCATATTGCATTTTTTTATATTTTCTTTTATAATTTTTTTATTTCATCAAATTTTACTATTCATAAATTCTTTAAAAAAAATATTTATCCAAATAAGACAATTATAAATGCTAAAATTTTAAATTGATGCATTTGAAATGTCTTCATTTTAAAATGTTTCAAAATTCTCCATCCAAACACACTCATAGGGTACATTTGGATAAGAGATTTCAATCAAGAATTTAAAATTCTAAAATTCAATTTTCTTGTTTAACGAGCAAATTTGAACAAATTCAAAATTTAGTAGAAATTTCAAAAGGGGATTTGATATACTCAAATTCTTTTTTTGAAAATCCGACCAAAGTTTTGGTTCTAAAACTACCCTTAATTTGTTATGCATGACCCACGATTAAATATAAAACAATAAAAAAAGAAATATCATACAAATCTAATGATGCCTATATTGTATATTTTATTTCATTTTTTTCTTATATTTAACGTCATTTATTTTATTTTATGATTACTTTTATTTCATCAAATTTTAATAGTCAAAATTTCTTTGGAAAAAAATGTTTATCCAAATAATACAACTATAAATGCTAGTACTTCGACTTGATAAATAGGACTGTAAACGAACCAAACATGAATAAACGAAATGATGTCTCTGTTCATTTGTTTATTATTGAGTGTTGTTCATGTTCGGTTCGTGTTTGTTAAGGTATTTGGTTTTTACATTCGAGCTCGTTCATTTGGTTTGTACGGTTTGTTTGTTAAATTTTCGTGAACAAGCACTTTGGTCTTAAATGAACGCGTTTACGAATATGTAAACGAACGTGTTCGTAAACACTTAAATGAACGCGTTCGCGAATAAGTGTTCATAAACCATTAAACAAACATGTTCATGAACACTTATTCACGAACAAACAAAATATTAAATATTAAACATCCTACATAAAGATTAAATCACACATGCAAATCTAAATCATCCAACATGAAATTTTAAATATAACTTAAGTTTGACTGTTTGAGAATTAATATCCTAAAAAAAATCTAAAAATAATACTAAGGGTTGGTGCTAGCATCATTCCTCCAAATCATCTGATAAAATAAGATGAGTAGTGTTAGATTTAATATTCATACTTATGATAAAAGAGTAAATAAGTATAATTATTGAGATAAATACCTGCCCAAGAGGGTGGAACTGAAACCCCACACAACAAGATGTAAAGGACAACACCAACACTACATAAATCTACTTTTGGTCCAATGTTTGCACAAAACCTCCAATGCAACAAAAAGGAATAATGTTGATCTCACCAAAGCATTTGAATAAAAAAAACAATTTTAAAAATCAAATTTAGCAATAAAATCCAAGAAATTGAAAAACATATCCTTAGAAAATCAAACTGCACAACATTTCGAAACAAAGCATAACTTACCTAATGGCTTCAAGTAATCAAATTTCAAACCAAAGCCTTTTCAAAGTTTAGAGCAGAGGAATTTTTTTAACTTTTTCTTTAGCCTATATATAAAATTAAATATTAAAATATTAAAATATTTGAAATATAGAACAAATAAAATTAAACATTAAAGTTACTTTTTTTTTCTTTTGAGACTATAGAAGTTTCGATACCAATCACTACAACATACTAGCATTTGTACTATGTCAGTTCCCAAAGATGAACGATATGCATTAATAACTCTACCACCAACACTGAAAGTTGATTCTGAAGCCACTGTTGTAATCAGAATTGACAAGATCTCACAAGGCATTTTTGACAAAATTTAGAACTTAAGGTTATTAGCCTTCCACCAATCTAAGGCATCAAATTCTCCAAAAATTTCGTTGCAAATAAACACCCCATCTTCCAAATACATATCAAGTTCAGACTTAATATTGTACACTGTATCCACACTCCGAACATAATTCTCATACTTTGATCTCTTTATCATAACAGCTTTTCCTTTTTCAATTCCAGTAGAAACAAAAACATTGGTAGTATTAGCACTTTGTTGCATATCAATTTCAATAAATTTACCAACATTAGTTGCATTATAAGCATCTACATATTCTTATAGAGCTCATATGAGCTGTCACGCACAATGCTAATATGCTTCGAAGCTTCCTATGCGGAATAAATGACATGAAAAGCGAAGTAAATCAATGTCATTTTATTCCAAGATCAAGCACAGCAACAACAGAAATCTACGGGTTGCATTCACCCCAATATTTATCAAATTTCTTTTTCATTTTCAATGCCATTAGTCTCATCCAAGGTTCTTCACTGAAAAATTTCTCATCTAACAATTCTTTTATGCTCCAAAGCTTAAGGAGAAATAAATTTGATGTTGGGTATTCAGAACCTAATAATTATAAACGAAATAAATATTTAAACTTAATGTCATAAATGTATAACATAAATGATAAAATTAACTAGAAAAATTGTAATATTAAATGCTTATTACTTGAGATGATGTTGGTAACTTCATTAAAAGTTGCCAAGAGTGAATAAACTTCTTCAACTCTCATCCAATCTTCATCTGTTGGCAAGTTTTTGTAACTTGAATCTCTTTTTTGGTACTGTGAAAAAAGTTACTTAAACTCTAATACACATGACAACATAACATATGTAGCATTCCATCTTGTGTAACAATCTAGAATCAACCTCTTAGTAGGCAATTGAAGTTGTTTGACAACATTAATGAACATTGATAAACGCAGAGTTGATGCTTCCAAATTAAAATTCTCTCCCTAAAAAAGACCATGATAGCTTGTCTTCTTTGTTAAAATGCAATTGCTTTTCGTCCTTATCTTCTCAGTTTCCATTTTAATTTCTAAAATCCCTTTTTTAGGGTTTTAATTTTTTTTAACAAATAAATTGTCGGTAAGTCCTTTTTTTTTTGTCTTTTTGCATGAACCGGCAATCTATTGTTGATTGTTGGTGGGTATGAAGGCATGGCAAACGGGAATCTTACTATTGCTTCTGTAGGGGAAGTTAGTTTTTAAAAATTACGGGGGAAAAATTACTGTTTGGAAAACTGGAGGAAAACAAGAAACTAACAAAACTAAGCTCCGTTTAATTTATGAAAATATTTTCTGAAAATATTTTCTATTTTCATTTTCTGGAAACAATTTTTATTTTTTATTTTTTGAATTATGAAAAACATGTTTGGCACACGAAAATGAAAAAAAGAATTTGAAAATGAAAATTATGAAAATGCGTTAGGTATCTACATTTTCAAAACAAAAAAATGAAAAATAATAAATAAAAAATTAAATGAAATTACAATTTTGACAAAAAAAGTAAAATGTAATGACCATAAAAAATATTGCAAATGATTTTAGACAATATATTGTAAAAAAAATTGAAAAAATATTTTTACTGAAAAGGTTGTTCTTAGATTACCTATTACTATTTTGCCAGTCATCACTGTTCTATGAGTCCTTATCGCCATCCATATTATATTTTTCAAATTCAATTTACTTAATAAATTAAAATACTGAGAGAAAAGTAGTATAATGAAAATATAGTACATTGTATTATAGTATGGATAATTATTTTTTAATTTTAACCTACACGAGTAAAGAAATTGAAAAAAGATAATTGATTTTTTAAATTTTAATCTATATAAAATAAAATGTATATCATTTTAGGATATTTTATTAGTAGTACATTAATTTAAGATAAGATATTGAAAAAAGATATGTGATTTTTTTAGTTTTAATCATATCTAAACAATTTCAAAAAAATAAATGAATTTTTTAATTTTAATGTATATTGGCATTTTATGTGATGGCAATTTTATCTCAATATTGGCATGTTAATTTGTTAATCCTTATTGGATAATTGACTTAAAAAGTGTTAGAACTGCAATTTTCTTTAAAGTCGATCGTGTACTCAATGTGTAACTATAAGTGGATAGTAAGGCAATAATGTAATTGCGAATTTCAAATATATGAATAAGGGTTCAAAATTATCGAAATGAAGCCTTCAATAATAAGGGCCGTGAATGGCGTGAAATATGCACATGCACTATATATACGATGTACCTTGAACCAATATGAATAGGTACACAAATTTTACACACATGTTTACGTATACGCATATGCCAACTCATTCACGCAACATGCATGCATGCATGCGTATTAACATATGTATGTAAACATTAAATAAATAGATAAGTATAAATATAAGTATATATAACTATATCTAGATATACAAGAATAAATATAATCTAAATACATGAAAGTTATATTATAAAACTATGTGATAGTATGATATTTTGTTAATTTTATATGTGCTAATATATTTAATTTACTGATGTTTTATGCCTAAAAGAGCTTACTAATGTTTATTTTATGTTTTAGGTATTAAATATTAAAGTTGGAATAAAAAGAAGCTAAAAAGAGCAAAGTGTAGTATTTTCTGTCCAGCTTGAAAGATTGACATTTTTGACCAACTTAACGACCTGATCTCAAGAAGTGGCCTTCATGGAAGTTGTAGAGGACTTCTCAAGGTTTCCAGAATGTACAAGATCGCAAAAATCAGAGTTCATTTGGTGGGTCAAACATCTGGACGAAATTAGTACGAAATTCTGGGCAGAAAAACGAGATTGAGAAGAAATTCCAACGAAGCAAGTTCAAGACTAGATTTTGTTGAGACAAGATAATTTCTTAATTTTATTTTGTCTTAGATCTGTAATTAATTAATAAAAATAGGCCTTAGGAATTTTACTTAGAAAATAATTGTAAAAAGATGATGAGATAAAGGTAAGAGTTTGACTAGTCAAATTACTTGTTTCCCAAGTAAACTCTTATCTGAATCCCACATTGCTTAGGAAAGTCTTTTAAACTCTTCCTTAGGCCTATATAAAGAGCACAAGGCTCTCATAAACAACAATCCCTCTAATCCCTCACATCCCTCTCCTCCCTCTTCTCTTTTAGTCTTGTAGGATTTTCTTTAGGGTTTTTAATAAAATTTTATTTTTTTTCTTTATTTTTAATTAGTTGCTGATTTCTTTATTATTTTTAATTCTGATTTTGTTTTCTTTATTTAAATTAATATTGTTTGTGTGTTCTTGCTTGCTACTTTATAATCTTGATTAGTAATTTTGATTTTATATTATTAAAGATTGCTTCTTTGATTGTTTCTTGCATGATATTTGTAATCTTTATAATATATAACTTGAATTATATGATCTTGAATATGTCTAGTGAGTAGTTTTCTTATTCAGTTATGAGGTAAATTGATTATTTTTGGGAAAAGCATGTTGTGAGATTCTTGAACCTATTATATAATTGTTGATTAAATATCCAAGATTCTCTGAGCACATTATAATGATTGTTTGTTTGATTAGATAGGGTGCACACTATTTAGTTAAATTAAATAATCTACCGCAAGATTAAAAACATAAGTCCGTAATTGCTTGTGGAGTTGATCACTAGGGATGGAGGAGAATTAAGGTTTAGATTAAATAAACCGAGCTTATGTGTTTGTTATCTAATGTCAACCCATATCTTTCTTGTTGTTAATGCTGCTACAACTTATATCTAGAGAGCTTGTTCTAGGTAGGTTAAGTAGTTAGAGATTAGTTAAAGAGCTTGTTTTAACTAACGACTCAGTAAGGAAAGATGGTGTAACAGAGCTTGTTGTTATGCTACGGTTGACTATTTAATTGACAGTGATATTTTGTAATCAATGATCAACATCAAAATCCAAGAATGATTGATTGCCTCGTAACTGAAGCTTTTTACTATTTGTTTTTTTTATATTTAATAATTCTTGTTTTTTTTTTATTTTAGACATAGCTTACAATACCCCTAGATTTTCTTTTTCTTTCCCCAAATCCTAAAATTAGATTTTTAATTTAGTAATTAACTTAAATAATTCAGTTTCTGTGGGTTCGACCCTTGCTCCGCTATCTACATAGTAGAGTTAGGAAATTTTATTTTTGGTGACTGACGACACTCATCAAATTTTGGCGCCATTGCCGAGGATTGAATTTTTGTTTAAGTTAATTATTTTAATTAAAATCTGATTTTTTTTCTTTTCTTTTTCAGGGATTGCTTATTTGACGAGGATTCTAATCACAAACTTCAAAATATTAGGGACTACATACAAGCAACCCAAAGCGTGTTGCCACAAACACCACAACTTCTACCACCACTACCACCTAAGACAAGAAGAGGACTCCATGGAGCAAGCTTATGAACCATACTATGATTATGACCCATACTATAATTATGAACCACACTATGATATCTACAATCAAGGATGGTGGGATCATTCTAATTTTAGTTATGGGAATCAATATGAGGTTTACAATGTACAATTCCTAGATACATATCAAGCTCCATCTCAAGACTCAGGTATGCCTCTACCTCAAGAATCAGGTATGTCTCTTGAAGATATTGTTAGGACTCTTGAGATTAAAACTTTACATTTTTCACAAGAGGCTGATGTTTATATTAAGAATATTGATCACCATGTGAGTCAAATAATGAATTCTTTAAGTAACATTGAAGCTATGACCTCTCAACCTGTGGAGAATTCAAGAGATAATGTTACTAACATCACATTGAAAAGTGAAAGGGAAATTGAATCCAAGGAAAGTGCACATGAAGATGTCGACAACTTTATAGAAAGGGAGGATGAATCCAATTTCTATATTAAAGGTGGAGTTGTTGACATGCACAATGTAAAAGGGAGAGAGAATTTCGACAACTTTATAAAGCGCTATGAGGATGTTGAAATCAAGGAATTCAAAGCTGAGGTAAGTGATAAACAAATTCCTTTTAATGCTTTTACTTACCCTCCTCCTTTTCCTGGTAGGTTTGCAAGAGCTACAAATGAAGAGCAAGACAAGGAGACCTTGAAGACATTTAGGAAAATGGAAGTTAATATTCCTCTCCTTGATGAAATTAATGACCAAGTGCCTTGCGATGCCAAGTTTTTAAGGGAACTATGCACTTCCAAGAGGAAATTAAAAGGTGATGAAAAGCAAGTTCTTAAAGATGAGCTAGAAATAGCCACATGCAAAAATCTTGAGAAAGAGGAACTCGAGAGACTGATAAAAAAGTTGAGGTCTGGGATTGGATGATGGAAGGTGGAGCAGTCGAGCTAACAACATTAAACAAAAGCGCTACTTGGGAGGCAACCCAAGGATGTAAAACGAGGGAGTATTTCTTTCCTTTACTTGTATTACCATTTAATTTTTAAGTTTTTATTGTTCTTCTTAGCATGCTAGACTTACTTTGAGGACAAAGTAAGATTTAAGTGTGGGGGGGAATATTGGTTTATGAGTCTATAGAGTTTTTTTTAGGAAGTGGAAATTAAAGAAAAAAGACGTCAAATTTTTTAGAGTTTTAAAGATCATGATATGTTTTCTTTCTTTTAAGGATTGATTCTAAACTAAAACAAAGTTTTATAGGAAAGTTGAGAGTATTTTGTTGTTCTTATTGTTGAAGTGAGTACTTTCTAAAGAATTTATGTGAGTTCATGATTAAATATGATTGCTCATATGATATTGATAATGTGATTAGTTCATTGAAGTTGGTATAAGCAAAGGATAAATAGACAAGAAAAAAAAACATAAAAAGAGAAGAAAAATAGAGGTTGAAAGCTTTAAATTCTACTCCAATGTTTTGAGTTACTCGATCTTGTTGATTAAATTCTTGAAGTGACTTAAAATATGAGTATGCAAAGCACTCTAAAAGAAGGCTTACTTGTTGAGTAACCGGGTGTTGGTATCACTAATATTAACATTCGCGTAAAAAGGCAAGTAAGTACTTAGGGAAACCATTATTGAAACCTCAAAAGAAAAAAAAAAGAAAAAGAAGGAAGAGAAAATAGAAAAAAAAATTTCTTGATCTATTGACTTTGTTTGTGGTAATGTAAAATGGATAATTGCAAAGTTGATGTTATATGTTTCAATTGTGTTGATTGTGAATTTTGCATGAATTTATTTAGAAGTATGCGTGAATATGAGAAGTAATGATTAGAATATGATTGACTTGATTATTTAACTCTTGTTGAAGTTATGAGTTAAGAATTGAAAGATTTGAAAATATGTCCATGATCTTAATCTTGTTTTGAGTCTTAATTTTTAAATTTTTGAGTCTTATTTTGAATTTTTAGGATTGAGTCTTAAGTAAAAGATTTTGTGGGTATATCTTCTGAAGGCCCTCACGAGACACAACTCGTCCATTAGGGGTGACCTAGGGGTTTAAAGGCTTATTGCATATGCTAAATGCAATCGTGATTCCTACGAAAGTGAGTTAGGATTTTAGGATATAGTTCTTTAGGAATTAGTTAGCTAAGGTTTGCTAGAGGACTAGCAAAAGCTAAGTGTAGGGGAATTTGATAGGATGATATTTTGTTAATTTTATGTGTGCTAATATATTTACTTTACTGATGTTTTATGCCTAAAAGAGCTTACTAATGTTTATTTTATGTTTTAGGTATTAAATATCAAAGTTGGAATAAAAAGAAGCTAAAAAGAGCAAAGTGCAGTATTTTCTGTCCAGCTTGAAAGATTGAGTTTTTGACCAACTTAATGACCTGATCTCAAGAAGTGGCCTTCATGGAAGTTGTAGAGGACTTCTCAAGGTTTCCAGAATGTACAAGATCGCAAAAATCAGAGTTCATTTGGTGGGTCAAACATCTGGACGAAATTAGTATGAAATTCTGGGCAGAAAAACGAGATTGAGAAGAAATTCCAACGAAGCAAGTTCAAGACCAGATTTTGTTGAGACAAGATAATTTTTTAATTTTATTTTGTCTTAGATCTGTAATTAATTAATAAAAATAGGCCTTAGGAATTTTACTTAGAAAATAATTGTAAAAAGATGATGAGATAAAGGTAAGAGTTTGACTAGTCAAATTACTTGTTTCCCAAGTAAACTCTTATCTGAATCCCACATTGCTTAGGAAAGTCTTTTAAACTATTCCTTAGGCCTATATAAAGAGCACAAGGCTCTCATAAACAGCAATCCCTCTAATCCCTCACATCCCTCTCCTCCCTCTTCTCTTTTAGTCTTGTAGGATTTTCTTTAGGGTTTTTAATAAAATTTTATTTTTTTTCTTTATTTTTAATTAGTTGCTGATTTCTTTATTATTTTTAATTCTGATTTTGTTTTCTTTATTTAAATTAATATTGTTTGTGTGTTCTTGCTTGCTACTTTATAATCTTGATTAGTAATTTTGATTTTATATTATTAAAGATTGCTTCTTTGATTGTTTCTTGCATGATATTTGTAATCTTTATAATATATAACTTGAATTATATGATCTTGAATATGTCTAGTGAGTAGTTTTTTTATTCAGTTATGAGGTAAATTGATTATTTTTGGGAAAAGCATGTTGTGAAATTCTTGAACCTATTATATAATTGTTGATTAAATATCCAAGATTCTCTGAGCACATTATAATGATTGTTTGTTTGATTAGATAGGGTGCACACTATTTAGTTAAATTAAATAATCTACCGCCAGATTAAAAACATAAGTCCGTAATTGCTTGTGGAGTTGATCACTAGGGATGGAAGAGAATTAAGGTTTAGATTAAATAAACCGAGCTTATGTGTTTGTTATCTAATGTCAACCCATATCTTTCTTGTTGTTAATGCCGCTACAACTTATATCTAGAGAGCTTGTTCTAGGTAGGTTAAGTAGTTAGAGATTAGTTAAAGAGCTTGTTTTAACTAACGACTCAGTAAGGAAAGATGGTGTAACAGAGCTTGTTGTTATGCTACGGTTGACTATTTAATTGACAGTGATATTTTGTAATCAATGATCAACATCAAAATCCAAGAATGATTGATTGCCTCGTAACTGAAGCTTTTTGCTATTTGTTTTTTTTATATTTAATAATTCTTGTTTTTTTTTTATTTTAGACATAGCTTACAAAACCCCCAGATTTTCTTCTTCTTTCCCCAAATCCTAAAATTAGATTTTTAATTTAGTAATTAACTTAAATAATTCAGTTTCTGTGGGTTCGACCCTTGCTCCGCTATCTACATAGTAGAGTTAGGAAATTTTATTTTTGGTGACTGACGGCACTCATCACTATGAAATATAAAATATAATATATTGGTATAATAAAGTATATACATGTATAGAATTAATTGTTTCTTAAGATATATAAAATGTATATCTTATGATATAGGAATGAATATATATATATATATATATATATATATATATAATATGTATGCAAGTGTATAATATATTAAATTGAATAAGAATCAAATATATAATTAAATATTTGAAATAAGGTGGGAAAGTGGGTTTTGGTGGACTTAGGCCGGCTGTGGCAGGCCTCCTCTACCACCATATAAAAAACATATACACATGGAAAAGAAAGAAAAGAAAGATGAAAGTGAAGAGAGGAGAGACACGTGAGAAAGCTTGGCAAATTTGAAAAGAAAGGAAATAGAGAAAGGGAGCAAACAGAAGCTGAAGTGAATTGGCTCAGAGCAGGAAGAGTGAGAAAGACTCATCGAAGAAGAGAGAACTAAGAGAGAGCTGGAACGTGAGCAAAACAGGGGCCAATGGAAGTTGCTGCCATGGCTGATTCAGGCCAAAAAAAAAAGGGTGAGACAAGGGCTTTTGAAGGCTTTTAAAACTGAAAACTGAAGCAAGGTGGCTGGGGTTCTGTTCAGGGCTAAAAGTGGCGTGAAATCAGGGCTGTTTCAAGCTGATCAGGTGCTGGTTGGCGTGAGTTTGAGCTGCTACAACGAGGCAGTAACAGGGGTGATCTTCAGCTCAGTTTGGGCGCTATGAATAGTGGCTGAAGCAGTAGAAAAATGGAGGCTAAGGGGAGGCCTATGGTGGCTGTAATAGGGAGGTTTTGTGCAGTTGCAGGGGACCGGATTCATGGCAATTCAGGGCTGAAGCAAGGGCAGTCCGATGGCAGGGGAAAGCAAGTTTAATGAAGCTGAAAATAAAAGCAAAGGAAACCGCAGCTGACGTCAGGAGAAGGGCTGTCACGAGTGGTGTTTGGAGCTGCTGAACAGAGGCGTTTGGAGGTGGCTGGGCGCTGGTTTTGAGGCTATTTCTAGGGTTGAAACAGAGGGGCTTAGGTGTTGTTTTCAGGGGCTAGTTGGACTGGTTTTAAGAGGTGGAATGAGGCAGAAACTTGGCTGGTCTTAGAGTTGAGTTAATGGGGCCGGTTAAGTGCTCCATTTGGATGCCAAACGGAGGAAGAAAAACAGCCTAAACAAGGCTGAAAACAGAGGTTGGTTAGAGAAGTTTTTTAGGCTGCTGTTTAAGGTGGCTCGGCAAGCTTTTAGAAGTGGATGAAAGGAGGTGGTTCTATGCTATGGTAACAGGGGTGATCAGGGGTTATAGGGGACTGAACAGTGGCGTTGGGTGGCTGTGTTGGTGTGAACGGAAGCTGAAGAAGAGACCGAACCTAGGCTTGTCGAGTGGGCTGGTGGCTGGCCTGTCGTACTAGTCGAAAGTGCAAGTAAGAAAAAAGGGAAAAGGAAAGGAAAAAAAATAGAAAGGATAGAAATAAAGAAAGGAAGAATATATATATATATATATATATATATATATGTATGTATGTATATTGATAATATGCTAAAGTAAGTAAACATAGGTAAAATTATATACATATTTATTATATATATACACACATATATAAAGAAATAATTAATAATAATATTTGACTCAGGTTAGTGATAGAAGATTGGTAAGAGGGGGTGTACCATTTTAATTTTATGAGAATTATTTGAAATATATTGGATTGATACTAAATTGACTTGATGGTATTTGAACAATGTAGTGCGACTTTAAGGTAACGAATATGGGCTAGTAAAATCAAAGTACATGCACTTTAAGTTTTAAGTCGATAGGACAACTTCGATGTGCCTTATTTCATAAAGTTAAATTAGAAAATAACTCTAGTAAATTGGCACTAATTTGGTATGATTGTATTTAAGGTGTAACAAAGCGTTAAGGCAAAAACTCGAGTTTAGGTTAGGCTCAACACACGAGCCCCAATCATAAGAGTCGATAAGATATTTATATAAGTCTGCGTTAGATTTATATTGTTTAGGTCATATAAGATTTCTAAATCGAATTAAATTTTGGTATGAATAGACTTAGAATCAGGATAGTGATTTTATAACTAAACATTGAACTTTGAGAAATTATTGAGGAATTTGGTATATATTTATATTCTAGAGGACCAATAATCTCGATCTTTGATTGTAGATAAATTTTAGATTTAATATTATTGATTTGAACTTTGAGAAATTATTATTATCGATATAGCCGAACATTGAATTTTGAGAAATTATTGAGGAATTTGATATATATAATTATATTCTAGAGGATCAATGATGTTGCTCTTTGATTGTAGATAAGTTTAGAATTTAATATTTTTGATATTGCATTATTTTGGTATTTAAATGACTTTTTGGATTTATAATATTTGAATATTAATGAGATACTAAGAAGACCCATACTAGTGTGGGGGTCTTACTATCGGTATTGTTATACAAATTGAATGGTTGCGATATTGTATTATTACAAAAGAATATGACTTGTGCATGTGTAATCTTATGGGTATTGAGGTTATTAGGTTGAGGTTTGATTAAGAGGTGATATGTGCTGTAATTGATGTTAAATTAGACTATATGAGTGTAGGATTGCATCTACATTGCGCATATGCATATCATAGATTTGGACTCATGTTTTAATTATGGCTTTGAGTATACATGAGTTACATAACATGAGTTTTATTGAAAATGCATTGATTTGAGATGTATAAATGAATATGTTCGTTTTGTAAAGTTTAGCATGATTGAAAGAAAACTTGATACATACTTATATGTGATTAAACGATTTATGAACCATATCAAAAGGGGTTTTTATGTTTTCTGAAATGATTGAATAAAAGATATTGCTAAATTGTTTTGAGATTTTGGCATATGTATATTGACATAAATAAAGCATAAATGGACATGCTTGAGTGAGTGGTGCTCTTAAGCATACATGTAAACTTATCAGACGAAGTTTTGATAAAGTTATTTGGACATGACAGACAAGTTTTGTTTTAACTCTGGACCCTCATCTGATTAATGAGACCAGAGTTTACCATGGCCTTAGGTACAACATTTCTCCATTGGGGCATTTTGGATTCACTAAAAGCTACAGTGGAATTAAGACTTTATTGATTGATTGGACGTATATTGTATGATATGATTACTTGAATGTATATGAATTTGATATTGCGATTGATTATGCCATATCTCCACCGAATTGATTTAACTGATTGACTATCATGCTTTAAATTCTGAAAACCATATTTAATACTAGTTTATGTATATAGAACCTTGAGCCTGAGCATCGTTTCAGCCTTGGTGATTGATTTTAATGGTTTTGTATCATGCAAACGAGCTTAAGTATGACTTAAGTCTTGATATATGTTTTGAAACCTATGACAACATAGATGTTTTTATACGATGGTTTTCATACTACTAAGCATTCGATTTTGTATATTGAGATTATGCTGTTTCTATTTCTTTCTCGCAATATGTTTTATAACCAATACTTGTTAGTTTTGAAATCATGTCACGTATGTTGCATGGGTTAAGATATTGGGGTAAATAAAGTTATTGTGAATTGATATTAGATCGAATGAGTGATATATTGATTGATTTTGATTCGAATGAATACAAATGTAGATTAATATTGAATTCGGATGAATGATACATGATCAATATTGTATGGATTGATATTTTATAATCAATAAATATGTTGGGATTGATTTTGGGTTATATATTAGAATTTGGTTGCTTTTGCCTACAGATGCTGAGTTAGAGTCCCTTAAGACATGATATCTGTATAAGAATACAACGATATTGACCGAAAGGGTATTTGATAACTGCATTTTGTGGATTCATACATTGCATGTAAAATAGTATAATGCCACTTTTGCACTTATATAATTGACTTACTGAGCTCTCGCTCACTAAAATTTATTCTAAACCTTTTCAGATTGAGCATAGAGTGGAGGAAATATTTCAAATCTATCCGAAATACTTTTGTGGCTTGAAATATCATCTCAACCCTCCGAGGAGACTTACTTTCTTAACTTTGGTATATCATGATTCTTCTTGTACTTAACTATTATTCAGGGTGTTTTTGATTCAGTACTATACGTTGGGATGTAAACTAAGATTATGGAATGTTTTAATAATCTTTTGATGCTTTCATCTTGATGGAATGGAATTGAGTTAGTTATGAATATTTAGGACTGTAAAGAGATGATTTTATCTTTACAGGTTATAGATTGGGAACTTGAGTAATGAGCTCTAAATAAGATACGAAGTTAATAACTTCATATTGACACTGCATATACACAGACAAACCTGTTAAGTTAGGAAAAAGTGAAAAATTTGCCTAGAATTTTCTAGGCATCCACGAGATTACACATCTCGTCACAGCTTCCGGGTCATGATAGATTTAATGGTATTAGAGCAGTGTTTGTTTATTGTGTGTCAATTTAGATAAGTCAAAATAGTTTACATCTTATAGTACTGTAAATGTCTGAATGTTAAATGCTCAATAAGTGCAGAAAACTGTTCTAAATGCATGTGTCTTTTGCATAGAAAGTAAATGATAATAAGGTAAAGAAGATTGCTACGATGTAGATGGTTTGAAACCTTAATAACTGACACAATTGCCTATGAGGTGTTGTAATTAGTAACAAGATTGGAAGAAAAGAACAATAAACCTATACGAAATATGGTAGGATAGAGGTTGATATGATATATTTTGATAGGGCTCTTGAATAAGGTATAAAATTGTGTTTGATAGAAATGATAGTGACCTAGCTCTATTTGGCCTAAGAAACAAGTTATGCAATGGCCTAGAGTTTGAGCTGTACATTTAGCCTTAGGCAAGTATTGCTCTATAAAATCTCAAGTTTGAAACAAAAGATAGGATTAAACCGCATTATGTCAATGAACTTATGTACCTAAAAGGTATAAAATTTGATCAAGTGCAAGATTCAGACTGGTATTGAAAACTATTGGAATTGGAAATCGATGTCAAAATACGAAAGCTTTGGATTTTTAGGGATTAAGCATCCTTTATGAACTTCAATAATGTATGGTTCGATTAGGCTTATTGGAGTGGATCAGTAGGATTCTGGGCCTGACAACGATAGCAGCAAGAAATTTACTCTAACCTGTCCACCACGTGTGACAGAAAATGGACTTTATTGCTATGCATCAAGAGGAAAAATTGCCTAACCTCTTTATGGACTTGAAAGATGTATTGGATCTTGTATATTTTGAAAAGTGTATGGATTTTGTAAAAGGTATATGATTTAAAAGGTGTATGATTTGGAAAGTATATGGACAAAAGAAAGTATTCGACCTTTGGAAATATACTGTTTGAACTACTTGAATTTTGAAAGTTCAATAAATTTAACACTATGGTGTTGAATAATGTGGATTCAAAATCTACAAGACTCTTCAGATCTCTCACTAGTGGAGTCAAAATGAACACACGTTATAAAGAGATGTTTTTGAATGGAAATTGGAGATTATTAGGGCATGTCGTGCAAGATAATAAATTGAGGTGAAAGTTAAGATTGTGTGAGATAAGAATCTCAAGGTCATCTTGTTATGACATTGATCTTGGCCCAGTCTAATAGATTCGTAATTATAAAGCATGAATGATTCACCCTGATAGCATGATTGAGATGATAAGAGTAAAAAATTATGCTTATAATGTTGTGGATCGAAAGAACATTTTCTTATGTAATTGTATATATATAATTTGTGTAGTGCATCGTAAGAATTGAGATAATGCTATTATGTGGATTGTTGAGGAAGTGAAAGAGTTATGTAGGGATAGACTAAATGTCATGTCCCGATTATTGAAAATAAAAACTAGCTTTTTCAAATTTTCACTCAGTTAGTTAGACTATGCTTAATATCCTCACTCTGATAGTAAACTAAAATCTACTTAGATAAAACAATATCTAATTATTCAGATTGGTCCAAGTACAGTCACTCAGAATATGTATTACTTTTATTTACAGTCCCACCTCAACTATATAAGCTTATAGTATCAAAGACTACCATTTTACATTGAGATTCTCTGCGTTTATACCCTTTACACACTAAAGTACTGCACAATAAATGTCTGTATACAATAAAGTAATTGTGCAATTATACCTGCAAGGTACACTATCAAAATCTCGTAGGAATTTGATCAGAGCCTTCTCTTACAATCAGTTATTACTGCACCTATATCTGTAAGGTGGAAGGGGTGAGCTTATGCCGAATAAGAAATATATATAAAAGAACTGATATTATGCGCACCTATATGCATGTATCAAAAACATGTTTATAAACTTGGTGTTAGTATTAAAATAGTGTTTAGGTACTCTATTGGAAATGATACCATAATCGGTTAGGAGTACCAAGCTAAGTATAGAAGGATGCTTTAGAGCACCTCACTTGTCTCGGTCCTTAAATCCAACTATAGGGAATTTATGAAAACTTTACAAAGAAGGAATTCATGCGTATCAAATCAATGTCAAAACCTTTCAATCCTTTAGTAACAAAACTATAAGATAAATGATCGTTATCTATTCATTTATAAATCAAAATCGATAGAAAACGAAGATATATGAGTGTACAAATTCAGTAAGCACTCAATACCAGTTCAATGTACAATTTCTGTAACTAGTTCAGTAAAATGTTCAACAAGTCACTGTGTAAACAGTTTCGGTACAACATTCAGTAACCTACTCAGTAAACAGTTCAGTAAAACATTTAGTAAATCATTTGGTAAACTATTAAGTAAAACACTCAGTAAAATAGTCAGTAAATCATTTTGTAAATCACTCAATAGACAATTTAGTAAAACATTCTGTATATCATTCAGTACACATTTCAGTAAACAATCAATAAACAATTAGTGGGCAGTTCAATAAACGATTAGTGAATGGTTCGGTAAACGCTCAGTGAATAGCCAGAAAATAATCAGTAAATGATCAAAAAAAGATAAGGAAATAGTTAGTGAACATTCAATACACACTTTAGTAAACAACCAATAAACGTTTCAGAAAACAGTTCAGTGAACAATCGATAAATAATTAGTGAACACTAGGTAAGTAGATCAGTAGACACAGAAATTAGTTCAGTAGATGATTAGTAAACAATCAGAGAATTGTCAGTAAACGATCTGAAAACGATCAAAAAAATCTATAAAATAGTTTAATCGATCAGATTTAGTAAACACTCTGTAAAATAGTTCAATTGATCAAATTCAAAAACTTTACAATTGAGACCAGGCAACACCCAATAGTATCATGCTGTATAATATCCTAAAAAAGGAGTAATAGTAAGACATATGGCTATAGTCAAAAAGGGTCCACAAAGTAGTGAGGTGACAACTACGGGTGCTGAAGATGTGACCAAGGTCAACAGCAACAGTACACCTGATCACTCACTCTGATAAGCATGATAAGCCCGAAAGTTACTATGGGGCCAACAGTCTCAAAACATTTACTTGATTCCCATAAAAATATTTAAAACATCCTTTATATTTTTAAAACTGAATAGAGTAATAAAAATGCATGTGTCATTGTCAGTTCCTGGGAGTGCCTAGATTGGCCAGGGATTTGCCAACCCGTAGTCAAAATAAGCTTTTGGGAATCAAATTTCATTTGAAAATCACACTGTTCAAAAATCAATATATTTCTTTCAATATGTTCAATTAAATTCAAGACATTTAACTTCAGTTAGAAAACATAGATTTTTAGTAAAACAATGTCAGTGAATTCAAAACATTCAAAGCATTTACTTCATTTAGACAAATCAGAACTCAACTTCAGTTAGGCACTCAAAATATTAACCTTAGTCAGAAAATCAGAACTTTCAGTAAATAAAGCCAATCAATCAAAAAATTTCACTTCTGTCAATTGTTCACAAATTTCAATAAAACATTTTATAAATGTGAAACCCAAAATTTTCATATTATTATTTAATTGAAAACTAGAAGAAATTTCAATGTATGGATTTGGTGTTTATGTGGGGCCTGGAAGAACCAATGAGCTCGGATTAAAGGCACGAAACCAGAGGTAAAATTTTGAATTAAAATGTTTTTAAAAGATTTATTTTAAAATAAGTATGATTTGATGTTTGGAAGATTGAATTGAAAGGTTTGGAGTGAAAAAGTTCATGAAATTCTAAGTTAGAACTAAACTGAGAAAGTTAACCAAGTAACCGAATAAATCCCACAAATCTAAAAAAAAAAAATTTATTATTTCAACCCCTTGGTAAGTCAATATAGGGTATAATTAACTTAGAGAATTAAATTTGGGTGAAGAATTTGAGGTTAAAACATTTAAATAAATTTCAAAAGAAAATAGAAAACTTTAACGGTTTAGCGCCCAAAACGACTAAATCCTGTAAAACGGGCCCAATCGGAAACTTTTCCTAAACAAGAGGGTGCCAAATTTCATGAAAATACACTAGACACATAGTATAACACTTTAAAAGAGGCCAAATCACAAAAATGGGCTGGAAAATAATTTTTATGGATTTATTGGTGCAGGTAGCTAGTAGCCAAATTTTCTACTCGCTGCTAGGCTTTGGTTTTGGGTCAAATTGAAGGGGCTAGGAGTGGATCTTGGGCCAGGAATTTTAACCCAAGAACTCAGATCCAATTCAGTCTCCAGAATGGTATTATAGCCCCTGCAAGTCGAAGGAACCAGAAACAAATCCCCCTCTCAACCTGCCATACGCGTCCTCATCTGCTTCACCTTGTGGGATTTTTTCGGCCACATTCTAGGCTGAATTAGAGTTCGGCCAAGAAGGACCTATTGTCCCTCCATAAGTCCCCTACACATAAACAAATAATTCAGCCAAAAAAAAGGGTCATTTGGTTAGTGAAAAGTTAGTGAGAAAAAATATGGACAGAACCGCCCTGTTTTGCAAAGTGAGAGAAAGTAATTTTCTTACTTCTTTGATGGATTTTTAAGCTTGTTTATGGTGTTTCTAAGTTATATAGATGTTGATTTACAGCCGAGGGTCATTGTTGGTGTATGAATCTTTGGTCAAAGTTAGTCAACATTAAGGTAAAATTGTTGGAAGAAGATGAAGTTGAGATATGATTGATATATGTTTAATTTGCATAATTTTGGCTAAAGTAGAATTTTGAAATGGATTTTCTAGGGTTAGGCTATGTTTTGGACAGCCTAGGTTCTATATGAAAATGGTGAAGTTTGCTTGGTTGATGATTATATAGTGTTAGTTTAATATCGAAAAGTTCGATTTAAGCTTCAGTTTGATCGAAAACGATGAAATGGTGGAATTTGGCAATTTAACAACTCTTGAAGTATTATGAAAGTGTTAAAAGAACATGCAAAACCTTGTTTTGGGAAGTGTAAGTCTAAGGAATATAAATATATCGAAGTGGCATATTATCGGTAAAACCAAGCAAGTAGGAAATTTAGCGAAAAAGGCCAACTCTAATGATGTTTATGGTTACTTAAGATAAATTAAAGTATGTTAAGATACGTATGAGTATGTATTGATGGTTTAAAAATTGTTTTGGGCAACGAGTGGAGTAGGCACGCAAATCAAGGTGCGTCCGAGACTTGAGGACAATTGCTGTCCCGAGATCTGATAGGTAAGGTATGTAATTTAAAGTTGTGATGGTGTCCCTTACTTTCATAATAATTTATAAAGGAATGTTTGAAGTATGAATTACGTTTCGAAGTTAATTTTCAAAGTTTTCAAAAACTAGCTAGACATATTAATTGATTTTCGAAAGAAAAGTTTATTGCCTTAAAATCGAAGTTCATGTTTTATTTTAAGTAAGGATGCCTAAGAAAACAAACCTTATGATTTGTATGATGATTTTCTAATAATGTTTTAAGTATGAAAGTAAATAAGTATGTTTTCCAAAACTGCGATTGGGGTGGCAAATCCTTGGCTAACACGACACAGGCACTCCTGGTCCTTACTGTTTTTCATACCAAATTTATGATTAAGAAGTTGTAAAAGTAAGTAAGTAAGTTTTGAGACTAAGGTCTTCCTGTAGTTTATGTTATTGCCTATCAGGCTCATCACATTATGCATGTTCTCGTCCCTTGTGGTGTATGTTTCACCCACGTCGTGCATGTTCTCATCCACATTGTGCATGCTTCCATCCCTTGTGGGTATGTTGGTCTTTCGTGGTGCATGTTCACTGTACAACCCTGATCAGGTCTACGACCCCTTACCATGGCCATAGGAACTCAGTTCCCTTTTCGGAGGATGATTAGTCATGACTCGCATACTGGCTATATGGTCCCACCTAGTCTCCACGAACTCTATGATAAGTTTTACGAATTATGATGTTAAGTTTCTAAAGTATGATGTATGTTGAAACAAGTATGAATTTAAAGATATGTATTAAAGATTTTGTATAATGATTTAATGTATGAAATGCATTCTCATGGCATCCCGTTTTCTGCATATGTCGATATTGTGACAGCTTTAAATGCATTTCTTACTAGGCTTTACAAAAGCTTACCCCCTCCTCTATCTTTCTAAATTATTTGTAGTGATCATCCCCTTGTCTATTGCATACACGATTAAGCTGAGGGACGCGTCTCTCCTCATGCTACTTTTTGTACACACATAAGGTATACTCTTATTTCTAATACCAGACATCCTGTACAACATAGATATTTGTATATAAATGATACTTTTGGGATGTAGTCGATATTGTATGAATGTAAATGTTATTCCGAGGAATAGGTCAATATGATGTGATGGGTATTTATGGAATTGGGATATTATGAATGTTGTATAAGTTTTGTTGAATCTTGTGGTCACGGTTAAGAGAGCATAAATAAAATCAACTGTTGTGGGATTATAAATATGTACTTTAAAAAGAATTGTATTGGGAATTGTGGCTGGATTTGAGAAATATAAATTGTGTTTTCATGCAGGGGTGAGGATAGTTATAGCTGTTATGCTGCCAAAATTTCTATAAAAAAATGTAAGTAATCTACATTGGTAAGAATGTAACCTAAGTAAGAAATTAAGTTACAAAATAAAAAAGTTAGCCCAAGACTTTCACGTTTCAGGGATGTGATAGTCTTTCTTGGTATCAGAGCAAGGGTTCTCGAGTACTGTCAGTGTTGGTTGTCAGAATAAGATTACATCCCAAGTATCTTTGCTTGCTTGGTTATAAATTGAGTATATCTAA
Organism: Heritiera littoralis; assembly: GCA_031772115.1. Classification (NCBI taxonomy): domain Eukaryota; kingdom Viridiplantae; phylum Streptophyta; class Magnoliopsida; order Malvales; family Malvaceae; genus Heritiera; species Heritiera littoralis. The sequence continues at coordinate 2,153,426 of JAPDPK010000002.1, forward strand.
TAAAATTTTAATTAAAACCCATGGTTTACGCGCAGGTATTTGATTACACACCATGAGCAGTAGACGAGGTTGCCCTCGGAGGCAAGCTTAACCACCTCCACCACATGCTTCCTAGCCAAAGAGCCCAAATACTAGAATAAACAGGCTTAAACAAAGTATGAAATAGGGGTTTGATAACATCACTGCTATGTTTGCTCAATATTTCGGGGCAAATACCTCAGCTACAGATGCCCTAGTGCCCACACCTACTTCACACCTCCTCCTCCATAAGCTCCTTTGGTACCCCTAGCTCTTCAACCTCCAATCCCACAACCTAGAGATGACAAAGATACGGGCAGATTACAAGGCTTTCTTAAGATAAATCCCCCAGAATTTAAGGGGATTAAGGATCCATTTAAGGCCAAGGAGTTGTTATTAGAGTTAGAGATAGCTTTTGATTACTTGGGTGCACAGACATCGAGAAAGTCAATTTGGGTACTTATATGTTGAAAGGTCAAGCAGGACACTGGTGGAGAGCCACTAAGACACAATTGACTAGCCAACACCCAGTAATTAGTTGGGATACCTTTTCGTCAGTCTTCAAGACCCAGTATGTCCCTCGTACTACCCAGAAGAAGATGTAAACAGATTTTCTGAATTTAGTACAAGGCAGTATGTCGGTTGATGAGTATGAGAACCAATTTACGACCCTGATGAGATATAACCTTGAGACAGTCAAAGATCAAGAGCGCCGTACCGAGAGGTTTTTGTCTGGACTGAGACCAGCCATCTGAGATAGATTATTGAGGTTTCGTATTACTGAGTTTGAGGATGCTCACGGATGGGCTCAAGATATAGAGAGGGGTCTAGATGTTACACAGGCACAGTATGGGTCCAAAAGTAAAAGTAAGGGTAAAGGCAATAGGATAGAGTTCCCGATCAGAGCAAAAGTGAAGTTCGCTTAAGAGACTGAGGACTGATGAGTCTCAAGCGAGGGCTGATAAGCCCAAGACTCCTACTGATATAGTAGAGACCACCAAAAGCTCCCAGAGGTGGTCAGACGGTGTAGAGATTTTGGTAAGACACATGGTAGGCTATGCCACTAGGTCATTGACAGTTGTTTTAAGTGTGGGGAAAAAGGTCATTTGATCAAGGATTGCCCATAGATGCAGGATAAGACCCCACAACCTCAGGAGACACCATGACAACAGCCAGAAATACGGGATCCATAGAGATAGGCCCCACAAAAATGGGTTACTACAGTTGAGAAAGGTAAGAAGCCTGTTACTCAAGGGTATGTCTTTGCATTAGACAAGGAGACCGCCGATACCTCCTCTGAGACTATTAAAGGTATTCTTCTTACTTGTAATCATGAGGCGCATGTTTTATTTGGCCCAAGGTCCACGCAATCATTTATATCACCACAGTTTGCACGCAATTTGCATTTAGAACTTGAGCTTTTAGGTCACTTATTGCATATTAGCACACCTATATATGAATCTCAAATGATAGATGTGGTGTGTAGGAATTGTGAAGTTAAGGTTGGAGACAAGGTAATGTTAGCAGATCTAGTTTTGTTAAACATGTATAACTTTGATGTAATCGTAGGCATGGATTGGCTAGCCACCAATCGTGCAAGTCTAGACTGTTGCACTAAGACTGCATCCTTCCTTTTACATGACAAATTTGATGTATGTTTTGCTATTGAGAAATAAAATCTATGATGTTATGTTCAGTGAAATTGTTTAATTTTTATATGTTTGAAATATTAAACGAATTTGTTCGTGTGAAGGTTATATTGCCTTTGTCTCCAATACGAGTTGGGAACCTCCCCGTATATTAGATATACCAGTGGTTTGTGAATTTCTCGACATGTTTCCAGATGAGTTACCAGGAGTACCACCAGAGAAAGTTAGAGTTCACTATTGATTTAGTGTCGGATACCCAGCCTATCTCTAAACCTCCCTATTGGATGACACTAGTTGAATTGGCAGAATTAAAGAAATAGTTGCAATAGTTTCTTGATAAGGGTTTTATTAAACCGAGTGTGTCTCCATGGGGTGCTCCGATACTGTTTGTGAGGAAGAAAGATGGTAGTCTTTGGTTATGTATCGACTATAGGTTACTAAATAAGGCTACAATTAAGAATAAGTATCCCCTACTAGGAATAGATAATTTGTTTGATTAGTTGAAAGGGGCTTCAATGTTTTCTAAGATTGATTTGAGATAAGCTATCATCAGTTGAGGATTAGGAAGGAAGATGTAATGAAGACAACCTTTAGAACCCAATATGGCCATTTCGAGTTTTTGGTGATGCCTTTCAGTTTGACCAATGCTTCTACTGCTTTCATAAATTTGATGAATGATGTGTTTCAAGAGTATCTGGATAAATTTGTTATTATCTTTATAGATGATATTTTGATCTATTCTAAGCCCCAAGAGTAGCACGAGCAGCATTTGAGGATTGTGCTCTAGACTCTTTGAGATAAGCAGCTTTATAGGAAGCTCAGTAAGTGTGAATTTTGGTTAGATTGAATAGCTTTCCTTGGTCTTATAGTATGTAAGGACGGGGTGTCGGTTGATCCGTCTAAGGTTGAGGCAGTACTCCAGTAGGAGAGATCGAGGACAGTGACTGAGGTTCGGAGTTTCCTAAGATTGGTAGGGTACTACGGGAGGTTTGTTAAGGGTTTTTCTTAGATTGTAGCTCGTTGACTAGGCTTACAAGCAAAGGGGTTTTGTTTGAATGGTCAGATAAGTGTGAGCAGAGTTTTCAAGAGCTTAAGCGAAGATTGACTACAGCACTAGTCTTGACCATTCCGAGTGGATTCGGAGGCTTCGCTGTATACAGTGATGCTTCCCATTAGGGTCTAGGTTGTGTGCTAATGCAGCATGATAGAGTAGTCGCGTATGGTTCTGTGATAACTGTAAATTTTCCATTTATTGGAAATTAGAAATATTGAAAATAAATATTAGAGAAATTAAATAAGGGGAAATGAATAAAATTTTGCAAGAAACGGGATATTGGTGAAAATCCTGAGAAATGAGGAAGTGATGAATAAGGAAATTCGTGTGAAGGAAATTAAATGGAAATAAAAATAAAGTCGGAGTTATGGAAAATAAGGAAAGGAGGAATTTAAATTGGATTAATGAAAATCCAAAAATTATAAAATAAAAATGCGTATATATATATTTATATAATTAAATTATATAAATATATTTACACATGTTTTTATATAAATACATAAGTATGTATATGAATGTTAGTATATATTATGAAATAAAATATATACTTTTTGTCTTAAATAAAGACATGTGTATATTATAAAATGTAGTTATATAATTATAAATATATATGTACAGATATATAAATATATATGAAATATATATATTATTATTTTAAATAAAAGTATATGAATATGTAAGAAAAGTAAATGTTAATTTGTATTAAAGTTATATGTATAAATATTTTATTATAGCATTTATATAATTTGTATATATAAATGTTATTTAAGTATATGAATATACATATATATATATACTAGACATGTATTTTGTAATGTACAAGATATATTTTATATATAATAAATATTGTATAACATTATGTATGAAATAATGTATGTATAACATATAATATATATTATATGTATAAAATATATGGTATAATGTATAGTATATAGTATACTAAAAATGGAAAGAAGACAAAAACTAAAAGAGGAAATAAAACTAAAAACAAAAAAGAAAGGAAGGATCGGGGGGAGAAATCCCGACCCTCCCCGGGCGTACTGCCGGTGGCGGAGGTGCCACCGCCGGCCAAGTGAGGGAAGAGAGGAGGAAGGAGTGGCGTCGCCGGTGAGAGGAGAAGCGAACGACGGTGGCCGACGACGGAAAGAAGAAAAGAAAACGAAACAGAAACGGTGGGAAAAAAGCGAAGAGGAAAGAGGAGGGAAACGGCGGTGCCGGCCAGTCCAGGCACCGCCACCCCAACCCGAACCTCGGCGGAGGTGAGGGGAAGATGAAGGAGGCCACCGGCGAGACCAACGGCGGCCGAGGAAGGAAGAACGAAGGAAGAAAGGAGCCGAAACCCACCCTCCTAGGTCCGGCACCGTCGCCGGCAATGGGGAGAAACGGAGACCAGATCCGGCGTCTCCGCAACTCCGGCAAGCTGAGGGAGGCGTGAACCGGCGGAAAGGAGGACCGCCGGCGACCGAACCGGCCGAACCGGCGGGATGAGGCACAAACCGGTCTGAACCGGTCTTGCCAAAGAAAGGAGAAAAGAAAAGAAAAAGAAAAGAAAAAGGAAAAAGAAAAAGAAAAAGAAAAGAAAGAAAGAAAAGAAAAAGAGGGAAAAGGAAGAAAAAGGAAGAAAAAGAGGAAAAAGGAAAATTTCGGGAATTCGAAAAATTTCCGGAAATTCGACAACCCGGGATTTTACAAATTCGGTAAGAAATTTCCCGAGAATTTAATTTCAGAAAAAATTAAATAAATTATGAAAAATTCAAAAAATTAGAATTTTAATTCCAGAAATTATTTTCAGCAATCGAGATAAGGAATCGGGAGAAATGGAGTGCGGGCGTGATCGATAAGCCGAATTCGCCGACCCGGAAAAAGGTAAGGGATGCATGTGCAGCACTGTAAGGATACTCAGTCTGCATAATTAAATTTGAAATATTTTATGCAATTATTTTATGAAAATTATTATGATGCATGATTTGCTGAAAATAATTTGGGAAGAAGTACTGGCTGAAAGATTTTAAACTGTATTTTCCGTGCAGGAGGTTAGTGAATCGGCAGCCGTTATGCTGCCGAAAATTTTAGAAAAACTTTATAAAATCATATTAAATGATTTATTTTCGAATTTCGGTAGTAAATCACGAGACATGAGGAAATTTCTAAATTTCATAAAATATGAATATAATGAGATGGAACTTTAGAATATTCATGTATTCGAGAATGGTGATAATGAAATCACCGAAAATTCTCGAAATAGATAAATTATACGAATTACGAGACGAAAGATGAAGTGAAATATAATAAATATTTTTATGGATATTTTTATCAATATTCACTAAAGGATTATAACCCTTATGGTTTTAAATCATGGAATTATATAATTATATAAATTCCCATAAAGGTGTATTTTATGATGAAAAATACGGTTTTGAGATTGGTTGGTATTCTTATCTTGCTGATACATGATATGTGACATGTTTAGTCCCGGTCGACACCTGATCCGTGATCCACCGAGGACAATATAGATTATGGTCATAGATTTGACCGGTTTAGTCCTTTACCCTCCGGGGTTTATAGTACGACAAGATTAACGTCTATCTTAGAATCCATAAATGATAGGTGACATGTTAAAAAGGGAAATATTTTACATGACATGAAATATGTCAAACGGAAAAGGCCATACCGAGCAGAGACTCGATGATTGAACCGTAGGAGCCACCTCTAGAGTCCTTCGGGAACTAAGTGCTACACGTGTTCTGATGTTTCAGTACAGGCCATACCGAGCAGAGACTCGATGATTGAACCGTGGGAGTCACCTCTAGAGTCCTTCGGGAACTAAGTGTTACACGTGTTCCGACGTTTTAGTAAAGGCCAAACCGAGCAGAGACTCGATGACTGAACCGTGGGAGCCACCTCTAGAGTCCTTCGGGAACTAAGTGCTACACGTATTCCGATGTTAGTATGAGAAACCGTAGGATATTGTGAACTTAAGAATGGAATAGACTTTAATAGCTTATTTTGCTTTTAAAGGGCGGAACTAATTAAGAGAGCACACTAAAACATGAAATAAGTTTTAAAGAAATAAGATGATGACTTAACTAATATTCTTTTCAAGGAGTATACGGATATTAATTATTCTATTTAAAGGCTTTATTTCGTAGAAGCATTATTTTGAAAAGAATATGAAAAAGGTTATGAAAGATTAAAAAGGAAAAAGATTTATTAATTCAAAACAAAAAGAAAATTTTTCTCTACAGTTGCTTCTAGGTTCCGTAACAAGTATGGTATTCTAAAATACCTACCTTACTCCATTCGGATTCCTAGCCGACTGTAGTATCTTTCCTACATGCGAGCCTAGAGCCCATAGGAAAAATGAAAAAAGATTTTCAGCATATAGGAAGCTGAGTATCAAGTGAGGCATATAATTCTCTTACTGAGCCATGGTTTTGCTCACCCCTTAATTTTCAACATCTCAGGTTTTGATGAATGTGAGATCAGTGGATTGTGGATCCTGGCTGTACACGAAGGACAATGTGTCAGACCGACTGATTATTTGAGGTATGATCATTTAATTCTCTGTATTTAGACACGTCAACAGTACTACTTATCTGATTTATTACGATAGGGGATGTGTATAATATAAACAATATTATGTAAAATTTATTAATAGTCAGTACAAGTGAAGTATCGCAGACAGCACCACCGGTTAAGTTGTGTATAAGAAGGGTAAAAAAATGTGGTCACGGGTCGTGACAGATTTAATGGTATCAGAGCATTGGTTGGCCTGATGTCTGTGGATACTTTGGAAAGAAAAGAGTTAAACATCCCCTGTAGTACTGTGTCGTCTGAATACATAGAGAAAATAAATGATTGTAAATGGGGTAAAATGATTTAAAAGGAGTGAGAAAGTATAAACTGAGAATGTTAAAGAAGAAAATAGGCTCAGAAAGTATCGAAAAATTTGTGATCCTTCAAATCTATATGAAGGCCTGTTCGGTAAGGAACAGAAATGGACTCGGTGAGGGCCCCACTAGTACTTTTCTGTCCGAACCGAACTGAGACCTGAAAGTGATGGTATAAAATAGGGGAATAAAATATCATCATTAAATAGACTTTAAGATCACCGATTGAGGGTAATTTTAAGAGAGAAAAAATTTTTAGCCAAAAATGACCAAAATACCCCTACCCCCAAAATTTTATTGGGAGTCAAAATAGATCACCAGAAGTTGGAATTGATCGATTTGACAGAGAAATTAATGTTATAAAGCTGAATTATAAGTAAATTAATCCTATTGTGGATTTTAGTGAACTTCTCTGTCGAAAATCGAATGAGATCTAACTTGCTGTTATAAGTATCAGAAAGGATACTATCAACACATAGATGATCAGTTCATTGATTTGAATGTATATTGAGGAGATAGAAATAAATGTCGAAATGACGAAAATGCCCCTATATTGGGCGATGTGCGGAATAGTGTTAAATCCGAGCTGAATTGGAATCCATTGATAGTAATGGAATTATTAATGTCATAGAAGATGTCATATGAATCTAACGATCCCTGTTACTGATTCCACTAACACTTAGATTATGGACGCGAAAGAAAAACCCCGAGTGGACTGTGGGCCATAGGGGATAACAGTACGGTTGAGTGAGGCGGCCAGGGCCCCCCACGAGTGGACTTTGGGCCATAGTGGTAAATCCTGGGCTTCACAATAAAACAATCCGTGAGGGACTAAGTGCCACGTCTGTGTGACGGGGGCCACCTCTAGAACCCAAAGCGGACAGCACGGATGAGTGGTGCGGCTCGGGCCCCTTCGGCTTGAGACCGGCAAATCCGAGGCATCACAATAAAACATGTACAGGCGGACGGCGAACGAGCCGGGGCCTTATATGATGCGATCCAAAGAGTGTAGTCGAATGTCATCAAATGTTTGGCCCGGTTATTGACTGAAAGGGTCGAAAAAATTAAGAGTGTATTGAACGGGATCGTTAAATACTGTGAAAAGTGAAATGATTACAAGAATTGACTGATGAGGTGAAAAGTACAGATAATGAAATACATACTGGTATGATTACTTATGGTTCTGTGCGTTTTCATTTCTTTGAGGTATCAAACAGATAATCGTACATAGAACCGACGTATCTTGGAATATGTGCTACAGAATGAGGTACTGTTTGGAGTACTGTGAATTAGAGGATAATTATAAGAACAGTCAAGTGATAAAAAGAAGATGACCGCTAACCTAAGTTCTTCAGGACCCTTGAGACAGAACTGTGATGGGCGACCCAATGATGGGCGACCCGTAGTGGATCATGTGTCGTGAGATATAGGCGAACTATCTCATCGCCGACTCACTAGTAAGGATAAACCTGAGGCGAAAGGATCACCTAGGGGATGCTCGTCAATGGTCGATATGAACGGGCGAGGCCCTTATAAGTATCCCAACGGTAACACGAGTGTAAGGAACTAGGTACGTAAGGGGTGCTAAGGTTCAAACCTCGTGGAGAATATACTCAAGGGAACTAAGCCTGAATTCAGTAAATGGAAATGGTTTTAAAGTGAATAACTGAATTGAAACGAGTAGCTGTAAAGTGTGTTGATAACCATTGTACTTGATACAGCTTACCAGAATGAGATTCGTAATGCTGTAAAGTATGACTATGTAATGAAATCAAGTTAGAGTATGTATCAAAATGATTTGAATATGGAATGTCTTTGCCTTGAAACTACACTGTGAAATGATGGGAAACAATGATGAAGGTCCAAAATGATAAAAGAAGTGTGGTTAAAGAGACTGTCGGTTGAGAATTCCAATAAATTCCAAAGTAACATAGATTGAGAAATCAGGTTAATGTTGACTCGATTGCGGATATGAAATTTATTCTTAAGCTTGTATCGAAGAATATAGAAGAAATCCAACAAGCTCAAGAAAATAATTTTTGGAAAATATTATGGATGATGAAATTCACTAGTATCGATGTAAAGGAAGGAAATACAAATGATATGATTTGAGGATGAATTAAATGATGTATTAAAATTTTTGGTTATACACTAAAATTCTTATGAAGAACAAATAAATATTATATGGAAGTGATGCCTTAAATATGATTTAATCGGAGATGTATAAGGAGCTTATAAGAGCAATCCTTGTAAAAGGCATAATCAGATGAAAAGTTAAAGAACGATGGTCACAAGATGATAAGAAAGGTACGATTAAAGAAAGTATCAGATTTGATTTCCGATAAAACTTCCAAAGTTATATAAATTAGAGGAATCGAGATAACACTGATTTGATTTTAAATATGAAGTTAAATTCTAAGCTTATATCGGAAGATGTAGAAAGAAGCAGAAAAGCTTAAGAAAATAACTCTGGAAAATGTATGAATAATGAAATTCACGTGTAGAAATCTGGATGACGAAAATACTGATAATGAAAAAATTGAGAATAAAGGAGTTATTTGTATAGGTGTAAATGAGAGAAATGCAAATGATGTTGAGTTGTAGACGAATCAAAAAGGATATATTAAATTTCTATCATTGATGAAGTTCTGGTGAAGAACAAGTATTAATCTACGTGAAAATAGACGCTTTATTGATCTGATTAGAGATACGTGAGGAGTAAATAAGACTAGCTGCTGTATAAAGCGTCCTTAGATAAAAGATTGAAGGTTGGTGTCCATAAGATGATGATTTGAACTCGAAGTGAATTTTACGAGTTCCCATTGAAGTTACAAGGGTAATGAGTTGCCTTGTAAAGTATATAAGCCTGAAGAATGAGGCATTCTTACATGAGTAAATGGATGAAATACTGATAGAGTCCAAAGTATAAATGGAACATGAGCAGCATTGTGATATGATCCTTAAACTCTTAAAGGCTATGGGATTGTGCTAAGATTTGCAACTAAGAAATTTGGCTAGACAGTATCTCCTCTTGAAATATATGATCTTGAGATGACAGGATGACAGTGAACCTGTCTATGACATAAAGATAATGATTGAGATACGAAAGTAATGAGTCTAGCTAAATACTACTGCCAGCCTATAAAAGAGTGATGAGACTGGCTGCTCTATAGACGAGATCTAATTAAAGAAATTAAAGTCGGCAGATGGATAAGCGTAAAGAAAAGTGGTATGCAAGATTTTAAAAGATCTTAGCAATATAGTACCATACCGATCGAGATAACCGACAAAAAGGAATGAGAGTAAAAATATGAAAACGAAAATGAAAGTGGAATAAGGAAATAAGTTGCATGATGAGAACATCAATATGAAACAGTTCCCGAAGTTAAGACTGAGAATGAATTGTGTTGGTTATCACATGAAGGTGGCAAGATGTAAAATCAAAGCCAGAATTGATAAGTGAAAGTAATAATACTCCAAGGAGTAAGATAATTGATATGTTTACTGCCAGTATATAAATAAGAAATGTTTGTACATATAACCACCTCGAAACGATAGAGATAGTGGAATTGTATAGATAATGTGGTGCTTAAATGGATAATTCGAGGATTCAATCACAGAATTTAAATTTTGAAAAGAGATTTAAAGACCATACTACATGAAGAGGATATGATTGTCTCATGAATTATGAATGTGAGAGATGATCTATAGTAAAATCGGCAAATGAGATGCAGCCTTGGTAGAATAAGTGTGAAAATGAATATTGTGGACAATAAAGAGTCCAAAAGAGAAATAATGATATGAAAGTGATTAAAGACTGATGATCTAAATAGAATCATTTTCCATTATCAGACATCTAGATTCTCTAGTGCCTTAGTCGAAGTATAAGTGTTAAACGGTGTGAATGTGTACGTACAGTTCCAGTGAGCCTTACATGTGATGGGAGTCTCTGTGTTGCCATATGCTAATGAGAGATAGCAAAAGGCTTTGAGATCCCAAGTGTATTGATAGCACCGCTCCATACTGATATATATTTATATATATGAGCGTGAGATGTAACCGCTCCATGATATTGAGAGAGCGTGTGCACGAGATGTGAAAGCTACTGGGACACTTACATATAATTGATTGACACGAGTACATGATAGTACCAAATTATGTCGACTTGGCACTAAGTGAGAAGAATGGATGATGAACAGCATAAATCAGTTGTAATATTAAAATATTATGTATGGCTCTTATACGAAAAGAGTAAAAGTGAATAACTCCCGATTTGAGAAATGAACTTACGGGAGTTACGGGAGTATAGACATATATGATGAAAAACAGCATGTAGTGGTCTAAAGTATTGTTGATGTTGAAAGTGTGCTGGCAGTATTACTTGGAGGATGAACTAAAGGTCAGAAGTCATAAGTATACGACGTATACCCCCTTTGGACTTAAGTTAAATTTGGAGGACCGAATTTCTTAAGGTGGGGAGGATGTGATAACCGTAAATTTTCCATTTATTGGAAATTAGAAATATTGAAAATAAATATTAGAGAAATTAAATAAGGGGAAATAAATAAAATTTTGCAAGAAACGGGATATTGGTGAAAATCCTGAGAAATGAGGAAGTGATGAATAAGGAAATTCGTGTGAAGGAAATTAAATGGAAATAAAAATAAAGTCGGAGTTATGGAAAATAAGGAAAGGAGGAATTTAAATTGGATTAATGAAAATCCAAAAATTATAAAATAAAAATGCGTATATATATATTTATATAATTAAATTATATAAATATATTTACACATGTTTTTATATAAATACATATGTATGTATATGAATGTTAGTATATATTATGAAATAAAATATATACTTTTTGTCTTAAATAAAGACATGTGTATATTATAAAATGTAGTTATATAATTATAAATATATATGTACAGATATATAAATATATATGAAATAATATTATTATTTTAAATAAAAGTATATGAATATATAAGAAAAGTAAATGTTAATTTGTATTAAAGTTATATGTATAAATATTTTATTATAGCATTTATATAATTTGTATATATAAATGTTATTTAAGTATATGAATATACATATATATATACTAGACATGTATTTTGTAATGTACAAGATATATTTTATATATAATAAATATTGTATAACATTATGTATGAAATAATGTATGTATAACATATAATATATATTATATGTATAAAATATATGGTATAATGTATAGTATATAGTATACTAAAAATGGAAAGAAGACAAAAACTAAAAGAGGAAATAAAACTAAAAACAGAAAAGAAAGGAAGGATCTGGGGGAGAAATCCCGACCCTCCCCGGGCGTACCGCCGGTGGCAGAGGTGCCACCGTCGGCCGAGTGAGGGAAGAGAGGAGGAAGGAGTGGCGTCGCCGGTGAGAGGAGAAGCGAACGACGGTGGCCGACGACGGAAAGAAGAAAAGAAAACGAAACAGAAACGGTGGGAAAAAAGCGAAGAGGAAAGAGGAGGGAAACGGCGGTGCCGGCCAGTCCAGGCACCGCCACCCCAACCCGAACCTCGGCGGAGGTGAGGGGAAGATGAAGGAGGCCACCGGCGAGACCAACGGCGGCCGAGGAAGGAAGAACGAAGGAAGAAAGGAGCCGAAACCCACCCTCCTAGGTCCGGCACCATCGCCGGCAATGGGGAGAAACGGAGACCAGATCCGGCGTCTCCGCAACTCCGGCAAGCTGAGGGAGGCGTGAACCGGCGGAAAGGAGGACCGCCGGCGACCGAACCGGCCGAACCGGCGGGATGAGGCACAAACCGGTCTGAACCGGTCCGGCCAAAGAAAGGAGAAAAGAAAAGAAAAAGAAAAGAAAAAGGAAAAAGAAAAAGAGAAAGAAAAGAAAGAAAGAAAAGAAAAAGAGGAAAAAGGAAGAAAAAGGAAGAAAAAGAGGAAAAAGGAAAATTTCGGGAATTCGAAAAATTTCCGGAAATTCGACAACCCGGGATTTTACAAATTCGGTAAGAAATTTCCCGAGAATTTAATTTCAGAAAAAATTAAATAAATTATGAAAAATTCAAAAAATTAGAATTTTAATTCCAGAAATTATTTTCAGCAATCGAGATAAGGAATCGGGAGAAATGGAGTGCGGGCGTGATCGATAAGCCGAATTCGCCGACCCGGAAAAAGGTAAGGGATGCATGTGCAGCACTGTAAGGATACTCAGTCTGCATAATTAAATTTGAAATATTTTATGCAATTATTTTATGAAAATTATTATGATGCATGATTTGCTGAAAATAATTTGGGAAGAAGTACTGGCTGAAAGATTTTAAACTGTATTTTCCGTGCAGGAGGTTAGTGAATCGGCAGCCGTTATGCTGCCGAAAATTTTAGAAAAACTTTATAAAATCATATTAAATGATTTATTTCCGAATTTCGATAGTAAATCACGAGACATGAGGAAATTTCTAAATTTCATAAAATATGAATATAATGAGATGGAACTTTAGAATATTCATGTATTCGAGAATGGTGATAATGAAATCACCGAAAATTCTCGAAATAGATAAATTATACGAATTACGAGACGAAAGATGAAGTGAAATATAGTAAATATTTTTATGGATATTTTTATCAATATTCACTAAAGGATTATAACCCTTATGGTTTTAAATCATGGAATTATATAATTATATAAATTCCCATAAAGGTGTATTTTATGATGAAAAATACGGTTTTGAGACTGGTTGGTATTCTTATCATGCTGATACATGATATGTGACATGTTTAGTCCCGGTCGACACCTGATCCGTGATCCACCGAGGACAATATAGATTATGGTCATAGATTTGACCGGTTTAGTCCTTTACCCTCCGGGGTTTGTAGTACGACAAGATTAACGTCTATCTTAGAATCCATAAATGATAGGTGACATGTTAAAAAGGGAAATATTTTACATGACATGAAATATGTCAAACGGAAAAGGCCATACCGAGCAGAGACTCGATGGTTGAACCGTGGGAGCCACCTCTAGAGTCCTTCGGGAACTAAGTGCTACACGTGTTCTGATGTTTCAGTACAGGCCATACCGAGCAGAGACTCGATGATTGAACCGTGGGAGCCACCTCTAGAGTCCTTCGGGAACTAAGTGCTACACGTGTTCTGATGTTTCAGTACAGGCCATACCGAGCAGAGACTCGATGATTGAACCGTGGGAGCCACCTCTAGAGTCCTTCGGGAACTAAGTGCTACACGTGTTCCGACGTTTTAGTAAAGGCCAAACCGAGCAGAGACTCAATGACTGAACCGTGGGAGCCACCTCTAGAGTCCTTCGGGAACTAAGTGCTATACGTGTTCCGATGTTAGTATGAGAAACCGTAGGATATTGTGAACTTAAGAATGGAATAGACTTTAATAGCTTATTTTGCTTTTAAAGGGCGGAACTAATTAAGAGAGCACACTAAAACATGAAATAAGTTTTAAAGAAATAAGATGATGACTTAACTAATATTCTTTTCAAGGAATATACGGATATTAATTATTCTATTTAAAGGCTTTATTTCGTAGAAGCATTATTTTGAAAAGAATATGAAAAAGGTTATGAAAGATTAAAAAGGAAAAGGATTTATTAATTCAAAACAAAAAGAAAATTTTTCTCTACAGTTGCTTCTAGGTTCTGTAACAAGTATGGTATTCTAAAATACCTACCTTACTCCATTCGGATTCCTAGCCGACTGTAGTATCTTTCCTACATGCGAGCCTAGAGCCCATAGGAAAAATGAAAAAAGATTTTCAGCATATAGGAAGCTGAGTATCAAGTGAGGCATATAATTCTCTTACTGAGCCGTGGTTTTGCCCACCCCTTAATTTTCAACATCTCAGGTTTTGATGAATGTGAGATCAGTGGATTGTGGATCCTGGCTGTACACGAAGGACAATGTGTCAGACCGACTGATTATTTGAGGTATGATCATTTAATTCTCTATATTTAGACACGTCAACAGTACTACTTATCTGATTTATTACGATAGGGGATGTGTATAATATAAATAATATTATGTAAAATTTATTAATAGTCAGTACAAGTGAAGTATCGCAGACAGCCCAACCGGTTAAGTTGTGTATAAGAAGGGTAAAAAAATGTGGTCACGGGTCGTGACAGGTTCACTCCAACTTAAAGACCATGAGCGTAACTACCCTACGCATGATTTGGAGTTAGCTGCAGTGGCTTTTGCTCGGAAGATATAGCGGTATTATTTGTATGATGAAAGTTCTAGATCTTTACTGACCATAAGAGTCTGAAGTATATATTTGATCAAAGGAGATTAATATGAGGCAAAGACGTTGGATAAAGCTCCTTAAGGATTATGATTACGAGATTTTGTACCACCCAAGCAAAGCAAACGTAGTTGCAGATGCTCTGAGCAGGAAAAGTATGGTTTTTGTTATGATGGTTAGAGAATGGGAATTGCTTGAGCAGTTCATCGAGCTCAGTATCAATGTTAAGACAATAGACGTTAGGTTTATGGCTAGCCTTCAGATTGAACCGAGTATCCTAGATCAAATCAGGTTAGCGCAGAGAAATGATCAAAGATCATTGGACATGGTTAGCCAGGCAGAGAAGGGTTTGCAGTCAGATTTTATGATTAGTGATGATGGGTTATTGAGGTTCAAGGGCCGTATATGTGTTTCGACCGAGATTTTGAGAGAGTCCTATTATTCTCGCTACACCATGCACCTAGGCAGCACTAAGATGTACCATGACTCGCATAACATGTATTGGTGGGTTGGTATGAAACAAGATGTGGCAGAGTTTGTGGCCAAAAGTTTGATCTGTCAGCAGATTAGGGTTGAGCACCAGAAGCTAGCAGGGCTACTTAGGTCTTTACTGGTGCCTACATGGAAATGGGAACAAATTAAGATGGATTTTATTATGGGCTTATTAAGGACCCAGATACAATTTGGGTTATTGTTGATAGATTGACTAAGAGTGCCTACTTCCTTACCATTAAGAGCACAAATTCACTGCATACATTGGCAGACTTGTATGCTAAAGAGATCGCTCGATTACATGGGGCTCCCGTGAGCATCACTTCTGATAGAGATTCTAGGTTCACCTCTCGATTTTGGACTCATTTTCAAGAAGCCATGGGATCTTAGTTACATTTGAGCACCACCTACCATCCTTAGATAGACAGTTAGTCCGAGTGAACTATTCGAACCTTAGAGGACATGTTGAGGGTGTGTGCACTAGACTTTAAGGGTTCATGGGATGACCACTTATGCCTCACAGAGTTTGCCTATAATAATGATTATCATACCAGTATCGAGATGGCACCATACGAGGCTCTATATGGTAATAGATGTAGGTCCTCAGTGGCTTAGGAAAAAGTGGGTAACCATAAGATTTGAACTCTCGATCTTGTTAAAGAGGTAGCGAAGGGTGTTTGGATTATTTGTGATAGACTCAGGGTAACCCAAAGTAGACAGAAGAGTTACGCCAATGTGTGTGGATAGCCACTTAAGTTTCAGGTTGGGGACTTTATGTTTGTGAAAGTATCGCCGAGCAAGGGTATCATGCACTTCGAAAAGAAAGGAAAGTTGAGTCCTTGTTTTATTGGTCCATTTGAAATATTGGAGAGAGTTGGGGATGTTGCTTATCAGTTAGCTTTGCCACCACAGCTTTCTGGGATACATAATGTCTTCCACGTCTCCATGTTGAGGAAGTATCATCCAGATCCCTCTCATATTATCGAGTATGAACCATTGGATATTCAGGGAGATATAAGCTATATTGAGAAGCTAGTTCGGATCCTTGACAGAAAGGAAAGGGTATTTTGATCTAAAACTATTCCATTGGTTAAGGTTCTCTGGCAGCACCACATGACAAAGGAAGCTACGTGGGAGTTAGAGAGCCTCATGAGAGATAAGTACCCGCACTTGTTTAATGGACCAGCCTGAATTTGGAGGACCAAAATCCTAAAAGGTGGAGAGAATTTGAAACCCAAAATTTTCATATTATTATTTAATTGAAAACTAGAAGGAATTTCAATGTATGGATTTGCTGTTTATGTAGGGCTCGAAAGAACCGAGGAGCTCGGATTAGGGGCACGAAGCTCGGGGCATGAAACCCTAGGTAAGATTTTGAATCAAAGTGTTTTTCGAGGATTTATATTAAAATAAGTATGATTTGATGTTTGGGAGATTGAATTGAAGGGTTTGGAGTGAAAAGGTTCATAAAATTCTAAGTTAGAACTAAATCGAGAAAGTTAACCAAGTAACCAAATAAATCCCGCAAATCCGAAAAACAATCTAAAAAAATATTTTATTATTTTGATCCCATGGTAAGTCAATGTTGGGTATAATTAATGTAGAGAATTAAATTTGAGTGGAAAATTTGAGGTTAAGACATTTAAATAAATTTTAGAAAAAAACAGAAAACTTTAACGGTTTAGCACTCGAAATGACTAAATAGCATAAAACGGGCCCAACCGGAAATTTTTCCCAAACACGAGGGTGCCAAATTTCAGGGAAATACACCAGACACATAGTAGAACACTTGAGAAGTGGCTAAATCACAAAAATGGGCCGAAAAATAATTTTTATGGATTTATTGGTGCAAGCCAACTAGCAGTTAGGTTTTCTGCTCACTGTTAGGCTTTGATTTTGGGTCAAATTGAAAGGGCTAGGAGTAAAGCCTGGCCCTGGAATTTTAAACTAATAAAGTAGACCCAATTCAGACTCCAGAATAGTATTATAGCCCCTGTAAGTCGAAGGAACTAGAAAGAAATCCCTTTCTCAGCCTGCCATATGCATCCTCATCTACTTTACCTTGAGGGACTTTTTCGGCCACATTCTAGGCTGAATTAGAGTTTGGCCAAGAAGAACTGATTGTTCCTCCATAAGTCCCCTACAGGTAAAAAATAATTTAGCTAAAACAAAGGTCATTTGGTTAGTGAAAAGTTAGTGAGAAGAAATCTTGGTAGAACTGCCCTATTTTGCAAGGTGAGAGAAAGTGATTTCCTTACTTCTTTGATGGATTTTTAAGCTTGTTTATGGTGTTTCTAAGTTGTATACATGTTGATTTATAGCTGAGGGTGATTGTTGGTGGATGAATCTTTGGTTAAAGTTGGTCAACATTAAGGTAAAATTGTTGGAAGAAGATGGAGTTGAGATATGTTTGATGTATGTTGAATAAGCATGATTTTGGCAAAAGTAGAATTTTGAAAGGGATTTTCTAGGGTTAGGCTATGTTTTGGATAGCCTAGGTTCTATATGAAAATGGTGAAGTTTGCTTGGTTGATGATTGTATGGTGTTAGTTTAATATCAAAAAGTTTGGTTTAAGCTTTGGTTTAACTGAAAACGATGAAATGGTGGAATTTAGCAATTTAAGAAGTCTTGAAGTATTATGTAAAGTGTTAAAAGAACATGTAAAACATTGTTTTGGTAAGTGTAAGTTGAAGGAATATAAATATATTGATTGTTTTATCTCGGTCCTTACTATTTTTTGTACCAAATTTATGATTAAGAAGTTGTAAAAGTAAGTAAGTAAGTAAGTTTTGAAACTATATCCCTCCTGTAGTTTATGTTATTGCTTGTCATGCTCGCCACATTGTGCATGTTCTTGTCCTTTGTGGCATATGTTTAGCCCACATAGTGCATGTTCTGCCCACATTATGCATGCTTCTATCCCTTATGGGTATGTTAGTCTTTCGTGGTGCATGTTTATTGTACGACCCTACTCAGGTCTACGGCCCCCTACCATGGCCATAGGTACTCAGTTCTATCTTCGGAGGATGATTAGTCATGACTCGCATATTAGCTATATGGTCCCACCTAGTCTCCATGAACTCTATAATAAGCTTTTTGAATTATGATGTTAAGTTTCTAAAGTATGATGTATGTTTGAAACAAGTATGAATTTAAAGATATGTATTAAAGATTTCGCAGGATGATTTAAAGTATGAATTGCATTCTTATGGCATCTCGCTTTCTACATATGTTGATATTGTGACAACTTTAAATGCATTTCTTACTGAGCTTTACAAAAGCTCACCCTTTTCTCTATCTTTTCAGATTATTTGCAGTGATCATCCCCTTGCTTGCTAGGTACACGACGTTGGCTGAGGGACGCGTCTCTCCTCAGGCTACTTTTTGTACACACATGAGGTATACTCTTATTTTTGATACCAGACATCTTGTACAACACAAATATTTGTTTATAAACGATACTCTTGAGATGTAATCGATATTGTATGAACGTAAACGTTATTCCAAGGAATAGGTCAATATGATGTGATGGGTATTTATGAAAATTGGGATATTATGAATGTTGTATAAGGTTTGTAGAATCATATGGTTATAGGGACTCTTAGACCCACCGGGATCAAGATAAGTGATGAAAGATCTCGATATTCGGCAGGCAGTACCGCTAGCTCACCGAGGAGTACACTATAGAGATGTGAGCATTACGGGAAATTTCATAGAGCACAGCCCTGTCGATTTACGAGTGGGGCTTGTTATTGGTGTGGTGAGCAGGGACATCGTATTAAGAAATGTCCCAAAATAAATTAGAGGGTGTCCGAAGAATCAGAGAAGACCCCTTAAGCACAGCCTAAGGCCACCCAGCCCCAACCTAAGGCCATGGCTGCAGAGAAAGGAAAGACACCCCTGACTCAAGGTCGGGTTTTTGCCATAGATAAGGAGTCCGTCGATGCTTCTTCTAAGATGATACAGCGTAAGATTTACCTTTATGAAACATATGTCCTTGCATTATTTGATCTAGGCTCTACGCACTCTTTTGTTTCACCTAAAATTGCTATGAAATTGCCTATTGAGCCTGAGCCTTTAGGACAATTGCTACAAATAAGAACTCCATTTAGGGAATCACAAATGACGGACATAGTGTATCGTAGTTGTAAGCTACGGGTAGGAGAAAGAGAATCAATAGCTGACCTAATCTTACTAAATATGTATGGATTTTATGTTATTTTTGGGAATGGATTGGTTAGCTAAGAATCATGTGATATTAGATTGTCATGCTAAGAGTGTGATCTTCTCTTCTCCCATTAGCTATGTTGTAAATTTTAGAAGTGTTTAATGCAAAAGCATATTTGCTTGTTTGGTTTATTTGAGATTAAATTGATAAAATGTATTTGTATGTGAAGGATTTATAGCATATGTGGTGGACGTAAATCAGAAACGTCCCGAACTTCATGAGATTTCAGTAGTCAAGGATTTTCCCGAGGTGTTTCCGGATGATCTTCCAGGACTTCCTCCGGATAGGGAAGTAGAGTTTACGATCGATTTGGTGCTAGGGACTGAGCCCATTTCGAGACCTCCCTACCAGATGGCATTAGTGGAGTTGGAAGAACTTAAGAAACAGTTGCAGGAGTTACTAGATAAGGGGTTCATACAACCCAACGTATCCCAGTGGGGCGCTCCTGTACTATTTGTCCGGAAGAAAGATAGCAGCATGAGGCTGTGCATCGACTACTAATGGTTGAATAAAGTGACAATCAAGAACAAGTATCGTCTTCCCAGGATTGATGATCTTTTTGATTAGCTTAAGGGTGCGCAAGACTTTTCCAAGATAGACTTGAGGTTGGGATATCATCAATTGAAGATCAAGAGTGAGGATATCCCTAAGACTGCATTTAGGACACGGTATGGCCATTATGAATTTCCAGTGATGCTGTTTGGTTTAACAAATGCACCTGCAGCATTCATGAACTTGATGAATGATGTATTCAAACAATTTTTGGACCAGTTTATCATTGTTTTTATCGATGACATGTTGGTGTATTCAAGGTCTCGGGAAGAGCATGAGCAGGAATTGAAGATAGTTCTGCAGACCCTTACAGATCGAGGATTATATGCCAAGCTAAGTAAATGTGATTTCTGGCTAGATCAAATCTCCTTTTTGGGTCATATAATTAGTAAAGATGGAGTTTCGGTTGATCCATCGAAGATTGAAGCGGTGGTTCAATGGGAGAGACCGAAAATGGTGATGAAGATTAGGAGTTTCTTGGGTCTAGCTGGTTACTATCGAAGATTTGTGGAGGGTTTCTCAAAATTAGCTGCTCCCTTGACGCGCTTGATGCGTAAAGAGGTGAAGTTTGAATGGAATGATACCTGTGAATGTAGCTTTCAGGAGTTCAAGTGCAGGTTAACTATTGCACCTATTCTCACCATTCCTAATGGTTCTGGAGGATTTTTGGTGTATAGTGATGCCTCCGGACAAGGTTTGGGTTGTGTACTAATGCAGCATGGTAAGGTAGTTGCATATGGTTCTTGACAATTAAAGGACCATGAGAAGAACTACCCAACTCATGACTTGGAGTTAGCTACAGTAGTATTTGCTTTAAAGATTTGGAGGCATTACTTATATGGTGAAAAATTTCAGATTTTTACAGATCATAGAAGTCTGAAATATTTGTTCTCTTAAAGAGAGTTGAATATAAGGCAAAGGAGATCGAGCTTCTGAAGGATTATGATTGTGAGATTTTATACCACCCGGGGAAGGCCAATGTGGTGGCAGATGCTTTGAGCCGAAAGCATATGGGAATGGTATCTTACATGATGGTAAGAGAATATGAGTTGCTAGAACAATTTGCAAGCCTCAACTTAAATGTTACCCCTCATGAACATTTTAGGATGATAGCAAGTTTGATGATTGAGTTGGAGTTAATGGATAGAATCCGGGTTGCTCAAAGGGAAGATGATTAGTGTATTAAGGCTATGGATGAAATCCAATCAGGTATACTCTCGAAATTTGACATTGGTAATGATGGAATTTTGAGGTTTACTAACCGTATATGTGTTCCTAATGATAAGGAGTTGAGGAAGCTGATTTTGATAGAAGCACATGCCACTAGATACACGTTACATCTGGGAAATATGAAAGTGTATCACAATCTTCGCAAGGTGTATTGGTGGATTAGCATGAAAAGAGACATAGCAGAATTTGTGGCGAAGTGTCTCACGTGTCAGCAGGTTAAGGTAGAGCACCAAAGACTAGCAGGTTTGTTACAACCTCTGCCTATACCTATGTGGAAGTGGGAACACATTACGATGGATTTTGTTATAGGATTGCCCAGGACCAAGAGTAATCATGACGTATTTGGGTAATCGTGGACAGACTAACTAAGTCAGCTCACTTCCTGCCTATGAAGTCTACGGATACACTTAGTACTTTGGCAAATTTATATGTGAAGGAAATTGTTCGGTTACATGGTGTTCCAGTGAGCATCACATCTTATAGAGATTCCAGGTTTACTTCTCATTTTTGGGAACATTTTCAAGAGGCCATGGGATCTCAGTTGAATTTTAGCACAGCTTTTCATTCGCAGAGTGATCGTCAGCCCGAACGCACCATTTAAACGCTCGAGGATATGTTGAGAGCTTGTGCTTTGGATTTTAAAGGCTCCTAGGATGACCATCTACCATTGGCTGAGTTTGCTTATAATAATAGTTATCATGCAAGTATCGGGATGGCACCCTATGAAGCTTTATATGGTAGAAGGTGTCGATCTCCGATTGGGTGGGAAGAAGTGAGCGAGCGCAAGTTATTGGCTCTAGATCTAGTCGAGCAAGCCTAAGAGGATGTTAAACTGATTTGTCAAAGACTTAAGACAGCTCAGAGTCGATAAAAGAATTATGCGGATGCTCGACGAAGACCACTTGAGTTTTTGGTTGGATATTATGTGTTTTTGAAAGTTTCTCCATCCAAAGGGATTATGAGATTTGGCCGAAGAGGCAAGCTTAGTCCTCGCTATATTGGGCCATTTGGGGTCTTAGATCGTGTGGGAGATGTTGCCTACAGGTTGGCACTACCTCAGGAGCTATCTGGAATACACAATGTTTTTCATGTGTCGATGCTTCGGAAGTATAATCCGAATCCATCTCATGTCATCGAATATGAACCCTTGGAGATACGAGAAGACATGAATTATGTGGAAAAGCCGGTTCGGATTTTGGATAGAAAGGAGAAAGTATTGAGATCTAAGACGATCCCATTAGTTAAAGTTCTTGGGTAGTATCATACTACGGAAGAAGCTACATGGGAGCTAGAGAGCTTAATGAAGGAAAGATATCCTGAGTTATTTGATACGTAGTTCTATTTAAATTTAGAGGACCAAATTTTTTTTAAGGTGGGGAGAATGTGAAATCCCCTAATTTCATGTAAACTCTTATATTTGTGAAGTATTGTAAGCTAAAATAATCAAATAAATATGAGAAATTGAGGTATAAATGAGATATCGGACATAAGTGGAATTAAAACAATTGAATGGTCAAATAGTCAATTAGTCAAGAAGTTAATGGCTAAGATGAGATGATTAAAGGGATTAGAATGCATTAAATGAAGCTTAATGAGTCATCATCTTCACCATCAAGAATCGGCAGCAACATTTCTCTTTCCCTCTCGTTTCCTTCCAAATTTCCTAAGTTCCCAATTGCACTTGCCTTGACAAACCACTACCTCATGTCATCAAATCTTTAAGCTCCCTTAACAAAAAACGACCTTCATCACTTGCTCTACTCATGCCTTTAATATGAAAGGCTGAATCAAAGTGATTAACGAGATCAAAGTTGTTGTTATTTTGGTGATTTGTAAAGGTAAGGGATGGAAGTAGCTTTAGTCAATTTTATCTATGGTTTGGAGTTGAGTTAAGTTAGTAGAGTATATTTATAAAGGTTTCTAAAAGGTCTGAGTTATGATAATGCTTACAGCTTTGAAGAAGTGAAGGAAAGGTGTTGATTTGCTACCAAGCTTGTGGAATATTGGCTATGTAACAGACGTTGATTTGCTACCAAGCTTGTGGAATGTTGATTTGCTACCAAGCTTTTGAAGAAGTGAAGTGAAAGGAATTTATGTAACAGACGTAAGGTGACTATGTCTGCATGTTTTTAATTGCTTTGGAGAGAAGTACAAGCTGGCTTAAGTATAGAAAGGTTAAATTTTGGGTTTTACTCCTAGTTACCAAAATGCTAGGAGCAGCCGACTGCCTAAAGACAACCAAAGAGTGAAAATTTTCGAAATCGACTCAAACCAGTCGACTATTATATAAGCCAGTCAACTGTTATTTTCCAGAATGTATTCTGTTTTGAACCAGTCGACTACTAGATGGGACAGTCAACTGCTTTTACTTAAAAAGCATTCTGTTTCAAAACCAGCCGACTGCCTAGGGAGCCAGTCGACTGCCCTGTTTTCAGAAGCATTCTGTTTGCGAAAACAGCCGACTGCCAAGGAGCCAGTCGATTGTCTTTTTCTCAAAAGCATTCTGTTTCAAAACCAGTCGACTGCGCTATGTGTTTTTCAAAAAATAAAAGATTTGAATTTCAAAAAGGAAAAGAAATTCAATAAAGTAAAATATGGTGTAGCAGCCAACTGCCCTAAATACCAGTCGACTACCCATTTGAAAAAGAGGTTTTGAAAACCTATTTCAAGAAAGTATATTTGTAATTGCTAAGAGTTATATGAATAATGTTTTAGAGACTATGAACATCTTTAATGATCATGCACATTATTTGTATTTGTGCTTAGCTGAAGAGCCTTAGTTCGGTCCTTAGACACACAGTAAGGCACCTGACTAGTGAGCACTGTGGGCTATAGACAATGGCCATATGTCTCTTATTTGTATCCGGCTTTGGGGAGGATCCTTGGCCCACGCGTGGCTACGCAATTTATTTGACATCTCTCGGGATTATCTTTTACGGATATAATTGCAGTATCCCTTGTGAGATCTCTCATGAATTATCCCTTACGGGATATATTTGCTGTATCCTTATGAGAATTACTTGGTGCATGATTCTATTGGAAATTAATTCTCCCATCTATTTGAAAGTATTTGAAAGTATGTGAAAGTATTTGAAAGAGATAATTTTACTTGTATTTGATAATTATGGGAAAGATATATGGTATATGCTTTATAATGGTTTTACATGACATTATAGAGCCAAGCAGGAAAACTGCATATAGTGACATAGTACGCTATTTTACATATATTTCTTACTAAGCGTAAACTCACTCCTTAACAAATATTTTTCATACAGATTATTTGAAGTGATTTCCGCTCTGGGTAGAGGAGCACATTTTGGGATCTCTTAGTATACCTTCGAGACACGCTTCCTTATTATTATTGAAGGTATACTTATGTAATTATGTAAATCAAACAGTACTACAGTACATTGATGTATATAAGATTTCGAGGATATAGGATATGTAAGTTATTTGAGGTCCTGGTGTATTTGGTTTATGTGTATACATAAAAAAAATCATATTTCATGAGAACTTTAATACCATATTATAAATAATAAAGCATAAAGTATGAGAAGAAAGGATGACGTTGATGAACTAGTCTAAGTAAACGTTATGTGAAAGTAAAAAGTTAGTTGGTATTTGGATAGTGACGAGAATGTGACAGAGCAACAGGTAATGAAATGAGCATAACTTTTGATAGAGAACTCCGATTTAGGTGATTCAAATTTTATTGGAAAGCTAATTCAGAGACCTTTTTGGTCACGTATGGCATGACGTTAGACTCCTTGTAGATCAATACAGTTAATTATTGGAAGTTAGGCTCAAAAGTGAGCAATTGCGAGATTTATCGATGAAATTTGGTTTGTCGGAGAAGTATATGGGGCTTGAGGTTTAATTTGATTTAACATAATTTGAAAAGACCTAATGGAAGTGGAATTAAGGATTTAAATTAAATTATACGTTTATGATTAAAAGACCCTAGAGCCTAATAATCATAAATTCATGAATATGGTAAAAAATTGTATTAAGTTGCATTAAAAAAAAAAAGGGGACTGAGCACAATTAATTTTTGGTTAGATAAATAATACAACCAGCCCATTTAATTAAATAAAACATCATTCTTCTTCTCCTACCCCGATTGTCGGCACCCAAAGAACCAATTCCATTTTCTCAATTTAATTAGGTTCAAGAAATTAAAGGAATCAAGAATTTCACTTACACCTAGAACCGAATCAGCCTTCCTCTCCAAAAAAAACCTCCTCCCTTCTAAGCATAGTTGACCACTTCTCCCTTAAATCAATTCTGTCCATTTCAGTTTTGAAGGAAAAAATCTCCATGCCAGCCACGGTTTGAAAGGGGTTGTGAGGGAAGATAAGAGATGAGATTGAGTGATACAAAAGGGGCTTTGCATGTGAATGTTACCATTCGACTGAAGGAGAAACCTAGAGAAGGGAGAACTGAGTTATGGTTTTATAAGAAAAGAGGTAAGAACATAATGTTCTTTGGACTCCTAACGTGTAAACCATTTCAGATTGTAAACTTATGTTTTTGCATGTTGGAGACTTTGTATAGAAAAGAAGAACACAAGATGAGCCTAGAAATCAGCTCTCGGTTAAGGAAGTTTCCAGCTTTGGAAGTTGAAACCATAGCATTGAAGGAAGAAGGATCCTTAGTTTCACAATAAGGGTAAGGACAGGTTAGACCTCTTGGTCTTTTGGTGCATGAGTTCTCTAATTAGTATGTTGATCTTGCATGCTAAATTTTTATTAAGGGAAGTGAGAAGCAAAAGGGAAAGGAGTTGAATTTCTGCCATTTTTGAGTTTGAGGTAAAGAAATGTCGTTGTATCTCATGATTTAACTATGCTTTTCTGAAATTTGGATTAAATGAATGTTGCATGTGGGAAATATGACTAGGAGAGCTGGAAACCGAAAGGAAGAGAACAGAAGCTTACGGTTGTTGGAGAATTAAGAGGGAATTTAGCTTTTGGCCAAATCAGAATTTGGGAAAGACTGATTTTGTGAACTTTGAAGAAGCTAATTGCTAGAATTTGGTAAGTGGGTAAGATTCTAACTTTATAATCCTTGATTGTTGAATATGAATATGAAGCTATAATGATTTGAGTTGAATTGCTATGAAATTAGCATGGCATGATTGGATTTTGGTTTGCTGTTGAAATCTAAGTAATGGTTCTGTTCTAGACTGATGTTAAAATGTTAAGTTTAAATGTTATACAGTGAGAAAAATTCTGGAAGAATTCTAGTAGATAGCTTTCTGAGTTAGGAATAATTCAGTTTTGGAATCACTTGATTTGGAATTTTGTAGCTTGAGATATGTAAAAATTGAAAACATATAGAAAATTCAGGCTATAGAAAATAGCCTGAATTGATTTAGGTTGCAATCCTAACATTTCCAGAAAGGTAATTGAGTTACAATTATTATGGTTTTGAGTTTGCACCAATTGGATATGTCTATAATTAGATATGAAGTATCTTGTGCAAGTAGGTCAGTGTAACACTGTGCCTAAAAACTGCTAGAACATGGTGCAAATTTGGAAATCTTCTGATCTTAATCTAGGAAGAATAAAATTATGAACCTTACATTTCTAGATAGGAAAATGAGTTACCTTTCTAGATAGGAAAATGAGTTACCTTTCATCCAATTATGGAATTTGTGGATTTGGAATTATGTAGCTTAAGATATGTATATATGAATGCAAGATACTCACTGCAAGCGACAAACAGCCTAGTGTCAACTTCAAAAATACCTAGAAAATAATCCAGATTGAGTTTGCTTGCAAACTCTATATTTCCAGAAAGGTAAATGAGTCAGAATTGATATGGTTCTAGGTTTGTACAAATTGGAAATCCCCATGTTGAAATATGTGATAGTTTGTGCACTAAGGTTAAATGACCATTTTGTTTGAATGTACCTGTACATAGGGTAACTTTATGGAATTAATGGAAATGATTGAGAAATGATAAAATTGTGAAATTTGTCTATCTTAATAGAGAATTGAATTAGGTTTCACATGGTCTTTGATTCATAATTTTTGGATACTCCCATAATTATTAATGTAAATTTTAGTGCACAAAGGTCAAAATTACATGTGAACAGTAGGGTCAAACAATAACTTCTATTGCTCGACAAAAAAAAAAGGAATGAGCTAGTATGATTAACACAAATTTAGGGAACTAATATATCGTATAATTCTTATATGTAGCTAATTGTCAAGCTACGTAGCAATTCGCGCGGAATTTCAAAATGTGGGCCTAGTGTTGCAATTGACATATATAAAAGTAAGTGGAAGTATAAGTAGAAATTGCATGATTTGAAGTATTTTATAAGTTTCTGTTTTGATAGTGCTTTGATTGTCACTACCCGTGGCCACATTTTCCATCTTCTTATACACAACTTAATCGGTTGGGCTGTATGCGATACTTCACTTGTACCGACTGTTAAACAATTTTACATAATATTGTTTATATTAAACACATCCCCTATCGTAATGAATCAGATAAGTAGTACTGTTGATCATACCTCAAATAATCAGTCGGTCTGACACATTGTCCTTCATATACAGCCAGGATCCACAATCTACTGAACTCACATTCATCAAAAACCTGAAATGTTGAAAATTAAGGGGTGAGCAAAACCACGGCTCAGTAAGCGAATTATATGCCTTACTTGATACTCAACTTCCTATATGCTGAAAAATCTTTTTTTTTTTCCTATGGGCTGATACTACAGTCGGCTAGGGATCCGAATGGAGTAAGGTAGGTATTTTAGAATACCATACTTGTTACGGAACCTAGAAGCAACTGTAGAGAGAAATTTTCATTTTGTTTTGAATTAATAAATCCTTTTTCCTTTTCAATCTTTCATAACCTTTTTTATATTCTTTTCAATTTAATGCTTCTACGAAATAAAGCATTTCTATAAAATAATTAATATTCGTATATTCCTTGAAAAGAATGTTAGTTAAATCATCATTTTATTTCTTTAAAATTCATTTCATGTTTTAATGTACTCTCTTAATTAGTACCGTCCTTTAAAAAGCAAAATAAGCTATTAAAATCTACTCCATTCTTAAGTTCACAAGGCATCATTCTTTTTATCAGTATGATTAACTATGAACGAGACGAACATTCAAGTAGCACATGTTTGAGTGGCATATATAAACAAAATCCGTTATATCACACAAATCATATGTCATGTCCACAAGATCTATTTCATCCTTCGACATTTGTCGCAACCCCATCAGAACTTAGACCTTTACTAACACATCAGAACACGTGTAGCACTTAGTTCCCGAAGGATTCTAGAGGTGGCTCACACGGTAAAGTCATCGAGTCTCTGCTCGGTTTGGCCTTTACTAACACATCAGAACACGTGCAGCACTTAGTTCACGAAGGATTCTAGAGGTGGCTCACACGGTAAAGTCATCGAGTCTCTGCTCGGTTTGGCCTTTACTAACACATCAGAACACGTGCAGCACTTAGTTCACAAAGGATTCTAGAGGTGGCTCACACGGTAAAGTCATCGAGTCTCTGCTCGGTTTGGCCTTTACTAACACATCAGAACACGTGCAGCACTTAGTTCCCGAAGGATTCTAGAGGTGGCTCACACGGTAAAATCATCGAGTCTCTGCTCGGTTTGGCCTTTACTAACACATCAGAACACGTGCAACACTTAGTTCTCGAAGGATTCTAGAGGTGGCTCACACGGTAAAATCATCGAGTCTCTGCTCGGTTTGGCATTTACGCCATATGTACTTTCCACTGTCTCATCAGATCTCATGTAGTACTTATGATCTCATATTCCATTTAAGACCATAGAAAGAATATTAGAATTATCATTTCTTCCTTTTTGAAAACATATTACATGTTTGTATCTCATGTCTTATGAGAATCATCTCACGGTACTATAATCAGTACCTAAATGAGCATTTTGTAAAAATTGCTATAATTCAATTTATTCTCTTATCATATTATATAAAACATGTTCTTTTCACATGTCACCCATCATGTATCATATTTTCCGGTTGGCATATTCCATCTTATGTAAAATACTTTCCTTTTTAACATATCAACAATCACTTATGGAGTCTAAGATAGACATCAATCTTATCATACTATAAACCTCGGAGGGTAAGGGAATACGCCGGTCAAATCTATACCCATAACCTATATTGTCCTCGGTGGATCACTGATTTAGGCGTCGACCGGGACTAAACAGGTCACATATCATGCATCAGCATGATAGGAATGCCAACCAGTCTCAAAACCGTATTTTCATCATAAAATAAACCTTTATGGAATTTATATAAATATAAAATTCCATAATTTAAAACCATAACGGTTAAAATCCTTTAGTGAATATTTATAAAAATATTCATAAAAATAATCACTATATTTCACTTCATCTTTCCTCTCGTATTTCGTGTAATTTATATTTCGAGAATTTTCGGTGATTTCATTGTCACCATTCTCGAATACATGAATATTTTAAAATTCCATCTCATTATATTCATGTTTTATGAAATTTAGTAATTTCCTCATGTTTCGTGATTTACTATCGAAATTCGGAAATAAAATCATTTAATATGATTTTATAAAGTTTTTTCTAAAATTTTCGGCAGCATAACGGCTGCCGGTTTACTAATCTCCTGCGCGGAAAATACAGTTTTAAATCTTTCAGCCAGTACTTCTTCCCAAATTATTTTCAGCAAATCATGCATCATAATAATTTCCATAAAATATTTGCATAAAATATTTCAATTTAAAATATGCAGACTGAGTATCCTTACAGTGCTGCACATGCATCCCTTACCTTTTTCCGGGTCGGCGACTTCCGCTTATCGATCGCGCCCGCGCTCCATTTCTCCCGATTCCTTATCCCGATTGCTAAAAATAATTTCTGGAATTAAAATTCTAATTTTTTAGAATTTTTCATAATTTATTTAATTTTTTTCTGAAAATTAAATCTCAGGAAGATTTCTTACCGAACTTTGAAAAATCCCGGGTTGTCGAATTTCCGGGAATTTTTCGAATTCCCGAAATTCTCCTTTTTCCTCTTTTTCTTCCTTTTTTTTCCTTTTTCTTTCTTTCTTTTTCTTTTCTTTTCTTTTCTTTTTTCTTTTTCTTTTTCCTTTTTCTTTCCTTTTTCCATTTCTGGCCGGACCGGTTCAGTGCCTCCTCCGGCCGGTTCGACCGCCAGCGATCCTCCTTTCCGCCGGTTCGCGCCTCCCCCAGCTTGCCGGAGTTGCGGAGACGTCGGATCTGGTTTTCGTTTCTCCCCATTGCCGGCGACGGTGCCGGACCTAGGAGGGTGGGTTTCGGCTCCTTTCTTCCTTCGTTCGTCCTTCCTCGGCCGCCGTTGGTCTCGCCGGTGGCCTCCTTCATCTTCCCCTCACCTCCGCCGAGGTTCGGGTTGGGGTGGCGGTGCCGTTTCCTTCCTCTTTCCTCTTCGTTATTTTTTTCCCACCGGTTTCCGTTTCGTTTTCTTTTCTTCTTTTCGTCGTCGGCCACCGTCGTTCGCTTCTCCTCTCACCGGCGATGTCATCTCTCCCTTCTCCTTTCTCTCTCGCCGGCGAAGGCAGCTTCGCCGCCGTCGGCCCCTCTAGCTGGGAAGGTCGGTATCCCCAATTTCCTTCCTTCCGTTTTCTTTCCTTTTTGGTTTATTTTCCCTTTCTATTTTTAGTATATGATATACTATATATTATACACTATATTTTATATTTCATACATATAATATATATTATATATCATACATATATCATTTCATATATAATATATTACAATATATATTATTTATAAATTATATATATATTGTATATTACAAAACATATATCTAATATATATATATATATATATATATATACACACACACACACATTTACATACTTTAAAATAAATAACATTTACATATAGAATCATATAAATGTTATAATACAATATATATACTTATAAACTTTAATATAAAATAACATTTACTTTTCTTATATATTCATATACTTTTATTTAAAATAATAATATATATATTTCATATATATATGTATATCTGTACATATATATTTATAATTATATAAATACATTTTATAATATACACATGTATTTATTTAAGACAAAATAGTATATATTTCATTTTATAATATATACTAATATTCATATACATACATATGTATTTATATAAAAATATGTGTAAATATATTTATATAATTTAATTATATAAATATATAATATACGCATTTTTATTTTATAAATTTTGGATTTCCATTAATCCAATTTTAATTCCTCCTTTCCTTATTTTCCATAACTCCGATTTTATTTTTTTATTTTCATTTAATTTCCTTCACACGAATTTCCTTATTCATCACTTCCTCATTTCTCGGGATTTTCACCAATATCCCATTTCTCGCAAATTTTATTTATTTCCTCTTATTTAATTTCTCTAATATTTATTTTCAATATTTCTAATTTCCAATAAAGGGAAAAATTTACGGTTATCACATCCTCCCACCTTAAGAAATTCGATCCTCCGAATTTAACTTAAGTCCAAAGGTGGTACATGTCGTACACTTACGACATCTGACCTCTAGCTCATCCTCCAATTAATACTGCCAGTACACTTCCAACATCAAGAGTACTTTAGACCACTACATGCTGTCTTTCATCATATATGTCTATGCTCATGAAATTTCTTTTCTCAAATCGAGAGTTATTCACTTTTACTCTTTTCATATAAGAGCCATACATAATATTTTAATATTACAGTTGATCTATGCTGTTCGTCATCCATTCTTCTCACTTAGTGCTAAGTCGACATAATTTGGTACTATCATGTACTCGTGTCAATCAATTATATGTAAGTGTCCCAGTAGCTTTCACATCTCATGCACACGCTCTCTCAATATCATGGAGCGATTACATCTCACGCTCATATATATAAATATATATATATATATATCAGTATGGAGCGGTGCTATCAATACACTTGGGATCTCAAAGCCTTTTGCTATCTCTCATTAGCATATGGCAACATAGAGACTCCCATCACATGTAAGGCTCACTGGAACTGTACATACACATTCACACCGTTTAACACTTATACTTCGACCAAGGCACTAGAGAATCTAGATGTCTGATAATGGAAAGTGATTCTATTTAGATCATCAGTCTTTAATCACTTCCATATCATCACTTCTCTTTTGGACTTTTATTGTCCACAATATTCATTTTCACACTTATTCCACCAAGGCTGCATCTCATTTGCCGATTTTACTATAGATCATCTCTCACAATCATAATTCATGAGACAATCATATTCTCTTCATGTAGTATGGTCTTTAAATCTCTTTTCAAAATTTAAATTCTGTGATTGAATCCTCGAATTATCCATTTAAGCACCACATTATCTATACAATTCCACCATCTCTATCATTTCGAGGTGGCTATGTATACAAACATTTCTCTTTATATACTGGCAGTAAACATATCAATTATCGTACTCCTTGGAGTATCATTACTTTCACTTATCAATTCTGGCTTTGATTTTACATCTTGCCACATTTATGTGATAACCAGCACAATTCACTTTCAGTCTTAACTCCGGGAACTGTTTTATATTGAAGTTCCCTTCTCGTCGTGCAATTTATTTCCTTATTGCACTTTCATTTTCGTTTTCATATTTTTACTCTCATCCCTTTTTGTCAGTTTTCTCGATTGGTATGGTACTATACAGCTAAGATCTTTTGAAATCTCGCATACCATCTATTTTTTACACTTATCCATCTGCCGACTTTAATTTCTTTAATTAGATCTTGTCTATAGAGCAGCTAGTCTCATCACTCTTTTATAAGCTGACAATAGTATTTAGCTAGACTCATTACTTTCTTATCTCAATCATTATCTCTATATCATAGACAGGTTCACTGTCACC
Organism: Heritiera littoralis; assembly: GCA_031772115.1. Lineage (NCBI taxonomy): Eukaryota > Viridiplantae > Streptophyta > Magnoliopsida > Malvales > Malvaceae > Heritiera > Heritiera littoralis. Next base: position 2,186,722 of record JAPDPK010000002.1, read on the forward strand.
CTGTCGTCTCAAGATCATATATCTCAAGAGGAGATACTGTCTAGCCAAATTTCTTAGTTGTTAATCTTAGCACAATTCCACAGCCTTTAAGAGTTTAAGGATTATATCACAATGCTGCTCATGTTCCATTTATACTTTAGACTCTATCAGTATTTTAGCAATTTTCTCTTGTAAGGATGCCTCATTCTTTAGGCTTATATACTTTACAAGGCAACTCATTACCCTTGTAACTTCAATAGGAACTCGTAAAATTCACTTCGAGTTCGAATCATTATCTTATGGACATCAATCTTCAATCTTTTATCTAATGACGCTTTATACTGAGGCTAGTCTTATTAGTTCCTCACATATCTCAAATCAGATCAAGAAAGCGTCTATTTTCATGTAGATGAATACTTGTTCTTTACCAGAACTTTATCAGTGGTAGGAAATTAATACATCATTTTTAATTCATCTACATCTCAATATCATTTGTATTTCTCTCATTTACACTTATACAGATAATTCCATTATTCTCAATTTGTCATTATCTGTATTTTCGTCATTCAGACCTTTACACGTGAATTTCATTATTCACACCATTTTCAGAGTTATTTTCTTAAACTTTTCGGATTCTTTTTACATCCTCCGATATAAACTTAGAATTTAACTTCATTTTCAAAATCGAGTCAATGTTATCTCGATTCCTCTAATTTATAAAACTCTGGAAGTTTTATCGGAAATCAAATCTGATATTTTCTTTAATCATACATTTCTTATCATCTTGTGACCATCGTTCTTCAACTTTTCATCTGATTATGCCTTTTACAAAGATTGTTCTTATAAGCTCCTTATACATCTCCGATTAAATCATATTTAAGGCATCACTTCTATATAATATTTATTTGTTCTTCATAAGAATTTTAGTGTATAACCAAAAATTTTAATACATCATTTAATTCATCCTCAAATCATATCATTTGTATTTCCTTCCTTTACATCGATACTTGTGAATTTCATCATCCATAATATTTTCCAAAAATTATTTTCTTGAGCTTGTTGGATTTCTTCTATATTCTTCGATACAAGCTTAAGAATAAATTTCATATCCGCAATCGAGTCAACATTCACCTAATTTCTCAATCTATGTTACTCTGGAATTTATCGGGGTTCTGATCCGATAGTTTCTTTAACCACCCTTCTTTTATCATGTTGGACCTTTATCATTGTGTCCCATCATTTCATAATGTAGTTTCAAGGCAGAGACATTCAATACTCAAATCATTTTGTTACATATTCTACCTTGATTTCATCACCTAGCAATGCTTTACAGCGTTACGAATCTCATTCTGGTAAGCAGTATCAAGTACAACGGTTCTCAACACACTTTACAGCTACCTGTTTCAATTCAATTATTCACTTTAAAACCATTGCCATTTACTAAATTCAGGCTTTGTTCCCTCGAGTATATTCTCCACAAGGTTTGAACCTTGGCACCCTTACGTACCTAGTTCCTTACACTCGTGTTATCACTAAGCTTCTTGTAAGAGTCCCGCCTATTCGAATCGACCGTTGGCGAGCATTCCCTAGACGATTCCTTTCGCCCAGGTTTACCCTTACTAGTGAGTCGGCGTTGACATAGTTAGCCTATATCTCATAACACATGATCCACTACGGGTCGCCCATCATTGAGTCGCCCATCACAGTTCTGTCTCAAGGGTCCTGAAGAATTTAGGTTACCTGTCATCTTCTTTTTATCACTTCACTATTCTTATAATTATTCTCTAACTTACAGTACTCCACACAGTACTTCATTCTGTAGCACATATTTCAAGATATGTCGGTTCTATATACGATTATCAATTTGATACCTCAAAATAGTAAAACGTATAGAACCATAAGTAACCACACCAGTATGTATTTCATTATCGATACTGTTCACCTCATCAGTCAATTCCTGTAATCATCTCACTCTTCATAGTATTCAACGATCCCGTTCAGCACAATCTTAATTTTTCGACCCTTACAGCCAATAACCGGGTCAATCATCTGATGACATTCCACTACACTCTTTGGATCGCATCATATAAGGCCCCGGCCCGTCCGCCGTCCGCCTATACACGTTTTATTGTGATGCCTCGGATTTGCCGGTCTCAAGCCGGAGGGGCCCGAGCCGCACCACTCATCCGTACTCGTTTTATTGTAAGGACCGGGAATGCCTGGATCTCCGTTAACCAGGGATTTACCACCCCAGTATCTTACTCATACGTACTGTCCGCTCTGGGTTCTAGAGGTGGCCCCCGTCACACAGACGTGGACTTAGTCCCTCACGGATTGTTTTATTGTAAAGCCCAGGATTTACCACTATGGCCCAAAGTCCACTCGTGGGGGGCCCTGGCTGCCTCACTCAATCGTACGGTTATCCCCTATGGCCCACAGTCCACTCGGGCTTTTTCTTTCGCGTCCGTAATCTAAGTGTTAGTGGAATCAGTAACAGGGATCGTTAGATTCATATGACATCTTCTATGCCATTAATAATTCCATTACTATCAATGGATTCCAATTCAGCTCGGTTTTAACACTATTCCGAACATCGCCCAATATATGGGCATTTTCGTCATTTCGACATTTATTTCTATCTCCTCAATATACATTCAAATCAATGAACTGATCATCTATGTGTTGATAGTATCCTTTCTGATACTTATAACAGCAAGTTAGATCTCATTCGATTTTCGACAGAGAAGTTCACTAAAATCCACAATAGGATTAATTTACTTGTAATTCAGCTTTATAACATTAATTTCTCTGTCAAATCGATCAATTCCAACTTCTGGTGATCTATTTTGACTCCCGGTAAAATTTTGGGGTAGGGGTATTTTGGTCATTTTGGCTAAAAATTTTCTCTCTCTTAAAATTACCCTCAATCGGTGATCTTAAAGTCTATTTAATGATGATATTTCATTCCCCTACTTTATACCATCACTTTCAGGTCTCAGTTCGATTCGGATAGAAAGGTACTAGTGGGGCCCTCACCGAGTCCATTTCTGTTCCTTACCGAACAGGCCTTCATTTAGACTAGAAGAATCACCAATAATTCGGTAATTTTTGAGCCTATTTTCTTCTTTAACATTCTAAGTTTATACTTTCTCACTCCCTTTAAATCATTTTACTCCATTTACAATCATTTCTTTTCTCTATGTATTCAGACGACACAGTACTACCGGGGATGTTTAACTCTTTTCCTTCCAAAAGTATCCACAGACATCAGGCCAACCATTGCTCTGATACCATTAAATCTGTCACGACCCGTGACCATATTTTCCATCTTCTTATACACAACTTAACCGGTTGGGCTGTATGCGATACTTCACTTGTACTGACTGTTAAACAATTTTACATAATATTGTTTATATTAAACACATCCCCTATCGTAATGAATCAGATAAGTAGTACTGTTGACGTGTCTAAATACAGAGAATAAATGATCATACATCAAATAATCAGTCGGTCTGACACATTGTCCTTCATATACAGCCAGGATCCACAAATCCACTGAACTCACATTCATCAAAAACCTGAAATGTTGAAAATTAAGGGGTGAGCAAAACCACGGCTCAGTAAGAGAATTATATGCCTCACTTGATACTCAGCTTCCTATATGCTGAAAAATCTTTTTCATTTTTCCTATGGGCTCTAAGCTCGCATGTAGGAAGGATACTACAGTCGGCTAGGGATCCGAATGGAGTAAGGTAGGTATTTTAGAATACCATACTTGTTACGGAACCTAGAAGCAACTGTAGAGAGAAATTTTCATTTTGTTTTGAATTAATAAATCCTTTTTCCTTTTCAATCTTTCATAACCTTTTTCATATTCTTTTCAAATTGATGCTTCTACGAAATAAAGCATTTCTATAAAATAATTAATATTCGTATATTCCTTGAAAAGAATGTTAGTTAAATCATCATTTTATTTCTTTAAAATTCATTTCATGTTTTAATGTACTCTCTTAATTAGTACCGTCCTTTAAAAAGCAAAATAAGCTATTAAAATCTATTCCATTCTTAAGTTCACAAGGCATCATTCTTTTTATCAATATGATTAACTGTGAAGGAGACGAACATTCAAGTAGCACATGTTTGAGTGGCATATATAAACAAAATCCGTTATATCACACACATCATATGTCATGTGCACAAGATCTATTTCATCCTTCGACATTTGTCGCATCCCCATCAGAACTTAGACCTTTACTAACACATCAGAACACGTGCAGCACTTAGTTCCCGAAAGATTCTAGAGGTGGCTCACACGGTAAAGTCATCGAGTCTCTGCTCTGTTTGGCCTTTACTAACACATCAGAACACGTGCAGCACTTAGTTCCTGAAGGATTCTAGAGGTGGCTCACACGGTAAAGTCATCGAGTCTCTGCTCGGTTTGGCCTTTACTAACACATCAGAACACGTGCAGCACTTAGTTCCCGAAGGATTCTAGAGGTGGCTCACACGGTAAAGTCATCGAGTCTCTGCTCGGTTTGGCCTTTACTAACACATCAGAACACGTGCAGCACTTAGTTCCTGAAGGATTCTAGAGGTGGCTCACTCGGTAAAATCATCGAGTCTTTGCTCGGTTTGGCCTTTACTAACACATCAGAACACGTGCAGCACTTAGTTCCCGAAGGATTCTAGAGGTGGCTCACACGGTAAAATCATCGAGTCTCTGCTCGGTTTGGCCTTTACTAACACATCAGAACACGTGCAGCACTTAGTTCCCGAAGGATTCTAGAGGTGGCTCACACGGTAAAATCATCGAGTCTCTGCTCGGTTTGGCCTTTACGCCATATGTACTTTCCACTGTCTCATCAGATCTCATGTAGTACTTATGATCTCATATTCCATTTAAGACCATAGAAAGAATATTAGAATTATCATTTCTTCCTTTTTGAAAACATATTACATGTTTGTATCTCATGTCTTATGAGAATCATCTCACGGTACTATAATCAGTACCTAAATGAGCATTTTGTAAAAATTGCTATAATTCAATTGATTCTCTTATCATATTATATAAAACATGTTCTTTTCACATGTCACCCATCATGTATCACATTTTCCGGTTGGCATATTCCATCTTATGTAAAATACTTTCCTTTTTAACATATCACTAATCATTTATGGAGTCTAAGATAGACATCAATCTTATCATACTATAAACCTCAGAGGGTAAGGGAATACGCCGGTCAAATCTATACCCATAACCTATATTGTCCTTGGTGGATCACTGATTTAGGCGTCGACCGGGACTAAACAGGTCACATATCATGCATCAGCATGATAGGAATGCCAACCAGTCTCAAAACCGTTTTTTCATCATATAAACCTTTATGGAAATGATATAAATATAAAATTCCATAACTTAAAACCATAAGGGTTAAAATCCTTTAGTGAATATTTATAAAAATATTCATAAAAATAATCACTATATTTCATTTCATCTTTCCTCTCGTATTTCGTGTAATTTATCTATTTCGAGAATTTTCGGTGATTTCATTGTCACCATTCTCGAATACATGAATATTTTAAAATTCCATCTCATTATATTCATGTTTTATGAAATTTAGTAATTTCCTCATGTTTCGTGATTTACTATCGAAATTCGGAAATAAAATCATTTAATATGATTTTATAAAGTTTTTTCTAAAATTTTCGGCAGCATAACGGCTGCCGGTTTACTAACCTCCTGCGCGGAAAATACATTTTTAAATCTTTCAGCCAGTACTTCTTCCCAAATTATTTTCAGCAAATCATGCATCATAATAATTTCCACAAAATATTTGCATAAAATATTTCAATTTAAAATATGCAGACTGAGTATCCTTACAGTGCTGCACATGCATCCCTTACCTTTTTCCGGGTCGGCGACTTCCGCTTATCGATCGCGCCCCGCTCCATTTCTCCCGATTCCTTATCCCGATTGCTGAAAATAATTTCTGGAATTAAAATTCTAATTTTTTAGAATTTTTCATAATTTATTTAATTTTTTTCTGAAAATTAAATCTCAGGAAGATTTCTTACCGAACTTTGAAAAATCCCGGGTTGTCGAATTTTCGGGAATTTTCCGAATTCCCGAAATTCTCCTTTTTCCTCTTTTTTTTCCTTTTTCTTCCTTTTTCCTTTTTCTTTCCTTTCTTTTTCTTTTCTTTCTCTTTCTCTTTCTTTTCTTTTTCTTTTTTTTCTTTTTCTTTTTCCTTTTTCTTTCCTTTTTCCATTTCTGGCCGGACCGGTTCAGTGCCTCCTCCGGCCGGTTCGTCCGGTTCGACCGCCGGTGATCCTCCTTTACGCCGGTTCGCGCCTCCCCCAGCTTGCCGGAGTTGCGGAGACGCCAGATCTGGTCTTCGTTTCTCCCCATTGCCGGCGACGGTGCCAGACCTAGGAGGGTGGGTTTCGGCTCCTTTCTTCCTTCGTTTGTCCTTCCTCGGCCGCCGTTGGTCTCGCCGGTGGCCTCCTTCATCTTCCCCTCACCTCCGCCGAGGTTCGGGTTGGGGTGGCGGTGCCGTTTCCTTCCTCTTTCCTCTTTGTTATTTTTTTTCCCACCGGTTTCCGTTTCATTTTCTTTTCTTCTTTCCGTCGTCGGCCACCGTCGTTCGCTTCTTCTCTCACCGGCGATGTCATCTCTCCCTTCTCCTTTCTCTCTCGCCGACGACGGCAGCTTCGCCGCCGTCGGCCCCTCTAGCTGGAAAGGTCGGTATCCCTGTGATAACCGTAAATTTTTCCATTTTGGAAATTAGAAATATTGAAAATAAATATTAGAGAAATTAAATAAGGGGAAATAAATAAAATTTGCGAGAAACGGGATATTGGTGAAAATCCTGAGAAATGAGAAATTTAAAATTTGATAAATTGGAAATAAGGGAAGGATAAAATTATGAGAAATAATGAAGAGAAAAATTTAAATTAGAGAATGAAAATCCAAAATTTAATAAGAGAATAAGAAAATAAATGAAATATATTTATATAATTATATATTATATAAATGTATTTTTATACCAATACATATGTATTCAAAATATTATATAGTATACTTTAAAAATACGTTGTTATATATATAGAAATATATAAATACTATTTCATAAATTCAAATAATACATATGTATATAAATATAATGTTTTATGTGTATATATAATTATGTAAATACATATAGAAGAAAAGTAAGTATGGATTTCTATTAAAGTTGATATGTATAAATATTTTATTATAGCATTTATATAATTTATATATATAAATGTTACTTAATTTTACGTATATATATAAATATACACATATATACTAGACATGTATTTTGTAATGTACAATATGTATTTTGTATATAATATATATTGTATAATATTATGTATGAAATAATGTATGTATAACATATAATATATATTATCTGTATAAAATATATTGTATAATATATAGTATATAGTATGCTAAAAATAGAAAGAAGACAAAAAACCCAAAAATAGAAACAAAACAAAAAAGAAGAAGAGAAAGGCAGGATCGGAAAGCAAACCCGATACCCCCCCCCCGTGAGGCCGACGGTGGCGGAGCTGCCACCGCCGGCGAGGGAAAAGGAAGGGGATGCGTCGCCGGCCAAGGAAGAAGGCAGGGAAACTACCGACGACGGAAGGAAGAAGGAAAACAGAAGCGAAATCACGGTGGAAGACGAAAAGAGGAGAAACCAGATCTGGCGGTTGCCGGCCAAACCGGCCGCCGCCATCACAGCCGAAGCATCGACGGAAGAAGAGGGAACCAATGGAGGCCACCGGAGGTGCAATGAACGGTGGAGGAACGCCGGCGAAGAGGAAGAAGAAACCGAGGCAAAACCGCCTCGATCCGCCGCCGTGCCGCCGATCCAGGGCAAACGGAGGGCACCGGCAAGTTCGTCGTGCAGCCGGCCAGCTGAGGGACGCCTGAACCGCCGGAGAACCGACCGCCGGCGAGGAACCGGCGAGGAAAGGAGCTGGACTGGTCTGAACCGGTCTGACCGGGAAAGGAAGAAGAAAAAAGAAAAGAAAAAGAAAAGAAAAAGAAAAAGAAAAAGGAAAAAGAAAAAGAAAAAGAAAAAGAAAAGAAAGAAAGAAAAGAAAAAGAGGAAAAAGGAAGAAAAAGGAAGAAAAAGAGGAAAAAGGAGAATTTCCGGAATTCAAAAAATTCCCGGAAATTCGACAACCCGGGATTTTACAAAATTCGGTAAGAAATCTTCCTGAGATTTAATTTTCAGAAAAAATTAAATAAATTATGAAAAATTCTAAAAAAATTAGAATTTTAATTCCAGAAATTATTATCAGCAATCGGGATAAGGAATCGGGAGAAATGGAGTGCGGGCGCGATCGATAAGCGGAATTCGTCGACCCGGAAAAAGGTAAGGGATGCATGTGCAGCACTGTAAGGATACTCAGTCTGCATAATTTACTTTGAAATATTTTATGCAATTATTTTATGAAAATTATTATGATGCATGATTTGCTGAAAATAATTTGGGAAGAAGTACTGGCTGAAAGATTTTAAACTGTATTTTCCGTGCAGGAGGTTAGTAAATCGGCAGCCGTTATCCTGCCGAAAATTTTAGAAAAACTTTATAAAATCATATTGAATGATTTTTTTTCCGAATTTCGTTAGTAAATCACGAAACATGAGGAAATTACTAAATTTCATAAAACATGAATATAATGAGATGAAATTTTAAGATATTCATGTATTCGAGAATGGTGATAATGAAACCACTGAAAATTCTCGGAATAGATAAATTACATGAATTACGAGACGAAAGATGAAGTGAAATATAGTGAGGATTCTTATGAATATTTTTATAAATATTCACTAAAGGATTTTAACCCTTATGGTTTTAAATCATGGAATTATATATTTATATAAATTCCATAAAGGTGTATTTTATGATGAGAATTACGGTTTTGAGATTGGTTGGTATTCTTATCATGCTGATGCATGATATGTGATATGTGATATGTTTAGTCCCGGTGGACATCTAATCAGTGATCCACCGAGGACAATATAGGTTATGATAATAGATTTGACCGATGTAATTCCTTACCCTCCGAGGTATACAGTATGATAAGATTGATGTGTATCTTAGACTCCATAAATGATTGGTGATATGTTTTCAAAAGGAAGAAATGATAATTCTAATATTCTTTCTATGGTCTCAAATGAAATATTAGATCATAAGTACTACATGAGATCTGATAAGACAGTGGAAAGAACACATGGCATAAAGGCCATACCGAGCAGAGACTCAATGATTGAACCGTGGGAGCCACCTCTAGAGTCCTTCGGGAACTAAGTGCTACACGTGTTCTGATGTTTCAGTACAGGCCAATCCGAGCAGAGACTCGATGATTGAACCGTGGGAGCCACCTCTAGAGTCCTTCGGGAACTAAGTGCTACACGTGTTCTGATGTTTCAGTACAGGCCATACCGAGCACAGACTCGATGATTAAACTGTGGGAGCCACCTCTAGAGTCCAGAGCGGACAATACGGTTGAGTCGAGGTAAACCTGGGGTCGATGGGCCAAGGGGATGCCAGCCGACGGCCTGGTGATACGGGCTGGGCCTTGACAATAAAAATGAAATAGATCTGGTGCATATGACATATGATGTGTGATATATCGGATGAGTAAGGCACTGTGGTGGTAAATCCCTGGTTAACAGAGATCCAGGCACTCCCGGTCCTTACAATAAGTTCGTTTCTTTCACACTTAATCATACTGATAAAAAGAATGATGCTCGTGAACTTAAGAATGGAATAGATTTTTATAGCTTATTTTGCTTTTTAAAGGACGGAACTAATTAAGATAGTACATTAAAACATGAAAAAAGTTTTAAAGAAATAAGATGATGATTTAACTAATATTCTTTTCAAGGAATATACGAGTATTAATTATTTTATTTAAATGCTTTGTTTCGTAGAAGCATTGTTTTGAAAAGCATATGAAAAAGGTTATGAAAGTTTGAAAGAGAAAAGGATTTATTAATTCAAAACGAAATGAAAATTCTCTCTACAGTTGCTTCTAGGTTTCGTAACAAGTATGGTATTCTAAAATACCTACCTTACTCTATTCGGATCCCTAGCCGACTGTAGTATCTTTCCTACATGCGAGCCTAGAGCCCATAGGAAAAAATGAAAAAGATTTTCAGCATATAGGAAGCTGAGTATCAAGTGAGGCATATAATTCTCTTACCGAGCCGTGGTTTTGCTCACCCCTTAATTTTCAACATTTCAGGTTTTGATGAATGTGAGTTCAGTGGATTGTGGATCCTGGCTGTACACGAAGGACAATGTGTCAGACTGACTATTTATTGGAGGTATGATCATTTATTCTCTGTATTTAGACATGTCAACAGTATTACTTATCTGATAAATTACGATAGGGGATGTGTATAATATAAACAATACATTGTAAAATTGTTTAACAGTCAGTACAAGTGAAGTATCACAGACAGCCCAACCGGTTAAGATGTGTATAAGAAGATGAAAAATGTGGTCACGGGTCGTGACAGATTTAATGGTATCAGAGCAATGGTTGGCCTGATTTCTGTGGATACTTTGGAAGGAAAAGAGTTAAACATCCCCGGTAGTACTGTGTCGTCTGAATACATAGAGAAAATAAATGATTGTAATGGAGTAAAATGATTTAAAGGGAGTGAGAAAGTATAAATTGAGAATGTTAAAGAAGAAAATTGGCTCAGAAATTACCGAAAAATTGGTGATTCTTCTAATCTATATGAAGGCCTGTTCGGTAAGGAACAGAAATGGACTCGGTGAGGGCCCCACCAGTACTTTTCTGTCCGAACCGAACTGAGACCTGAAAGTAATGGTATAAAATAAGGGAATAAAATATCATCATTAAATAGACTTTAAGATCACCGATTGAGGGTAATTTGAAGAGAGAGAAAATTTTTAGCAAAAAATGACCAAAATACCCCTACCCCAAAATTTTACTGGGAGTCAAAATAAATCACCAGAAGTTGGAATTGACCAATTTGACAGGGAAATTAATGATATAAAGCTGAATTACAAGCAAAATAATCCAATTGTGGATTTTAGTGAATTTCTCTATCGAAATCAAATGAGATCCAAATTGCTAGTATGAGTATCAGCAAGAATACTATTAGCATACAGATCATGAGATCATTGATTTGAATGTATATTGAGGAGAAAGAAATAAATGTTGAAATGACGAAAATGCCCCTATGTTGGGTGATGTTCGGAATAGTGATAAAACCGAGCTGAATTGGAATCCATTGATAGTAATGGAATTACTAATGGCATAGAGGATGTCAGATGAATATAACGATCCCTATTACTGATTCCACTAACACTTAGATTACGGACGCGAATTGGGAATTTGTTTCCCGATAAAACCGTGCGTGAGGTGGATCCTGTGTGGATCCCAGTGGGTAGCCATCGCCTCACAGAGTGGACAGTACGGATGAGTGGCGTTGTCACAGCAATCGTTGTCGATGGGCCCAAAAAGGGGTTGCCATGGCCGGTTGGGCTGGTCCGTCACAATTGTGTACGGGCGGACGGCGAACGAGCCGGGGCCTTATATGATGCGATCCAAAGAGTGTAGTGGAATGTCATCAGATGATTGACCCGGTTATTGACTGTAAGGGTCAAAAAATTTAGAGTGTATTGAATGGGATCGTTAAATACTATGAAAAGTGAAATGATTACAAGAATTGACTGATAAGGTGAAAGGTACAGATAATGAAATACATACTGGTGTGATTACTTATGGTTCTGTACGTTTTCATTACTTTGAGGTATCAAACAGATAATCGTACATAGAACCGACGTATCTTGGAATATGTGCTACAGAATGAGGTACTGTGTGGAGTACTGTGAATTAGAGGATAATTATAAGAACAGTCAAGTGATAAAAAGAAGATGACCGCTAACCTAAGTTCTTCAGGACCCTTGAGACAGAACTGTGATGGGCGACCTAATGGTGGGCGATCCGTAGTGGATCATGTGTTGTGAGATATAGGCGAACTATCTCATCGCCGACTCACTAGTAAGGATAAACCTGAGGCGAAAGGATCGCCTAGGGGATGCTCGTCGATGGTCGATATGAACGGGCGAGGCCCTTATAAGTATCTCAATGGTAACACGAGTGTAAGGAACTAGGTACGTAAGGGGTGCAAAGGTTCAAACCTCATGGAGAATATACTCAAGGGAACTAAGCCTGAATTCAGTAAATGGAAATGGTTTTTAAGTGAATAACGGAATTGAAACGGGTAGATGTGAAGTGTGTTGAGAATCGTTGTAATTGATACAGCTTACTAGAACGAGATTCGTAACGCTGTAAAGTATGACTAGGTAATGAAATCAAGGTAGAGTATGTATCAAAATGATTTGAATATGGAATGTCTTTGCCTTTAAACTACACTGTGAAATGATGGGAAACAATGATGAAGGTCCAAAATGATAAAAGAAGTGTGGTTAAAGAAACTGTCGGTTGAGAATCCCAATAAATTCCAAAGTAACATAGATTGAGAAATCAGGTTAATGTTGATTCGATCGTGGGTATGAAATTTATTCTTAAGATTGTATCGAAGAATATGGAAGAAATCCAACAAGCTTAAGAAAAGAATTTTTGGAAAATATTGTGGATGATGAAATTCACATTTATCGATGTAAAGGATGGAAATACAAATGACATGATTTGAGGATGAATTAAATGATGTACAAAATTTTTATTATACACTAAAGTTCTTATGAAGAACAAATAAATACCTATATGGAAGTGATGCCTTAGATATGATTTAATCGGAGATGTATAAGGAGCGTATAGGAGCAATCTTTGTAAAAGGCATCATCAGATGAAAAGTTAAAGAACGATGGTCACAAGATGATAAGAAAGGTACGATTAAAGAAAGTATCAGATTTGATTTCCGATAAAACTTCCAAAGTTATATAAATTAGAGGAATCGAGATAACATTGACTCGATTTTGAATATGAAGTTAAATTCTAAGTTTATATTGGAAGATGTAGAAAGAATCTGAAAAGCTTAAGAAAATAACTCTGGAAAATGTGTGAATAATGAAATTCACGTGTAGAAGTCTGGATGACGAAAATACTGATAATGAAAAAAAAAATTTGAGAATAAAGGAGTTATCTGTATAGGTGTAAATGAGAGAAATGCAAATGATATTGAGTTGTAGACGAATCAAAAAGGATATATTAAATTTCTATCATTGATGAAGTTCTGGTGAAGAACAAGTATTAATCTACGTGAAAATAAACGCTTTATTGATCTGATTAGAGATACGTGAGGAGTAAATAAGACTAGCTGCTGTATAAAGCGTCCTTAGATAAAAGATTGAAGGTTGGTGTCCATAAGATGATGATTTGAACTCGAAGTGAATTTTACGAGTTCCTATTGAAGTTACAAGGGTAATGAGTTGCCTTGTAAAGTATATAAGCCTGAAGAATGAGGCATTCTTACATGAGTAAATGGATGAAATACTGATAGAGTCCAAAGTATAAATGGAACATGAGCAGCATTGTGATATGATCCTTAAACTCTTAAAGGCTATGGGATTGTGCTAAGATTTGCAACTAAGAAATTTGGCTAGATAGTATCTCTTCTTGAGATATAAAATCTCGAAACGACAGGATGACAGTGAACCTGTCTATGATATAAAGATAATGATTGAGATACGAAAGTAATAAGTATAGCTAAATACTATTGTCAGCCTATAAAAGAGTGATGAGACTGGCTGCTCTATAGACGAGATCTAATTAAAGAAATTAAAGTCGGCAGATGGATAAGTGTAAAGAATAGATGGTATGCGAGACTTTAAAAGATCTTAGCTGTATAGTACCATACCAATCGAGAAAACTGACAAAAAGGATAAGAGTAAAAATATGAAAACGAAACTGAAAGTGGAATAAGGAAATAAATTGCATGATGAGAAGTGAACATCAATATGAAACAGTTCCCGAAGTTAAGACTGAGAGTGAATTGTGTTGGTTATCACATAAATGTGGCAAGATGTAAAATCAAAGCCAAAATTGATAAGTGAAAGTAATGATACTCCAAGGAGTAAGATAATTGATATGTTTACTGCCAGTATATAAATAAGAAATGTTTGTACATATAACCACCTCGAAATGATAGAGATGGTGGAATTGTATAAATAATGTGGTGCTTAAATGGATAATTCGAGGATTCAATCACAGAATCTAAATTATGAAAAGAGTATATTCTCAGGTATATTCTAAAATTTAAATGATATTGAATATACCATAAGCGTAAGAGATGTAATGACCATACTACATGAAAAGAGACATGGAGAGAAAATGATTGTCTCATGATTTAATTACTGTAAGAGATGATTAATAGTAAAATCGGCAAATGAGATGCAGCATTGATGGAATAAGTGTGAAAATGAACATTGTGGACAATAAAGAGTCCAAAAGAGAAATGATGATATGGAAGTGATTAAAGACTGATGATCTAAATAGAATCACTTTCCATTATCAGACATCTAGATTCTCTAGTGCCTTAGTCGAAGTATAAGTGTTAAACGGTGTGAATGTGTATGTACAGTTTCCAGTGAGCATTACATGTGATGGGAGTCTCTGTGTTGCCATATGCTAATGAGAGATAGCAAAAGGCTTTGAGATCCCAAGTGTATTGATAGCACCGCTCCAGACTTATATATTTTTATATATGAGCGTGAATTTGGTGAACTAGCTTCTTATGGAAGAATAAATTATGACACCATGAGTAACCAAGTGGGAAACTTCGAGTGTGACCTTATAGAAATAAGCTGTATTGGTCAATTACTCTCGACACTACAATAATAATGTCTTGAGAACATCTTTTATTATAGGTATGAGTAGTGTCATTTGTTCACAAAGTATTAATGATCTTCACAAGGTGATTTTTATGTCTTGAGATATTGTTAAGAGATAAGTAATTGATATGCGTGACAGATTCATTAAGGCCATGGTGAACTATTAATTTTGACAATTGGTTTTAGTGACAAAAAAAATCGGATTATGATATTTGTGAACCTTGTTAGGTGGCATACTTATGTAAAAGTATATGTATATAATTACTGTGTGTTCTTATTGGCTAATGAAAGCATTATTAGCCAATGTAATGCATGGGAAACATGAATGCACAATGTTATGTGTTAACTTGATTAATATAACATGTGATGAAGGTATTTTGCACAAAGTGAATGCTATGTTGAGGTGATTTTAGTTACATGATTATGTGGGTGGCGACACCATGGTCAGTTCCATACTTATGCACCTATTGAGATGGTTCATTGAAGTATAAATATATGATACGTATTTTAGACAATGAGGCCCTAAAGAAACAAATAATAGAAGAGGTACACAACCCCAAGTACATGATGCATTTGGGTAATACAAGTATGCATCAGAAAATTACGTTCCAAGTGGTATAAAGAGAAATTTAGTGAACTTTCTATCCAAATACTTAATTTGCCAAAAGGTTAAGGTAGAGCATAAAAAAACTAGTAAGGTTGCTCAATCCCTTGCCTGTGCCAACTTGGAAATAGGAGCACATGACCATGGGCATCACCATAGGGCTTCCGAAGACTTGTGAAAATCACGATGAAATACGGGTTGTTGTTGTTGACAGATTGACAAGTTTGAACATTTCCTAGCTACGAAGGCTACCAATTCACATAGTGCCTTAGTAGAGAATTATGTCAAAGAAAGCTTTTGAGAATGTGAAGTTGATATGTGATTTGTAAATAATAGCCCATAGCAAACAAAAGAGTTATGTCGATAATTGAAGGAGACACTTGGAGTTTTTGGTCGGAGATAAAGTATTTTTGAAGATCTCTCCATTTAAAGGCATAATGAGGTTTGGCAAGAAAGGGAAGCTGAGTCTTCTGTACATTAGGCTACTCAAGATACTTGAGAGAGTGGGAGATGTGGCATGCCAATTAATGTTACCGTCAGAGTTTTCGAGTTGCACAATGTCTTCCACATATCCATGCTTAAGAAATATTGTCTGAATCCCTCCCACGTGATTGAGTACAAGCCTTTGGAGATTAGAGAGGACTTAAGTTATGTTGAAAGACCAATTTAGATTTTGGATCAAAATAATAAGGTACTCAGGTCAAAGACAATTCCCTTGGTGAAAGTGCTCTGCCAACATCACTCTTTAGAAGAGGCTACATGGAAGTTAGAGAGTTTGACGAAGGAGAAATATCCTTACCTATTTTAGGATAACTTGGAGAAATTTGGAGGACCAAATTTTCTAAGGTGGGGAGAATGTTAGATCAAATTTTCTTTAAAGCCGATCATGTACTCAATGTGTAACTATAAGTGGATTGTAAGGCAATAATGTAATTGTGAATTTTGAATATATGAATAAGGGTTCGAAATTACCAAAGTGAAGCCTTCGATAATAAGGGTCGTGAATGGCACAAAATTTGCATGTGCAACGTATATATGATGTACTTTAAACCAATATGAATAGGGTACACGAATTTTACACACATGTTTACGTATACCATATGCCAACTCATACACGCAACATGCGTGCATGCATGCGTATTACATATGTACGTAAACAAAGATCAATAGATACGTATAAATATAAATATATGTAACTATATCTAGACACACAAGAATATATATATATATATCTAAATATATGATAGTTATTTTATAAAACTATGAAATATAAAATATAATATATTGGTATAATAAAGTATATACATGTATAGAATTATTTATTTCTTAAGATATATAAAATGTATAACTTATCATATAGGAATGAATAAATATATATATATATATATGTATATAAGTGCATATTATATTAAATTGAATAAGAATCAAATATATAATTATATATTTGAAATAAGGTGGGAAAGTGGGGTTTGGTGGACTTAGGCCTGCTGTGGTAGGCTTCCTCTATCACTTACATATAAAAACATATACATATGGAAAGAAAGAAAAGAATGATGAAAGCGAAGAGAGGAGAGACACATGAGAAAGTTAGACAAATTTGAAAAGAAAGGAAATAGAGAAAGGGAGCAAACAAAAGTTGAATTGAATTGGCTCGAAGCAGGAAGAGAGAGACTCATTAAAGAAGAGAGAACTGAGAAAGAGCTGATACCTGAGCAAAATAAGGGCAAATAGAAGTTGTTGCCATGGCCTATTTAGGCAAAAGAAAAAACATGGGTGAGGCAAGGGCTTTCAGTGGTGTTTAAAATTGAAAACTAAAGTAAGATGGTTGGGGTTGTGTTCAAGGCTGGAAGAAGTGTGAACTCAGGGCTATTTCATGCTAACCAGGTGCTGGTTGGGGTGTGCTTGAGCTGTTACAATGAGGCAGTAACAGGGGTGATCTTCAGCTCGATTTAGTGGCTATGAATGGTGGCTGAAGCAACAGAAAAATGGAGGTCAAGGGGAGGTTTGTGGTGGTTGTAATAGAGAGGTTTTGTGCAATTGCAGGGGATCAGATTCATGGCAGTTCAGGGCTAAGGTGGCTCAGCAAGCTTTTAGAAGTGGCTAAAAGGAAATGGTTCTATGTTGTGGTAACAAGAGCAATCAAGGGTTATAAGAGGCTAAATAGTGGCATTGGGTGGTTGTGTTGGAGTAAACGAAAGCTAAAGAAGAGACCAAACCTAGGCCTGTCGAGTGGGCTGGTGGCTACCTTATCGTACCAGTCGAAAGAGCAGGTAAGAAGAAAAGAAAAAGGTAAGGAAAAAAAATAAAAAGGATAGAAATAAAGAAAGGAAGAATATATATGTATTTATGTATATTAATAATATGCTAAAGTAAGTAAGCATAGGCAAAATTATATATATAAGTACATATATATATAAAGAAATAATTAATAATAATATTTGACTAAGGTTAGTGATAGAAGTTTGGTACGAGAGGTTAAAGTGCATCATTTTAATTTCATGAGAATTTTCTTGAAATATATTGGATTAATACTAAATTGATTTGATGATAGTCGAACAATGCAGCGTGGCTTTGAGGTAATGAATATAGGCCTAGTAAAATCGGAGTACACGCACTCTAAGTTTTAAGTCGGTAAGACAACTTCATGGTGCCTTGTTTCATAAAGTTAAATTAGAAAATAACTCTGGTAAATTGGCACTAATTCGGTATGATTGTGTTTAAGGTGCAATAAGGCGTTAAGGCGTAAACTCAAGTTTGGGTTAGGCTCGACACACGAGCCTTGATCATAAGAGACAGTAAGACATTTGTATAAGTCTGCGGTAGATTTATATTGTTTAGGCCACATAGGATTGCTAAATCGAATGAAATTTTGGTATGAATAAACTTAGAATTAGGATAGTGATTTTATAGTCGAACATTAACTTTGAGAAATTATTAAAGAATTTGGTATATAATTATATTCTAGAGGATCAATGATCTCGGTCTACGACTGTCGATAAGTTTTAGATTTAATATTATTGATATTGAACTTTGAGAAATTATTATTATCGATATAGCTGAACATTGAACTTTCAAAAATTTTTGAGGAATTTGATATATAATCATATTCTAGAGGATCAATGATCTTGTTCTTTGATTGTAGATAAGTTTCAGATTTAATATTATTGATATTGTATTATTTTGGTATTTAAATGATTTTTAGTTTTATAATATTTGAATATTGGTGAGATATTGAGAGGACCCATACTAGTGCTTAGAGTCTTAGAATCGATATTGTGATACAAACTGAATGGTTAGGATATTGTATTGTCACAAAAGAATATGACTTGTGCATGCGTGATCTTATGGGTATTGAGATTATTAGGTTCAAGTTTGATTATGAGGTGATATGTGCTGTAATTGATTTTAAATTAGACTATACGAGTGTAGGACGCATCTACATTGTGCATCTGCATACCGCAGGATTTAGACTCATGTTTTAATTATGGCTTTGAGCTTGCACGAGTTACATAACATTTGAAAATGCATTGATTTGAGATTCATAAATGAATATGTTCGGTTTTGTAAAGTTTAGCATGATTGAAAGAAAACTTGATACGTATTTATACGTGATCAAATGGTTTACAAACAACATTGAAAGGTGTTTTCATGTTTTCTGAAATAATTGAATAAAAGATATTGCTGAATTGTTTTGAGATTTTGGCATATGTATATTGACATCAATAAAGCATAAATAGACATGCCTGAGTGAATGGTGCTCCTAGGCATACATGCGGACTTATCAGATGGGGTTCTGAAAAGGTTTTTTGGACGTGTCAGACAAGTTCTGGCATAAGTCTGGACCCTCATTTGATCAAAGAGACCAGAGTTTACCATGTTCATAGGTACAACCCTTCTCCATTGGGGCCTTTCTGATCCACTGTTAGCTATAGTGGAATTAAAACTTTATTGATTGACTAATTAGACGTATACAATATGATATGATTATTTAGACGTATACGGATTTGATATTGCGATTGATTATGCCATACCTCCACTGAATTGATTTAACTAATTGACTTTCATGCTTTAAATTTTGAAAAGCATGTTTAATGCTAGTTTATGTAAATAGGACCTTAAGCCTGAGCACCACCTTGGCCTCAGTGATTGATTTTGATGGTTTTGTATCATGCAACCCAGCGTAAGCATGACTTTAAGTCTTTATATATGTTTTGAAACCTATGACAGCATAAATGTTTTTATACGATGGTTTTCATACTACTGAGCATTCTATTTTGTATATTGAGATTATATTGTTTTTGTTTCTTTCTCGCAGTATGTTTTATAGCCAGTGCATGTTAGTTTTGAAATCATGTTACGTATGTTGCATGGGTTAAGATATTAGGATAAATAAAGTTATTGTAATTTGATATTGGATCCAATGAATGATATGTGGATTGATTTTGATTCAAATTAATACAAATGTAGATTAATATTGAATACGGATGAATGATACATGATCGATATTGTATGGATTGATATTTTATAATCGATAAATATATTGGGATTGATTTTAGGCTATACATTAAAATTTGGTTGCTTTCGCCTGCAGGTGCTAAGTTAGAGTCCCTTAGGACATGATATTCGAATAAGTATACAACGATATTGACCAAAAGGGTATTTGATGATTGTATTTTGTGGATTCATGCATTGCATGTAGAACAATACAAAGCTATTTATGCACTTATATAATTGACTTATTGAGCTCCCACTCATTAATTTATTCTAAACCTTGCTCCAAGGCGACTTACTTGCTTAATTTTGGTATAGCATCATTCTTAGAGGTGGCAAACAGGCGGGCTCAGGCGGGTTTGGTCCGGATTATTTCGGGTTCGGGTTATTTCTGTTACGATTTTTTCGGTTTTGGGTTTTTTCGGTTTCGGGTTTTCTCGTTCTCGAGTTTTTTTAGTTTCGGGTATTTTCGTTTTCGGTTATTTTCGGTTTCGGTCCGATTTCGGGTTCAGTCAGATTTTAATCGGGCGGGCTTAGTCAAATTATTTTAAAATTTTATAAATTATAAGTATTTTATAATTTTAAATGTAATAATTAATTTAATTTTATATAGTTAAATAAAAATATAATAGAAATGCTAAATTAAGTTAAAATTTAATAAATATTTATATAAATATAAATTTTTACACTTTAATATTTTTATTACTTGACAGTTATTATTTATTTTTTTAATTTCCTATGATATTCACATGTGTTATAAAATATATAATTATATATTAATAATTATATAAAAATTTATACTCTTAACAATAACTTATTTGGTTATTATATTTTTTTAGGTCAACATTGGGCCATTGGAATTTAAACACTCTTAGTTCAATAAATTTTTTTTTTACTTTGTTTTATTAGCTTTTTTAATAATTATATTATATTTTTAATAAAATTTTAAGTTTTTAAGAATTTTTTTTACATTTATTTTGTCTTTTAAATACCAACATAATTAGTAATTAAATTAAATCTAACCGCATAACTAGTTAACTAATTGTTCAATTATAATGTTGAATAAGATTAAAGTATACATTAAAAAAATACTTAATATTATGAATAATTGGTCAATTAATTACCTCAATTTTATATTTATTTTGTTTTTGGTTTGTACATAAATCATAATATAACATTATTATATTAAATATAATCGTACTCATACATATTAATTAATCAAATATCTCATTAAAAATTTAGAATATCAAATTAAACAAGTTATAAACATTAATTAATATTATATTATAAATAATAACATTTGATATAATCATATTATATACAGTTATACACCAATTAAATACTAATTTTTTCATGTTCACATTAACATAATAATATTAGATATACACCAATTGATTGAATATCTAATTAAAATGTTAAATAGTAGATATTACTAAATTAATTAATATAATGCGAGTTATTTAAATATAATTAATAATAATATTAATAAAGTATAAAAAACAAATTGTATTAAAATTACCACTTACACAGTAATACTACTCTAATATATTATTAAATTACACTTTAATTTACTATTAGAATTATTATTTGTATTCACACTTTAATTTTACATTTAATAGATAATAAATAATTTATTTTTAATAAATACTTAATTCTATCAAAATAATACTTACACACTAAGAGATTACATAATTTATTCTTAAAAGATTATTATACTATAATATATAAATCATTATTATAAGATACCAAATTGGTTTATTCATGTATAAGATTATTATAATATAATAATTAATTAATTACCAATAGCTTGAATTATTAATGTCTTTTCTTTTAAGGCTAAAAATAAAATTACCACTAGTTTAATTTATAATTTTCTCTTTTAATGATGCCCAAGTTTATAAAAAAAATTGTACTTGTATTGTTTAATTTAATTACTTAACTTTTTCTAATCTTAAAAACTTGACTTTTAATTTTAAGATTAGGTTTTTTTTTAATCTAAATTTAATATCTTTCTATACTTGAAACTTTAAGAAAATATAGTTTAAATTTAATTTTATTAAAAATATTTTTAATGTGTTGTACAAAATATCAAATTCAAAGTTTCAAACAAATATTGAAATTATATAATTTTTTTTATATATATGATTTATTATTGTATTAAAATTAAAATTATATTATAAAATAAAAATAATAAAATGTTAAAATGATTTTTATAATAAATCAAATGTTAAATTAATAATATATTTATTATTATAAATGCAATAAGTATAATATTAAAAATTATTTGATATCATATATTATGATGTTTTAAATTAATTTAATTTAATTTAATTAAAAAGATTCAATATTTATTTTGCTGGTAATACATAATTGATAAAATTGTATAATAAATAATAATTGTTTTCAAAATTTTAAAATTTTTAATTAAAAAAGTGTATCAATTATTTATTTATTTTTAAATAATAATTATACAATTATAATTCGGGTTTTCTCGGGTTATAAATTTGATTTTTTACGGGTTTTGGGTCGGATCGGTCTCGAGTTATGTTGGGTTTGGGTTGTGTCGAGTTCGAGCTTTTTCAGTTTTAGGTTTTTTTCGATTTCGGGTTTTTTCGGTTTCAAGCTTTTTCGGTTACGGGCCTTTGACTTTTTTGGTCAATTTGAGCTGGTCCCCGTTCGGTCTCAGGAGGACTCGGGCGAGTTTTCGCGCTCGGGCCAGTTTTTGCCACCTTTAATCATTCTTCTTGTACTTAACTATTATTTAGGTTGCTTTTTATTTAGTACTATAGGTTAGGATGTAAACTAATATTATAGAATGTTTTTATAATATTTTTTATGCTTTCATCTTGGTGGAATGGAATTAAGTTAGTTATGAATATCTAGGACTGTAAAGAGATGATTTTTTTTTAAGTAATAAAGTGAGACCTTAAGCAATGAGCTCCAAATAAGACAAGAAGTTAACAACTTCATATTGACACTGCACACACACAGACAAACCTTTTAAGTTAGGAAAAAGAAAAAAATTTGCCTAAAATTTTCTATGCCTGCAGGTCGTGTCAAATAGATAATTTATTTATTTTGAAATATTATTGTATTCAGATGTCTATATTAATTTTATAAAATTAAAAAATGATAATTATTTTTTATTTTAATATAATACATGTGTTAAATATTTGGATTATCTATGTAGGATATTTTACTTTTAGCTAAAAGCTTTGGTTTTTATATATTTATATAAGATTCTAAAGAAATGATTTATAATGTAACAAAAAATTTTTCAAAATCTTGTATTTATTATGAATCGAACTCAGGTTCTTACGTATTTAACAACAGTATTAAAAATTTTTAAAGAATCCCTTGATTTCACATTTTCCAATAATTCTTCACATTGTCTTAAAAAACAATGAAAACACTTTAGTAGTTAAATTCATAGTAGATAAAATGGAATGAGCACTTTAACTATGTGCTCTACAATCCAATCAAATAGTGGATTCCATTATTTTTTCTCTCTCTAACAAATCGAATAGTGATATCTAAACATTTAGAGTGTGAGGAACTCCTAGCATTTTGAGAAAAAATGTAAGTGCTGCAGCATTTCCACGTACATCTCCAGAACTTTGGAATGGCAACCATAAAAACTAGCCGTGAGATGAAATTCTGTAGCCTAAATGGCCCATAATGTAGCTTTAGAGCATGCTACATACTTAACCTCCATAATCAAGGATGCTGTAAGTGTTTGTTTCACACCTTTCCAAAAAACAGCTCCTCTATATAACACAAAAGTGTAACTAAAAAATTGGTTTCCATCAACTAGATAGCTTGCAAAATCAACATCAGAATATCTAACCAAACCCTGAATGTTAGATTTGCTAATATACAAATACTCTCTTTGCAGCTTCTAGCTCTCTATTGCAAGATCGCTTAAGTATCTCCAAAATATACCTATAACATACACAATATCAAAATGTGTATAAACTTGAGCATACAATAATTACTCATAACAAGGCATACATAACACTCGACATGAGCTCTTTCATTATCATTTTGAGGACTTTGAGATTTTCACAGTATGTCACTTTTCACAAAGGGGTACCTCAAACAGGAGAACAATATGCAGTAAACCTACTTAACACACACAATGTAGGTTTCCTGAGACCAACAGAGTATGCCTATAGATATGTCATGAAGAATCTCAATCCCTAAAACAAAATAAAGCCTCACTTAGATTCTTCATCCTAAAGTGGCGTGACGATATGAACTTTGTCTCATACATTAGGTCAGTACTATTGGTTGCTATATGATATCATCAATTTAGAGCACAATAAGCACATAGCTACTCCCACTAACCTTGTAATGGATCCATTTATCAAATGTGTTCTTTATAAGGTGACTATCTCATTACTTTGGATACAATCTAGATGCCTTTTAATGTTCGCAAAATGAACTCCTCGAGTTCACAAATAGTATGTTCATCTTAGGAACTTCAAAATTTTAGGTTGCTTTTTAATGTCCACATGATATAGCTCTTAATCAAATGAGCTACCAATTACCATAATGATTCTAAAAAAATCTTTTGTAGAAATAGGAGAGAAGGTTTCTATAAAACCAATTCATTCTCTTTGTTTAAAGCCTTGGCCAAATTTGGCTTTAAATCTTTTACCTAATCTTTAAAGTCTCTTTTGGTCTACAATGATGTGACAATTCAAATAGATCCTATGCATCTTTATACAACATAAATGCTAACTCATTCTATGTGGCAAATATCCAACTCCAAGAGTTTAGATCAATATAGCCTCTAGACAAACATTAGAATCAAAAGACACAAGAATCTCACATTCATGTTCCTCTATAAGTTCACGTGCAGGTTCAAAAATACGGTATTGAGATCAACTATTGATTCTTTTTGCTGTGGCCTTTTACCATCAAAAGGTAATGCATGTATGGGACTGGCACAATAATATGTACTTCATTAATGACTTTGTGGAGTTCACAACTCCCACTCTTTAAGTCATCCACTAAATAGATTGTATTGTTAGACTTAATAATTCTAGTGTCACATGATGAGAAAACAAAATCTAGAATCTTTCTAGCCGATACAATAACCAACAAAATTGCTGCTGATAGTTTTCTTATCAAGTTTTCTTGACTGTGGGTTATAGGTATTTGCCTTACTTTATAACCCTAAACACAGAAAGCGACACAAATTCGGCTTCTTGTCTGACTACAACTTGGAATGAATTTGGGAACTGATTTTACTTGGAGATTAACTTTGAATGCGAGTTGCAGTTTTTATAACTTCACTCCACTCAAATTTGAAAAGTTGGAGGGATTAACATAAATCATACCATATCAAAATGTACGACTAATTATTACTACAATCTCATTCTGTTCCATTATTCTAAGCACAGTATACAAGGCGTCAATATATAATCCTGTAGTGCACTTAACCCAAAGTTGGTATAAGATTTCGTCTAGCTTTATTATACTAACCCCAGTATTCATCACTTCTATCTGATCATTGCCTTAAGCAGCTTACTTATTGTAAGCTACGCAAAGAAATTAATCAGAATACTTAAGGCCTCTATAGGATCAGACCTCTCACTCTACATGATCTACATCAAAATGGTCTTTAGTGAAAGTGATGAAACACTTATATCCACTGAATACAATATGTAAAAATGATCTATAGTTGTCGGTATGTATCAATTCCTTATCATCACAATATCTGCTAATCATATCCTTAATATTAGCAGTAAGATTTCCCTTAATGCAATCTCTACATATGCCTCGAAATGTCCTTAACTCATGCCACAACTTGATAAATTTCTTATCTATTCTACCATAATCAGAATTGACAGTCACATCATTCATAATTGAAGAAAATTTGCTCAATATTGGGGTATAAGTCTACTGTATATAATCCATCACACAAAATGCCAAAATCTATACACATGTAGTTACTAAACAGAAATAGTTTTCTGTTATCAAAATGAGAAGTATAAATCGATAGTAATTCCAAAATTATCTATGGAATGTAACCACAATCTAGCTGATTCTTATGTTTTCGGCATGGATTTTAACATAGCCCCAATTCACAACTATTTTCCCTATATGGTCTCTGGTTGCTTATGACTTTATTAATAATAGCACCAGTATCCAACCACCAATAGTCAGAGGGCATATCTCCTAGATTGGATCCAAAATAAAGGCTAATGAAATGCCTTTTCACACACACCCCAATCTAGAAGGACTCTTACAAACTACCTTCTTGTGCCCAAGTTTATAACAAAAGTGGCATATATTGATGTTTAGAGGTATTGGTGGAACTAGAATGGGAAATAGGCCTCGCAGAATTTCTTTTTTATAAATGACCTTTTATTGAGACCTCTTAATACTATTACTTTTGGCAATAATATTAGCATATATCATCATAAAAGCCGAATGAGATCTATTAACCTAAAAGATCTCCCACTCTTGTATGACAATATCAATTTTCATATTAATATGCCATACTTCCCTCTATCTGTTAAGGTACGTTGAATGAGATCTACGAACCTGGAAGATCTCCCACTGTTACCCCAAAAAGAAGTGGTTCACAATCTGCCATACATGAATTAATCCTCTATTGCAACCTTCATCAATCTTATGCGAATTATTTCTAAATGGCATCCATAATACTTCACAATTATCACTGATTGGAACACTTTCTATGATGTGCTCAAATTCCATAATAATGTTTTATCCTCAAAGAGCTCACACTATTGGGTATTGAAGATAGATCGGCTCTCAAAGCTACTTCTTAGTTCAGAATGCCCCATAACCATAAAGAGAGATTCATATCGTCTATTTAATTTGATCTTACTCGAGACTTAATGTGTGATAGTTGTACAGACAATCAAAATTAATGAAGGCTAGTGGAATAACTCAAACAATATTCAATTTATTCCTCAATACATTACAAAGGATAAGACAAAACTGATTGAATATAAAGTGAACGATCACCCATCGACAGGGTAGGAAAATGTAAGATCCAGTTATATTATTACTGTACATGATGTAGACAATGGATCACTATTTAATTTAGATATATTTTGGCAAGTTATAAGTAAAACAGTGATATGGGCCCTACTGGTTCTATAGTGTCCGGATGGTCGTGAGACTGTCAAAACAGTGTTCGGAAGGTACAATAAGCCTCAAGCAAGAATTTCGAGCCCAAAATATTTTATTTAGATTATTTTTGGAATGTGTGCCAACAATTTAAATAATGACGATTAAGGACATAGCTAAGTGGCATTTTCATAAATTATGCCCAAACTAAAATGAATTTGGACCAAGTAAAAATAGCATGATATTCTGCATAAAAATAAGTCTTAGGCTATGTCCATAGATAGATCGAATCGGTGGTCAAAATAGAAATTTACGCGATTTACCCGATAGGGTTAATTTCATAATTTCACCTTCACGGTAGGTCAAACCTGAACCAAACCACCTTTATTCATCAAAATACATCCAATAAGAATTTTTGGTGATGAAAACTGAATTTTTGGAGTGCAATTACATAGTTAGGAAAATTACGAAAGCTTAAGAGCAAAATTGTCATAAAATTTCATAACCAATGGCATTTTGGTAATTTTGCCCATTTCTAGAATTTTCTAAATAATTCCCCACACAAGTGCTAGCCACTATTCATGCTTCTTCTACCTCTCACTGTAAAAACTACAAACTTTGTACCATATTAGTGAATAAATAAGAGGCATAGAATAAGCTAAGTACTATGATGCACCTTGTAATTATCATTATTTCAAGTAATGAGAATGAAGTTACAAGAGTAGTAAATTTAGCAACCAATGATCCTTGAGATAATTTAAAAATCTTATATAAGTTCAAAAACTATATCAGAACAAAAAAGTGCATATATTCCATAAAATATATAAGTATACTTGTTTTAATAAAAATGAAGGCACAAGTATACTAAAGGAAATGTAGTATACTTGAATATTAAAATGGTTAAAATAAAACAAACAAGGAATACATCTATATATATATATATTATATGTATACATATTGAGTGTTAAATATGTATATATATTTATAGATATATGTAAGTTTAAAGAAAGGAGGGATATACATAAGTGTGTGTGTGTGTGTGTATACACACACACACACACACACACACACACACACACACATATATATACACACACACACACACACACACACACACACATACCTACACTAAAAATATATTAGACATGAAAAAAATATATATAATACATATATATATATATATATGGACATGTGTATGTATATATTTTATAATTAAGATTTGAAGTCTAGGTATATATATATATATATTACATGTAGAGATTATAATAAAATAAATAAATTACATATGAATATATGTTGGTATATATATATAAAAATATATATTATTTAAAGACAATTATACATTATATGAATTATAGATATTTAAAAATAAGAATAGAAAATTTAAAACAAAAACAAATTTAAGATAAATTAAAATAAGAGTTAGTGGAGTTTGATGGGACTTTCTCCCATCAAACTCCACTAGTAATTCTCGGATACAACAAAAAGCTTCTTGAGGAAGCTTTGAAAATTAAGAGAAAAGAAAAGAAGTGAAGGAGAAGAAGAGAGATTCGGAGAGGACTAAAGAAAGAGGTTGAACCCGATAGTGAAGAAGAGAAAGGTGAAGCCGAGAAGGAAAGGAAGAAAAGAAAGAGAATCCAAAGGAAAAAGGAAAGAGAAGAAAGGAAAAGAAAGAGAAGCTGGAATGGGAGGAAGAGGAACTACGGTTGTGCAGCAAAGAAACGGAAAAGAGAGAACTGAAGGCTGAAACCGAAAGAGAGAAGGAAGAAAGCCGCAAACTGTCGGACAAAGGAGAGGAGAATAGATTCGGTTTAGCTAAAAGAAGGGCTGACCCTTTTGTGAAAAATAGAAGAAGGAAAGCTGAATTTTAACAACAAAAAATACGTGCGGGAGAATCCATTGTTAGAACTGTCGTGAGTGGTTTTCCAAGGGCTGAAATGCTGAGTTGAACGTGGGGAAAGAAGGGTAGCAACATGTAAAAATAAGGCTGTTGGAGAAGGATTTTTGGCTGTTGTAACAGGCTGTGCAAAGGGGGGTTGAAGTGTGGGTGGCGACAAAAGCTTTGAGAAATATAATAAGCTGAAGCCGTGAGCTTCTTGGAGGCTGAAAAAGAAACTGAAAAACTGATTTCTTGACACAGTGAGTAAGGGCTAAAAATTGGTGCACTCGGTTTTGAAGGCAATTCTAAGAGTGAGGGTTATGTTTCATTTTAAAAGATTGTATGATTTAATTTATACAATTAAATACTGTATGTTTAGATAATGTTTGCAAGTGTATGGGTGCATAAACAAGAATAAGATAGAGTTAAATATATATATATATACATATATATATATACATATATATATATAGATAAACACACACATATATATAGATATATATACACACATACATATATATATATATATTAGATAGAGATTTCCATGAACATAATCATAAAGAATTAAATAAGATCATGTAATTATACATGGATATATAGACATGCATTTTGTGTATATATGTGTCGTGAGTCTGAAGAGGAAGAACAACATTGGTTTTAATTTAGATAGTTGCACTTGGATACAATATGAATATATTAGGTACTTATAGATATCCGAGTACTATCAAATAAGAAATTTAGAAATGAAATTTTGGTATAGGAATTTATTTGAAAACATTAAGGCGAATGTTTCGTACTAAATCGAATAAGAGAAATTTTACGGTAAGGATTAAATCCCGGTTTAAAGATTTATATATATAAGAATGAATATATATATATACATGCTCTTCAGAGTAATAATGAGATCTTAATTATAGGCATAACATTAAACTTGAATATATGTGTGTAGCTTTAAATTATGCACTTTAAGTTTGGTAAATAATATGATATGAGTAGTTGATAGAGACAATATTAGAATGATTGTAGTGACTTGGACTGGAACGGAGGAGTAAATTTCCAATTTGGAGGGCCAAGGAAGAGACTCGCTAAGGGTATAAGGTAAGTGGGCTAAATAAGTCTTACTAGTATCATCTCGTAAGAGATGAATGAACCCTTATTCGATAATTACCTAAATTTACATCAAGTTTGGTAAAATATCATGGAAAAGATTATGAGGGTAAGTCTCGATAAGATATATGTTGACTCGATGTGAATGTGTATAATACTTGTCTGGAAAGAAATCTTGTTTGTGACTTGCGTGTTATGAGTTATGGTTTATTTGAGTTTACTGAGCATATAAAATCGTATAAATTTTGGTGCCTGCATTATGAAATATGCATGCGAATTAATTAAGTCGCACCAAGAGAGCATGTCAATATATTCTGATACTTTGAGAATGTATATGTGATTTATGTACAATATATACAACTCCCGATGTTGAATTCATGGACCTCAATAGTTACCTAGTCATGTTTGTCAAAAACTAGGAAAATGGCAACTGAACAATACTCAATCTTTTGTACCGTGTGAGCCACCTCTAGAGAACTCAAAGGACTTACATGCTACATAGATTCTTCAAAACTGTGGGAGCCACCTCTAGAATCCTTTGAGAGCTAAGTGCTACATGAGTTTCAATGAACCATTAGAAAGCATAAGCCATAGAGGTCATCCGAGTAAAACTTGATCCTTTGTACCGTGTGAGCCACCTCTAGAGAACTCAAAGGACTTACGTGCTACATAGATTCTTTGAAAGTGTGGGAGCCACCACTAGAATCTTTTAAGAGCTAAGTGCTACACGAGTTTCGATGAACCATTAGAAAGCATAAGCCATAAAGGTCGTCCGAGTAAAACTCGATCCTTTGTACCGTGTGAGGCACCTTTAGAGAACTCAAAGGAACTACGTGTTACACAGATTCTTCGAAATTGTGGGAGCCACCTCTAGAGTCCTTTGAGAGCTAAGTGCTACACGAGTTCCGATGAACCATTAGAAAGCATGCGCCATAGAGGCCAATTCGAGTAAAACTCATTCCTTTGTACCGTGTGAGCCATCTCTAGAGAACTCAAAGGAACTATGTGCTACACAGATTCTTCGGAATTGTGGGAGCCACCTCTAGAGTCCTTTGAGAGCTAAGTGCTACACAAGTTTTGATGAACCATTAGAAAGCATGCACCATAGAGACCAATCCGAGTAAAACTCATTCCTTTGTACCATGTGAGCTACCTCTAGAGAACTCAAAGGAACTACGTGCTACACAGATTCTTCGAAACTGTGGGAGCCACCTCTAAAGTCTTTTGAGAGCTAAGTGCTACACGAGTTTCAATGAACCATTAGAAAGCATGCGCCATAGAGGCCAATCCGAGTAAAACTCATTCCTTTGTACCATGTGAGCCACCTCTAGAGAACTTAAAGGAACTACCTGCTACACAGATTCTTCGAAACTGTGGGAGCCACCTCTAGAATCCCTTGAGAGATAAGTGCTGCACATGTAATGATGAATCATGGGAAATCATATGCCAATGAGACAATGGATAAACGATTGTGATCTGTGAATGTGACAACTATCATTAGATAAGATAGAATTTATACATATGACAGAGAATTGGAATAATTGTTGAACTTTACTTATATTATGCTATAGTATCATGTGCTATTTGAAATGGTTATTTATTTCACGCTTAACCATAGATGAAAGGAAAGAAAAGGATGATATTGTGCGAATTAAAGATATGAAGAAAAGTATGAATGAGCCTATACAATCTGTTGTAGATTATATGATAGTAGCTAATCTTGACAGAGTGCATACATGTTATTTTATGGAGTTCATGCATGTATGATCATATTTTATGACATGAGCCTAGTCTGTATTTATTTAAGCTACTTATTAAGCCGTGGATTTGCTCACCCCCTTAAATTTAACATCTACAGATCATATGGGTTGATATCCAGCTTAGGATTCATATAGGCTCTCTCGGAACTGTACCTAGCTGTGGTACTCGTCTACGTTCTCCGAGCCTTGTTTTTGTGTTTTTGAGGTATACAATGGTATATCATTTTGATAATTATGCAAACTTTATTTTCAAAGTACTAGGAAGTAAATGGAATGTAACTTTGGATCGCACTAGATTATTATGTAAGTCCTTGTGATTATCGAGTATGATCTAGGATTTGGTATATATTTTGAAATACGTATAAACTGAAAAATGTGGAATTATCACTGGTTTAGATTCTTGAGAAACATGTGACGTATAATATTGTGAATTCTGGGAATTAAAGTTGGCTACGTTATGAAAGATTGAATTGTATTTTAATGCAGGTAATTTTACTAGGAAAGTGCTAAAAAACAAGGGGGAGGTTTTCGACCCGTTTCTTTTGGAATAGTGAAAATAAGGTTAAAATGATTGAAATCACCTTGAGATGTATGACATAGCTAGAGAAATAATATTAGTAAGGCAAGATTTGATTTAGATACTACACTAACACCGAATACAAACTGTAAATAGAAAAACAAAAATTTGATTCGTAATTTTTCAAAAGCAATAATTATATGTCAAGTGGACGTCATTGGCCTTCGGGTTGTGACAGATTTAATGGTATTAGAGCAGGGTTTCTCTAGTACGTGTTAGTGTAGTTAAGATCATCTATGGTGTTACATCCCATATACTGTGAAATATATGTTTGGAAAAATTATCTATTAATTGACTTATAACGAAATTGGTCTGCACTTGGTGTAAGTCTCTATTATGATTTAATTCGAAAATGAGGGGGAATTGGGCATAGAATTAGACCTAGAAGATTAGCTCAGAGATAGCTGATTTCATTTCCAACCCCATCACTATTATCACCCCCATTACTATCATATTCGACTCATCCCCATCCAGATAATAGGGTGTTGAGGATGGCTAGAATGGAGCAGGATCATGAGATAACGATAACCCTACTATAATAGTTAGTGGTTAATCGGGCTAGTGCAACAAGCTCATCTCCTTATTATCACATGTGCTCTTACAAGTAGCCTGAATATAGAGTCAAAACTTCTAAGTTATTAGTTGTTGCTAGCACGCCTTTCAAAGAATCTCAAAAGAATGAGTGTGTATCATAAGTATAAAGTGAAGGTGGGAGATAGAGACCTAATAGCAAGTTTGCTAATGTTGCGCAATTACAACCTTGGTGTCATCTTGGATATGGACAGGATGGCCACCGATCGTACTAATGTACACTGCTATAGGAAAACCATAACCTTCTCCCTACCTAATCCACATATAATATGTTTTGACAAATAACGAAGTAATAAGTGCTCATTTGTTTTGTTCTAAATATATTAGAGTAATATCAGTAAAGGCATAAGGGCTACATGGTCGGAGATTGACGTGATATACCAGTCAAGACTCATGAATGAGAAATGAGCTATGTGATGAGTTGGAGTTTGAAGGATGTAGAAGTTTGAATATCATACTATTAAAGTTTTACAATTTAGAAACTATATGGATATTAAGATCATTGGTTAAATTTATATTTAAGAGAAAGAAATAAATTTTGAAATGACAAATATGTCCCTATGTTGGACTATGTTCTAAATTGTGATAAAACCAATTTGATCTTGAAGTCATTAGTAATGATGAAGTTATTAATGGTATAAAGAAATGTAATATGTGTATAACGGTTCCAATTATTAATCCTATCTACACTTAGATTACGAATGAGACTCGAAATGTTTATAGTGGGAAGTTCCAGGATGATTGGCTCTGTTATTGATCCTTAAGGGTCTGAATTAAAAGTGTATTGATGGGATATTTATTAAGGGATCATTGGATATTATGAAAGACGAGATGATTACTAAAGATGATTGAAAAAGTGATATGTATAGTTGATTAAATTTATATCAGTACTGTTTAATTTGGTTCTATGCATTCAGTTTGTTACTAAGCATCAAACAGATATTTATAGAACCAGAGCATTTTGAGATATGCTTTGCAAAATGGTATGCTTATTGGAGTATTATAAATTTGAAGAATATGTATAAGAACTGTAAAGTGACTATAAGAACAGAAAAAGATGATAGCTAACCTGAATTATTAAATGAAAATAATTTCAAAGTGAATTACAGTAATGAATCGGTTAGCTATGAAATGTGTTAGTTAAATAGTTATATTTAATACAGCATACTAATTAAGATGATTGATATGCTATGAAGTATAAGTAAATAGGTGAATTAAGGCGAAATATGTGTTAAAATGAGTTAAATGTTAAGTATCTCTGCCTTGAGGATATATAGTGAAATGATAGGACACAGAGACAAAATGTCCAAAATGGTATGAGATTTATAATTGAAAACTATCAGATGATATTCCCGATAAATTTTCAAAGTAATATCGATTTGAAAGATTGGGTTAACATCGACTCAACTGTTGATATGGAATCTATATCTAAGCTTGTATCAGAGAACATTGAAAGAACTCGAAAAGCTTAAGAAATCAACTTTGGAAAATGTGTGGATAATGAAATTCACTTGTATGGGTGTAAATAATGGAAATACAAATGTGATTTGAGGATGATTTATAATTGTGAATTAAATTGCAATTACTTAATAAGTTCTTATTAAGAACGAATATTCACCTGCATGGTGTTGATATTTTACTAGATTTGATCAAAGATGTATAAGGAATTCATAAGACCAGTCTCTGTACAAGGTGCCATTAACTAATAGTTGGAAACTAATATCCATAAGATAATATTTAGAACTTGACAAATTCTTACGAGTTCCTATTGAGGTTTACAAGATTAATGAAATACCATGTGAGGTATGTAAGCCTAATGAATGAGGTTTTTAGACCATACATGGATAAAGTGATAAGAGTGAAGAGATAAAAATATACTAAGAAGATAAAATTACATGAGGACTAGGGAACATGAGTATGAAGCAGTTCCCAAATTAAGACTAAAAGTGATTGCTTTTGGTTATCACATGATTATGGCTAGATATAAGATCGAGCCAAACTCGATAGAGGAAATTTAATGATACTCAAAGGAATAAATAAATGAATTACATTTTTACTACTAGTAATGTGAATGGAAAAATGTTATATAGATATAACCACCTCAAAATGATAGAAATGGTGAAATTATATAGGTAATGTGGTGATTAAATTGATGATTTGATTAGTCATCATGGACTCTAAATTGTGAAAGGATTATATTCCATAGTATATTCTAAAACTTAAGAGGTATTGAGTATACCATAAGAATAAGGGATGGAATGAATTCTACATGATATGAGATATTGAGAGAAAATGATTGCCAAATATTTCAGTTACAGCCAGAGATGGCTAGTATTAAAGTGTGCAAATGAGCTCCAGCATTGGTTAAAGTAATATGAAAATGAGTATTATGGATAATAAAGAATCCAAAAGGGATAGGATGCTATGGAAGTTATTGTGGACTAATTGTCCAAATTAAATCACTTTTCCATTATCAGGCTCCTAGATATTTAGTGCCATAGTCGAAATATGATGATGAAACAGTGAGAATGCAAGTGAAGTTCCAGTGAGCCTTATATGGGATGGAAATCTCTGAGTAGATATATGTTTATGGAAAATAGCAAAAGGCTTTGGGATTCCAAATTACTGACAGCATCGCTCCGTACTGATGTGAATATTTGAGCGTAGTATGGAAACGCTCGAGGATATGTTGAGGGAGCGGATGCATGAGATTTGAAGGCTACTGGGACACTTACATACTACTGATTAAATCAAGTAAATAATAGTTACCAAAGTATATTGACTTGGCACTGAAGGAGAAAACGAGTGATAAATAGTGTAAATCAACTATTATGTGAAGAGTAATGAAATTGATAACTCCTGAATTAATAAGAAATTTTAAGGAAGTATAAATATATGATGAATGACGATATGTAGTGGTCTAAAAGTAATTCTGATGTTGAAAGTATGCTGGCAGTATTATTTAAAAGATGATCTAGGACAGCCCAAAGTAGACAGAAGAGCTATACAGATAGTCGAAGAAAGCCCTTGGAATTTTAAGTTGGGGATTAAGTGTTTTTGAAGATTTCTCCGTCTAAAGGTATAATGAGATTTGGTAAGAAAGAGAAGTTGAGCTTTCGGTATATTGGTCTGTTTGAAATACTGGAGAGGATTGGTGACGTAGCATATAGACTAGCAATACCCCCAGAGCTATCGGGTGTGCATAATATCTTCCATGTGTCGATGCTAAGGAAGTATCATCCGGACCCATCCCATGTTATTGAGTATGAGCCGTTGGAGATCAAGGAGGACCTAAGTTATATCGAGAGACCTATTCGGATTTTAGACAAAAAAGATAAGATATTGAGGTCTAAGACTATTCCTTTGGTTAAAGTGCTTTGGCAACATCACACTTTAGAGGAAGCAACATGGGAGTTAGAGAGCTTGATGAGAGAGAAGTACCCTTACCTATTTCAGATAGACACGAAAAATTTGGAGGACCAAATTTCCTAAGGTGAGAGGATGTAAAAACTACAAACTTTGTACCATATTAGTGAATAAATAAGAGGCATAGAATAAGTTAAGTACTATGATGCACCTTGTAATTATCATTATTTCAAGTAATGAGAATGAAGTTACAAGAGTAGTAAATTTAGCAACAAATGATCCTTGAGATAATTTAGAAATCTTATATAAGTTCAAAAATTATATAAGAACAAATAAGTGCATATATTCCATAAAATATATATGTATACTTGTTTTAATAAAAACGAAGGCATAAGTATACTAAAGGAAATGTAGTATATTTGAATAGTAAAGTGGTTAAAATAAAATAAACAAGGAATACATCTATATATATATATATATATATTATATGTCTACATATTGAGTGTTAAATATGTATATATATAGATATATGCAAGTTTAAAGAAAGGAGGGGTATACATAAGTATATATATACACACATACCTATACTAAAAATATATTAGACATGAATATATATATAATGCATATATATATATATATGGAGATGTGTATGTATATATTTTATAATTAAGATTTGAAGTCTAGGTATATATATATTACATGTAGAGAATATAATAAAATAAAAAAATTGCATATGAATATATGTTGGTATATATATATATATATATATTATTTAAAGACAATTATACATTATATGAATTATAGATATTTAAAAATAAGAATAGAAAATTTAAAACAAAAACAAATTTAAGATAAATTAAAATAAGAGTTAGTGGAGTTTGATGGGACTTTCTCCCATCAAACTCCACTAGTAATTCTCGGATACAACAAAAAGCTTCTTTAGGAAGCTTTGAAAATTAAAAGAAAAGAAAAGAAGTGAAGGAGAAGAAGATAGATTCGGAGAGGACCAAAGAAAGAGACTGAACCCGATAGTGAAGAAGAGAAAGGTGAAGCCGGGAAGGAAAAAGCAGCCGAAGGAAAAAAGAAAGAGAAGAAAGGAAAAGAAAGAGAAGCTGGAATGGGAGGAAGAGGAACTACGGTTATGTAGCAAAGAAACGGAAAAGAGAGAACTGAAGGGTGAAACCGAAAGAGAGAAGGAAGAAAGCTACAAACTATCGGACAATGGAGAGGAGAATAGATTCGGTTTAGCTCAAAGAAGGGCTGACCCTTGTGTGAAAAATAGAAGAAGGAAAGCTGAATTTTAACAACAGAAAATATGTGCGGGAGAATCCATTGTTGGAACTACCGTGAGTGGTTTTCCAAGGGCTAAAATGCTGAGTTGAACGTGGGGAGAAGGGTAGCAACATGTGAAAATAAGGCTGTTGGAGAAGGATTTTTGGTTGTTTTAACAGGCTATGTAAAGGGGGGTTGAAGTGTGGGTGGTGACAAGAGCTTTGAGAAATATAATGAGCTGAAGCCGTGAGCTTCTTGGAGGCTGAAAAAGAAACTGAAAAACTGATTTCTTGACATAATGAGTAAGGGCTAAGAAATTGGTGCACTCGGTTTTGAAGGTAATTCTAAGAGTGAGGGTTATGTTTCATTTTAAAAGATTGTATGATTTAATTTATACAATTAAATACTGTATGTTTAGATAATGTTTACATGTGTATGGGTGCATAAACATGAATAAGATAGAGTTAAATATATATATATACATATATATATATATAGATAAACACACACACACACATATATATAGATATATATACACACATACATATATATAGATATTAGATAGAGATTTCCATGAACATAATGATAAAGAATTAAATATGATCATGTAATTATACATGGATATATAGACATGCATGTTGTGTTTATATGTGTCGTGAGTCTGAAGAGGAAGAACAACATTGGTTTTAATTTAGATAGTTGCACTTGGATACAATATGAATATATTAGGTACTTATAGATATCCAAGTACTATCAAATAAGATATTTAGAAATGAAATTTTGGTATAGGAATTTATTTGAAAACATTAAGGCGAATGTTTCGTACTAAATCGAATAAGAGAAATTTTACGGTAAGGATTAAATCCCGGTTTAAAGATTTATATATATAAGAATGAATATATATATATGCTCTTCAGAGTAAAAATGAGATCTTAATTATAGGCATAACATTAAACTTGAATATATGTGTGTAGCTTTAAATTATGCGCTTTAAGTTTGGTAATTAATATGATATGAGTAGTTGATTGAGACCGTATTAGAATGATTGTTGTGACTTCGACTAGAGCGGAGGAGTAAATTTCCAATTCGGAGGGTCGAGGAAGATACTCGCTAAGGGTATAAAGTAAGTGGGTTAAATAAGTCTTACTAGTATCATCTCGTAAGAGATGAATGAACCCTTATTTGATAATTACCTAAATTCACATGAAGTTTGGTAAAATATCATGGAAAAGATTATGAGGGTAAGTCTCGGTAAGATATATGTTGACTCGATGTGAACGTGTATAATACTTGTCTAGAAAGAAATCTTGTTTGTGACTTGCGTGTTATGTGTTATGGTTTATTTGAGTTTACCGAGCATATAAAATCGTATAAATTTTGGTGCCTGTATTATGAATATGCATGTGAATTAATTAAGTCGTACCAAGAGAGCATGTCAATATATTGTGATACTTTGAGAATGTATATGTGATTTATGTACAATATATACAACTCCTGATGTTGAATTCATAGACCTCGATAGTTACCTAGTCGTGTTTGTCAAAAACTAGGAAAATGGCAATTGAACAATACTCAATCTTTTGTACCATGTGAGCCACCTCTAGAGAACTCAAAGGACCTATGTGCTACATAGATTCTTCGGAATTGTGGGAGCCACCTCTAGAATCCTTTGAGAGCACGAGTTCCGATGAACCATTAGAAAGCATAAGCCATAGAGGTCATCCGAGTAAAACTCGATCCTTTGTACCGTGTGAGCCACCTCTAGAGAACTCAAAGGACCTACGTGCTACATAGATTCTTCGAAACTGTGGGAGCCACCTCTAGAATCCTTTGAGAGCTAAGTGCTACATGAGTTCCGATGAACCATTAGAAAGCATAAGCCATAGAGGTTGTCCGAGTAAAACTTGATCCTTTGTACCGTGTGAGGCACCTCTAGAGAACTCAAAGGAACTACGTGCTACACAGATTCTTCGGAACTGTGGGAGCTACCTCTAGAGTCGTTTGAGAGCTAAGTGCTACACGAGTTCCGATGAACCATTTGAAAGCATGCGCCATAAAGGCCAATCTGAGTAAAACTCATTCCTTTGTACCGTGTGAACCATCTCTAGAGAACTCAAAGGAACTACGTGCTACACAGATTCTTCGAAATTGTGGGAGCCACCTCTAGAGTCCTTTGAGAGCTAAGTGCTACATGAGTTTCGATGAACCATTAGAAAGCATGCGCCATAGAGGCCAATCCAAGTAAAACTCATTCCTTTGTACCGTGTGAGCCACCTCTAGAGAACTCAAAGGAACTACGTGCTACACAGATTCTTCGAAACTATGGGAGCCACCTCTAGAATCCCTTGAGAGCTAAGTGCTGCACGTGTAATGATGAATCATGGGAAATCATATACCAATGAGACAATGGATAAACGATTGTGATCTGTGACTGTGACAACTATCATTAGATAAGATAGAATTTATACATATGACAGAGAATTGGAATAATTGTTGAACTTTACTTATATTATGCTATAGTATCATGTGCTTTTTGAAGTGGTTATTTATTTCACGCTTAACCATATCGATGAATGGAAAGAAAAGGATGATATTATGCGAATTAAAGATATGAAGAAAAGTATGAATGAGCCTATACAGTCTGTTGTTGATTATATGATAGTAGCTAATCTTGACAGAGTGCATACATGTTATTTTATGGAGTTCATGCATGTATGATCATATTTTATGACATGAGCCTAGTCTATATTTATTTAAGCTACTTACTGAGTCGTGGATTTGCTCACCCCCTTAAATTTAACATCTACAGATCATACGGGTTGATATCCAGCTCAGGCTTTATATAGGCTCTCTCTGGAACTGTACCTAGCTGTGGTACTCGTCTACGTTCTCCGAGCCTTGCTTTTGTGTTTTTGAGGTATACAATGGTATATCATTTTGATAATTATGCAAACTTTATTTTCACAGTACTAGGAAGTAAATGGGATGTAACTTTGGATCGCACTAGATTATTATGTAAGTCCTTGTGATTATCGAGT
The DNA here is from genome assembly GCA_031772115.1 of Heritiera littoralis. Classification (NCBI taxonomy): domain Eukaryota; kingdom Viridiplantae; phylum Streptophyta; class Magnoliopsida; order Malvales; family Malvaceae; genus Heritiera; species Heritiera littoralis. The sequence continues at coordinate 2,227,363 of JAPDPK010000002.1, forward strand.
ACGATCTAGGATTAGGTATATATTTTGAAATACATATAAACTGAAAAATGTGACATTATCACTAGTTTAAATTCTTGAGAAACATGTGATGTATAATGATGTGAATTATGGGAATTAAAGTTGGCTGTGTTATGAAAGATTGAATTGTATTTTAATGCAGGTGATTTTACTGGAGAAAGTGATAAAATACAAGGGGGAGGTTTTCGACCTGTTTCTTTTGGAATAGTGAAAATAAGGTTAAAATGATTAAAATCACCTTGAGAAGTATGACATAGCTAGAGAAATAATATTAGTAAGGCAAGATTTGATTTAGATACTACACTAACATCGAATACAAACCTAAATAGAAAAAGAAAAATTTGAGTCGTAATTTTCCAAAAGCAATAAGGTATATGTCAAGTGGACGTCATTTGCCTTCGGGTTGTGACACCCACCCCATGCCACCATTAGAGAAGAAAGAAGAAAAGAAAAGAAAAGCTTTAATACTTAACCAAATACACACTTTCTAAACAAATTGTCTTCTACAAACCTCTTCCTTTCTTCAAGCCCTATCTAACCATACCCAAAGCTTAGTGTAGAAATGAATATATCAAGAGAAAAGAAGCCTTGAAGATTTCGGCCAAGGTAAGTGTATACTATACATAAGGCTTCATTTAATTTTAATGATAGATTTTTGTATTTCTAAGTGTTCTAAGCTTGAATCTAAGCTTTATTTTGATTGAATCTTATTAAATCCCTCCCTATAGCATTCGGCCATGATGATGATCTTCAATATCTTTGTGTTTTGGTTCATAATAATGGTGTAGAAAGAATGGAAATTAAGAATTAAACATAGTATAAATGAAAAATTGAAGAAATACCATGAAAATGCCAAGAAGAAAGATTTGACCATGGCAAGGGGAGGTAGTGTCATGGTTGTATTTGATGAGTTTAATATGCCATTAGACTGTAGAAATTATAAGGAGTCCATCGGTGCAATCAGATTTAAAATCGGACTTAAAATAGAGAATTTATGTTTTAACATCGGGAGAAATTATATTGGTTTAATATTTCCAGTGTATAAAGTGGCTGCAATTATTGAAATAAATTAATTTAAAAATTTTATTGAGGTTAATAAGTATTTTTGGTGAATTTATTTGCAGTTTAGGAGAATTGAATTACGAGTGGTGCTATCGAAGAAGCCGATTAAGCTAGACAGGTAAGGGATGCGTGTGTAGACTGTAGGGATATTATGGATGCATGATTTTTATGAGAATAATTTTATATGAATATTTTGATACTCAATTGCCTTGGAAACTGTGAAAATTGTGGTTTTTGGCAAGATTTGGAACTGTATTTTAAGTGCAGGAAGGCTAGGTCAATAGCAGCCATTATGATACTGAAATTTCTTAGAAAATTTTCTAAAAATATCATGAAATATTTTAGTGCATTATTGAGTGAAATTCCTAGCCTTAGAATTCAATATTTAATATTTTTCATAAAATACGAATTTACCGAAATACATTATTTAAATATTCGTGTTATTGAAATTAATTAAAGTGAAGCTATTAATACCTTCTTATAAATGTTTTACAGTGATATAAAAGGTTTATAAAATGTGTTAGTGCAATGTGAATATTTTGTAAATTGATTTCACTGTAATATTGTGAGAACTCATTATTTTATACTGTACATGTATGGAAATGAAAATTTTAATTAATAAATAAATTATTTTAGTATATTTTTATAAATATTAAGTGAAGAGCCATGCGGGCCCCACTTAAATTTCAGAGTCCAGATGATGATATGAGTGAGAAAATAATTTTAGGGAGGTTGAATAATGACATTACGGTGATTTGGAAGTCAAAAAATACCCAAGTTGCATTATTTTGTGAAATATGAGAAACAAATTGGAAAATGGCGGATACATCTCGAGGGTAATTTCGCAAATTTCTCCTAAACTAAAATGAATTGAGATGAAGTAAAAATATCATGTTATTCTACATGAAAAGTACTCTAAGATGGTGTCAACGGATTTGTCGAAATGGTCATAAAAACAGAATATTTTGTTGTCGGGTCACGGGGGTAAAATCATAATTTCTCACTATCCGTGCATCGCGCGTCAACGAAACCACTTCCAATCATTAGGATATGTTTAATATGACCATTTGGAACTGGAATCCAAAATTTTGGAGCCCGTTTACATGGTTTTTACGACAACGGGACCGTAAAGGTAAAATAGTCCAAAATTTCATAACTAGGGGCATTTTGGTCATTTGGAAAAATTTCCAGAACTCTCTTTATTCTTTTCTCAGCTGTTGAATAGCTACTATTCATCTTCTCTCCCACCAAGCCTCACACCATTTTCACTTGAAAGAAAGAAAGAAAGAAAAATTTCCAACCTAAATAACTAACAAACTACTTAGAATTTCAACAAGATTTATATACCAAAATTAATCTGCTCTCTCTCCTCTACAATCCTACACCCATATTTCATCCTATCAAGCACTATACAAGGAGGAACAAGTCCTCAAAGTTTCGGCCAAGCTTGGTAAGTTTACCTATGCTTATGTTTTCTTGAGTTTCATGGCATATAGACATTCCATTAAGCTTAGTGATATTGTTTCTAGCCATATTTTCAATTCAAAAATAAAAATTTGTTACTAAAGACCCATTCGGCCAAGCATGGCGTCATTGTGTCCCATGGTGTTTCAAGCATATGAATGGTATAAAATTAAATTTTAATCATAGAAAAAATAATTTGGTGAGATTGGAATGATGAAATTCCATCAAAAATGGCTATAGTGATTTTCGGCCTAGGTGAAGGGGAGGAGATTCATGGCTGTTCTTGATGTTTTGAGGGTAGATTCGGACTATATAAATTACAAGGAGTCTGCCGGTAAGCTCGGATTTAAAATCCGACACAAAACGAAGAAGTTATGTTATACAACCGGTAGAAATTATATTGCAAAAATATTTGCAGTATCTAATGTGGCTGCATTTTGGTATAAATTATAGCTTAAAAATAAGGATTAAATAAGCTAATAATTTTTGGGGAATTAATTGCAGCCCAAGAGTTTTGGATTTCGTGTGGTGAAGTCGAGAAGCGCGATAGCGATAAACAGGTAAGAGACGCGTGTGTGAATTTGTAGGGATATTCGAAAGCATGTTTTCCATTCTATGAATTTTATAAGATTATTTAGATACTAAATTGCTTCGAACTGCTATGAAATTGTGGTTTTCTGGCTGGTGAAACTATGTTTGAAAGTGCAAGGAGGCTAGGCACTGGTAGCCGTTATGCTGCCGAAATTTACGAAAAATATTTTTAAAATTATTATAAAATATTTTGGTGCATTATTGATTTTTCTCCTATCCGTGAAAGTGATAAATTAATTATTTTTCCTAAATGGTGAAATTATCGAAAAGTATTTATTAAATATTCATGATACCGATTTCGATAAAGGTTAAACCACTAAAAATTCATCCCACATGTTTTATAGTGAAATGTGTAATTGGTGAAATGAAATGGTGAATAGTGAATATTTTATAAATTATTTTTAGTATAATATTCTATTATGATTTTTCCTTTATGGATTAAATAAATTTCTATCACGTGTAATAAATTCCATAAAGGCTTTATCATTGTGTAAATACTGTTTTGAGACTATTAGGCTCCATATCATGCTCACGTGTTACGTGTTTCATGTGTTACTCATGTGTGAAGCTATTAACATTGAGCCGTCTTCAACGTCTCCGTTGTCACTCGCTCAATGTACGACTAAGGGCATTTATAGACTATGCCCGTAGATCTCACATGTTTATTATTACTGCTCCCTACGGGGATTATTATAGCATGATATTATCCGGGTGTTACCTGGTCTCCATTATTATTCCACGTGTTTTTATGGGTTTTGATGATAATTATTGAGATATACTGTTTATTGTGATGTTTTATCACTGAATTGGTGAAATATTTGAACAATTTATTTTTACTGTTACACGTGTTTAAAATGATTATTTCAATGGTGGAAATCAAAATATTTGCAAGTGTTGTTCACTTGATTTAATAAGTTATTTTTTTTAAACATGTGAAATATCTATATGCAATGAATATTTTAGTAAATCTTACATTAAAATTTATTTTACTCCCTATTGTTGCTTTGGGTTTCTAGGACAAGACATGTATTTCAAAATACCTTTCATGCTCTATCTGGATTTCTTGACCGACTATAGTATCCTTTCTTTTGTAGTGTGCCTAGCATACCAATAGGAAACTAAGGATTTTACCGCATATAGTCTTTAAGATATCAAATTTGCATATAACTCTCTTACGAGTCGTGGTTTGCTCACCCCATTATTTTATCTTTCTAGAGTATTTTCAATGACCGCTGGGTATATCATCCAAGGGTTAGTGGCCGCATATTGAGCACCCCGAAGGAGCTATTATAGACCCCGAAGGTATATTTATTTTATTTTATATGCTCAGACTTTTCATTTATAGTACTACAGTGTTGTATTATAATTAGGGGATGTAAATGTTAACTCTAAATACAGTTTTGTAAATATTTTAATTCCGCAAATTAAATTGAAATTAAGAATATTGTGTTCATTATGAATTAAATGTGGAAGTAAAGGCATCGCAGACAGCCCAACCAATTCACGTGTATGAAATTGTGTGAAAAAGTGTACAATACTGTGTATTTGGACTGTGACATTATTTATTGGTATCAAAGCGAGGTTGGCCTGATGTCTATCGATGTCGTAGTGATAAAATGAAGTGATTATATCTCCTGTAGTACTGTAGAGTCTGTATATATAAATGGGTCACTAATCGAAAATTTGATAAATCATTGTGTGGTGCAGATATGAGTGGATGACGGGTGACTTGTGCTTACAAGGGTCAAGGTCGAGGTCGAGGTCGAGGTAGGGCGGAGCAAACTCCGGAGCCACAGACACCAGAGCCGATACGGAGCCCACCCCAGGACCGGCTCACCCTCTGCTGCAAGAAAGTCTCGATACTCGGATGTCTAAGATGGAGCGCATGTTGGCGGATTTTATCGCCATGTACCATGCTGATTGAGCTGCTGATTGGGCAGAGAGAGAGCGCGCAGCTCCAGCTGCTCCACCTGTTGCACCACCTCCACCACCTCCCGTACAGCCTGCTCTAGAGCCACAGCTTGCATTGCAACCAGTACAACAGGCTCAAGCCGTTCCATTGCCACCAGTACAACCGCCACGTGACGTAGAGTCTTACTGTGATGTGACACTAGTGCGGCAGTTTGCTAAACTTAATCCATCGAAGTTTAAAGGTGATAGAGATCCACTAGTGGTGGAGCAGTGGGTTACAGCTGTGGAGAAGCTGTTCCGGTATATGAGATGTTCTAACACGGAGCAAGTTGGACTCGCGGTGTTCCAGATGACTGATGATGCGAAACACTGATGGAAGTCCGCACAGACGATATTATTCGCCTAGCATCTGATTATCACTTGGGATATATTTGTTGATGCTTTTCACCACCAGTACATCCTCGATACTACACCGAAGAACCTTCAGCAAGAATTTATTGAGTTGACTCAAAGGAGTATGTCGATGGATCAGTACAAGTCTTGATTTACCACACTCAGTAGATTTAATCCACTGACTCGAGTTGACGAGTGGCACAAAATAGACAGGTTTAAGGCTGGGTTGAGACTGTCGATTCGATCGAAGTTAGCTCCATTTGATATTCGTACATATGATGAGGTGGTCAGATGTACTCAGCTTTGTGAGCAAGAGTAAGGCGAAGGGTAAGGCTAAACGGGGCGCGGAGGACAGATTAGGTAGAGAGCAGCCCAAGAGATCCAAACCATCTAGTATTCAGATATTAGAGGGGCGATCCACGAGATCAATTGCTGCAGCCCCTACTACTACTAGTCCTACTTTTGCGCCGAAAGGTATCATGGCCCGATGTAATCGATGTGGACAGTCACACAGTACCCGACCTTGCCACATGGTTGCCATGACTTGTTTTCAATGTAGGCAGGCAGGACATTTGGTGAGAGACTACCCTATGCTCCAAGAGGCAACTGCATCTACCACATCAGCCTCAGTCCTTCCATCACCAGCACCGGCACCAGCAGCTCCGACAGAATCAAAGAGAGCAACCCCCTCTCAACCGAGACGGGTGACGGTAGCGAAAAAGGGTAAGAAGCCCATGACTTAAGGACGGGTGTACGCATTGGACCAGGAGACTGTTGATGCATTCGCGGATGTCATTAAAGGTAAAATTTACATTTTCAATATACCTGTACTTGCATTATTTGACACTGGTTCTACTCATTCATTTATATCTCCTGGTTGCTCTAACAGAGTTCCAGTAAAGCCGGAGCAGTTAGGGTATACTTTGCATGTAAATACTCTTTTTAGAGAATCTCAAGTTACTGATATCGTGTATAGAAAATATAAAGTAACAGTAGGTGAGAAGGAAACTACAGCTAACCTAATTTTGTTGACTATGTATGATTTTGATGTGATATTAGGAATGGATTGGTTAGCTGCAAATCATGTAACTTTAGATTGTTACACTAAGTTTGTAACCTTCTCTCAACCTGAGAAATATACTGTAAAACTTTTTGATAAATTATAATAAAAGTGATATTGTTACTAAATCGTGTGAATATGTATGTGATGTATTGAAGGTTTTATAGCATGTGTGGAGGATATGAAAAAGAGACGTCCAAAGCTACACGAGATTCCTGTGGTCAGGAATTTTTAGGACGTAATTTTGGAGCATTTACCTGGCTTACCACCAGATCGGGAGATCGAGTTCACCATTGACTTGGTACCCGGCACGGAGCCCATTTCTAAGCCCTCGTATCGGATGGCACTATCGAAGTTGGAGGAGCTTAAGAAGCAGCTCTAGGAATTGTTGGATAAGGGATTTATACGTCCCAGTGTGTCTCTGTGGGGTGCACCGGTGTTATTTGTCCGGAAGAAAGATGGCAGCCTGCTGCTATGTATCGATTACCGGATGTTGAATAAGGTAACCATCAAGAACAAATATCCCCTGCCCAGGATCGATGATTTATTTGATCAGTTGAGGGGTGCCTAAGTGTTTTTGAAAATTGACCTCCGATTGAATCTTTTAAGATTTGAAATTCAGATGTTCCCAAGACAGCATTCCGAACTCGATATGGACACTACAATTTTCTGGTGATGCCATTCGGATTTGACTAATGCCCCTGCAGTATTCATGGGCTTGATGAATGAAGTGTTTAAGCCTTACCTTGATCAGTTCGTGATCATATTCATTGACGATATCCTAGTGTATTCTAAGTCTCCAGAAAAGCATGAGCAACATCTCCATACAGTGTTACAGACCCTCAGAGATCGGAAGCTTTATGCTAAACTCAATAAGTGTGACTTTTGGCTAAATCATACTATTTTTCTAGGACACGTAGTCTCGAAGGACAGGGTGTTGGTAGATCCGTCCAAGATAGAGGCCATAATTCAGTGGAAGAGGCCTGAGACGATGACATAGATCAGGAGTTTTCCGGGTCTAGCCGGACAGTGGGTTCGTTGAGGGATTTTCTTGACTTGCTGCTCCATTGATGCGACTCACACGCAAGGACGTGAAGTTTGAGTTGACAGATACGTGTGATCGTAGTTTCCAAGAGTTGAAGTAGAGGCTTACAACAGCTCTAATATTAGCCCTTCCCAGCGGATTTGGTGGATTTGCAGTGTATACAGATGCTTCCACACAGGGATTAGGGTGTGTCTTAATGCAACATGGACGGATGATTACATATGGGTCTAGACAGCTTAAAGAGCATGAGAAGAACTACTCAACCCATGATTTGGAGCTTGCCACTGTGGTGTTTGCATTGAAGATTTGGCGGCACTATTTATACAATGAGACATTCCAGATATATACAGACCATAAGAGTCTAAAATACTTGTTCTCGCAGGATGAGCTTAACATGAGACAACGGAGATGTCACGACCCGTGAGCACATTTTTCACCTTATTGTACACAACTTAACCAGTTAGGCTGTCTGTGATACTTCACTTGTACTAACTGTTAAACAATTTTACATAATATTGTTTATATTATACACATCCCCTATCGTATTTAATCAGATAAGTAGTACTGTAGACATGTCTAAATATAGAGAATAAATGATCATACCTCAAATAATTCAGTCGGTCTGTCACATTGTCCTTTGTGTCCAGCCGTGATCCACAATAAACTGATCTCACGATCATCAAAACCTGAAATGTTTAAAATTAAGGGGTGAGCAAAACCACGGCTCAGTAAGGGAATTATATGCATACTTGATATTCAGCTTCCTATATGCTGAAAATCTTTTTCATTTTTCCTATGGGCTCTAGGCTCGTATGTAGGAAGGATACTACAGTCGACTAGGGATCCGGATGGAGTAAGATAGGGTATTTTAGAATACCATATTTGTTCCGGAACCTAAAAGCAACTGTAGAGAAAAATTTTCATTTATTTTTGAATATATAAATCCTTTTCCTTTTCATCCCATAACTTTTTCAAATTCTTTTCAAAATAATGCTTTTATGAAAGAAAGCATTTAAATAAAATAACTAATATTCATATATTCTTTGAAAGGAATATTAGTTAAATCATCATCATTTTTCTTTAAAACTCATTTCATGTTTTACTGTACTCTCATAATTAGTACAGTACTTTAAATAGCAAAGTAAGCTATTAAAATCTATTCCACTTATCACATTAGCAAAGCAGCAAGCACTTCGGTAGATTAGTCACTATACACGTCGATAATTCGATTACTATGCAAGTTAATAAATCAATCCATTTACAAAACGAAAGTCAATAAACTTTAAGCATATAGCTTAACTCACTGAAAACAGTTTCAAATAACCGATCACTTAATCACTTTAGGCGTAAGCCCCGATTCACTGATTCAATTACGACATCCATTCTAACTAGCAATGGAGTTAAGTGTCATATCGAGGAACTCATGTAGCACGTAGGTCCTTCGGGATTCTAGAGGTGGCTCCCATGGTCCAACTGGTATTCGTGTAGCACGTAGGTCCCTTGGGATTCTAGAGGTGGCTCCCATGATCCAAACAATATCCGTGTAGCACATAGGTCCTTCGGGATTCTAGAGGTGGCTCCCAAGTCCAACTGGTATCCGTGTAGCACGTAGGTCCCTTGGGATTCTAGAGGTGGCTCACACGGTATAAAGATCGAGTCTTTACTCGGATTGGCCTTTATGCCTTATACTTTCTACTATCTTATCAGAACTCGTGTAGCACTTAGTGCTCAAAGGTTTCCAGAAGTGGCTCCCATAGTTTCCGAAGAATCTATGTAGCACGTAGGTCCCTTGAGTCTTCTAGAGGTGGCTCACACGGTTCAAAGATTGAGTCTTTACTCGGATTGGCCTTTATGCCTTATACTTTCCACTATCTCATCAGAACTCATGTAGCACTTAGTGCTCAAAGGATTCTAGAGGTGGCTCCCATAGTTTTCCGAAGAATCTATGTAGCACATAGGTCCCTTGAGTCTTCTAGAGGTGGCTCACACGATACAAAGATCGAGTCTTTACTCGGATTGGCCTTTATGCCTTATACTTTCCACTATCTCATCAGAACTCGTGTAGCACTTAGTGCTCAAAGGATTCTAGAGGTGGCTCCCATAGTTTTTCGAAGAATTGATGTAGCACGTAAGACCCTTGAGTCTTCTAGAGGTGGCTCACATGGTACAGAAATCGAGTCTTTTCTCGGTTTGGCCTTTAGGACTTAGACTGACTACTAACACATCGGAACTCATGTAGTACTTATAATCTAATATTCCATTTAAAATCATGGTAAGAATATTAGATTTATCAATTCTTCCTTTTTGAAAACATATTACATGTTCATATCACATGTCTTATGAAAATCATCTCACAGTACTATAATCAGTACCGAAATGAGCATTTTGTAAAAATGCTATAAATCAATTGATTTTCTTCTCATATCATATAAACATATTCTTTTCACATGTCACGCATCCTATAACACATTTTCCTTTTTACATAACCCATATCGTATAAAACACTTTCCTTTTTAACATGTCACCGATCATTTATGGAGTCTAAGATAATCATCAATCTTATCCTACTATGGACTCTAGAGGGTAAAGAAATAAACGTGTCAAATCTATGACCATAATCTATATCGTCCTCGGTGGATCACTGATCAGGTGTCGACCAGGACTAAACATATCACATATCACACATTAGCATAATAGGATGCCAATTAGTCTCAAAACCCTATTTTTCATCATAACATAAACCTTTATGGAATTTATAAAAATATATAATTTCATAATTAAAAACCATAAAGGTTAAAAATCATTTAGTGAATATTTATAAAAATATTCATAAAATATTCACTGTATTTCACTTCATCTTTCGTCTCGTAATTACATGTGATTTATCTATCCTGAGAATTTTCGGTGATTTCATTATCACCATTCTTGAAAACATGAATATTTTAAAATTCCATCTCATTATATTCATGTTTTATGAAATTTAGTAATTTCCTCATTTTTTCGTGATTTAATATTGATTTTCGGAAATAAAATCATTTAATATGATTTTATGAAATTTTTCTAAAATTTTCGGTAGCATAACGACTACCGATTTACTAACCTCCTGCACGGAAAATACAATTTATAATTTCCAGCCAGTACTTCATCCCAAAATTTTTTAGCCAATCATGCATCATAGTAATTTTCATAAAATATTTCCATAAAATATTTTAAAATTAAATTATGCAGACTAAATATCCTTACAGTACTGCACATGCATCCCTTACCTTTTTCCGGGTCGACGACTTCCTCTTCTCGGTCGCGCTCGTACTGCATCTCTCCCGATTCCTCATCCCGGTCGCTGAAAATAATTTCTGGAAATAAAAATTCTAAATTTTAGAATTTTTCCATAATTAATTAAATTTTTCTAAAATTAAATTTCCGAGAATTTCTTACCGAATTTCCGTAAATTTTCGGGTTGTCGAATTTCCGGAATCTCCGAATTCCCGAAATTCTCCTTTTTCCTCTTTTTCTTCCTTTTTCCTCTTTTCTTTTTCTTTCTTTCTTTTTCTTTTCTTTCTCTTTCTTTTCTTTTTCTTTTTCTTTTTCTTTTTCCTTTTTCCTTTTTCTTTTCTTTTTCTTTTCTTTTTTCCTCTTCCTTTCCCGGTCAGACCGGTCCAATTCCCTTCCTCGCCGGTTCCTCGCCAGTGGCCGGTTCTTCAGTGGTTCGGGCGTCCTTCAGCTGGCCGGCGTCGAGACGAACTTGCCAGTGGCCTCAGCTTGGCCTGGATCGGCGGAACGGCGGCGGATCGAGGCGGAATAGGTTTGGTTTCTCCTTCCTCTTCGTCGGCCCTCCTCCGCCGTTCATTGCACCTCTAGTGGCTTCCCACGTCTTCCTCTTCCTTCGGTGAAGCTTCGGTTGCAATGGCGGCCACCGATTTGGCCGGCACCGCCGTCTCCCATTTTCTTTTCTCTTCCGGCTTCCTTCGTTTCTATTTTCCGTTTTGCTTTCCGTTTCCTTCTTCCGTCGCCGGACGCCTCTTCCTCGCGTCGCTAGCGTCGTTCACTTCTCTTCTTTTGTCTTGCCCCGCCGACAGTGGCAGGATGCTGCCGGCGGCCTCCAGCTGGGAAGAAATCGAGCTCTGTCCCGATTCTTCCCTTTTCTCCTTTCTTTTTTTTTTCCTCTTTTAGTTTTATTTTCCTTTCCCTTTTTAGTATATAATATACTATACATTATACACTATAATTTATATTTTATACATATAATATATACTATATATTATACATATATTATTTCATATATAATGTAAAACAATATATATTATGTATAAATTATATATTATATATTACAAAACATATATCTAGTATATATATGTGTATATTTATATACTTTAAAATAAATAACATTTACATATACAAATTATATAAATGTTATAATACAACATATATACATATAAACTTTAATATAAAATCATATTTACCTTTCTTCTATATGTATTTATATAATTATATATACACATAAAATATTATGTTTATATACATATGTATTATTTAAATTTATGAAATAGTATATATTTCCATATATATACCAACGTATATTAAAATATACTATATAGTATTTTAAAACATATGTATTTGTATAAAATACATTTCTATAATTTGTAATTATATAGACATACTTTATTCTCATTTCTCATTTTTCTTATTTAATTTGGATTTTAATTTATCCAAATTAATTTTTCCTCTCTCTATTATTTTTATTTTCACTTCCAATTTAATTTCCTTTACACGAATTTCTCGATTCTTTCACTTCCTCAATTCTTGGGATTTTCACCAATATCCCGTTCTCGCAAATTTTATGTATTTCCTCTGATTTATTTTCTCCAATATTTATTTTCAATATTTATAATTTTCAATAAATGAAAAATTTACGGTTATCATAGGAGATGATGGAATTACTCAAGGATTACGATTGCGAGATTTTGTACCACCCAGGGAAAGCGAACATGGTGGCAGATGCTCTAAGCCGAAAGCACGTAGTGATGGTATCTTATATGATGGTTAGGGAACACGAGCTACTGGAGCATTTCTTGAACCTCAGCATTAATGTGATTTCCTCTGAGAGTTATGGATTCACAACCAGCTTTAGAATTGAACCGGACTTGATGGGACAGATCAGGGATGCTCAAAGGACAGATGCCTATTGTATAGAGGTTGCCAGTCAGGTACAGGTAGGCGTACAATCTGATTTTGAGATTGGCACCGACGGGATTCTGAGGTTCAAAGGCAAAATATGTGTTCTCGATAATAATCAGCTCAGAGATCTGATTCTAACTGAGGCCCATACATCCAGGTACACTTTGCACCTAGGCAGTACTAAAATGTACCAGAATTTAAGGAGGGTTTATTAGTGGTCAAAAATGAAGAGACATCGCAGAGTTTGTGGCTGGATGTCTCACGTGTCAACAGATGAAGATCGAGCATCAAAAGCCTGCAGGATTATTACAGCCTTTAACAATTCCTACTTGGAAATAGGAGCATATCACAATGGACTTCCTCATGGGTTTACCGAGGACCCGAAGAAACCATGATGCAATATGGGTGATAGTGGATAGATTGACGAAGTTCACCCACTTCTTGGCTATCAAATCTACCGATCCGCTCAGTGCCCTTGCCAATCTTTATGTACGAGAGATAGTGCAGCTACACGGGGTTCCAGTGAGCATTACATCGGATACGAATTCCTGATTTACATCCCACTTTTGGGAGAGATTTCATGAGGCCATGGGATCCAGGTTAAATTTCAGCACCGCCTTTCATCCTCAGACTGACGGACAGTCCGAGCATATGTTGAGGGCATATGCGTTGGATTTTAAAGGCTCCTGGGATGATTATTTACCGTTAGCCGAGTTTGCCTATAATAATAGCTACCAGACTAGCATCGGCATGGCACCGTACGAGGCATTATATGGTAGAAGGTGTAGATCTCTGATCGTGTTGGAAGAAGTGGGAGATCGAAAATTGTTAGCTCCCGAATTGGTAGAGCGAGCCTCACATGATGTACAGTTGATATGTGAGAGACTCCATACAGCACAGAGTCAGCAGAAGAACTATACAGACACAAGACGCCAACCACTTGAGTTCTCACCAGGTGATTATGTATTTTTGAAAGTTTCCCCATCTAAAGGTATTATGAGATTTGGCAAGAAAGGGAAACTGAGTCCTTGCTATATCGGACCATTCGAGATCTTGGATCGCATAGGAGGCGTGGCATACAGATTGGCACTACCACCCGAGTTATCAAGTGTGCACAATGTATTCCATGTTTCGATGCTTCGGAAGTATCATCCAGATCCATCCCACGTAATTCGATACGAACCACTGGAGATACAAGAAGACATGAGTTACGTGGAGCGACCTATCAGGATTCTGGATCGAAAGGATAAAGTACTACAATCTAAGACGATTTCGTTAGTGAAAGTGCTCTGGCAATACCACTCAGAAGAAGAGGCGATGTGGGAATTAAAGAGTTTAATGTGGGAGAAGTACCCAGAGCTGTTTTAGTGAGTGGTTCGAGTGAAATTCAGATGACCGAATTTCTTAAGGTGGGGAGGAAACGTGAGAACTCATTATTTTGTACCGTACATGTACGGAAATGAAAAATTCAATTAATAAATAAATTATTTTTGTATATTCTTATCAATATTAAGTGAAGAGCCATGTGGGCCATACTTAAATTCCAGAGTCCAGATGATGATATGACTGAGAAAATAATTTTAGGGAGGCTGAATAATGACATTACAGTGATTTGGAAGTCAAAATACCTAAGTTGCATTATTTTGTGAAATATGAGAAACAAATTGGAAAATGACGAATACGTCCCTAGGGTAATTTCATAAATTTCTCCCAAACCAAAATGAATTGAGACGAAGTAAAAATATCATGTTATTCTACATGAAAAGTACTTTAACATGGTGTCAACAGATTTGTCGAAATGGTCACAAAAACAGAAAATTTCATTGTCAGGTCACGGGGGTAAAATCGTAATTTCTCACTATCCGTGCACCGCTCGTCAACGAAACCACTTCAAATCATCAAGATATGTTTAATATGACCATTTGGAACTAGAATCCAAAATTTTGGGGCCCGTTTACATGGCTTTTACACCAATGGGACCATAAGCGCAAAATCGTCCAAAATTTCATAACTAGGGGCATTTTGGTCATTTGGCAAAATTTCCAGAACTCACTTTATTCTTCCCTCAGCTGCTGAATGGATAATATTCATCTTCTCTCCCACCAAGCCTCATTCCATTCTCATTTGAAAGAAAGAAAGAAAAATTTCCAACCTAAATAAACTAACAAACTACTTAGAATTTCAACAAGATTTATATACCAAAATTAATCTGCTCTCTCTCCTCTACAATCCTACACCCATATTTCATCCTATCAAGCACTATACAAGGAGGAACAAGTCCTCAAAGTTTCGGCCAAGCTTGGTAAGTTTACCTATGCTTATGTTTACTTTAGTTTAATGGCACATATACATTCCATTAAGCTTAGTGATATTGTTTCTAGCCATAGTTCAATTGAAAATTGAAAAATAAAAATTTGTTACTAAAGACCCATTCGGCCAAGCATGGTGTCATTGTGTCCCATGGTGTTTCAAGCATATGAATGGTACAAAATTAAATTTTAAGCATAGAAAAAATAATTTGGTGAGATTGGAATGATGAAATTCCATCAAAAATGGCTATAGTGATTTTTGGCCTAGGGGAAGGGGAGGAGATTCATGGCTTTTCTTGATTTTTTTTAGGGTAGATTCGGACTGTAGAAATTACAAGGAGTCTGCCAGTATGCTCGGATTTAAAATCCGACACAAAACGAAGAAGTTATGTTATACTACCAGTAGAAATTATATTGCGAAAATATTTGCAGTATCTAATGTGGTTGCATTTTGGTATAAATTATAGCTTAAAATAAGGATTAAATAAACCAATAATTTTGGTGGAATTAATTGCAACCCAAGAGTTTTGGATTTCGTGTGGTGCAGTCGAGAAGCACGATAGCGATAAACAGGTAAGAGACGCGTGTGTGAATTTGTAGGGATATTCGATGGCTTGTTTTCCATTCTATGAATTTTATAAGATTATTTAGATACTGAATTGCCTCAAACTGCTATGAAATTGTGGTTTTCCAGTTGGTGAAACTGTGTTTGAAAGTGCAGAGAGGCTAGGCACTGGTAGCCGTTATGCTGCCGAAATTTACGAAAAATATTTTTAAAATTATTATAAAATATTTTGGTCCATTATTGATTTTTCTCCTAGCCGTGAAAGTGATAAATTAATTATTTTTCTAAATGGTGAAGTTATCGAAAAGTATTTATTAAATATTCATGATACCGATTTCGGTAAAGGTTAAACCACTGAAAATTCATCCCACATGTTTTATAGTGAAATGTGTAATTGGTGAAGTGAAATGGTGAATAGTGAATATTTTATAAATTATTTTCAGTATAATATTCAATATTTTATTATGATTTTTCCTTTATGGATTAAATAAATTTCTATCCTTGTAGTAAATTCCATAAAGGCTTTATCATTGTGTAAATACTGTTTTGAGACTGTTAGGCTCCATATCATGCTCACGTGTCACGTGTTTCATGTGTTACTCATGTGTGAAGCTATTGACATTGAGCCGTCTTCAACGTCTCCGTTGTCACTCGCTCAGTGTACGACTAAGAGCATTTATAGACTATGCCCATAGATCTCACATGTTTATTATTACTGCTCCCTACGAGGATTATTATAGCATGATATTATCCAGGTGTTGTCTGGTCTCCATTATTATTCCACGTGTTTTTATGGGTTTTGATGATAATTATTGAGATATACTGTTTATTGTGATGTTTTATCACTGAATTGGTGTAATATTTGAACAATTTATTTTTACTGTTACACGTGTTTAAAGTGATTATTTCAATGGTGGAAATCAAAATATTTGCAAGTGTTGTTCACATGATTCAATAAGTTATTTTATTTAAACATGTGAAATATCTATATGCAGTGAATATTTTAGTAAATCTTACATTAAAATTTATTTTACTCCCTATAGTTGCTCTGGGTTTTTGGGACAAGACAAGTTTTTCAAAATACCTTCCATGCTCTATCTGGATTTTCCGGCCGACTATAGTATCCTTTCCTTTGTAGTGTGCCTAGCATACCAATAGGAAACTAAGGATTTTACGGCATATAGTCTTCGAGATATCAAATTTGCATACAACTCTCTTTCTGAGCCATGGTTTGTTCACCGCTGGGTATATCATCCGAGGATTAGTAGGTACATATTGAGCACCCCAAAGCAGCTGTTGTAGACCCTGGAGGTATATTTATTTATTTTTTATATGTTCAGACTTTTCATTTACAGTATTACAGTGTTGTATTATAATTAGGGGATGTAAATGTTAACTCCGAATGCAGTTTTGTAAATATTTTAATTCCGTAAATTAAATTTAAATTACGGATATTGTGTTCATTATGAATTAAATGTGGAAGTATAGGCATCACAGATAGCCCAACTGACTCACGTGTATTAAATTGTGTTAAAAAGTGTACAATACTGTGTACTTGGACTGTGACAAATATTCACTGTGTTATAAATTAACCTTTATGAACTGACTGAAGATTTAAGCTATTTTGATTAATTTCCATAAACGTGATGTGATTGTTTATATACTGTTTTGAGATTGTTAGGCGCCATATCATGCTCATGTGTTATCTACTGTTACTGTTACTGTGCTGTTGATACTGATCCTATCTTCAGTGTCACAGTGTCACCTGATCAGTGTATACTAAGGACACCTATAGACTATGGCCATATGTCTCACGTGTTTACTGTTATTGTTCTCTACGGGATTATAAAATGATATATTTTGGGTGTTGCCCAGTCTCCACTACTGTTACTATTTATTGTGTTGTTTTACTGAATTGTATCGTACTGTTTACTGAATTGTGATTATCACTCAACTGTTTATCGTACTAAACTGTTTACTAAAGTATTTATTGAGATTTACAAAATGGTGAAAGTGATATTTTAAAGTGAAATTAATATTACTTCTTAAATATTTTATTTAATGATTTATATGCCATTTATGTGATTTATTTCATATTGAAATTTTATTAAATGTGATTTATTACAAAAATCAACAATTACTCCCTATAGTCGCTTTTAGGTTCCGGGACACGACAGGTATTCTAAAATACCTACCACACTCCATCTAGATCCCTAGCCAACTATAGTATCTTTCCTTTTACTGTCCCTAGTGTATTAATAGGAAAGAAATGCTTTTAATGCATATAGATTTCATAATACCAACTCTGCATACAATTCTCTTACTGAGCATATTTCGCTCACCCTTTTATTTTCCATCTCTACAGATTACCTACAGTGACAGTGTGATATACCATTCTGAGGATTTCGGTTGTGCTTTTGGTTAACCCAAGGCAGCTTAGTGTTGATCCTGGAGGTATATTTATTTCTTTATATGTTCAGACTTATTTTACAGTACTACTATGTTATAATTATAAACAGGGGATGTAAACAATAAATGCGATACTGTTATGTAAATATTTTATTCATGTAAATTAAATTACTTTTATCAAGTGTTACGGTTTTAAAAAAAGTGTGAAATGAAGGTATCGCAGACGCCCAACCATTGCTACAAGTGTGGAAATGTGTGATTTACTGTACATACGAACTGTTACAGAAAATCATGTATATCCAAACCAAAATCCTCTTCGTCCTGAGCATCCTTCGAAGCAACAAGCAATCTGACAAAGAGAGAATTGTCACTTCTAGAAATCTTGATAAATTTGCAACTATCACTAAGCATTACCTTATTATTCTTTCTTTAAATTATCAAAATAATCATCAGAAAATCTTCATGAGCATTCTTGCAATAGGCAAGTACTAGTCAATCGAATTAACGATTTATAATTTTAAGAATATTTACATAATTAATTGACCAAAATTAACTACACCCAAAATATGCAATTCTTGAAGCATTTGTAGTAATTTTAGGCCCAACATTAATTAATTAAATTAATTTCACATAAAATTGAATATTCAAATAATAAGGCAATTGCATTTTATAGAGTTTATTTGTTTAAATAAATTATTAACAGAATGGGTAGATCAAAATTCATATGATTGGTCGAAATAAAATACCCAAATAATTTATTTAAATTTATTTAATTAGGCTTAGCGACAACATTTTATGGGCATGGGTATATTTAAAATTAAGTGAATTATGAATTAAATGGGCAATTGAATTTCAAGAAATTACCCAAAATTAATTCCTTGAAAAAATTCACTTATACCCTTTTAATTTTGGGTTTGACAACTAATTATGGCTGTTAAATAAATTTGGTTATATCCAAAATTGTCCAAAAAATAAATTAACTATATGGCCCAATAATTAATTAATCAAAATGGCTAATTAAACCATAACCCAAGATAGCCTATTAATTAATTATGTAAATTAACCACTAATTAATCCAAATTTAACAGCTAAATAAAATTAATTAATCAACATGGCCCCTAAATTAATTAGGCAAAATGATCCTAAAATTAATTAATTTTAATTGCCCAAAATTAATTTAATACTAAATGGCCAATTAATAAAATAATCAAATAAAAAAATGCCTAAAATATAACAAAATTATTTTGGCCCAAATTTAATTAAAGCATATGGCCTAACTAAAATAAAATAAATTGGCCCTTTTATTTCCATAATTAGTGGCCCAATTTAAATTTAAAAAAAAAAAAGAGCAGCCCATAAGCCAAAAAATTTTGGTCCAAAAATTCAACCAAAAAAACCTTAAAAACATAAAATAATGAGCCAGAAAAAAAGGCCCAAAATATAAAAAAGGGCCCAACCCGTATAGCCTAAAAGTGGGGCGAAAATTTTTTTTTCTTAATTTTTTTTATTTTTTGGGGTGGGCGCGTGCAAACATAGCACCATACCAACAATGCTTGCACGTGACGTGTATGTACCAACAAGATAGTATCAGGCGCGTTCTTCTTCCTTAAGCGGGTTAGTTGCAGAAAAATGGGTTTTTTGACCTAACCCACTCCATTTTGGCCACTTTTAGCCTCGTTTTTGCTCCTTTTTCTTGCATTTTTCATGCTTAAGCTTCGAACAACAATGAAATTACGATTTAAAGCCAAAAAATGCATGAAATCGAGATAGGTTTCAAAAATCCGAAAATGCAAAAGTTCAAAATGAAGTTTTAATGACTTCTCTCTCTAAATCTAAAGCAGTTAGTGACACTTTGAGTGAGTGGGCTCTGATACCAATTGTTGGAATTTGCTAAAACCACACCAAGTCACTAATACAAGATTAAACATAGTAAAAACTAACTTGGATATGACGAGAGCTCAATCCCGCTATACAGTATTACTACGTTATTGAAGCCCGAACCATATGCTTCCCATTGACTGCACTTAAGCCCAAAATAGAGAGAAAACGAGAGAGTGAGAAAGAGAGCAAAAGAGAGAAGGAGAAACTACTATCATTCCTCTTTGTCAAAAGTTATAAAACTCAACGGGCCAGCCTCATATATATAGAGGTTGAGAGTAGAGACCTCCATTTATGTGATCATATATAAACTCATTCCATTATAGATTTAATACACATATATTGTATATTTAATATGATTATAATATGGGTCACAGTTAATACAAAATATACTATTAATTAAATAATTAGAAGATGTTAATTACACTTAACTAGTCTACATTAATAGGGATATTTCAACAATATAGGCTCACAAATTGAGCTGTCGAGAGCACTCTCGATAGCACCATAAGCTTACAAAAAAAAGGAAAAGATTAAACTGTTAGCAAAAAGCAAGGGATCACCAATCGAGAATTTCAAATTTGGGAGAAAAGCTAAGACAAAAAGCTAGAGTTTGCAATTTACCACCAATACCGATAGTCTATAGAGAAAGAAAAAAATAATCTCACCTTATAAGTAAAAGTAAAACAGTGAGTTGTCATTTGTGAATAATGAATTATTTTATGAATTTTATGAATCTAGAATTATTTTATGAAAAAATGTTTAAATTATGGATATAAATATTATTTTATATTATGACTTTATTTTTTAATAAATTGTTTTCATAATTCTTTTAATTAGAGTTTAGTGAATATATTATCGGTATGTAAGAATTGTATTGTCTATTAATTTTTTATGAATTTTTAAAATTTTTTCAGTACCTTTTGTTTATAAAAATCTTATCATCATAAATATAATTAACTAATTTAATTTCATAATTAATTTTATTATATTTCATTAATTTTTTTTAAGAGAGTTCTAACTCTCAACCATAATTGATAAATTTGTAATAATACAATTTGATTTAAAGCTACATACTATTAAACTTTTATCTTTATATTTTCAATTTTAATCTATAATCATACAATACAATCTATAATCTCTTTTTTTTTAAGTCAAAAAAAGCTTTTTTCAATTTATTACAAAGAGTTATGCAAACACATATATATAAACACATACACATGCAAATGCATAAATTTTCTTGTACAAGAAAGCAATTTTATTGTTATGTTTCATTAATTTTTTTGAGTCAACAATATTTTATTAAAGTTGATAAATATAATTTTAAATATAATTTATATCATATACTTACAGTATAGTATCATCTATGCAATTAGTCACTGTGTAAGAACTATATATTAGCTTATTATAAAACTTTTATTAATTTAATTTCAGTGCCTATTGTTTAAATTTAAAAATTTATTATTTTAAGTATAATTAACTAATTTAATAATGATTTTATTATAATGTTTCATCAAATTTTTGAAACAATGTCTTATTAAAATTGATAATTTCAACCAAAAGTAATTGGAATAAGTGGAAGTGGGCTTCTTCTTCAGGTATTTGGATATTGTTCGAATCCTAGAGTCGTCGCTGTTGGGAGGGCTTTACCGTTTACTACTTTCGATCTGCACAGAATTTGTCTCAAGCTGTAAAATGGATGAGAATACCTGTAGTTACACAAAAAAATTGATAATTTTAATTTTAAGTATAATTTCTATCATATACATACACTAGTTTATGAACCTGTGTGATGCACAGATTAAATTTCATACTATTCACGCATTTTTTAAATTTTTTCTTAATTATTTTAATTATTTTAAATGTATTAAAGAATTAATTTTATTTTTAAATGGATCAGAAATCATATAATATCTTAATTGTTTTTAAATTAGATAATATTTTAATTATTTTATTTGAAGAGATTAGATTTTAGTTAAATTATTAAAATTTATTAACATAGATCATTTTTAAGTTAAAAGATTTAACATAATTTACTAAAATTTTTAAAATTTGATAAGTGATATATTTTAATTTTGAACTTTTAAGATGTTAATATTAATTGGATAACAAATTATGCTTAATTATTTTAATTGTTAATATATTTGATAATTAATTTTATTTTAAAATGGGTTAGATACTATATAAATATATGTGTAATGTTCAGAATTATAAAATTCCGAACTAAACTTTTTCTTTCGATATTATCTTTCTTATTTAATCACTCGATATCAATTGGTTTGCGTTCGGTGTCAATGTAAGTTCGATCTACAATTATTCATTACAATTAAATCTTTGTGTCATTAAATCAATTAATCCATAAATAATAGACAAAAAATCATAATAAAATCCATAACATAATATTTATAATTTTATTATAGCAGTTTAATGTAATTACATCCCAATAGTTTATATACGTACTTTAACTTAATATCACACTATTTACATCCCATTATAAATACATCTGCAGTGCATTCGCTAGTCTGAATGTAAATATAAAATTCCACATATATCTATTCACTTGATAATCTAAACTTCCAGTGATTTCCTTCAACTAATCTGGGGGCAACTGTTGGCACGTATACTGATGAACTATCTAGGATGGTGAGTAAGGGGGTGAGCTTTGAGGAAATCCTAGTATATATATATATATATATATATATATATATATATAAGTGCATACTATATGCAACAATATAAAATATTTTTATTTTAGTAATTATGAAAAAGGTGTATTTAATATAAATATTAAAATGTATAAAAATATTTATTTCCTAACAACACACTAGGGAATAGTATAGGATGGATACTATAATCAGCTAGATAATTGGGTAAAGTATGTGAGGTACTTTAGAGTACATTTCGTGTTCCAGTCACTAGAAGCGACTATAAGGAGGCAAACAGTTGATGATGAAATAATTAATCAATATAAACCACTTAATAAATTATGCACTTGTAAATCAATATCAATAAATATAACTGTTTATTTTAAAATAATTTTATAAAGCAACTTCAGTATGCCATTCTAGTAAACAGTACAGTAATATTTAAAAATTATGATATAAAATAACACTTTTCATATTCTCATCTAGTAACGTAACATTTAAAACAATCATTGTCAATCAATTCAAATTTAAACATTATTTCTTTTTTGTTAAAGCGGTAAAATCGGTATTCAAATCATTCAGTATTCCAAATCCACTACAGGGAGTTCATTTGATTTAATTAAATTACAAATTCAAATATGATCTAATATTTTGAGAACAAGACATACTTACATCAAAATTAAACAATTTTCTCCATAAACATTATAAATCATAATTATAACAATTTCTAACAGGTTATTCAAATGAATAACAACACAAAACATATTTCTCATGTCATAAAACTTAAAATACGGATATATTAGAATCAGAAATATATATCAAAATTGGGAGTGCCTGGACTAAGTTAACTAGGGATTTACCACCCTAGTATAAATTTTAGTGGAGACTAGGCTACACCTAATAAACACATACACTATAATAGACGTATGGCCATAGTCAGGGTACCACAGTGCGTACACTAACCAGGTGACACATGTGGGAGCTAGAAGACTAGGCTAAAATCAACAGCAATCAGAACGGAACGAAAACGCATGTACCTACAAGTACTACGGGGCCACAGTCTCAAAACCATATAAAACATTCAAAGTTGTTTATGGAGATAAATTCAAAATTCTAAATCTTCAGTCAGTCCATAAATAGATATTTGAAATTATAAACATTTCAAAAATAAAAAATTCATAAAATATTCAGAAGTCAATATTTAGTTCTAAAAACGTTCCATTTATTTGTAAATAAGTTATTCGAACATACAACTACTCTCATATATGTAAAATTCGATAACATAAATTTTTAAATATTGAATTTGTGATTTAATTTACTTAAAACCATATTTAGGGACTTAAATGTTCAAAGTTCTAAAATTCATTTAAACCATCATTGTAAATCTTTAATATTAAAATAGCATATTAAAACATAAATGATAAACCATTTCATGTAAAATAATAATAAAATTTCATTTTATATAATTTAAACATTTCATGTAATTCATCTCATACAAATCAATTCATGTGAACCACTTCATGTAAATCAGTTTATGTAAATCATTTCATGAATTTCAATTCATATAATTCTTTTCTTTTAAATCAATTCATGTAAGGCAATATTTAGACTGGTAAGAATTTAAGATAAATTTCTATTTCTTGCATCTGGGAATAGTGGGTGAGAAAAAGTTAAAATTCAGTTTTTCAAAAATTTCCAATTGCAAGTAAAGCATTTCCTATGCAACTCCCATACATGTTCCTTACCTCTACTTCCATGCAGTATAAAATCCGATAATGCCACTTACGCCTCTTTGTTTCTTGTACTTCACACTGCACAATAATTCTAAATTATATTCAAAATTCCATATTATGATTCCAATAAATATTCCATTAATTACTATTTTCTATTTATCATTCTCAACAATTAATTTATTTTACTTCCTACCAAACACCACTACATGTCTACACTTGAATTTCAATCTTTTCCAATTTATATTCCAAATTTCTATACTATAACCTTATGAATTTTCTTTTAATTCATATTTTCTATGCTATCAATTTCTATAATCTATTTACTTTTATCATCATTTACCATAATGTAATCATAATTAACCCTTATTCTTTTCCAAATTCAATTTCACCAATAATTCCTATTAATCTAAGTTCATTATTTTCTAGCCTTTAAATTATAAAATTTGGCATGAAACCTCATCTTACAAGCTTGGCCAAATATTTCCAAATGGGCTTAATCTCATTGTTGCTCCGATTTCAATCTTACTAATGCTCTAATTAATCTTTATATATATATATATATATATATATATATATATATATTATTCCTTAACTATTCAACTATAAGATTCTTATGAGAACCTCAAGCATTATGTCTTAGTCTAATATTCATTGTTGAATTTTTATTTGTTACTTTTCAATTCAAATTTCACAATTAATCATTATCCACCATTATATTAATTTTACAATTATCATTGGATTCAAATTACACTAATACCTCTTCCTATTACTTCATGAACGAAAATTCTCTAAGTTTATATCTTCATTATTTTTCATTTGTTCTTTTCTTAATTCTTGTCTCATAATTATTTTCTCTCACTTAATATATCTATTTTACACCTATTTTATATTTAAAATTACACAATCTCATCTCCCAAATACCATAGCCGAGAGATCCTAATGGGTTCATTTTCTTGGTTTTTCATTTATTTTCTTCTCAATTTAATTTAGGAAATATTTTTTATTCTCTATATACATTCATCATATATCTATTTTATTTTAAACTTGCACAACTTTTCTTTCCCCCACAGCCATGGCCGTAGCTCTCCAATGGCTCATCCTTATTGTTTTCTATCTATTCTTTTCTTAATCCAGCTTATCCACATCTTCTATTTTCACTTAGGATTTCTACCAAACATATTTCATTCATCAAAATTCATTATCATCCTTTCAATGTAGTCATGGCCGAATGGTTCCCCTGTTTCACGTCACTTTCCATGTTTTGCCAATTACCACTCAATTCAAGTTTCATTCAAATTCTATTCATCATCTACTACTAAATTCTATCCAACAAGCATTAAAATCATCAATATTTCTCCATTTTCCTCTCATGGCCGATTACATCATGGCTGTCCACAACAAATTTTAGTTCAATCCAAAGCTATAATTATGTTTTAATAGCCTAATACAACCATAAACAATGAGTACTATTAATTGGATTCATCTCCCTACTCACCTCCCTTCAAGACCGAACTGTACAGCCTTCCAAACCGGTTCTGTTTTCTTCCTTTTAGCCTTCAAATTCTGAGTTTAAGGTAATCTTGATGTGGGGAAGAGGTTTTGTGAAGAAGGTTGGATGATTAGATGAAGAGAAGATGAGGTTGGGCGACGTAGATGTGAGGGAAAGAGTCGGTTCTAGCAGCAGCTAGACAGCAGGGGAAATAACTGAATGTTAGTCTTACTTAATATTATTCATTGAATAAAAATCAGCCCCATTCATAAGGACTATTTTACCCCTCTAAAAAGCAAGTTTTAACACTCATACCATTGAAAATATCTTTTTATTTATTATTTCAGATTTTTAATTTATATTTTTACTAAATTATATTTATTTAAATCAATTTTGGTCAAATATTGACTAGTTTGACCAGTCCCTATGTCAAATGACCATTTTATCATTGCATAATTCCTTTAATTTCATTTATATCCTATCATTAATTTAATAATTTTAAATTCAGATTTAATATTTTATTTATTTATTTCTCATATATTTGGTCAATTATGGTCAATTATTGACTCCCAAGGAGGTTGACCTATTGTGGGTAGTGAAATTACTAAACTACCCTTGTGCAAGTGCTTTTAGCTTCGTTTGCGTTATTTTTAACACTTTTGCTAAATTTAGCTCATGAGCTGGATCTACGTGAAACTTCTTTACGTTAGGATTTTCTTATGATAGTCTGTGGGTTTAAAGTCAATTTGGTTTGATCATTATTTAGGAAAGTTATTCCGGGGTATGGACACGATCGTCATTTTCAGATTTGTTGCACTTGAACTGAAATATACCCATCTTAAGGAATTTTGAAAAATGGCCTTCTTGGCCTTTAGGTACTTCGGGCTCAATTTTAATAATTTGCCACTTCGAAGAGCATCCGGATTACGGATTGCCCTGTGGGCCCTACTTGACAATTTTTCTGATAATTCTATGACGTAGGAGGAATAGTTTCCGAAACTTTACTTATTATTCCAATTCATCACCTTCAATAGGTATAGGGAGAATAGAGAAATTTGAGCTTTCACAATATATATATTCAAAGATTAAAATTAGAGATGAGAGAATACAGAAGAAATATGTTGAATGAATATGATCAGTTAAGAAAAATAAACATGCGTACCGTTAAAAAAACAATGTTAATATTTCTTGAAAAAAAGTGGGAGTGATTCAATAAAAAAAAAACATGAGTACCGTTAAAAAACAAAGTGAGTATTTATAGGAAAAAAAAGTGAAAGTGTTCATTAATTGATAACAGTTAGATATATTTTATTAAAGTTTAATTTACTTACATGTCAACTCGCTTACATATCTTTCAATAAGAACAACTAAGGCTTGACCTAGTGGTTATTGTCCCTCTTTATGAAGGTTTAGGTTCAAGATTCGATTCTCTACTCCTTCTTTGTACCCCTATGAACAAAAAAAAAATGTATCTTTCAATAAAAACGTACATGTCAATATCCATGTAAACATACATGTCAATATCCATGTAAGCTTACTTTACATGTGTGCATGCTTTTTGTTTTATAATCATATATATATATATATATATATATATGATTATAGTATCATATATGTAAATGGTCAATGTGTAAGAATTACTTCTTAACTTTTTTATTTTTTTATTTCAGAATGTGGATTTTTATTTAAGTAATAAAAGATGCAAGAAGATTACAAGATATCCAATGAGAGCAAATTCCACAAACCGTGGAACCTTGTCCATCCATACCGTTATTACATCTTAACTAATTGTGAAACTTTTGTCAAAATAATTTTAGTACCTTAGGTTTAAAATTAAAAAAAAATATTATTTTAAGCATTGTTAATTAATTTTATTTTATACTTATTTTATTAATTTTTTTAAGCCAACAAAGTTGTGTTGTATAAATATGTTTAAAAATTATATCCTAAATCTTAAAAATAAGGTATATATTACATAACTTATATAATATAAGTATTTTTAATAGTTCAATGAATAACAAACGAACAATAAATGAATAATAAATGAATGCATAACAAGCAAATAACAAATGATGCTTTAAATAAACGAATATAAATGAACGAATAACAAATAAATAATAAATAACACTTTAAACGAATGAACATTAATTGAACATAAATGAGCTTGATTGCTAGCAATAACAAATGAACCATACATTTATTCATATTCGATTCGTTTAATAAACAAATATTAAAATGTTATTCGTGATCGATCATTAAACTTAATAAACGAACAAAAACTGATAAATTCATGAACAATTCATTGAACATTTTATATATTTACATCCTAATGATAAACTTTGAAATGTTTTCATTTTAAAATTTTTTTAAAATTTCAAATTTTTCGTCTACACGCGCTGTTAACTCCAGTGCAAGTGCTTTTTCTAGTTTTGTTGCCCCTTTTCTTTTTTTTACTCTTTTTTTTGCCAATTTTTTTATTGGAATAAATAACTACATAAATAATAACATAAATACATATTAATCTTTTTATTTTGAGATATATTCATGTATTATTATTTTTTGAAATAAAATTAAAATATTTATTAATAAAAATATTATTTGATATAAAAAACCATTTATATAAAATTTAAAATAATATCCTTATTGATCATTTAAAATAATATTTAAAATAAATATTAACCTTTCACATTACTTTCACTGCCATATTTGCATCGAAACACATTCTACTACTGATTTCAATTTTACCACTACAATATCAAATCTCACCACTATAGTAATTAATCTCACAGCCATCTTAGTAGAACCAATCTCCATTCTAATGGACCCTAATATGCCAAGATTGAAAATCCTACAACACAATAACAACAAGATGCACATGCATTTGGGTATTGTGTTTCAGAAACATGAACAGATTATTAGGTATAAAATGTAAATTCAGATCTTTCAATTCTGTATACCGTTGTTGCATTCATAGTGAAATTTATAAAAAACTCCAAATTGGATACTTCGCTTTTATGCAAACAACTGTCTTGGAATTTCTCGAAACTTACTCATCCACTGACCCCGATGCGTGATGCGGGAAATTTTCCCACACATCCTCCCATGTTCTCTGTCCATCAGTAACAGACTTAACAACAGCTGCAGCCACTTCCACATCCACACGGACTTGAAGCTTGCTGTCTCTCTCCCGGATTGTCACATCTTTTGTTGAATCAACAGTTATGGCAAATGGTACACCAAGTTCATCTGTTCTTGCATACCTTTTACCTATTGAGGTACCTGTAAATGTCAGAAGAAAAAGGGATGAGCTGATGTTCATAAATAACTAGGGATGGAAATGACAGACTCAACAATTATAGAAGCAAGAACACTGCTTTGGTTGCATCTTTATGATTAAGTCAAATATGTCAATAAGGACTTAATTTTTCACTTTACTTCCTGAACCTTTTAGCAGAATTTTTATATCCCAGGAAAATTTTTCTGAACAAGCAAAGAGTGTTTTAAGGAAAAACTTACATGAATGAATTAAGTGTTCAAGATTCTGTGCATACATGCAGGACCGTGCAAGTAACACTAAAGACTTATCATTTATCTCAAGTCACATACCTGTTATGTCTATCTTATGTGAGATTCCAGCAGCCGTCAATGACTTAGAAATAACTTTGGCAACTTCCTCGTATTGTTCGTTTTGAACCAGCGGAAAAACAGTACATTTAATAGGTGCCACAAGAGGAGGAAACCGGAAAACATTCAACTGCTCATCCCCGGCTTTACTTGGCCTTGTATAGAAAGAGTGCTCAAAGAGACAATAAATTATCCGTCCAATTCCAAAGGATGGTTCAATCACAGATGGCGTAAACACTCTCTGGTATTCTTTCTTTTTCTCCTTTGAAATTGAGACCATATTCTTTTTAATGGATACATTTTTCCCAAGAGTGCAGACATAAAATTCCACCTCCCCTTTGGATTCCAAAGCAGCCTTCATTTCCAGAGCTTCTTTTTCATTCATTGCCTAACAACAAAAGAAATTCATGCATTACAGTGATATGAACAGCCAGTCCATAGCATGAAATATTAAATAGTCAAAATATCTATTTTATCATGTACCTCCAAAGCTTCAACCACATTCTTTTGGCTTCCCTTGAATGCCAGGCCCAGTTCTTTCTTCACAGGAGCGATAACCAGCTTCTGAATATATGAACCATGAGAATTTATTTATAACTTCAAGCACTAGCAATAGGATCTTTTGTTGCGTTATAAACTCAATAAGTCATGTTATCTTAACATCAGCAGTAATAAGATAGGGGTAATCAGCCAAAATACCTCCACTTCTCTAGGTTCTGAAAATTTCTCAGCAGCCACTAGTGGGACACCACTTTTCTCCTGATACAAAACACAAAACGATGCCGGATGAGCATTATGACCATTTAGTACACACTATTTTAGGGTAGAAAAGGTTTAATATTTGTCTTTCTTTTTCTGTTCTTCTAGCTTTTGATAGCATGGCTGGGTATCAGATTACTCATTAATGTTAGCTCAGAAGTCAAAACAGTTGGATGAATAGGAACCAGATTTGTTATAATAAAAGTCGTAACCCCTCTTTGTTACTCATGGTACAGTCTTGATCTGAAACTCCTAAATACAACAACGCTGACAAGCATACCCTCATAAATTCAGCTATTAAGGTATTTTATAATTATCATATTAACAGAGAAAAGAAGGTTAGGATGAAAACATAAACCAAGATCTTACTGAGTGTGCATGCAAGTCATAAGCAGACCTATCTGCAATACCAACACATTCAATCCAACCATACGAACACTCAATCTCAGCATCCCAACAGTCAGCTGCATAATGGGCCATTTCATTTGCAAGATGCTGCCGAAACCGTAAACGGTCTTTGTCTATACCAAGGCAAGTTACGAAGAGATAAACTCTACCAATAAAGTAGCCAAGGGTTTCATTATTGACAATTCCCTAAACAGCAATGAAGCACAAAACCATCAGAAAAAAGAAGGAAGTGAGACGTAAACAGCAAAAGAGAGACGGTCAGTTAAACAAACCTTTGAAACAGCATCACCAAGACGTATTTTCTTTGCAGATTGGCCAGACATTTGTTCTTCCCTTGGGAACATCAGGAACTCCAAGTTTACAACTTCACAGAATTTTGGGTGAGATTTGTCTTCAGGATCAACAAAGTGCTCAATCTCTGCTAAAGTGAATTCTCGAACCCTCAAAAGCCCTTGGCGAGGGGATATCTGTACATATAGAAATTGTATCATCAGATTTGAACTCTCTCCCAAGTTAAATGATTTAGCGTGCATTAATGATGACAACCATGTTAATAGCAAAGAAAGTAATAAACCGACAAACACCTGCATATAGCAGTAGAGATGGGGCAACTCTAGTTAGAAAAATCTGAGATGCATTGCAGCAAGGTCAGAAAGACAGGGAAAAAAAAAATACATCCAACAAAGGCATAAATTGGCATCTTTTTCAGATTCAAAGACAGATTTTAAGACCTCATTTCGGAAAGCCTGACCAATTTGGGCCGCAGCAAAGGGAAGCTTGTTCCCATTGTAATAGTATAAGTCTTTAAAATTCACAAATATTCCTTGCGCTGTTTCAGGACGCATATACCTGCAGCAGACCAAATGAGACATGATTCTTTAGATATAATGCTACAATCATGTTGAACAATTAAAGACTAAATACACGTTTTAACATTCAAGGGGCCACATATTTCACAAACAACATACCAAATGAAATACACTTACCCAGGACTCAAACCAGATGGACCAATTGATGTTTGGAACATTAAGTTGAAGGGATAAGGATCTGAGAGAGAATTCTTAGTGTCTGGGGCAGTAATACCATACTCTTTGATCTTTGCACCTAGCTCTTCAGCAGACAGATCATCCAACGTAGCAAGCACATGCTTAAGCTCAGCAACCTTCTCTGTGCTGATATTGAGGTCTTTCTGAAGCTTCTCATTGCAGAAATCCTTAAGTAAGTGATCAGCTCGATAGCAGGTCCCAGTTTTTTCATCCTTAACCATAAGGTCAGTAAATTTATCCACATGACCAGATGCCTTAAGGACAACCTCAGGAGTCACACATGGACAGTCAACCTCCAACATGTTCTCCTCAAGGACAAAGTGCTGAAAAAAGAGGTAATTCAAACAAGCTAAATTGGAACTGTTTGGGCTTTAGTATGTGACTGTCCATTATGATGTTACATCGACGCAACTAGGCAAGTAATACCATCACAATGGCTTTGATTTGCTTTGAAATAATTGAAACTTAAACAACTACAATTCCAAACAATTTTAATTTATATCACCCGCCAAATAAATATCCGCATTTGGCTAAATTCTTCACAACTACAGTCCATATAAATAAATATCTCTATAATTGCTATAGCTATAGGCATACCATACCTGACGCCAGAAAGCAAGAACGTTGGATTTAACGGCGCAACCGGGCGGCCCATAGTCATAAAGCCCAGCAACACCCCGATAAATCTTGAAAGACGGGATGTAAAACAAACGCCGTTCTAAAGTATTCACAGCGGCTTGACGAAAGGCTTCCCTGCTATGGGCACCATCGTGACCACTAACAGCAGCTTGAAGCTGCTTCTCGATCGACGATTTCTCCAGCTTCAAGCTGTTCAAGGCCGCGATTGCAGCGTCGATTTCCAGCTTCGAGGCCTTAGCGGCTTTCAGTGCTCTCACCGCGTTGCCCTGCGCTTCTACAGCCGATTGCTTCTCGGCTAGAGCTTTGCGGAGCGATTCCTCAGTTGATGCCATCGTTGGCCGTTGCCAATTAAAAAATGTAGTTAGGGTAGACCGTTGGAGTTTGCCGGAGGGGACGTGTGAGAGGCGGGAGAAGTTGTGAGCAGAGGAGAGCGACGAGGAAATGAGAGTGAAGAGAAAGCGCATACGAATTGGGCAAAACGCATTAGGTCGGATTTGTGCCAGGATGTAATTGGGTATTTTATTAACGAGTGTTTTGTCTTATCTGATCCCATTAAATAGGATTAAGATAATTAATATACGCATTCGAATGAAATTAGGGAAGTAATTTTACATTCATCACAAGCTCGAATAAAATTCGGATAATAATCTTAAAGTACGGTATTATTGGAATCTGATTACACATTTGAATATTATCATATATATTTTTATTTATAAAATATTTATTATTAATATAATATTTTTTAAAATTAATTCATTAAATATTTTAATTATGATTTTTAGAATTATTTATTTTCACTAGTTACTTTAAATTTATTAATTTAACTTTTTTTAATAATATGCATTAAAATTAATTTTAAATTTAAATTTGAAAGTGAAACATTGTTTTTATAAGCGGGTATTTAGCGGGTTGGGTAATTAATAGGCATTTCTTATATTATATGGGTAGAATTTTGATAATAAAAATCAAAATATTCAGATGTTTAATTAAGTTCAAGTATTTTAAACCATAATAGAGTTTGGGTTTGAGTACCTCAAATTAGTAGGTACTTGTCTGGTTTGCATCCCTAAATTTGTGTAAAGTAAAATAGCAAAATATTGATGTTAGCACAAGGTGACGAGATATTATGAGATATTTAATATTCCACGACAAATTGATGAAAAATTGAGTAAATAATAAAATTAAAAAATATGTAAACAATGGCATAAAAAATTAATAAATAATTATTACTTTAATAAAATACAATTTATTTTTATTCATTCAAAAAACAGCAAGATATTTTAAATTCTTTTTTATCGATCCAAAAACAATAAAATATTCTAATTTATATTTTTATTAATTCAAAAAATAACAATATAAATATCAAAATTTTAAAATATGTGACATATTTATATAAAATTTCATTGTTTTCACCTTAAAATATACAAAAAAATTAAAGGAAATTGACTGTTTTTTTGTAACAGTAAACCACCCTTTGCAGACTTTTTGTTTGAAATGTTACCTTTTTTTTACATTTGATTTTACGTTTATTTATAATAATTAATTATTATTGGCTCAATTACCTAATCGAGAGGGGTGAATTACTTATAAACTAACATTGAGTTCGTTTTTCAATTCTCTAAATTCTCTATACTATTTTATCTTATCTTAGCATGCAATTCAAGTTCAATATAATAAACACAATTAAGCATTAAGCAATGTAAAGAGTTTAGGGATAGAGAAATATACACAATGACTTATAGAGGTTCGACACCCTTGCCTATGTCCTTTATCTTGAGATACACTCAAAGATTTTGCCAAATTCACTATTTTGAATCTTGGTATTACACCTTCCTTTTGCAAGCTCAAGAAAATCCTTCCTTTTTACGGACTCAAGGATAACCGTTTTCCTTTCTTCAGGTTCAAGGATAACCTTACAATCTCTATTTTTTTTTTCGAGCTCAAGTAGAAAATCTTACAACTCTCCCTTTTATGGCTCAAGGAGGAAACCTTCTACCCAATTCCTCGCTTAACAATTAAGCTCTCAAGGATTCACTCCTTTTTACAAATTGTGAATGGGTTTGCAAATTGTGTAATCAAGAAAACCTATAGAAAGGTGGGTGATTACAAGTTAGAGCTTTAAGGAATTACACAAGAATTGTTTTGTCTAATACAAGAGATGAGAATGATAGAGGATTTGAAAGTTTTAACTTCTCTTGAAGCTTGAATATGTTCTATAATGGAGTCTCTTGGTCTTAATGATTTTCAAGTCTTTTATTTACACTCCCTTTGTTGTTGAAGAAGCTTGGTGGAGCTTTAATCAAGTTTTTCTCGTTGCAACTCACAAAATTCTAGTTGTTAGAGGTATTCTGGTTAGAGGGTGATCAACCCTTTGGTGATGGGATCAATGCCTACCTATGAAAAACTTACAAAATCGTGTCAAAGACCTCGAAGGATTGATCCTATCTATGGGGGGATCGATCCCTCTGTTTTAGTTTAAAGGGGTAAAGGCTACCGCCTTGTACGGACCGATGCCAAGTGTGATAACCGTAAATTTTTCAACTATTGGAAATAATAAATATTGAAAATAAATAATTAAAGAAAATAGATAAGAGGAAATAAATAAATTAAAGTAAATAAATAAAATTGTGAGAATCGGAATATTGTGAAAATTCCGAGAATTGAGGAAGTGATAAAATTTGGAAATTTAAGTGAGGGAAATTAAATGAGGAAAATAGGGAAATTTAATTTGGATAAATGGAAATCCAAATTAAATAAGAAAATGAGAAATGAGAATAAAATATGGTTATATAATTACAAATTATATAAATGTATTTTGATATAAATACATATGTGTTTAAATACTGTATGGTATATAGTATATATTAAAGGTACATTGGTATATATAAGAATATATATACTATTTGATAAATTTAAATAATACATATGTATTCAAGTATGATATTTTATGTATATGTAAGTATATACATATTTGAGAAAATGTAAATATTAAATTTCATTAAAGTTTGAATATATATATTGTTAATACAATATATATATGGAATTAATACATTTATATAAATACTTATATAAATGTTATGTATTTTAAAGTATATAAATATACAAATATATATACTAAATATATATTTGTAATATACAATATATATTTATATAATATATATTATACTATACTTATATGAAATAATATATATGTAATATATAGTATGTATATTACATATATGTATAAAGTGTAAAGTATATAGTATATAATATATTTATATGCTAAAAATAGAAAGAAAGGTAAAACAAAAAAAAAGGGAAACTAAACAGAAAAAAGAAACAGAATCGGGAAGACCCCGATTCTGCCTTCCCCAGGCGAGATCGCCCCCGTCAGCGGCCGCCGGAGAAGGAAAGGGAGAGAGGAGAAGAGAAAGTCGTCGCCGGCAAAGGAAGAGGAAGCTGATGGCAACGCCGGCGAAGCGAAACGGAGAAGGAATCGACGCGAAACGGCGGAAAACCGAGGAAGAAAACGAAACTAGATCTGGCGGTTGCCGGCGGAATTGGCCGCCGCCATTACAGCCGAAGCATCGGTGGAAGGAGAGGAATGGGATGGAGGCCACCGGTGAGGCCAACGACGGCGGAGGAAGGCCGACGGAGGAGGAGAAGTGACCGAAGGTAAACCGAGTGGATCCGCCGCCGTGCCGCCGATCCAGGCCAAGCTGAGACCACCGGCAGCTTCGCCTCGACGCCGGCCAGCTGAGGGACCAACGAGCCGCCGGAGAACCGGCCGCCGGCGAGGAACCGGCGAGGAAAGAAGCTGGACCGGTCTGAACCAGTTTGACCGGGAAAGGAAGAAGAAAAAAAAAGAAAAGAAAAAGAAAAGAAAAAGGAAAAAGAAAAAGAAAAAGAAAAAGAAAAAGAAAAAGAAAAAGAAAAGAAAGAAAGGAAAGAAAAAGAGGAAAAAGGAAGAAAAAGAGGAAAAAGGAAAATTTGGGAATTCGGAAAATTCCCGAAAATTCGACAACTCGGGATTTTACAAATTCGGTAAGAAATTTCCCGAGAATTTAATTTCAGAAAAAAATTAAATAAATTATGAAAAATTCTAAAAATTAGAATTTTAATTCCAGAAATTATTTTCAGCAATCGAGATAAGGAATCGGGAGAAATGGAGCGCGGGCGCGATCGATAAGCGGAAGTCGCCGACCCGGAAAAAGGTAAGGGATGCATGTGCAGCACTGTAAGGATACTCAGTCTGCATAATTTAATTTGAAATATTTTATGCAATTATTTTATGAAAATTATTATGATGCATGAATTGCTGAAAATAATTTGGGAAGAAGTACTGGCTGAAAGATTTTAAACTGTATTTTCCGTGCAGGAGGTTAGTGAATCGGCAGCCGTTATGCTGCCGAAAATTTTAGAAAAACTTTATAAAATCATATTAAATGATTTATTTCTGAATTTCGATAGTAAATCACGAGACATGAGGAAATTTCTAAATTTCATAAAATATGAATATAATGAGATGGAACTTTAGAATATTCATGTATTCGAGAATGGTGATAATGAAATCACCGAAAATTCTCGAAATAGATAAATTACACGAATTACGAGACGAAAGATGAAGTGAAATATAGTAAATATTTTATGGATATTTTTATCAATATTCACTAAAGGATTATAACCCTTATGGTTTTAAATCATGGAATTATATAATTGTATAAATTCCATAAGGTGTATTTTCCGATAAAAAAATACGGTTTTGAGACTGGTTGGTATTCTTATCATGCTGATACATGATATGTGACATGTTTAGTCCCGGTCGACACCTGATCCGTGATCCACCGAGGACAATATAGATTATGGTCATAGATTTGACCGGGTTAGTCCTTTACCCTCCAGGGTTTATAGTACGACAAGATTAACGTCTATATTAAAATCCATAAATGATAGGTGACATGTTAAAAAGGGAAATATTTTACATGACATGGAATATGTCAAACGGAAAAGGCCATACCGAGCAAAGACTCGATGATTGAACCGTGGGAGCCACCTCTAGAGTCCTTCGGGAACTAAGTGCTACACGTGTTCCGATGTTTCAGTACAGGCCATACCGAGCAGAGACTCGATGATTGAACCGTGGGAGCCACCTCTAGAGTCCTTCGGGAACTAAGTGCTACACGTGTTCCGATATTTCAGTACAGGCCATACCGAGCAGAGACTCGATGATTGAACCGTGGGAGCCACCTCTAGAGTCCTTCGGGAACTAAGTGCTACACGTGTTCCGATATTTCAGTACAGGCCATACCGAGCAGAGACTCGATGATTGAACCGTGGGAGCCACCTCTAGGGAACTAAGTGCTACACGTGTTCCGATATTTCAGTACAGGCCATACCGAGCAGAGACTCGATGATTGAACCGTGGGAGCCACCTCTAGAGTCCTTCGGGAACTAAGTGCTACACGTGTTCCGATATTTCAGTACAGGCCATACCGAGCAGAGACTCGATGATTGAACCGTGGGAGCCACCTCTAGAGTCCTTCGGGAACTAAGTGCTACACGTGTTCCGATATTTCAGTACAGGCCATACCGAGCTGAGGCTCGATGATTGAACAGTGGGAGCCACCTCTAGAGTCCTTCGGGAACTAAGTGCTACACGTGTTCTGATGTTTCAGTACAGGCCATACCGAGCAGAGACTCGATGATTGAACAGTGGGAGCCACGTCTAGAGTCCTTCGGGAACTAAGTGCTACACGTGTTCCGATGTTAGTATGAGAAATCGTAGGATATTGTGACGATAAGTAAGTGAGTGTGATTCGTGGATTCGACAAATGTCAAAGAATGAAAAAGATTTTCAGCATATAGGAAGCTGAGTATCAAGTGAGGCATATAATTCTCTTACTGAGCCGTGGTTTTGCTCACCCCTTAATTTTCAACATCTCAGGTTTTGATGAATGTGAAATCAGTGGATTGTGGATCCTGGCTGTACACGAAGAACAATGTGTCAGACCGACTGATTATTTGAGGTATGATTATTTATTCTCTGTATTTAGACACGTCAACAGTACTACTTATCTGATTTGTTACGATAGGGGATATGTATAATATAAACAATATTATGTAAAATTTATTAACAGTCAGTACAAGTGAAGTATCGCAGACAGCCCAACCGGTTAAGTTGTGTATAAGAAGGGTAAAAATGTGGTCACGGGTCGTGACAGATTTAGTGGTATCAGAGCATTGGTTGGCCTGATGTCTGTGGATACTTTGGAAAGAAAAGAGTTAAACATCCCCTGTAGTACTGTGTCGTCTGAATACATAGAGAAAATAAATGATTGTAAATGGGGTAAAATGATTTAAAGTGAGTGAGAAAGTATAAACTGAGAATGTTAAAGAAGAAAATAGGCTCAGAAATTACCGAAAAATTTGTGATCCTTCAAATCTATATGAAGGCCTATTCGGTAAGGAACAGAAATGGACTCCGTGAGGGCCCCACCAGTACTTTTCTGTCCGAACCGAACTGAGACCTGAAAGTGATGGTATAAAATAGGGGAATAAAATATCATCAATAAATAGACTTTAAGATCACTGATTGAGGGTAATTTGAAGAGAGAGAAAATTTTTAGCTAAAAATGACCAAAATACCCCTACCCCCAAAATTTTACTGAGAGTCAAAATAGATCACTAGAAGTTGGAATTGATCGATTTGACAGAGAAATTAATGATATAAAGCTGAATTACAAGTAAATTAATCCCATTGTGGATTTTAGTGAACTTCTCTGTCGAAAATCGAACGAGATCTAACTTGCTGTTATAAGTATCAGAAAGGATACTATCAACACATAGATGATCAGTTCATTGATTTGAATGTATATTGAGGAGATAGAAATAAATGTCGAAATGACGAAAATGCCCCTATATTGGGCGATGTCGGAATAGTGATAAAACTGAGCTGAATTGGAATCCATTGATAGTAATGGAATTATTAATGGCATAGAAGATGTCATATGAATCTAACGATCCCTATTACTGATTCCACTAACACTTAGATTACGGACGCGAAAGAAAAACCCCGAGTGGACTGTGGGCCATAGGGGATAACAGTATGGTTGAGTGAGGCGGCCAGGGCTCCCCCACGAGTGGACTTTGGGCCATAGTGGTAAATCCTGGGCTTCACAATAAAACAATCCGTGAGGGACTAAGTGCCACGTCTGTGTGACGGGGGCCACCTCTAGAGCTCAGAGCGGACAGCACGGATGAGTGGTGCGGCTCGGGCCCCTCCGGCTTGAGACCGGCAAATCCGAGGCATCACAATAAAACGTGTACAGGCAGACGGCGAACGAGCCGGGGCCTTATATGATGCGATCTAAAGAGTGTAGTGGAATGTCATCAAATGTTTGGCCCGGTTATTGACTGAAAGGGTCGAAAATTAAGAGTGTATTGAACGGGATCGTTAAATACTGTGAAAAGTGAAATGATTACAAGAATTGACTGATGAGGTGAAAAGTACAGATAATGAAATACATACTGGTATGATTACTTATGGTTCTGTACGTTTTCATTTCTTTGAGGTATCAAACAGATAATCGTACATAGAACCGACGTATCTTGGAATATGTGCTACAGAATGAGGTACTGTTTGGAGTACTGTGAATTAGAGGATAAATATAAGAACAGTCAAGTGATAAAAAGAAGATGACCGCTAACCTAAGTTCTTCAGGACCCTTGAGACAGAACTGTGATGGGCGACCCAATGGTGGGCGACCCGTAGTGGATCATGTGTCGTGAGATATAGGCGAACTATCTCATCGCCGACTCACTAGTAAGGATAAACCTGAGGCGAAAGGATCGCCTAGGGGATGCTTGTCGATGGTCGATATGAACGGGCGAGGCCCTTATAAGTATCCCAACGGTAACACGAGTGTAAGGAACTAGGTACGTAAGGGGTGCCAAGGTTCAAACCTTGTGGAGAATATACTCGAGGGAACTAAGCCTGAATTCAGTAAATGGAAATGGTTTTCAAGTGAATAACTGAATTGAAACGAGTAGCTGTAAAGTGTGTTGATAACCCTTGTAATTGATACAGCTTACCAGAATGAGATTCGTAACGCTGTAAAGTATGACTAGGTAATGAAATCAAGGTAGAGTATGTATCAAAATGATTTGA
This sequence comes from Heritiera littoralis, assembly GCA_031772115.1. Lineage (NCBI taxonomy): Eukaryota > Viridiplantae > Streptophyta > Magnoliopsida > Malvales > Malvaceae > Heritiera > Heritiera littoralis. Next base: position 2,267,732 of record JAPDPK010000002.1, read on the forward strand.
ATATGGAATGTCTCTGCCTTGAGAATATACTGTGAAATGATGGGACACAATGATGAAGGTCCAAAATGATAAAAGAAGTGTGGTTAAAGAAACTATCGGATCAGAATCCCGATAAATTCCAGAGTAACATAGATTGAGAAATTAGGTGAATGTTGACTCGATTGCGGATATGAAATTTATTCTTAAGCTTGTATCGAAGAATATAGAAGAAATCCGACAAGCTTAAGAAAATAATTTTTGGAAAATATTACGGATGATGAAATTCACAAGTATCGATGTAAAGGAAGGAAATAAAATGATATGATTTGAGGATGAATTAAATGATGTATTAAAATTTTTGGTTATACACTAAAATTCTTATGAAGAACAAATAAATATTATATGGAAGTGATGCCTTAAATATGATTCAATCGGAGATGTATAAGGAGCTTATAAGAGCAATCCTTGTAAAAGGCATAATCAGATAAAAAGTTAAAGAACGATGGTCACAAGATGATAAGAAAGGTACGATTAAAGAAAGTATCAGATTTGATTTCCGATAAAACTTCCAAAGTTATATAAATTAGAGGAATCGATATAACATTGACTCGATTTTGAATATGAAGTTAAATTCTAAGCTTATATCGGAGGATGTAGAAAGAATTCGAAAAGTTGAAAATAATTTTGAAAATTGTGTGGATAATGAAATTCACGTGTAAAGGTCTGAATGACGAAAATACAGATAATGAAAAATTGAGAATAAAGGAGTTATCTGTATAGGTGTAAATGAGAGAAATGCAAATGATGTTGAGTTGTTGACAAATCAAAAAGGATATATTAAATTTCTATCATTGATGAAGTTCTGGTGAAGAACAAGTATTAATCTACGTGTAAATAGACACTTTATTGATCTGATTAGAGATACGTGAGGAGTAAATAAGACTAGCTGCTGTATAAAGAGTCCTTAGATAAAAGATTGAAGGTTGGTGTCCATAAGATGATGATTTGAACTCGAAGTGAATTTTACGAGTTCCGATTGAAGTTATAAGGGTAATGAGTTGCCTTGTAAAGTAGATAAGCCTAAAGAATGAGGCATCCTTACATGAGTAACATTGATGAAATACTGATAGAGTCTAAAGTATAAATGGAACATGAGCAGCATTGTGATATAATCCTTAAACTCTTAAAGGATGTGGAATTGTGCTAAGATTAACAACTAAGAAATTTGGCTAGACAGTATCTTCTCTTGAAATATATGATCTCGAGATGACAGGATTACAGTGAATCTATCTATGATAGAGAGATGATGATCGAGATAAAAAAAAATGAGTCTAGCTAAATACTATTGCCAGCCTATAAAAGAGTGATGAGACTGGCTGCTCTATAGACGAGATCTAATTAAAGAAATTAAAGTCGGCAGATGGCTAGTGTAAAGAAAAAGATGGTACGCAACATTCTAAAAGATCTTAGCTGTATAGTACCATACCAATCGAGAAAATCGACAAAAAGGAATGAGAGTAAAAATATGAAAACGAAAATGAAAGTGAAATAAGGAAATAAATGACATGATGAAAAGGGAAACATCAATATAAAACAGTTCCCGCAGTTAAGACTGAAAGTGAATGGTGTTAGTTATCACATAACTGTGGCAAGATGTAAAATCAAAGCCAGAACTGAGAAGTGAAAGTAATGATACTCCAAGGAGTAAGATAATTGATATGTTTACTGCCAGTAAAATGTTTGTACACATAACCACCTCGAAATGATAGAGATGGTGGAATTGTATAGATAATGTGGTGCTTAAATGGATAATTCGAGGATTCAATCACAGAATCTAAATTATGAAAAGAGTATATTCTCAGGTATATTCTAAAATTTAAATGATATTGAATATACCATAAGAGTAAGAGATGTAATGACCATACTACATGAAAAGAGACATGGAGAGAAAATGATTGTCTCATGACTTATTTCTGTAAGAGATGATTAACAGTAAAATTTGCAATGATATGTAGCCTTGATGGAATAAGTGTGAAAATGAATATTGTGGACAATAAATCCAAAAGAGAAATGACGATATGGAAGTGATTAAAGACTGATGATCTAAATAGAATCACTTTCTATTATCAGACTTCTAGATTCTCTAGTGCCTTAGTCGAAGTATAAGTGTTAAACGGTGTGAATGTGTATGTACAGTTCCAGTGAGCCTTACATGTGATGGGAGTCTCTGTGTTGCCATATGCTAATGAGAGATAGCAAAAGGCTTTGAGATCCCAAGTGTATTGATAGCACCGCTCCATACTGATATATATTTATATATATGAGCGTGAGATGTAACCGCTCCATGATATTGAGAGAGCGTGTGCACGAGATGTGAAAGCTACTGGGACACTTACATATAATTGATTGACACGAGTACATGATAGTACCAAATTATGTCGACTCGGCACTAAGTGAGAAGCATGGATGATGAACAGCATAAATCAGCTGTAATATTAAAATATTATGTATGGCTCTTATATGAAAAGAGTAAAAGTGAATAACTTTTGATTTGAGAAATGAACTTACGGGAGTATAGACATATATGATGAAAGACAGCATGTAGTGGTCTAAAGCACTCTTGATGTTGAAAGTGTACTGGCAGTATTACTTGGAGGATGAACTAGAGGTCAGAAGTCGTAAGTATACGACATATACCACCTTTGGACTTAAGTTAAATTCGGAGGACCGAATTTCTTAAGGTGGGGAGGATGTGATAACCGTAAATTTTTCAACTATTGGAAATAATAAATATTGAAAATAAATAATTAAAGAAAATAGATAAGAGGAAATAAATAAATTAAAGTAAATAAATAAAATTGTGAGAATCGGAATATTGTGAAAATTCCGAGAATTGAGGAAGTGATAAAATTTGGAAATTTAAGTGAGGGAAATTAAATGAGGAAAATAGGGAAATTTAATTTGGATAAATGGAAATCCAAATTAAATAAGAAAATGAGAAATGAGAATAAAATATGGTTATATAATTACAAATTATATAAATGTATTTTGATATAAATACATATGTGTTTAAATACTGTATGGTATATAGTATATATTAAAGGTACATTGGTATATATAAGAATATATATACTATTTGATAAATTTAAATAATACATATGTATTCAAGTATGATATTTTATGTATATGTAAGTATATACATATTTGAGAAAATGTAAATATTAAATTTCATTAAAGTTTGAATATATATATTGTTAATACAATATATATATGGAATTAATACATTTATATAAATACTTATATAAATGTTATGTATTTTAAAGTATATAAATATACAAATATATATACTAAATATATATTTGTAATATACAATATATATTATATATAATATATATTATACTATACTTATATGAAATAATATATATGTAATATATAGTATGTATATTATATATATGTATAAAGTGTAAAGTATATAGTATATAATATATTTATATGCTAAAAATAGAAAGAAAGGTAAAACAAAAAAAAAAAGGAAACTAAACAGAAAAAAGAAACAGAATCGGGAAGACCCCGATTCTGCCTTCCCCAGGCGAGATTGCCCCCGTCAGCGGCCGCCGGAGAAGGAAAGGGAGAGAGGAGAAGAGAAAGTCGTCGCCGCAAAGGAAGAGGAAGCTGATGGCAACGCCGGCGAAGCGAAACGGAGAAGGAATCGACGCGAAACGGCGGAAAACCGAGGAAGAAAACGAAACTAGATCTGGCGGTTGCCGGCGGAATTGGCCGCCGCCATTACAGCCGAAGCATCGGTGGAAGGAGAGGAATGGGATGGAGGCCACCGGTGAGGCCAACGACGGCGGAGGAAGGCCGACGGAGGAGGAGAAGTGACCGAAGGTAAACCGAGTGGATCCGCCGCCGTGCCGCCGATCCAGGCCAAGCTGAGACCACCGGCAGCTTCGCCTCGACGCCGGCCAGCTGAGGGACCAATGAGCCGCCGGAGAACCGGCCGCCGGCGAGGAACCGGCGAGGAAAGAAGCTGGACCGGTCTGAACCGGTTTGACCGGGAAAGGAAGAAGAAAAAAAAAAGAAAAGAAAAAGAAAAGAAAAAGGAAAAAGAAAAAGAAAAAGAAAAAGAAAAAGAAAAGAAAGAAAGGAAAGAAAAAGAGGAAAAAGGAAGAAAAAGAGGAAAAAGGAAAATTTGGGAATTCGGAAAATTCCCGAAAATTCGACAACTCGGGATTTTACAAATTCGGTAAGAAATTTCCCGAGAATTTAATTTCAGAAAAAAATTAAATAAATTATGAAAAATTCTAAAAATTAGAATTTTAATTCCAGAAATTATTTTCAGCAATCGAGATAAGGAATCGGGAGAAATGGAGCGCGGGCGTGATCGATAAGCGGAAGTCGCCGACCCGGAAAAAGGTAAGGGATGCATGTGCAGCACTGTAAGGATACTCAGTCTGCATAATTTAATTTGAAATATTTTATGCAATTATTTTATGAAAATTATTATGATGCATGAATTGCTGAAAATAATTTGGGAAGAAGTACTGGCTGAAAGATTTTAAACTGTATTTTCCGTGCAGGAGGTTAGTGAATCGGCAGCCGTTATGCTGCCGAAAATTTTAGAAAAACTTTATAAAATCATATTAAATGATTTATTTCCGAATTTCGATAGTAAATCACGAGACATGAGGAAATTTCTAAATTTCATAAAATATGAATATAATGAGATGGAACTTTAGAATATTCATGTATTCGAGAATGGTGATAATGAAATCACCGAAAATTCTCGAAATAGATAAATTACACGAATTACGAGACGAAAGATGAAGTGAAATATAGTAAATATTTTATGGATATTTTTATCAATATTCACTAAAGGATTATAACCCTTATGGTTTTAAATCATGGAATTATATAATTGTATAAATTCCATAAGGTGTATTTTCCGATAAAAAAATACGGTTTTGAGACTGGTTGGTATTCTTATCATGCTGATACATGATATGTGACATGTTTAGTCCCGGTCGACACCTGATCCGTGATCCACCGAGGACAATATAGATTATGGTCATAGATTTGACCGGGTTAGTCCTTTACCCTCCAGGGTTTATAGTACGACAAGATTAACGTCTATATTAAAATCCATAAATGATAGGTGACATGTTAAAAAGGGAAATATTTTACATGACATGGAATATGTCAAACGGAAAAGGCCATACCGAGCAGAGACTCGATGATTGAACCGTGGGAGCCACCTCTAGAGTCCTTCGGGAACTAAGTGCTACACGTGTTCCGATGTTTCAGTACAGGCCATACCGAGCAGAGACTCGATGATTGAACCGTGGGAGCCACCTCTAGAGTCCTTCGGGAACTAAGTGCTACACGTGTTCCGATATTTCAGTACAGGCCATACCGAGCAGAGACTCGATGATTGAACCGTGGGAGCCACCTCTAGAGTCCTTCGGGAACTAAGTGCTACACGTGTTCCGATATTTCAGTACAGGCCATACCGAGCAGAGACTCGATGATTGAACCGTGGGAGCCACCTCTAGGGAACTAAGTGCTACACGTGTTCCGATATTTCAGTACAGGCCATACCGAGCAGAGGCTCGATGATTGAACAGTGGGAGCCACCTCTAGAGTCCTTCGGGAACTAAGTGCTACACGTGTTCCGATATTTCAGTACAGGCCATACCGAGCAGAGGCTCGATGATTGAACAGTGGGAGCCACCTCTAGAGTCCTTCGGGAACTAAGTGCTACACGTGTTCTGATGTTTCAGTACAGGCCATACCGAGCAGAGACTCGATGATTGAACAGTGGGAGCCACCTCTAGAGTCCTTCGGGAACTAAGTGCTACACGTGTTCCGATGTTAGTATGAGAAATCGTAGGATATTGTGACGATAAGTAAGTGAGTGTGATTCGTGGATTCGACAAATGTCAAAGAATGAAATAGATTTTAATAGCTTTTTCTGCTTTTTAACGGACAGAACTAATTAAGAGAGTACATTAAACATGAAATAAGTTTTAAAGAAATAAGATGATGATTTAACTAATATTCTTTTCAAGGAATATACGAATATTAATTATTCTATTTAAAGGCTTTATTTCATAGAAGCATTATTTTGAAAGGAATATGAAAAAGGTTATGAAAGATTAAAAAGGAAAAGGATTTATTAATTCAAAACAAAAAGAAAAAATTTTTCTCTACAGTTGCTTCTAGGTTCCGTAACAAGTATGGTATTCTAAAATATCTACCTTACTCCATTCGGATCCCTAGCCGACTGTAGTATCTTTCCTACATGCGAGCCTAGAGCCCATAGGAAAAATGAAAAAGATTTTCAGCATATAGGAAGCTGAGTATCAAGTGAGGCATATAATTCTCTTACTGAGCCGTGGTTTTGCTCACCCCTTAATTTTCAACATCTCAGGTTTTGATGAATGTGAAATCAGTGGATTGTGGATCCTGGCTGTACACGAAGAACAATGTGTCAGACCGACTGATTATTTGAGGTATGATTATTTATTCTCTGTATTTAGACACGTCAACAGTACTACTTATCTAATTTGTTACGATAGGGGATGTGTATAATATAAACAATATTATGTAAAATTTATTAACAGTCAGTACAAGTGAAGTATCGCAGACAGCCCAACCGGTTAAGTTGTGTATAAGAAGGGTAAAAATGTGGTCACGGGTCGTGACACCAAGGAAGGGGAGATAGATCCTTTTGCTCTTTAAAAGCATTTTCTGGGCATTTTAATTATAGAAATGACTTTATAACTCAATTTCATTTTCATTTAAATATATCTTAACCTTAATTGCATGAAATTGAGCCCAAAAACTACCAAGTAATTTTCTAAAAACATATTTTATACTTTATATAAGAAAGTTACTAAGTATGATTTTCCAAAATCAACATCTACAAATATTAACACCGATCTAAAAATGATCAATTAAATCATGGTCTTATATTTGATAAAAGCACTTAATATGGTTCGTGAAAATTATAATTAATTAAGCAAATTTACAATATTGATTATTCATTTAATCTTGCTTTAAGTGTTTGTCATTTCAATATATATAAATTTAAAGCTAACAATCTCCCCCTTTCTGATATGTCAAAATTTAAAGTAAATTTGCTTTGAAAATGCTCTCCTTTAATCCCTTTGTTTTAGTTTAGAGAGGTAAAGGCTAGTGCCTTGTAAGGATTGATGCCAAAGAAAGGGGAGATCAATCCTTTACTCTTTAAAAGCATTTTCTATGCATTTTAATTATAAAAATGACTTTATAACTCAATTTCAATTTCATTTAAATATATCTTTACTTTAAGTGCATGAAATTAAGCCCAAAATCTACCAAGTAATTTTTTAAAAATATATCCAATACTTTATATGAGAAAACTACTAAGTATGATTTTTCAAAAATATCTAAAAATATTAAGACCAATCTAAAAGTGATAATTAAATCATGGTCTTATATTTGATAAAAGCATTTAATATGGTTTGTGAAAATCATAATTAAGTAAGCAAATTTACAATATTGATCATTCATTTAATCTTGCTTAAGTATTTGTTATTTCAATATATATATATATATATATATATATATATATCAATTTAAAGCTAACAATTTTCCCCTTTTTCATTTGTCAAAACTTAAGGTAAATTTGCATAATGATCCCCCTTAATATAAACATGATTTTTCAAAGTTAATTTACAAACCATATCCTATCTCTTCTCCTTTTTGTTATAGCAAAAAAAAATTGAACAAAAAAATTGTTCTCCCCCCTAAAAATAAGGCTAAATTCTTGAAATCTAATCCCTTTTGATACATGACATAAAACAATTTTGCTCCAACCAACACATAAGAATATATTAGTACATTAGGAGTTATATCACAGCCAAATTAATGTTTGTAAATGAATGTGAAGTGTTTGTGCATGCAAAGGATATTATTCATAATAATACCAATTGTTCATAAATTATTTTGGAGAAATTACTGATTGATCATGAAGGTGAAGCAAGTTGAAACGAATTATATCGATGAATCTTACAACTTACTCAATTCAACTCTATCAAGCATCAAGTCAATTCAATATTGTCCAAAAGTATAAACCATTTAAATGATACTACATGATTATCAACCAAACGTATGTGGATGTATGTGCTTTATGCTCCTAAACCATGTAAAACAAGAGTGCTTTAGAACTAAACCATATAGCAATCAAGCATTTATTTTAGCATAAATTCATCTCATGCAAATGTGCTCTTTAATAATTCTTTCCTATTTGACATTTCAGTATGAAAGAAACATATCAATTTAAAGCGCACACAATTTGCATGATCAACAATCATCATGTGTGGTATGTTCATGCTAAGAAAATGAATAAAGTCAATCAAGCAAGAGCATAATCAGACATCCATAATGTAAAGATCACAAATTTTCTATATTGAATTTGTTAATGAATGTATCCATAGAATAACTTAACTGTTGAGGTGTATCTTTTGAAACTTTGATTTTTGTGAAGCGAGGAAATTAAGTAATTGAGTTGGTGCACTTGATTAGAAATAGCAGAAAAATGATTAAGATTAATATACATTAGGGATATATATGTATGTATTAATTAAAAAATATATATTTATAATGATACATTAATTTAATAAGGAGATAAGTGTGTGTGTGTGTGTGTATATATATATATACACACACACACATACAACACTTGCTAAGCCTAATGTGTGTGGTTATATATATGTGACTAGATAAATAAAGAAATTTCATATAGTAATATAAATATGTACAAATGAAAATAATGTGAATGCATTTTAATTAAATGGAACATATATTTTAAGAAACTAGATATATGTTTGTGTGTATATATATATAAATTAAGACAAATAAGAAGATATAAATTTGTATTTAAGCATATAGAAATATATATAGATTAAAATATATGGATATATGTAGGTTTAACAAAAATGTATATAATAATACCAATTATATAAAAAAGAAAAAATTAAAAAAAGGTACAAATAGTGAGTGGGTGATAACCACCCACTCACCCACTTTGCTTGAAGTAAAGGCTACTACAAACCACGTCTACTGTGTGTCTATTGTAGCAGTTTTGTAACATTCCTTTTTATCGAAAATTTCAAACCAAATTTTTCTCTTTTCATTTTCATGGTTGGGCTGTGCTTAGTGTTTCAGATTTATTGTAAAGCTAAATTTATATTAGCTAAATCAATATCTATTAATCTCTTGGTCCCAGTTCAACTTTTTCTAAATAAGCATGCAATCTCATTTAAACTATATTAATTAACAAGATTCATATCCATCAAATTTGCATGCATCATTACAAACCATAAATGTATTATCTACTTCTTTTAGTTACATCCTGATTTTCTATAAAAGTACTGTAATACAAGTCTGAATACAAAAAGAATAAATATACATCATATACCTTCCATGTCGATACAAAAAGCCTCGAAGGACGATGTCAAAACCCTTCACATAGCAAAGCCTACTGCAGATTATCTGGAAGGGAGAAGAGGAGGTGAGCTTATAAAGCCTAGTAAAGAATACATATAAAGAGATAGATACCGTAACTATATGCAAGTTTTTCTAAATCATTTAATGAGTACAAAAATTTAAAGGATAATCTGGAAATGGAGTTCGGAAGGAGTTTTCCTCTATAACTCGTTAGGGCTTTAGGGCTGAGTAAGAAAGGATGCTTTAAAGCACCTCACGTGTCCTTTTTTCCTAACACTTAAGCTATAGAAAGTATCGAAGGAATTATCAGAGAAGGAATTCATACAAGTCAGAAAGTCAAATCATATTAATGCAATGCATCAAAAATTTAATTTATAAAATAAACTATTTAATTCTTATAAAGCAATCAAATTTGAAACACAAATCAAAACATATAAATATCATAATTTAAATTTAAATCATGAATATTCGTAATAAACTATTTTGGTTTCAAAATTTAAATATCAAAATCTTTAGAGTTCATATATAAAATACATATACATACTAACATACACATACTAACAATTGGAGACATGGTAACGATTAAATAAAAATCATGCAATCTAGATATCCCAGAAGGGAAGTGTAAATCAGATAGACTTATGACCATAGTCCAAAAGGGTCTTCAGTGAGCATTGATCAGGTGTCAACTAGGCCCGCTGTGGACTGGATCAAGGTCACACAACAATTCAAAATTTCAGAAGTCAAATATTGCAGTGATCTTAGTTAGTCAATGTCTCAAAACATATGGTTTTGTAGTCTAAAATTCAAAATAGCATTTTCGAATTTCGTGGAGGTTTACAGATAATTAAATACAATTTCTTTCAAAATTTGGGTAATTTATAATTATTCGTAAATATTTCCAAAATACTATATTTTTAGTAATTTACATAAAACCAAAAATTAGAGATAGAAATTCATAAATATTTCTAAATCATGTAAATTAATATTTTCAAAGTAGATTTCCCTACAAATTTGATATTCTTAAAGCGCTTCTTAAATTCCTAGCCCAAATCGTTGAAATTAGTATTTTTACGAAAATTCGATAGTGTAATGGTATAAATTTTCTAAAACCTCTTGCAAGGCAAATGCAGTTTATAAACCCAAGGTAGCTGATTTTAAAAATTATTTTAGTATCTCCTACATTCCTTATATATATTCCTTACCTAATTTTCACCACATAAGTGTTAATGATACACCCTTTCGTACCTTAAACTTTCTAACGCTTTCTTATTTTCCTTTACTTTAGCCTTTAATTTAAGATATTAAATATACCCTATCTTGTAAAATTTCCTCCTACATTAAGGTACAAAATTATGTTATTTAATCATCTTAAGGAAATTTTATATTTTAAAGTCTCCCTTAAGATCATTTCCTTGCAACTTCACCTTTGCTGCCACATACTCCTTTACCTTCTTAAATGTTCTTTCCCCATATAAACCTACATCAAAGACAATATTTTACCCCCTTATCTCACTCTACATTCATCATTTAAAAGTTTATAATGAAATCAAACCCTTAGCCCTTGTTACTAACCAAAACCGAGAGCCCTTATGCAGCCTTGATCTTCACTATTTTGGAGATGCTATGTACTTCAAAAATGCATCAACTCTCTTGCCCTCAAGACTTACAACAACCAAATCTTCCCTTTTGTATTCTGCCTCTCTAACAACTTTCGTTTCTTCTTTAATGATTGCCATAGTTCAGCCCTTTTTACCTTTATACCTCTCGGTTTAGACTAGCCCTTCACTTTGTTTAGTTTCCACGTCTATAAAGTAGCCTAAAACAAAACTCCTCCACATCTCCTACTACTTTTCCAACCCAAGACAGCTCCTGCTTTTACTGATGCTGCTGTAGTGCTGAGAGAACAGCAGCTTCTAGCTGCTACATTGATGAAAAGGGATGAAGACTTATTGCAACTCCCCTGTTCTTGGTTTGCTGCACTCTCGGTTTCCTTACTTTCCTTCTACTGTGTCAGTGAGTGAAACTCCTGCTTTGCACTCTTCTTCATCCTCTGATTAACCCTTCATTTGTCCTTAAATTAAGTCCTCAAACTTATGTTTAGTCCTACTAAAACCAGCTCTATTCCAGCACTAAAATGGCAGCCTAAGCTCAAGTAACCTCCCCTGTTCTGGTTTTCGAAAAGTCCCCTCACCACCCTTGAGATAGATCGATAAAATCCTATCTTATCTCAGTTACTTCCTTCCTTGAGCCTTGGTTGCCAACACAAATGAGATTAAGTTGCACAAAACTGTGAGGATGATAATGATGGTGCTCTCAGTACAGTAGAGAGAAAAATGAATGAAGAGTATGAAGTGGTTAAGGTCAAGATGATGATGACGGACAGTGATAGTGGAGAGAAATATGTGGCCGGTTAGGAGAGGTTATAGTAGGGTTAGGTGGCTGCCTTAAGCTTCTTCAAGAAGCTACAAATACTTAATATATATATGTATATATTTTAGTAACACATTGATATTTGTTAAATGTATTTTAAATTATTTATGTTCATTTGTCACATGCTATTTATTTCACCAACATTTTATACCATTTATATTCATTAATTTAAATATGTATAATTATATATATAAACATATATGAATAACATGTATATATATACATATACTGACACATACACGTCCATATTAATATATATTTATTTGTTATATAGTATTTGTAATATATATATATATATATATATATATATATTTTCTTTTTCTACTTTTGAATCTAGGAAAGTTCACAGGCTTAAGGTAACTTATCTCACACAAATTCGAAGTAAAAAGAAAAGATCTCAAAAATTTTGACACAAAATGTGTATTATGTCAGAGGTTTATGCACCTACAAGTCCTTAAATAATTATTTAATTTATTATTATCTAATTAAAATACTCATATCAAGTTTTTAAATATTTAAATTGAGATTGAGAAAATTTTTTATTATCTCATTCTCCCCACCTTAAGAAATTTGGTCCTCTAAATTTGCATCTGAAGGAAACCGAAACAAACATGCAACGGAATTTAAATCATTCGGCCTCCACCAGGATCGATTCGGAGAGTTGCCTGATTAGGGTTTCGAGATTTTACCTAACGTTTTCTTTGATTTCTGTCTTTGGTCGAGTCACAAGCAACAACCTTTCGTTCCTGCCTCTATGGTATCCACACGAACGGATCTCACGACTCTTGAACGTCTCACGATCAGAAGCCTTAAGGAGCGTTTTTAATTCTTTATAACCGAACTGCTAGCTTCGATTAAAAGAAAACTTTTCTGTTTTCTAATTGTGCGGCTATGTTTTAGAAAAAACATCCTTTTATAGGCACTAAATTTTACCCTAAAATTTACTGCCAAACAGAACTCTAATCCTACTTAGAATAGGATTAGTTATATCCCTAATCCAATTCAGAATAGGATTAGTTATATCCTTAATCCAATTCAGAATAGGATTAATTAAGCTCCTCATTGATCCGTTCTAAGTGTGCGACCCAATAGGTTCTCAAAACAATGGCAATGACAAAATTGTCACAGGCAATGAGCGGTATCTAGCAACACATCATTGCTACCCATGTAACGAGAATGTCAATGACTCGACATAACCTTACTCGTGATAGATGTTACCGTGTAGTCTAATCCCTTTATCCTTTGATGTCTTGATTAGACACAAGTCATGGAATGTGTCACACTTGTATAGTCTAATCAGCGTTTCTTGATTCCTGAGTAGACTAATTAAACAAATAAAATCAATATCTCATATTGACTTATTCGAGCACGGCCATGCATTTCTTAGTCTCACTCTATCAAAGGGCCCAAGACATCACTCTTGTTATATAAGAGGGATAAATTCTATCTTGATCACTCAACATCCCTCTACATAGATCAAGGCATACCCAATTACTACCTTTATAGTCCATCCTGTTACGAATGACATCTAGCAGCATTAAAGTATGCAATTCTCTATGTTGGGATCTCTGATGATCTCAAGTCAAAGGATCACATACACCACCATCACTATGAGAATCGCTTATGACACTCATATAATAATCCATGTAGCGTTCTCATGGAGGGTCGATCCAGTACATAGTTCTCTAACATGTACCTATGTGATGACTTGATATCCTATATCGATGACAATGGTCATCAATCAACCACATACTAGTCTTATCGTATCATTGTTATCCTTGTTCACAATAATACTTGATTAGGGATATTTTAAGAATAGTGTGTTATTACTATTCTAAGGACATTATCATATAAGATTACATTACGCAGTTATAAAACAAATATAATAATGAACTATAATAAATAAAATGTCATGATACATAAATAATGCCAAAGTCAATCATCTAATGAATGGTTCTAAGGGCATAATCCAACAGCATCAACTAACTCCAATCAAATAGTTTTGTGTACTTTTCCCGTATAAGACTCTACAGCTCCCATGTTGCTTCTTCAATGGTATGGTACTGCTAGAGAATATTTACCAACAAAATAGTCTTAGGCCGCAGAACATTCTCTTTCCTATCCAAGATTTGTACTGGCTTCTCTATATAGTATATCTTTTCTAATCTTTAACGGCTCATACTGAATCATATGTGACAGATTAGGATGGCACTTAAGTAGCATAGACACATGAAAGATATTATGTACTCCGGCTAACTCTAGAGGTAAAGCTAACGGTATGCTACATCACTGACGTGGTCCAAGATCTTAAAAGGCCTAATAAACCGAGGACTTAGTTTCCCTTTCTTGCCAAATCTTATTATACCCTTAGAAGAGGAAACTTTCAAAAATATGGAATCTCCTTCAGATAACTCAAGCTGTCTGTGTCGACTATCAGCATAACTCTTCTGTTGACTCTGAGTAGTCCTAATTCTCTCACAAATCAATCGGACATCCTCAGAAGCCTATTTCATTAATTCGGGAGCAAGTATCTTACGGTTGCCCACTTCTTCCAAAGAAATCAGAGTACGATACCTTTTACCATACAAAGCTTTATATGGTGCCATCCAAATGCTCAAATGATAATTATTATTAGAAGTAAATTCGGCTAAAAGAGGATGATCGTCCTAGGAGCCCTTAAAATCCAAAGCACACGCAACATATCCTCCAAAGTTTGAATGGTACGCTTAGACTGTCCATCTATATGTGGATGGAAAGCAATTTTGAAATTCAATTGAGATCTCATAGCATCTTGAAAATGTTTCTAAAAAGTGGGAAGTGAATTAGGAATCCCGATTAGAAATGATACTCACTGGAACTCATGAAGCCATCTCCTTAACATATAGATTTGCAAGAGCATTGAGAGTATCAATAGATTTAATAGCCAAGAAGTAAGTTGAGTTAGTCAATCTATCAATGATAACCCAAATGGCATCATAGTTCTTTCTAGTTCTCGGTAATCTCATGATGAAGTCTGTAGTAATATGCTCCTATTTCCATATAGGTATAGATAGTAGCTATAGTAAACTGACTGGTCTTTGGTGCTCTATCTTAATCTGCTGACAGCTGAGACACTTAGCAACAAATTTGGCAATGTCTCTTTTCATTCCTGACCATCAGTACACTTTACATAGATTATGGTACATCTTAGTATTGCCCGGATGTAAATTGTATCTAGTAGAGTGAGTTTTTGACAAAATAAGATCCTTGAGATCTTTGTTGTCCAAGATATAGATTCATCCTCTAAACCTCAATAAACCATTAGATCTAACTCCCAAAGTCTGTCTGCTCCCTAATCTGAAACTAACTAGCCATATCCACACAATACAGATCCTCCCTCCAAGCACGTCTAATACACTCCATTTGATTTGTCTCAATCTGCATACCAGCCACCATACCATACCTCTTAGAAGGAGAAATGTTCAAGTTCAAACTTGCAAACTACTATAATAAATCAAACTCCCGAACCATCATATATGAAACTAATCTCAGGTGCTTCCTACTAAGAGCATTAGCAACTACATTAGTTTTACTTGGGTGATAGTATCTCATAGTCATAATCCTTTAAAAGCTCCATCTATCTTCTGTGCCTCATATTCAGTTCTTTCTAAGAAAACAAATACTTCAAACTTTTATGATCTATGAATATCTGAAATCTTTCTCCATAAAGATAGTGCCACCAAATCTTTAAAGCAAATACCATTGCAACTAACTCCAAATCATGAGTGGGGTAATTCTTCTCATGGTCTTTAAGCTGTCGGGAACCATAAGCCCTACTTTTTCATTTTACATAAGCATACAACCTAAACCCTAAGCAGATGCATCACTGTACATTGAGAAACCTCCTAAATCGCTAGGAAGAGTAAGGAGTGATGATAAAGTCAATCTACGCTTTAACTCTTGGAAGCTACGCTCACAAGCGTCATCCCAGTCACATTTTTACGCGTGAGACGCATCAAAGGAGTAGCTAGTCTAGAAAATCTCTCAACAAATCTCTGATAATAACCAGCTAGACCAAGGAAGCTCTGGATCTCAGTGACTGACTTTGGCCTTTCCCACTACACAATAGCCTCTATCTTGGACGGATCAACAAACACCTCGTCCTTATTCACTACATGACCCAAAAAAGAAATTTGATCCAAGTAGAAGTCACCCTTACTCAGCTTGGCATATAACTTACGGTCCCTGAGAGTTTGGAGTACAATCCTCAAATGCTGCTTATATTCTTCCCAAGACTTAGAATAGACAAGGATATCATCTATGAACACAATGATGAATCTGTCCAAATAAAGCTTGAATATTTCATTCATCAGATTCATAAAAGTTGTGGGTGCATTCATAAGGCCAAATGGTATCACCAAGAACTCATAGTGTCAGTACCGGGTCCTAAAAGCTATTTTTGGGATATCGTTGCTTCTAATCTTCAATTGATGATACAATGATCTAAGGTCAATCTTGGAAAAGACCTGAGCATCCTTAAGCTGATCAAATAAATCATGATCTTGGGAAGTGGTGTGAGAGTCATGTATTTAGGTACTGTTGTACATGTAGGGATACTCATCACTGTTCAATTCTTATGAATTTCGCAAGTATAACCTAATACAATCAGGTGGGCCCCACAGGCTTTATAGTGCTCGGATGGACGTGAGACCAAACATATATTATTCGAAGAGTCCAATAAGCCTACGGTAAGAATCAGAAACTTAAAATCCTTTATTTAGATCATTTTTTAGAAGCATGCCAACAAATTAGGAAATGATGATAAAGGACATAACCTGGTGGCACTTTTGTAAATTGTAATCAAACTAAATGGAATTTTGATCTAGTGATTTAAGCATGATATTCCACATGAAAATAAGTCCTAGGCTATGTCAATAGATAGATCGAATCGGTGGTTAAATTAGAATTTTACGCGATTGACCCGATAGGGGTATTTTCATAATTTCACTGTACGATAGATCAAATCCTGATGAAACCACCTTTATTCATTAAAATATGTCCAGTAATAATATTTAATGATGAAATATGAATTTTTGGAGTTTAATTGCATAGTTAGAAAATTACGGAAGCTTAAGGGCAAAATTGTCCTAAAATCTCATAATCAAGGGCAAAATGGTCATTTTACAATTGTGTAGAAAATTCTATAATTTTCCACATAACTAGCTAGTCATTCCATCTCCTCTCTTCTTCTTCCTCACATAAACTACACCAGAACCAAAAGCTTAGAAAAACAAAAATTCCATAAAATCACCATTAAAACAACCATATCTCACCAAGATCATTTCTACAAAATTGTTCCTCTCTTCAAGCTCTACAAACCCTTACCCATAGATCATTGGAAGAGTGACAAAGTCAAGAGGAAAGGAGGACTATACCATTCGTCCAAGAAGAGGTAAAATCATGCTTGTAGTTTCTTTCAATTCTAATGGTAGTTAATGATAAATTCAAGTGTGTTAAGCATGATTTTGATGTTGGATTAAGTTGAATCTCTCTAATCTCTCCCTAGATTTTTTGGCCAATGATGGAAGGGTAGGAATTCATGTTGTTTGATGCATGAGAATGAAGCTAGATGAATGTAGAAACATGCATAAGCATGAAAATAAAGAGAAATTGTTGAAAATCCATGAATTTGGCCATATGTACCATTCGGCCATTGTAAGGGGAAGGGGTTGTTGTGTTCCATTTGATGAGTTTGGGATGCCATGAGACTGTAGAAATTATAAGGAGACTGTTGGTGAAGTCGGAATTAAAATCGAAGTTGTGTAGGCGAAGTTGTGTTTAACTATCGGTGTAATTTAGACTAGGTTAATATTTTCTACTGATAATGTAGTAGAATTTAATGAAGGAAAAATTATTAGAAATTAAAGTATGGTGAATAATGGTGATTGGTGTAATGATTTGCAGCCCAAGAGTTGTAATTATCGAGTGGTGCTATCAGCTGCATCGATTGAATCGAACAGGTAAGGGATGAGTGTGTGAGCTATAGGGATATTGTGAATGCATGATTTATCTCAAATAAATTTTATGAAGCGATTTGGAAATTTATTGCCTTGGAATTGGTGAAATTGTGGATATTGGCTGGTTTATAAACTATGTTTTCTGTGCAAGAGGGGTAGGTTAGAAATAGCCGTTATTCTACCAGAATTTATAGAAATTCGAAGAAATTAATTCTAATATTTTTAAATGATAAAATTAAACGAATTTCCAAGTGAATTCCATGTGATTTAAATTAAATTACATTATTTTATTATTTACTGAAAAACAATATTTAGATATTCATGTTAATGAATTTTAATTACGTAAAGGTACCAGCACATGCTTATAAATGTTCTATAGATAAATAGAACGTTTTCAGAAAAGAATATTGAAGTGTGATATTATATGAATTTTTATTCATAAAGTGAATATATTTTTAATATATTTATTTATGGACTGATTGAAGATATTATCAGTGAAATTGATTTCATAAATGGTATTTTTACTGGATATACACTGTTTTGAGTTTGTTAGGCCCCATATCATGCTCATGTGTCACGTGTTACTGTTACTGTACTGTTGCTAATAGATACTAATCCTATTATCAGCGACCTAGTTGTCACCTGATCAGTGCACACTATAGACCCTATAGATTATGATCATATGTCTCACGTGTTATCATTTCTCTCTTTTTGGGATATTATTATAGCAGGATATACCTTGGGTGTTGCTTTGTCTCCACTATACTGTTATTGTTTATTGTACTGTTTTACTAAACTGTTGGCTGGTATTAAATTGTTTACTGATATTGAGCTTTTTACATGCTATTTACTAAACTGTCACTGTATTGTATTTACTGATATTGAACTGAATATTATTATCGAAAAGAAATATTTATTTATTTATCAAATTATTTTGCTATGAGATTTTCAATAGCAATTTATATTGTTTTAATATCAATTTCAACCTATTACTCCTTATAGTCGCTTCTAGGAGTCGGGACACGACAGGTATTCTAAAATACCTCCCATACTCCATCCGGTATCCTATCCGACTATAGTATCATTTTGAATTGTGCCTTAGCGAACTGTTAGGGAATAATTCTTTTTAGCATATAGATTTCATGGTATTAGTCTTTACATACGATTCTCTTACTGAGCACGTTAGCTCACCCCTTATTTTTCCACTTCACATATTACTTGCAGTGATCATTTATATACCGTTCCGCTGATTTTGGCTACGTTATCGTTCCTGAGGCAGCTTCGATCAGGTTTTGGAGGTATATTTATTTTCTTTTATATGTTCAGATATCATTATGTACAGTACTACTGTTATGTATTTCAGGTACAAAGGATGTAAAATAATGATACAATTATGTAAATATTGATAATAGATAAATATAAATTCTATTTATTAATATGTTTACTGTTACAAGTGAAAGCGAATAGTGATAAAGATATCACACACAACCTAACCAATCACTATTGTGTGTTTGAAAAGTGATAATTACTGTATACTACGGGATGTGACAAGTGGATACTTATTCTTGATAGTAGCTTTATTTAACCACTGGTAATCAATACACAATCGAATGCTACCATCCTTCTTCTGAACGAATAATACCGATGCGCCTCATGGAGATACACTCGGTCAGATAAAGCCTTTGTCTAAAAGTTCCTGAAGTTGCTTCTTTAATTCATCCAGCTCAACTAAGGCCATACTATATGGTGGTTTAGAAATAGGTTCTGTACCAAGTACCAAATCGATGGTAAACTTTAACTCCCGATTAGGAGGAAGTCTTGGCAACTCATCCGGGAACAGATCAGGAAAGCCCCTTACCACAAGGGTCCCATATAATTCCAGATGGCTCTTTTCTATGTCCTCGACATAGGCAAGAAATCCTTCACAATTAAACATACATTATAAGTTATCACTTAAATATTCACTTGGTAAAAACAGTACGTTCTCATTACTTAGAAACAAAATTTACAACATATCTTTCAAGGAATGATAAGGTTATATAGTCTTAGAGTAGCAGTCTAAATTAACAAGATTGGCAAATAGCCAATCCACACCTAAAATCACATCAAAATCATATATGTTCAATAACACTAGATCTACTACTGTTTTCTTCATTCCTACCCTTAGTTTACAATTTCTATGCACTATATCAATCATGTGGGATTCTTTTAAAGGAATACTAATTTGCAACAGATGTCTTAATGGTTCCGACTTTACAAGTATTTTCATAGCAAAAATAAGAGATACAAATGAATGTGTGGAACCAAGATCAAATAATGCAAGCGCCATAACATCAAATATAAAGATCTTACCCTTGATAATATCTGAAGATGTGTCGACAGTCTGCTGATCTAAGGCATGAACTCTACCCTTAACCATTACCTTCTTGTCTTTTTCTGCAGCGGTGGCTCATTTCTGGGGCTGGGTAGGACGCTCTGGCTCTTTTTGTGTGGCTTTCTCCTGCAGACAATCCTTTATCATGTATCCTTTCTATCCGCACTTAAAGCAAGCACTCGTAGCCTAATAACAGGGCCTACCCGTATGAACTTTCTCACATGTACCACACGCAACCCCTACAACGCCCTTCTAAATATCAGTAGTCTTATCAGAAATAGTGGACCTAACTGATCGGTCTCCAGAGGTCTTATCTCCACTCTGTCTCCTACCAAAGAACTCATCTCTCTTAGGCTTCTTATTAAATCGACCAGCTGTAAGAGATTTGTCATAAGAAGCTCTCTTACTCTTCCCTTTACCCTTACCCTTAGAGCGAGACCTATATTCAGCTTGGTGGAACTCGTAGTCCTGCTCACATAACTGGGCTCTCTAAATGCCTTATCATAAGTAGAGATATCGAAAGAGGCCAATCTAAATCTAATAGAAGGTTGTAGCCCAGCGAAAAACTCTCAACACGGTGCTCCTTACTACTCACCGTCTATGGATTATAGCGGTTAAGAGCAGTAAATCGTGACTCATATTGATCCACCGTCTGATTCCCTTGAGTTAAATTCAGATACTCACTCTGCATTCTTTTTTGGGTCGTACAAGGAATATACTGCTTATGAAAATACTCCAAAAAACACCCCAAGTAACTGCAGGATATCTGGTCTTCAACACAGTCTTGGTCGACTTCCACCAATGCTCAGCCTCATCAACTTAAAATGAATGTAGCCATGCCCACTTTCTGTCACAGCCCGTGACCCTATTTTTCACCTTTTTCTATACATCTTATTTGGTTGGGCTGTCTGCGATACTTTACTTTTCTTTTACATATAAATAATTTCATGTTAAATTATACTATGAATTACATCCCCTATTTTACTTCATATGAAAGTAGTACTGTCGATAAGTCTAAATACAGAAAATAAATGATCATACCTTATTAAATAACTCAAGCTATCGCATCGTCCCCAAATGCGCAGCTGAAAATCCTTATGTGTCAGACTCTCAGTCTTCAAAAACCTGAAATGTTAAAATTAAGGGGTGAGCAAACCACGACCCAGTAAGGGAATTATATGCATACTTGATATTCAGCTTCCTATATGCTGAAAATCTTTTTCGATTTTTCCTATGGGCTCTAGGCTCGCATGTAGGAAAGATACTACAGTCGGCTAGGGATCCGGATAGAGTAAGGTAGGTATTTTGAAATACCTATCTTGTCCCGGAACCTAAAAGCAACTGTAGAGAGTAATAAATTTCTTTTCGTTTGAAATTTATATCCTTTTACCTTTTCATTTCATATAATTTTCATATTCTTTTCAAAATAATGCTTTTATAAAATAAAGCATTTAAATAAAGTAACTAATATTCATATATCCTTTGAAAAGAATATTAGTTAAATTCTCATCATTCTCATTTAAAACTCATTTCATGTTTTACTGTACAACCATAATTAGTACAGTACTTTAAATAGCAAAATCCGCTATTAAATCCTTTTCGTATAACATATATATCATTTAAATCTAATATTCAATTTAAAAGCTAAAATAAGAATATTAGATTTATTTTCCTCCTCTTTTCCTTTTTGGAAAACATATCACATATTCATGTCACATATAGTCTAATATTCAATTGAAAATCATAGTAAGAATATTAGACTTATAACCTTTTTCCTTTTGAAAACATATTACATATTCGTATCACATATCATATGAAATCATCTCGTAGTACTAAATTTAGTACTAAAATAAGCATTTTGTAAAATGCTGCAAATCTCTTTCATTTAACTTGTCACATATCATGTAAAACATTTACATTTCACATATCACATATCATATAAAACATTTTTACATATGGAGACTTAGGCACACACGCCCAGCCCGTCCACGGGTCGTTACTCAGATCATGCTATAGACCCCGAAGGGTATAAATAATCATGTCAGATCTATAGCCATAGTCTATAATTGTCCTCGGCGGATCACTGATCAGGTGTCGGCCGAGACTACATATCACATATCACATATCACATATTACATGTCACATATCACATATCAGCATGATAGGATGCCAACTAGTCTCAAAACCGTATTTTTCATCATCTGAAAACCTTTATGGAATTTATAAAAATAATAATTTCATAATTAAAACCATAAAGGTTAAATAATAAATCAAGTGAATATTTAAGAAAATATTTATAAAATATTCACTTTATCCCTTTTTCATCTTTCATTTCATATTACGTATAATTCATATATCGAGAGAATATTTAGAAAACTTTCATAAAATATTCTCTTTATCTTTTTTTCATTTTCCATTTCATATCACATATAATTCATATATCGAGGGAATTTTCGGTGATCTCATTATCACCAATTTCGAAAACATGAATATTTTAAAATGAATTTCATTATATTCATGTTTTATGAAAAATAATCATTTTCTCTATTTTCGTGGTTGGAAATCGTTTCTTGTGAAATAAAATCATTTATTATGATTTTATAAATTTTCTAGAAATTTTCGATAACTTTCGATAATTTTTCGGCAGTATAACGGCTGCCGATTGGCTAGCCTTCTGCACGGAAAATACAGTTTATAATTTCAACCGGCACTTCACCACAATTTTCCAACCAATCAATTTTCATAATATTTTTCATAAATTATTTCCATAAAATATTTCAAAATTAAAACATGCAGACTGAATATCCTTACAATGCTGCACATGCATCCCTTACCAGTCTTATGAAGTCGAGCTTCCCGGTTACGCTAATCGAACTCCGTTAACCTGGGCTGCAAAATAATTTTATCAAATATATTAATATTTTTCTTCTTATTTTTAAGTCACTGATATTTGAAAAATGCAGCCACTAACTTCATAATATAAGCACAATCAGTATAAATTATACCGGTGCTAAATCTCAACTTCCTCATTTTTAATCCCTTTTCGGTTTTAATTCTACCAATCCTTCTCTTTTTTTTTTTGTAGTTATTTTCTACCATTAGTCCAAAATTAATACATTTTTTTCTATTCAATTTGTCATGGCCGAAATCTACTTTATGGCCATTTCTTTGATTTCAATTCCTTTTCTTCAATTTATTGTTTCCAATTGAAACATGCTTGTCCCCGTGAGCCTTCCTTGTTATCTTCTTGCATGAACCATAAATTTCCTACTCTTTCATGTCCAAACCGAAACCTTCATTCCATAGCCAAATTTCATTTTCAATCATCTCATAATACCAAGTTTCCTCTTCCTTTTCTTTTTATTCTATTAATCATTTCTCATCATCCTTAAATTCCAGCACACTTTCTTTATTTTTATTTTTATTTTTTTTTCATCTATTCCAAGATCTCAATTTTTCCATGATCTAATAAGGCTCAACTAAAATTAATACTAGAATCATACTTCTCATGTTAAGAAACACATAAATCCACCATTGAAATTTAAGAAAACCATAATAATATGAAAACTCACCTTGAACGATCATCACTGCTCCAACCCAAAGCAGTTTCTGTTTTAACATTAGCCGCCTCCTTTCTTGGTTTTTTTTTTATGTTCTTAAGGTGGATGTAAAGTCTATGGAGGTGGTTTGATGATCAAATAGCATAAAGATGGAGTTTTGCTAAGAATTCATGAGAGGACCGAAGCAAAACAGAGCATGGACGGTTAGCCAAAGACAGAAAACTCGAGGAGTTGCTGAATGAATCGGTAAGACTGAACAAGATTACAACAGTTTTTGTTTTATTTCGTCCTCTTTTCCTCATGTCAACCAATAGCAATTTGCCATATTATTTACTCTTCTATTTCTTTCATCATATCTTGCTTTAATTGAGGTTACACGTGCAGCAAACAAGGCAGCAAAGAGAAGTGGCGGTGAAGACAATTTGAATTACACGTTTCTTGACTTGTTTTTCTTTCCTTTGGAAAGCTCTATCTGATGGAAATTAATCATATTTTCAAATACAAAATTTTCCCTCATCACATATTATTTGTCGGCAATTTTTATACCATAAAAATTGAAAATCATTTACTTTAGATTGGGTCCAGCTGGATAGCTTAACTACAGCAGAGAAGTGGCGTATGAGACCTATTTTACTGATCAATTTTGTTGACTTAATTTACTTACTTTTGATGTATTCTTCAACCAATAAAGTTTAACCATATGTTAAACTTTAAATGCCTTTTTCTTTTAAGCCTTATTCTGTTGTATTTTATACCATAAACTGGCTTTTAAACTTGCATCAGCTGTGTAGTATACAGCAGTAAAAGTGGCGTGAGTATCCAATTTATCTGCTCATTTTTAGCTTATCTTCCCTCTCTTTTATGTACTCAACCAATCACAATTCATCACTTGTCAAGCTAATCCATATCCTTTCTTTAATCAAGACTTGTTTGATTTGATTTTTTTTATCATAATTTACGTCTCAACATATAGCACAACAACAGCCAAAAAGGAAGTGGTGTACATGCTGAGACTGCATGTACAACCAACTTTAAAATTCACCGAAATTAATCCAAAATGAACAAAACTATGAGCCATATATCTCCGGAAAGGTCTTCGAGTTAATTTTTCAACGCAATTTGAATCACCTCATTTGGAGTTCCCTATCAAAACTTATGTCTGATTCTTTACTAATTGCTCAATGCTGGATTCCATAGTTGTGACGTGAATGTAGGAATTTCTTGTGGTTAATCTATAATGAATTTAAATATGAGCCTTATATGGATAAAAGATATTTAAGTTAGCTTTCCAAAATATTTTTACGGTTTATCAATTGGATACTGCGATAAAAAATTATAATCGAACCACTGTCGATTGGTCATTCAAGCCTCATGATATTTTATCTTCACAATTTCCAATCCTTAATTTAATTTTGCTAACTACTTTCAATAATTTAATTCATTCATTTTCATTTACTTTTCATCTTAGAAAGTAAATTTCCCATTATCCTTTAGGAAATTGTGGTCCTCCTAGTTAAAAACTCAAAAATTATTTATATTTTACTTGTACAGTACAGTAAAATCGGGTCTTACACTTTCTCTATCTCTTAGCATGTCATGTATCCGAATAAATTCTTGATAACCTTCACCTAATTCTTTGATACCATCGGATCCTTCTCTCTTTTAAACTTAAAAGGATCAAACTTCTTGAATTGTATGAGTTGGGCAATATCACACTCTAGCACCGGACCAACCTAAGGCTATGCTGGGGCTGGTAAATCGAGCTAAGCCTATAGGGCTGGCTGAGCCAGAGGCTGTATTGGCTGAGCCAGAAGTTGAAGGGCAAGCGGTAGTTGTATGGGAGGAAGTACCATTGGTGGTGGAGGTGGTGGTGCCAGCTATGGGACTGCTTGACCATGATTATTATTATTATTATTATTATTATTATTATTATTATTATTATTATTATTATTATTATTAAAACTCACCATTAATTGAGTGAACATCGTAGACATGGCATCTATATTCCTAGACATAGTATCAAGACTCCTTTCAAGCTGTGTGATACGATTGCTATCAGTCTCTAGCAGATGAGGAGGTGGTGGTTCTAGGCTAGGCTCTCTTCGTGGCCTACCAACAGTCCTTCTACTTCTTTTCATTTTTAAAGAACACCTATACAAAACAAACATATTCAGTACCATTTAAACATATATGTATAGTATATATTTAGACAAGTATAGTAGTTAGGGGATGTATACGGTTTCCTAAACTAGCGATACTAACGCACATCAGACCAACCTTGCTTTGATACCAATTTTTTGTAACGTCCTTTTTTACCAAAAATTTCAAACCAAAATTTTCCTTTTCCTTTTTCATTTTCATGGCTGGGCTCTGCTCAGTGTCTCAGATTCATTGTAAAGCTAAATTTATATTAGCAAAATCAATACCATTAATCTCTTGGTCCTAGTTCAGATTTTTCTAATTAAGCATGTAATCTCATTTAAACTATATTAATTAATAAGATTCTTATCCACCAGATTTGCATGCATTATTACAAACCATAAATGTATTATCTACCTCCTTTAATTACATCCCCATTTTCAATAAAAGTACTGTAATACAACTTTGAATAAAAAAAGAATAACTGTACATCATATACCTTCAAGGTCAATACAAAAAGCCTCGAAGGACAGTGTTAGAACCCCTCACGTAGCAAAGCCTACTGTAGATAATTTGAAAGAGAATTTGAAAGAGAGAAGATGGGGTGAGCTTATAAACCCAGTAAAAATACATATAATGAGATAGATGCCGTGACTATATACAAGTTTTTCTAAATCATATATTGAGTACAAAAATTTAAAAGATAATTCGAAAACGGAGTCCAAAGGGAGTTTTCCTCTATAGCTTGTTAGGGCTTTAAGGTTGAGTACGAAAGGATGCTTTAAAGCACCTTACTTGTCCCTTTTTCCTAACACCTAAGCTATAAAGAGTATCGAAGGAATTATCAGAGAAGGAATTCATGTGATTGAGAAAGTCAAACATATTATTGCAATGCATTAGAAAATTAATTTATAAAATAAACCATTTAATTCTTATAAAGCAATCAAATTCGAAACACAATCAGAAAATATCATAATTTAAATTCAAATCATGAATATTCGTAATAAACCATTTCGGTTTTGAAATTCAAATATCAAAATCTTCAAAGTTCATATATAAAATACATATACATACCAATATACTCATACTAACAATTGGAGACATGGTAACGACTAAATAAAAATCATGCAATTCAGATATCCCATAATGGAAGTGCAAATCAGATAGAGATATAGAGTCTAAAGAAGTCTTCAGTGAGCACTGATCAGGTGTCAATTGGGCTAGTTGCAGATTGGATCAAGGTCACACAGTAATTCGAAATTTCATAAGTCTAATACTACAATGATCTTAGTTAGTCAATGTCTCAAAACATATGGTTTCGTAGTCCGAAATGCAACATAGCAATTTCGAATTTCACGGAGGTTCACAAATAATTAAATACAGTTTCTTTCAAAATTTGGGTAATTTATAATTATTCATAAATATTTCCAAAAAGCTATATTTTTAGTAATTTCCATAAAACCAAAAATTATAGATAGAAAATCATAAATATTCCAAAATCATGTAAATTAATATTTTCAAAACAGAATTCCCTAGTAAATTGCTATTCTTAAAGCACTTTTTAAATTCTTAGCCTAAATCGCGGAAACTAGTGTTTTTATGAAAATTCGACAGCGTAACGATATAAATGTTCTAAAACCTCCTGCAAGGCAAACACAATTTATAAACCTAAGGCAATTGATTTTAAAGATTATTTCAATATCTCATACGTTCTTTATATATATTCCTTACCTAATTTGCACCACCCAAGTGTTGGTGATACACCCTTGCACACCTTGAACTTTCTAATGCTTTCTTATTTTCCTTTACTTTAGCCTTTAATTAAGGATATTAAATATCCCCTATCTCGTAAAATTTCCTCCTACATTAAGGCACAAAATTATGTTATTTAATCACCTTAAGGAAATTTATATTTTAAAGTCTCCTCTAAGATCATTACCTTGCAACTCCACCTTTGGCTTCCACATACTCCTATACCTTCTTAAATGTTCTTTCCCTACATAAACCTACATCAAAGACAATATTTTACCACCTTGTTTCACTCTACATTCATCATTCAAAAGTTTATAATAAAATCAAACCCTTAACCCTTGTTACTAACCAAAACCGAGTGCCCTTAGGCAGCCTTGATCTTCACTGTTTTGGAGCTGCTATGTACTTCAAAATGCAGCAACTCTCTTACCTTCAAGACTTTACAACAACCAAATCTTCCCTCTTGTATTCTGCCTCTCCAACAACTTTCGTTTCTTCTTTAGTGGCTACCATAGTTCAACCCTTTTTACCTTTATACCTCTCGGTTCAAACCAGCGCTTCAGTTTGTTTAGTTTCCACGTCTATAGAGCAGCCCAAAACAAAACTCCTCCACGTCTCCTACTGCTTTTCCAACTCGAGACAGCTCCTGCTTGTACTAATGAATGCTGAGAGAAATGCAGCCCTTTTTGCTGCTATAGTGCCGAGAGAACAGTAACTTCCAGTTGCTACGTTGATGAAAGGGGATGAAGACTCCTTGCAGCTCCCTTGTTCTTGGTTTGTTGCATTCTCGGTTCTCTCTCTTTCCTTTTACTGTGTCAGTGAGTGAAACTCCTACTTTGCACACCTCTTCATCCTCTGATCAGTCCTTCATTTGTCCTTAAATTAAGCCCTCAAACTTATGTTTAGTCCTACCAGAACCAGCTCTGTTCTAGCACTTATGGCGACCTAAGCTCAACTAACCTCCCCTGTTCTGGCTTCCCGAAAGGTCCTTTCACCAGCTTTGAAACAGACCGATAAAATCTTATTTTATCTTAGTTATTTCCTTCCTTGAGCCTTGGTTGCTGACACAAATGAGATTACGTTGCACGGAACCGTGAGGATGATAATGATGGTGCTCTCAGTATAGTAGAGAGAAAAATGAAAGAAGAGGATGAAGTGTTTAAGATCAAGACGATGATGATGGACAGTGACAGTGGAGAGAAATATGTGGCTGGTTGGAAGAGGTTATAGTGGGGTTAGGTGGCTGCCTTAAGCTTCTTCAAGAAGCTACAAACACTTAATATATATATATATATATATATATATATATATATATATATATATTTTAGGCACATATTAATATTCATTAAATGTATTTTAAATTATTTATGTTCATTTGTCACATGCTATTTGTTTCACCAACATTTTATACGATTTATATTCATTAGTTTAAATATGAATAATTACATATATAAACATATATGAATAACTTGTGTATATATACATAAATTGACACATATGCATCCATATATATATTTGTTATATAGTATTTGTAATATATATGTATATATATTCATTTGCTACTTTTGAATGTAGGAATGTTCACATGCTTAAGGTAACTTATCTCACACAAATTTGAAGTAAAAAAGAAAAGATCTAAAAATTTTTGAGACAGATGCATATTGTGTTAAGAGGGCTATGCATCTACAATTCCTTAAATAATTATTTAATTTATTATTATCCAATGAAAATACTCATATCGACTTTCTAAATATTTAAATTGAGATTGAGAAAAATTTCGATTATCACAAGTTTACTTCAGCAGACTATGTCTGCTGAAGCCAATTCAGAAAAAAAAAAAGAAAAAAGAAGAGAAGCAGATCAGAGCAAGCCGGCCAAGGGAGAGAGAACCGACGGTGAGAGAGAGGGATTGTTCGAGCCATCTTGGCCAAGACAGAGGCGAAGAAGATTAGGAGAAACTGCAGCAGACCGTGCGAGAGAGTCCATTCCTCTCATGCCTCTCACCCTTAACCTCCCTCACATCATCTCTCATCTCTTGTTCCTTCACCCTCTCACTTAGCATTCAATGTATGATGATAGAATGGAGACTAAGGGTGAGAGGAGAAAGAGAAGCGGTAAAGGCAAGGGCTAATTTTCGGTTTGTGATTAAAGGTTCAATTGGCTGCTGTTTGGGATAGTTTGAGTCCCTTTTGGGAGCTAGAAATTGAAAGAAAGAGTGAAAATGGAGCAAGACAGGGGCCATTGGGGTTGGTTTTGGAGCTGAGCTTGGGCATTATTTTAAGGCTATGGTTCAGAGCGGAAGGGAAAGGCTTTCACGCTCTGTTTGGTTTAGGCCATCTAAGGGTGGTTACCATCAGTAAAAACAGTGGTGGAAGCATAGGGAATGAAAGCAAGAAGGTTCGGCTTAGAAGGTTTTCTCGCTAGAGTATATTTATTGAGTTAGTGACTAAGTAGCAACTACAAGGAAGAAGGAAGGGCTCGATACAATAGCCAAAACTATGGAAATAATCCCAATGGAAGGCTTGGCATCCGTTGTAAAATATTGGTAAGATGTATCCTCTAGCTTAAGGTTTAAATATGTGTGAGTTCAGAATTAATCCTAAGGTGATTGCAAGATGAAACTTGCTAGAAGCTTGAGATTTAGTTGCTGTCTAAGAGGTACAGAGCAGCTAAATCCTTGGTTAAAGACACAGCTACAAGCTTGGTATTCTTAGAAGCTTAGGATAAGATTCATCTAATTTAGTTAAACAATATACCCATGATGAAGATGGTGATATGATACCATCATACGTTTATAAGGTAAATATATATAATATTAATAATATATTGAGGACCATAAACATGGTTGGGCCTTTTTGAGGTTAAAAAGGGATTTATTGAGATTTTTAAGAAAGCTTATTGAAAAAGAATCTGGCCTAAGGTTTTTAAAGAGGGTAAGTATAACTTAGTGTCAAGTAATTGAAATTTCCATTATGTCTAAGAAGATATTTTAGGAGCTTTTGGTGTAAGTGAATTTATAGAAATTGTTAAGGAGATGAAATTATGCAATTAGTTAAAGATGTGTAAGTTGTTTTGTACAAGTGCCAAACTTTGGTTCTCTTGGTAAGAATTTATACACTAGAAAATATTATGCTTGTAATATTGTGATAATGAATGTAATACATATAAAGAGTTGATAGTATTCTAATGCGTTTGAGATGATATATGGGTTAATTTCAGTCATGCCTTGAAACCTTGAAGTGGTGTGAGTTGAAGGGAAGAATTTGACTAAGGAAGGCTTTCAAAGTGACTAGAAATAAAGAACATGAATGTAGACTTGGAGGCTCGAGGAGAAATATTGCTAAACCTTGAGATTACAGGGTTAAGTAAAGTTTGCAAAAATCATCTCGTAGGAGATGACTAGGTTTATTTTAATAATTAATTTAGCTTTTGAATTAAGCGATATAATACTATTGATTGGACAATTGAGGTAAGTAAAGGTAAGATTGAAGATACAATTGCATTGTGATTTTGGACATTGCTTGGGTTGGATTGAAACATTGTTTTTCTACCTTGTGTGCTGTCGCTAGCCAAGCTCATGTGTTGTGTGAAATATATTATATGTGCTAAGTTGATATGTGAACATCCCTTGTAAATATACTATGTAGAAATTAGTCTACATAGTAAATTGTGATAAGACTAGTGAATTATGATTGAGATTGAATGAAATGTCTGAATTGTGATTGAATGACTGAATTGTAATGAAATGTCTGAATTGTGATTGAGATGAAAATTATGGGATAGAACCTGTGTTATTGTGCTTTTTGCAGGTTGGGCTAGGTTAAAAGATAAGCTGTTATGCTATCGAAATTTCTATTGACTTGAATAGGAATAAGTGAAATTATAAACCTTGCTCATTTTATTACGAAAGTTAAGTATACGTGTGCATGTCTTGCATTAATTACAATAGGTAGCCAGATACAATGTATAGTGCTATTCCATGGATGCTTATGTGAATTCATGCATAGCATGTTCAGTTCATGTTGCTTTATGCATGAGTTTTACAATATCAGATACTATGTTTTGACTTAAAAATCATGGTACTTAATCGATTTTGTAATAATTGGCATTCATGTGATTTGAAAATGAAAAACTGATTCTAATCTGTGTTTTGAAAACCGAGCACCTAACAGGCAAAACGGACAAGTTCATCAGATTTTGGATTGTGGGAGCCACCTCTAAAGACCCCAATGGAACTAAGTACTACACAGTTACCTTTAGAACTATGGGAGCCACCTCTAGAGTCCTAAGGGAACTATGTGCTACACCGGTACATTTGAATCTTGATGAGACATCTCATTTTGTTAAGTTTTGATAAGTGCTTCATTTTGTGAACTATAAGCTTTTGATATGTGCTTGGTTTTCAACTCCACTTCTAAGTGCAGGCATACCCATTGACCTTTAGTCACTTTGAGCCTGTCGAGCTTGCTCTAAGTTCTATTACCCATCTATCGAACTTCGTGCTCTAGACTATCAATGTCGTGTGCCTATCGAGCCTAATGCTCTAGGCAAATCATACTTGTCTGGAAAACCAACAGACATGTTCCAGTTCTTGACTGATCAGCAAGACTGGAGTATTCTATAGCCTCAGATACCATACCATGGGAGCCATCTCTAGAGACCCCAAAGAAAGTAAGTGCTATACAGATACCTTCAAGATTGTGAGAGCCACCTTTAGAGTCCTAAGGGAACTAAGTGCTACATGGATATCTCTTAGACCGTGGGAGCCTCTTTAGAGACCTTAAAGGAACTAAGTGCTACACATATACCTTCGGGACTGTGAGAGCCACCTCTAGAGCCCTAAGGGAACTAAGTGCTACACAGGCACCTCCGGGACTATGGGAGCCACCTCTAGAGTCTTGAGGGAACTACATGCTACACGGTTATATCTCTGTGATATTTTATCTATTAGCTAGGGTGGATATCAAATGTATATCAGTGAATTGAGATAATTGCCTAATTAGTTTTGAAATTTTTTTCAATGAATTAATGCTTATGCTTAAAGTTATAAGTAATTAGTTTTGAAATAGTTCTTAGTGATTCAAGGCTTTTGCCTAAAAGTGGTGAGTGACCTATTTTGAAATCGCTTTCAGTGAATTGAAGCTTATTCCCAAATTGTTAAGATCGTTATTAAAATCGTTTCTAGTGATTTGAGGTTTTTACCTAAAAGCAATAATGGATCGGTTTTGAAATTCATTTCCAATACTTTAAGGCATTTCATCTAACTGTATCGATTTTCGATTTTCATAAGTTCATCCAGTTTAAAACAAACTGCATAGTCATCGTGTTTCAAACTAAGTGCATAGTCATTGTGTTTGAACCAAGTGCATAGTCTTCACGTTTTTGAATCAAGTGTATAGTGAACATGCTCGAACTAATTGCATTGTTTTTGTGTTTCGAATTAAGAACATAGTGATAGTGTTCTAAATTAAACATGTAGTAATCTTGCTTGAATTAAGTGCATGACATAACTGTTTTAATTTAAATGCATACCAAAAGTGTTTTGATCAAAGTCCATATTAGGACACTTGGTATCATGACATAATACCATGCATACACATTACTTCAGTACCGCTTATTTATACACTTGCAT
Organism: Heritiera littoralis; assembly: GCA_031772115.1. Classification (NCBI taxonomy): domain Eukaryota; kingdom Viridiplantae; phylum Streptophyta; class Magnoliopsida; order Malvales; family Malvaceae; genus Heritiera; species Heritiera littoralis. Next base: position 2,301,089 of record JAPDPK010000002.1, read on the forward strand.
GTAGATCGACAGGAATCTAGCATGCATTTATTTAAACTTCTTACTGAGCCATGGTCTGCTTGCCCATTTCTAACAACTTTTCATATCATACAAGCTAGACTCCATGCTCGAAGTTTGTGCAAGGTCTTGAGGACGGTATCTACTAGCGATACTTGTTTAAGTCCTCCGAGTGCTGCTTTTGCTACTTTTGAGGTATATAAACCTTGTATATAAATTGGTTGTCATGTATGGACATTACAAAGTGCATAGTACATATCATTGGAATTATTTTGGGATATAACTTGCTCTAGATTATTACATAGACTAGTGTGAGTATCAAGTGCGATCCAAGTTATTAATGTTGTATGACAAATATAGAACTTATGGATTATGGATATGTTGATTATGAAGATTCTGGGAATGTGTGTAGTGTATGATGATATATGTAGACACCTAATTTTGTCCGGATTTTTCTTTATGTTTTATTTTCAAATTAGTTAATTAATTAAAAAAACAAAAAATGACAAAAAAATAATTAAAAATTAAAAAAATAATAATTAAAAATTAAAAATTAAAAAAAAAGAAAGGGGAAAGAACTGGTGCCGTGCACGGCACTAGTTCCTGCCAGCCACCAACCCTGCAACCCCATACCCATCTCTGCCTCCCCCAACTGCCTCTTCACCAACCCTAGTCCATACCAGACTCCCTCTAAAAACCCTATCTACAGCCAACATCAATGGGGGGAGCCTCATCGAAAAACCAACAGGCTAGACCACCCAGGCCGCCACCAACACCCACCACCACTAACCACAGCAACCATCACAACAGAAACCTAAAACCCCCACCGAAGAGCCCTCGTGAACCGGGACCCTCTCACCAATCTACCCACAGAAACCGTCCCCACCAAGAAATCATCCAAGCTCCCCTCGCTACCCGAACCCCCCTCACCACCGAGACCCAAATCCCAAAACAGCCCTACATCTAAACACTCACCATACCTGCAAAAAAAAAAAAAAGCAAACAAAACAACAAGACCACAACAACCACGTGAAGCCCGAGAGCTTCAAAACCTAGATCTGAAGTCCCAAGCTAAAAAAAAAAAAGAGGAGGGAAAAGGGAAATTGGTTTTCGGTCTAGCCTAGATCTAAGTGGATAGGGTGAGATTTGGGTGAAATGGAGGCTAGATTCGGGCTTAGGAGGTTAGGAGCTTTCGGGAAGTTGAAATCTTTTTGATTTTTGGCCACCGCCGACGGTGAACGGCGGCGGCGGCAGACGGCGGTCCGACGGCGGCCGGAAATCGCCCGGTCGAGAGCCTAGAAAGGCTCTGAAGTTTTTTTTAGGGAAGAAGGAAGAAAATAAATTAGAGATAAAAAGAATAGCTTTTATAGGATTTAAAAAAAAAAGAAAAAAGAAAGAAGATCCGCGCGTGGGACCCGTCTGCGAGAAGATCCGCGCGTCGCCTCGTGGGTCCGACCGACCCGATCGCTCCCGACCCGGAACCACTCCTAGCCGACCTGCGTGGAGCTGACCCGATCCGACCCGCGTCTGACCCGTCCGTGACCCGCTCGGCCCAGCAGAATCCAGCCCACTCCAACTCCTTTTGGGCCTCTTCTTGGGCTGTTGATTGAGCCTCCTAGCTATTGGGTTTTAACCCAATTAATTTGGGTATATTTCTAGCCTTTTGTTTTATTTATTATTATTATTATTATTATTATTATTATTATTATTATTATTATTATTATTATTATTATTATTACTATTACTATTACTATTACTATTATTATTATTATTATTATTATTATTATTATTATCATCATTATTATCATTATTATTATTATTGGGTTTTATATATGTATATATATATTTTTTGTATTGTTATTATCATTATTATTGTTATTGTTATTATTATTACATTATTGTGATTATTATTATTATTATTATTATTATTATTATTATTATTATTATTATTATTATTATTATTATTATTATTATTATTATTGTTATTATCATTAATGCATGTTGTAAAATAAAAGTTTTTTAAAATTTTTCTTTTCATTAATTATTATTATTGATCACGAAATGTATTTAAAAAATAATGTAATTCAAATTTGTGTTAATGATAAAATTTTGAATTTAGTGAATGTCCGATGATGGGATGCTACAGAAGTCACAAGTAGTGATTCCTAGCTGATCCCTAGGTGAGAAGAGTTGTACTAAATGTTGCCAAAAGTATTGGAATATTTAGTATGATTTTTTCAATAATTTAAATTTTATTAAAAATGAAAACAAATAAGTTTTTTTTTTAAATAAAGAAAATTAAATAAATAAATAATGAAATTTAATTAACTATATCCGATGATGGGATGCTACAGAAGTCACAAGTAGTGATTCCTAGCTGATCCCTAGGTGAGAAGAGTCGTACTAAATATTGTCAAAAGTATTGAGGTATTTAGTATGATTTTTCAATAATTTAAAATTTTGAAAATAAAATTGAATTTTTAAAATTAATAATAAAATTTTAAATTTAATTAAATGAACTTCCGATGATAGGATGTTATGGAAGTCACAAGTAGTGATTCCTTGACTGATCCTTAGGTGAGAAGAGTCTGCTAAATATTGTCAAAAGTATTGAGGTATTTAGTATGATTTTTCAACAATTTAAAATTTTGAAAATAAAATTGAATTTTCAAAATTAATAATAAAATTTAAATTTAATTAAATCCCGATGATGGGATGCTACGGAAGTTACAAATAGTGATTCCTAGCTGATCCCTAGGTGAGAAGAGTCATACTAATTGTTGTCAAAAGTATTGGAATATTTAGTATGATTTTTCAATAATTTAAATTTTTATTAAAAATGAAAACAAATAAGTTTTTTTAAAAACAAAGAAAATTAAATAAAGAAATGATGGAATTTAAATTCAATTAAATGAACTTAAAAAAAAACAAAGAAATATAAATAAATAAACAAATAAATAATAAAATTAAAAATTCATTTGCATCATTTTTATTTGTTTGCATCATGTGCATTCATAATAATTTTCGAAGCAAGTGTGAATTTTTCGAGGATGAGACTCTATAGAAGTCACAAGTAGTGATTCTTAAGAAATCTCTAGGTGAGAAAAATTATTTCGAATGCTGCCAAAAGTATTGGAGTATTCGATTTAATTATTCAATACAAAAAGATTCACATTCACTTTTGAAAAATATAATTCGATTTTTTTTATAATAGAAAATACTTTGAAAAATTGTGTAATAAAAAGGAATTATTTTTAAATATTAATTCAAGATCATTTTATTAAAACTAAAGGATAACACATGATTATTATGGTACCGTTTTTTAACGGGCGTCGTGGGGGTGCTAATCCTTCCCCACGCGTAATCGTACTCCCGGACCCAATTTTGTTTTTGCAGACCAAAAATTTGTCTTTTTAATAAAACTTAATTAATTTTGAGATTTTGTTAAAAAAAGATAAACATTTTTAGGTGGCCAATTACACCTAGTTAAAAAAAGATTGGTGGCGACTCCCATTTGTTTTTAAAACGTTTTTTTTTTCAAAATCGTCGAGCGCGAAGTCGTTACGACAATATAAACTGTGGATTCTAGAGTTGAGATATGATGTTGGAAATGTATATATATTTTACAGTTTAATTAACTGGAGAAAATTGATTATATGTAAGTGGGAGGTTTTCGATATTTTTCTTTTGCTAGGTTAATCTTGAATTAAAATATTGAGGAAATAAGTTGATTTGCTTTAGGAGTTAACAATTTAAATGGTAAAGTTAAGTTAAATCAAATTAAAAAAGGTGAAGATTGTTTAGGAGTGATACTGATACCGAATATAAATCTTAAAGTGAACAAAAAAAATTTAGTTTGTAAATTTGAGAAATGGTATAAGTGTGATTATTAAGTGTACATCGAGACCTTCGGGTCGTGACACATAAGGATTGGAAATTAAGTGTGCATATGGATTAAGATAAGCATAAGTATTGAATCACAAGATCATAGATGTTATCAATTTAAAGCTCAAGATATAAGTTCATGTGATCATATCAAGCGTAATTAGGAGATAATCAATGAAGAACATTCAATTAAACTTCGAGGCTTTGGCAGCTTTCAGCGCACTCACCACGTTGCCCTGCGCTTCTACAGCCGATTGCCTCTCGGTTAGAGCTTTGCGGAGCGATTCTTCAACTGATGCCATCGTTGGCGATTGCAAGTTAAAAAAAGTAGTTAGGGTGTACCGTTGGAATTTGCCGAAGGGAACGTGTGGGAGGAGGGGGAAATTGTAAGCAGAGGTAAGCAACGAGGAAATGAGAAGAAATTGAGTAAAAAATTAAACGCATTACTTAGGATTTGTTTAAAATAATAAAGCAAAATATCGATCATGATAAATTGACAAGAAATTGGGTAAAAAAATTTTAAAAATATGTAAATAATAGTATAATAAATTAATAAATAAATATTATTTTATAAAATATAATTAAATTACATTTTTGTCTAATGAAAACTAGAAGATAACTTAAATTATATTTTTATTCATCTAAAAAACAACCAGATATTTTAAATTAAATTTTTATCCATTTAAAAACCAACAAAATATTCTAATTTATATTATTATCCATTTAAAAAACAGCAATATAAATATCAAAATTTTCAAAAAAATTTACATATTTATATAAATTTCATTCTTTTTACCTTAAAATATACAAAAAAAAAATTAAAGGCACTGACTGCTTTTTTGTTGTAGTCAACTACCCTTCGCAGACTTTTTATTTGAAATATTCTAACTTATTTTTTACGTTTAATTTTACGTTTATTTATAATAAACTTATGCTTAATTATAATAATCTTATGTTTATTATTTTACACTTAATTATAATAATGTTACGTAGATACTAATAACATTAAGTTTAATTGTAATAATTTTATGCTTATTATCATAATTTTAAGCTTAATTATAATAATTTTACATTTATTTATAATAATTTTACACTTGATTATAATAATGTTACGTTTATTCTCACAATGTTACATTTAATTCTAATAATTTTATGATTATTGTCATAATTTTACTACTAATTCTCATAATTTTATGCTTATTATCCTAATTGTACATTTAATTTTATTAATTTTATGCTAATTCTCATAATTTTGCACTAACTCTCAAAATTTTACATTTAATTCTTTTAATTTTACGCTGATTCTCATAACTTTACACTAACTCTTATAAATTTATTTTTAATTCTAATTACACTTATTCTTATAATTTCACGCTTAATTCTAATAATTTTACTCTTATTCTTATACTTTTTCACTAACTCTCATAATTTTACACTTAATTCTACTAAACTTACACTAATTTTTATAACTTTATACTAACTTTCATAAATTTACGCTTAATTTATTAATAATTTTACACTTATTCTCATAATTTTATGTTTAATTATAATAATATTATGCTTATTCTTGTAACTTTACACTAACTCTCATAATTTTATGCTTAATTATAATAATTTGTGCTTAATTCCCATAACTTTTCTCATAATTGTATGCTTGATTATCATAATTTTATATTAATTTTGGTAAGTTTACATTTATTCTCATAATTTTATGCTTAATTCTAATAATTTTACACTAAATTCTAGTATTTTTACACTTATTCTCATAATTTTATGCTTAATTCTAATAATTTTATGCTTATTCTCATAACTTTACAATAACTCTCATAATTTTATGCTTTATTCTAATAATTTTACATTTAATTCCAGTAATTTTTTTCGCTTATTCTCATAATTTTACCTTTAATTCTAATTTTTTTATGCTTATTTTCTTAACTTTACACCAATTCTAATAAGTTTATACTAATTCGAATAATTTTAGGCTTACTCTTGTAACGTTACACTAACTCTCATAATTTTATGCTTAATTCTAATAATTTTACATTTAATCAATAAACCTATTATTAAAACTCACCCCTAGTAGTCTAGTTGCTTGACACTTGTTAATTTGGGTTGAGATTGTTTCCTCAATTACTTTTGTTTTATTGTTGGTTTTCATTGTTGAGGTTTGATTTGTATTAGGCTATGGAGGCTTTTGTAATCAATACACCTACAATGAAAAATCAGCCCTAGTTATCCCATTACTTGACACCTGTCAATTTTTTTTCAATTGCTTAACAATTAAATGTCAGCTTCTGAAAAAGTTATGGGACAGTCGCATCAAACAGTGACAACTCTATGATAATCGAGTTATTTAAATGTTTGATTTCCTTAATTTTTGATTAATTCTTTTGTGAAAATTGTTAATTACCTCTTTAAATTTTTTAATTTTTTCAAATTATGCTGATAAATTAGTTCAAGTTGAAATCCAATCATTTTGGTGACTTTTGGGCTAAAAAAGAAAAAGAATTGGATCAAGTTAACTAAAAGTGAAAATTCAACACTTAAGGCCAAAATAGCAAGACAAGTCATCATGCAGTGTAAATCACCTCTTCCATCCACATTTGACTCCACATGTCATCACTTTATGCATTTTTTGGAGGCAAAACACATGGTAGACATATGCCTTTAACACATGGTAGACATATGCCTTTGCCACATGGATGCACGAATGGACAAAAAGACAAATGAAAGAGGTTAGAAGGTGTGAGGTGTGTCACGTGCCGGGGGCTTTAGTTGTCACGACTCGAAGGCCTTGACGTACACTTAACACTCAAACCTGATTTACTCTTTACCAAATTTACGAACTAAATTTTTTCTTTTCACTTTAAGGTTTGTATTCGGTGTCAGTGTCTTTTCTCTACTAAATTCGCATTCCTCACTTGATTTACATTCATCGTTTAATTTACCATTTCTTAAACCATTTGACTTAATATTTTCATTTAATATTAAACTCATAAAAGAAAAATGTCGAAAACTCCCCTTTTTATAAAATCGACTTTCCCCAGCTTAATAACCTACGATAAAATACAACTATTTTCAATCTCATATTTCAATCCACAATTCTTAGTTCATTCTACTATATACTACACATACTTCCAAAATCATCACATATATATTGCAGTTTACAACTCATAATTGACACAATTTACTTCTCGGATCATCAATGACATATGCATGGCATTTCAAAACTTATAGTCTTTACAATTTACTTCTCGGATCGCACTCGATAATCATATGAGGCTACAATAATCTAGAACGATCCTAAGTTACATCCCAAAAATTCCTATAAGCATGTTCTGTGCATTAGAAAGTCATACATGAATAACAAAATAATCCCTTTTATACCTCAAAAGCAACAAAAGCAGCACTCGGAGGATCCAAGCTAGTATCGCTACTTAAGATCGTCTTCGAGGCCTTGCTCCAAAAACTCCAAGTGTGGAGTCTAACTCGTATGATCTGCGCTGTTGTTAGAAAGGGGTGAGCAAAACCACGGCTCAGTAAGTAGCTTAAGTAAACAGATACTAGGCTCATGTCGGTCTATATGTACATAATTGCATGGTAGCAAATGACATGATATATATATATATATATATATATATATGCATGACATTGTATTTTATGCACTGGTGTATCTACATGAAACATTCAAATACTAAAAATATTATGATCACAAATAAATTTCGAATGCACTTACTTCGAAGAAGAGAAAGATTACTAAAAACTGATAATTAAATCACTGTAGGTACAAAGCCTTAAAGTATTGAAAACTAATACAGATATCAAAATAGGATTCTGATGTATTTTCTTTAAATCAATGACTTTACAGAAAACTAATAATTTATCAAGTTAGGCATAAAGCCTTAAAGTGTTGAAAACGAATACTGATAGAGTTTAGGCATGAATCCCAGATAACTGATACTGATACTGATGTCCATCCTAGCTAGTGATGGAGTAGGTGTCGCAAGCAACACAATACCTATGGCTATAGATTATGCTCCAATCTCGCTGATCAGTCGAGAGCTGGAACTTACCCGTTGTATTCTCAGACAAGCCTGATAATGCCTAGAGCTCAAGGCTCGTAAGGTGCAGATACTGATACTGATAGTCTAGAGCACATAGCTCAATAGACGGAAAAATAGAACCTAAAGCAAGGCTCAATAGGTTCGAGTGACCTAAAGGTCAATGGATTTGCCTATCCTCAAAAACTTATCGAAAAACAGTTCTTTTGTGTAGCTCTCAGCTTCCATAGATTTCAAAATATTGATAAGAAATACTTTCGAGCTTAAATATATAAGGTTTTCGAATTCATCTCAGAGTTGGCTCAAACCAGAAAATTCTTAAGTTAAACGGTATGCAGGTCATTATACATTAAAAGAACTCGTGCATAAAATAGCTTGTATTAACACACATTATATGTAGATGCATGTATGCATCCGTAAAAGCCTCTTTATGCATAATGCACTGCTACTACGTGTAGTCTAATATGGGCCATGCATGCGTGTACCAACTTTATTTAGACATAGTAATAAGTTCAGATAAAGGTTTCGGAGTAGTGTCTTTCATGCTATTCAACATATAGTCTTGGCTTGCTAAAACATATAATATAGAAAAACGATATTTCAATTTCAGCCCAAGCATTCTTTTCAACTTTATACTTTAAACCTTTCTTTACATCTTACCTTAGTAGCCCGATTGACGATATCTTGTCCTTTAATTCATAAGCTAACGTAATAAGTAAGGAAATTTAAATGTTCCTACGAAATGGTATTGGTAAAGCTTACTTAACCCACTTACCTTAAGACTTAGCAATTTATCGCCGACAAGCTTTAAGTTTGTACTCAATCTTCCACTTCAGTCCAAGCCACTGCAACCATTTAAAATCACAACCTACATTATAATTGATTCCATGCTACAAGAGGTGTATCTTAAAGTCACTATTACTTAAGCTCTACTTTTATGCCAAGAGCTAACAACTCATTAGTCTAGAAATTCATACGTATGTATAAACGGGTATGTGTATATACATATATTAACTTTTGCATAAATATATATATATATATATATATATACACACACACACATTAATCTTAACCAATGTATAACTTTTCCAGCATGAAAGTCTTCTCTTGGTCAAGGTTTTATCTCCCCATTTCTCTCCTCCAAAATATTCATAAAAATCAAATATCAAATTCGTCCCAAAATTTATTCTTCATTTTCATACTAACAATATATATACATATATGTATGTATATGTATATATATGTATATGTATTTTTGTGTATATATAATTATACATCACCCAACTTTATCTTAATAATGGCCTTTCTATATGTACACAACATATATATATATATATATTCATATATAATTTCAGCTAGATTTCCTCACCTAGCCACGTAGGACAGCCTTCAACCCCAACCTGAAAACAACCTCATGTCTGGCACTTAAGGACTCTCCAAACAGCCACCGAAAACTGCTCACCAACTTAAATTTCCAGCCCTCTTTTTCAGTCACCGAAACCCCTGTTTTGGCACCAAAATATTTAATTCAAACCCATCATCAGACGCCTGAACAATGCAGCAAAATTCTTGGTCTAACTCTGTCACTCCAAACACCACTCAAGTCAGCCTTTGTTGCCTTTGTTACAGCCTTTGGAAGTGCCTGTTTTTTGAGTAGCAGAAATGGGTCTTTAACCAGTTTGGTAGCTCACGTTCTTGCCTCATTCACAACCAAGTCAAGCCCAAGCTACAGCTGGTTCGTGAGCCACCAAAAGACCTCTTTCACAGCCTCCCAACCGATCCAAATGCAGCCACTGATCAGCCTTCATTCACGCATCCAGCTGGTTTTTTTTTCGAACCCTTTTTCTCACGCAGGTTGATGCAGTTTCGGTCTTCTTCTACTTCTTCTGTTTCTCCTCGCCACTTCCAGCCCTAACTGAACATACAAACACTCTCTTTTCCTTCGTTTTTCCTGGTTTTCTTCAACCCTCTTTCTCGTGCTTCTTGTTCTCTCTTTGCTATAGGTTTTCTTCTCTCCCTCGTCTCCCTTTTTCTTCTTTTCGTTTTGCTGCAGAAAGCTTTTCCTCACCTCTATCAATCCACGCTGATCATGGCTGGAGACCAGGGTTTCCTTTCTCTCCTTTCCTTTCTCCTTTTTCTCCTCCCTTTTCTGACCGAGATCTCTCTTTTCTTTCTCTCCTTTTCTTTTTGATCGAATTTCTTTCTGTTTTCATCTAGCTTCTGCCCGTTTCTTTTCAAGACAGACCTGCTCCTCACGTGGGAGCAGGTGATGTCTTTGATTGGCTTAAGCCAATCATATTATTTATCTATTTATTTGTTTATTTATTTTTATATATATTTATTTCCTATTCAATATTTATATATACATGTACTTTTTTATATGTATATATAAATACTAATATGTATTTATCATTATATATATATATATATACATATATATATATACACTAAATCTCAATTTCTTAACTTAGTTGATGTCTTCTATTTATCTACAAAAATAAGTACGAAATTGCAGCCTTCACATTCTCCCCACCTTAAGAAATTTCGTCCTCCAAATTTTTCATGTCCATCTAAAAAAGGTAAGGATACTTCTCCTTCATCAAACTCTCTAACTCCTATGTAGCTTCTTCTGAAGAGTGGTGCTACCAAAGTACTTTCACTAGAGGAATTGTCTTAGACCTCAATATCTTATCTTTTCTATCTAAAATCTGAATGGGTCTCTCAACATAGCTCAAATCCTCCCTAATCTCCAAAGGTTCATGCTCAATGACATGGGAGGGGTCCGGATGATACTTCCTGAGCATCGATACATGGAAGACGTTATGCACACCTGATAGCTCTGGTGGTAATGCTAGTTGGTGTGCCACGTCACCAATTTTCTCTAGTATTTCAAACGGACCAATATACCGAGAGCTTAACTTCCCTTTCTTACCAAATCTCATTATGCCTTTAGACAGAGAGATCTTCAAAAACACTTTATCTCCAACTTGAAATTCTAAAGGCCTTCTCCGATTATCCGCATAGCTCTTCTGTTTGCTTTGGGCTGTCCTCAATCTATCACATATCAATCTCACGTCTTCAGAAGCTTTCTCTACCAATTCCGGAGTGAATATCTTTCTTTCACCTACCTCATCCCAGCCAATAGGGGATCTACACTTCCATCCATACAATGCCTTGTAAGGTGCCATCCCAATGCTAGAGTGAAAGCTATTGTTATACGTGAATTTAGCTAGTGCCAAATGATCATCCCATGAGCCTTGAAAATCCATGACACATGCCCTCAACATGTCCTCAAGGGTCTGAATTGTCCTCTCTGATTGCCCATCGGTTTGAGGATGAAAGGCCGTGCTAAAGCTCAGTTTAGTTCCCAAAGCATCCTGGAAGTGTCCCCAAAAACGGGAAGTAAACCGAGAATCTCTATCCGAAACTATGCTTACTGGGACCCCATGTAGCCTCACTATTTCTTTAACATACATATTTGCTAAGGCACTAAATGAATCGGTAGTCTTCATAGCCAGAAAGTGAGCGGACTTTGTCAATCGGTCAACTATCACCCAAATGGCATCATGATTACTACGAGTCCGTGGAAGTCCCATGATAAAGTCCATAGTCACATGCTCCCATTTCCATGTAGGTATAGACAAGGGCTTCAATAAGCCTGCTGGTCTCTGGTGTTCAATCTTAACCTTTTGGCACACTAAGCATTTAGACACAAAGGTCGCTACATCCTTCTTCATACCAGCCCACCAATACACCTTGCGTAAGTTTTGATACATCTTTGTATTACTTGGATGCATCGTGTATTTGGAGCTGTGTGCCTCTTCCATAATTTGTCTCTTCAAGGCCTCACTATCCGGAATATAAATTCTGCCCTTATATCTCAACAATCCATCATCTCTGATCTCGAAATCTAAGTCCTGATCCGGTTGTATCTTACTAGTAGTCTCCACAAGTCGAGCATCTTCTTTTTGAGCTTGTCTAATCTAATCAATAATATTAGGCTCTATCCTCAAGCTAGCCATCAAACATTCACCTTCTCGCTTTAGGTTCAGATTCAATTCTGAAAATTTCTCCATCAAATCCCACTCTTTGACCATCATGTAGCTGATCAAACCCATACTCTTCCTACTCAATGCATCAGCCACTTGGTTTGCTTTACCCGGATGGTAGAGAATCTCGCAGTCATAGTCCTTCAATAGCTCCATCCATCGTCTCTGTCTCATGTTTAGTTCTTTCTGCAAGAATAAATACTTTAGACTCTTGTGATCCATGTAAATCTGAAACCGTTCACCGTACAAATAGTGGCACCATATCTTTAGCGCAAACACTACCGCTACCAACTCTAGGTCATGTATGGGATAGTTCCTCTCATGGTCCTTCAACTGTCTCGAACCATAGTGTGATAACCGTAAATTTTTCAATTATTGGAAATTATAAATAATAGAAATAAATAAAATTTTGAGAACGAGATATTGGTGAAAAATCCCGAGAATTGAGAAAGGAACAAATAATGAAAAATCCTAGTGAAGGAAAATAAGATGAGAAATTTGGAAAAAAATAATAAAAGAGGAAATTTAATTTGGATAAATGATAATCCAAATCAAATAAGAAATTGAGGAAGAAAATATATATATTGTAAATATAATATATATTTTATTATTACATTTATATAGGTATATATAAATGTTATTTATTTTAAAGTATATAAATATATACATATATATATTTATACTAGAGATATATTTTTTATATACACAAAAAATATATATCCTTATATAAAATATATATAGTACTATATAATATATATAATAATAATATTATATGTATTATATATGTTATAAGTATAATATATATGTATAATTATAATAAAAAAAAGGAAAACAGAGAAGAAAGAATCGGGAAGCCTCCCGATTCTTCCTCCCCAAGTGGCTGCCGGCCATTGTCGTCGGAGAAAGAAAGAGAGACGAGGGAGAGCGACGTTGCCGGTGAGCCGAGGAGAGGAAGAGAAGATGACCGGCGACGGAAAAGGAAAGAAAACGACGAAAACAGAAACGGGAAAAACAGGAAACCGGAAGAGAAGAAAGGAGAAAGGAAACGGCGGTGCCTGCCGGTCTTGGCACCGCCACATCCACCTCGACCTCGACGGAGGTGAAGGGAAGGAGAAGAGAGCCACCGGTGAGGCCAACGACGGCGGAGGAAGGCCGGCGAAGAGGAAGAAGAAACCGAGACCCACGCCACCAGATCTGCCGCCGTGCCGTCGATCCAGGGCAAACGGAGGCCACCGGTAGCTTCGTCGTGCCGTCGGCAAGCTGAGGAGCCGTCGAACCACTGGAGAACCGGCCACCGGAGGGGAACCGACGGTGAGGGAGGTGACGAACTGGCTGGGAAGAAAGAAAAAGAAAAAAAAAAAGGAAAAAGAAAAAGAAAAAGAAAAGAAAAAGGAAAAAGAAAAAGAAAGGAAAGAAAAGAGAAAAAGGAAGAAAAAGAGGGAAGAGAAAAAAAAAGAGGAATTCCGGGAATTTGGAAAATTCTCGAGAATTCGAAAATTACGGGAAATCTCGAGAATTACGGGAATCGGTAAGAAATCTCGAAAAGTATTAAATTATTTAAATAATTTATTTATTTAAATAATTATGAAAAAATTCTAAATTTTAGAATTTAAATTTCAGAGAATTCCCTCGATGACCGAGCCGATGGAATCGGTCGAGGTGAACACGGGCGCGACCTTCGAGAGGTAGTCACCGACCCGAAACAGGTAAGGGAGACATGTACCGCCTGTAAGGATATTCGGCCATGTTTTTAAATTGCATTTAATTTTTAAATGCTATCGATAATTATCGGTTTATAATGTGGTGATTTATCGATTTTAAATTGTGGTGAAATACCAGTGGAAAAATATAAACTGTATTTTCGGTGCAGGAGGCTAGCCAAATCGGTAGCCGTTATACTGCCGAAAAATTATCGAAAAATTACTGAAATTTACCGAAAATCACTGAAAACCAAAATAAAAGATTTGATTTCACGTGAATCGATTTTCGGGCACGAAAATCGAGAAATTAAGTAAATTTCATAAAACATGAATATAATGGTATTTAATTTTAAAATATTCATGTTTTCGACAATGATGAAAAGGAAGTGACCAAAAATTCACCCTATAGGTGATATTTCACGTGAAACGAGATGAAAATGAAAAAGAGACTGAAGTGAATATTTTTATAAATATTCTTAAATATTCACTTGATTTAATATAAAACCTTTATAGATTTAATTATGGAAATAATTAATTATGAAAATTCCATAAAAGTTAAGAAATGAAGAAAAACTATGATTTTGAGACTAGAGGTCTCTACACATGTTTTTAGAAGAAAACATGGTGATGTGAATTTAAAGTTAGAAAATAAATAATTTATTTTCATAAATTATAAAAATGATTTGTTTGAAATTCCTATAATTATAAAACCATGTTTTCGATTGAATGCACGAAAAAGCGTGCATATGTGTTTTACGGTGAAAAAAGGACAGTTTTGCCCTTCTATATTTTCAGTAATGATTTATAAATTGTTTTCACCGTATGGAAAATATGATTTATACCGTTATGAAATATTTTGAGAAATGTTATTTTAATTTAATTATTTCATAAAGGTGATAATTTATTACATGTGAGCCTTATGGATATTTGTGAAATATTTCGATTTCCTGTATTTAAAATCCATAAAGGCTATGGTACGACTTATACTGTTTTGAGACTTAGGCCCCGAGCTTCATGCATCACATATACTGTTACTGTCACGTGGCTGATTGACCAGCTAGTCATCAGCGCCCCGGATTGTCGCCTAGCAAGCGTACACCGAGGACATATTATAGATCATGGCCATAGATCTCATTACTATTACTGTGTCCCTAGTGGACGAGATAGCATGATTTACTTGTAGGGTGTTGCCTAGTCTCACTTATTACTTACTACTTACTGTTTACTGTTTACTGAAAGGATTTACGGAATCTTATTTACTGTACTGTTTACTGTACTGAACTACTGTTTACTGTTTACTATTACTGATGAAAGATCGTACCAAAATACTGTGTTACTGAACTGTACTGTTTACTGAAATGGTAGCCATTGATTACTGTTTTACTGAACTGAAAGCTACCATTTACTGTTTACTAAATCGAAAGCTACCTTATACAGTTTTCTGAACTGGTAGCTACTATTTACTGTCTACTGATTGAACCGTATCGAATTACTGTTTTACTGATATACGATACGGTTAGTGATTTGAAAAGAGAAATAAATGTTTATTCTAAAAGAATAACATAAGAATTATTTCTAAGATAGGAAAAATCGAAGAAGTAATTATCCAATGATTGGACATTTACAAATCACTGTGCTGTACTGTTTTTACTGTACTGAAGAGAAAAGAAGTAAACCACTATTTTTATTACTGAACTGTCACGTGTTTTAAAGTATATTGAAGTGAAAAGAGATAAGTGGTTTACTTTGTGGAAAAACGAAAATTATATCGTTTTGAAAACAATCGATTTAGTATTCTCTACAGTTGCTTCTAGGTTCCGGAACAAGTCAGGTATTTCAAAATACCTGCCTTACTCTATCTGGATCCCTAGCCGACTGTAATATCCTTCCTACATGTGAGCCTAGAGCCAGCTAGGAAGATTTTAATGAAAAAGAAAAAAATTATTTTCAGCATATAGATAGCTGAATATCAAGTGTAGCATATAACTCTCTTACTGAGCCGTGGTTTGCTCACTCCCAAATTTTAACATTTCAGGTTTTGATGATGGTGAGATCCAATATTTGTGGATTACGGCTGCACATAGTAGACAATGTGACAGATCGACTAAGATATATGAGGTACGATCATTTATTTTCTGTATTTAGACATGTATATAGTACTACATTTTTGTAAATAAGATAGGGGATGTGTATTATATTAACAATGTTATATTAAATATATTTAACATTAAGTGCAAGTGAAGTATCGCAGACAGCTCAACCAAATAAATGGTGTAAAATTAAGGTGAAAAATGTGGTAACGGATCGTTACAGATTTAATGGTATCAGAGCATGGTTGGCCTGATGTCTGTGAATACTTTTGGAAGGAAAAATGTTAAACATCCCCAGTAGTATTGTGTCGTCTGAATACATAAAGAAAATAAATGATTGTAAATTGAGTAAAATGATTTAAAGGGAGTGAGAAAGTATAAATTGAGAATGTGAAAGAGGAAAATAGGCTCAGAAATTACCAAAAAATTGGTGATGTTTATAATCTAAATGAAAGCCTGTTCGGTAAGGAACCAAAAGGACTCGGTGAAGGCCCCACTAGTACTTTACGGTCTGGATTGAACTGAGACTTGAAAGTGATGGTATAAAGGAGAGGAATGACATATCATCATTAAATAGACTTTAAGATCACCAATTGAGGGTAATTTGAAGAGAGAGAAAATTTTTGGCCAAAAATGACCAAAATAACCCTGACTCCAAAATTTTACTGAGAGTCAAAATAAACCAACAGAAGTTGAAATTGATTGATCTGACAGAGAAATTGTTGATATAAAGCTGAATTACAAGCAAAATAATCCAATTGTGGATTTTAGTGAACTTATCTGTCGAAACCGAATGAGATCTAAATTGCTGATATAAGTATCAGAAAGGATAATATCAGCACATGGATAATGAGATCATTGATTTCAATGTATACTGAGGAGAAAGAAATAAATGTCGAAATGACGAAAATGCCCCTATGTTGGGCAATGTTCTGAATAGTGATAAAATCAAGTTAATCTTGAATCCATTGATGGTAATGGAGTTATAAATGACATAGAGGATGTTATATGGATATAACGATCCCTATTACTGATTCCACTGACACTTAGAGGACGGACGCAAATTACAAGTGACCTAGTGAACGGGCTAGGCCTTATGATAAAACCTCGAGGGGTGACCCAGTGAACGGGCTGGGCATTCTCAAAGAGGTTAATACACATGTGTACAGGTGGACGGCGGATGGGCCGGGGCCTTGTATGATACGATCCGATAAAAGTGTAGTGGAATGCCACAAGATGATTGGCCCAGTTATTGATTGTAAGGGCCTGAATTACGAGTGTATCGACTTAGATAATTATTACGGGATCGTGGATATTATGAAAAGTGAAATGATTACAGGAATTGATTGATGAGGTGAATAGTACAGATAACGAAATCCATAACAATACGGTTAATTACGGTTCTATACATTTATACTGTTTTGAGGTATCAAACAGATATTTCTATATAGAACCTGAGCTTTTTGAGTTATGATTTGTAAATTGATGTATTGTATGGAGTACTGTGAATTGGTGAATATATATAAGAATAGTAAAGTGATAAAAAGAAGATGACAGCTAACCAGAGTTTTCAGGACCCTTAAGACAGAACTGTAATGGGGGACCCAATGATGGCCAACCCGTAGTGGATCATGTGTTGTGAGGTGTGGGCGAACTATGTGGTCGTCGACTCACTTGTAAGGGTAAACCTTGGGCGAAAGGATAGCCTAGGGGATGCTCACCGACGGTCGATACGAACGGGCGAGACTCTTACAATTATTTTAATGGTAAAACGAGTGAAAGGAACTAGGTACGTAAGGGTGCCAGGGTTCAAACCTCGTGGATAACATACTCAAGGGAATTAAACCTGAACTTATTAAATGAAATTGATTTTAAAGCAAATTACAGAGATAATAAATTGGTTAGCTGTAACATGTGTTGATAACTGTTGTACTTACTACAGCTTACTGGAATGAGATTCATAATGCTGTAAAGTATGAGTAAACAATAAAATCAAGGTAGAGTATGAGTCGAAATGAATCGAATACTAAATGTCTCTGCCTTGAGAATACTCAGTGTAAATGATGGGACATGAAGATGAAATGTCCGAATCAATAAGAAATGTGTGATTAAAGAAAGTATCGGATTTGATTTCCGATAAAACTACCAGAGTTATATAAATTGGAGGAATCGGGATAACATTGACTCAATTTTTAATATGAAATTTGATTCTAAGCTTATATCGGAGAACTTAAGAAAATCCGAAAGCTTAAGAAATCCACTCTGGAAAATGTGAGAATAATGAAATGCATGTGTATAAGGTGTGATTGAGGGAAATACAGATAAAGTAAATTGAGGATAAGAAACTTATCTGTATAAGTGTAAGTGAGAGAAGCATTGATGATATTGAGATGTAGATGAAATAAAGTGATATAGTAAATGTTTACTATTTAAGAAAGTTCTCATGAAGAACAAGTATTCATCTACATGAAAATAGACGCTTTATTGGTCTGATCACAGATATATGGGGAGTTAATAAGACTAGCCTCAGTATAAAGCGTCCTTAGATAAAAGATTGGAGACTAATGTCCATAAGATGATGATTAGAACTCGGAGTAAATTTTTACGAGTTCTTATTGAGGTTAAAAGGTTAATGATTTGCCTTGTGAGGTATATAAGCCTAAAGAATGAGGTATGCATACATGAGTAAATTGATGAAATACTGATAGAGTTTAAAGTACAAATGGAAAATGAGCAGCATTGAGGTATGACTCTTAAACTCTTAAAGACTGTGGAATTGTGCTAAGATTGGCAACTAAGATGTTGGCTAGACAGTGTCTCCTTATGAGGGATATATGATCTCGAGATGACAGAGTGACAGTGAATCTGTCTATGATAGAGAGATAATGATTGAGATACGAAAGTAATGAGTCTAGCTAGATACTACTGCCAGTCTATAAAAGAGTGATGAGATTAGCTGCTCTATAGATGAGACCTAATTAAAGAAAGATGTTAAAGTCGGTAAATGGATAAGTGCAAAGAAAAGATGGTATGCAAGATCTTAAAAGATCTTAGCAGTATAGTACCATACCAATCGAGAAAACAGACTAAAAGGATGAGAGTAAAAACATGAAAAGATAAAAGTAGAAATATGAAAACAAAAATGAAAGTGGAATAAGGAAATAAATTGCATAATGAGAAGGGAACATCAATATGAGACAGTTCCCAAAATTAAGACTAAAAAGTGACTCGTGTTGGTTATCACATGATAGTGGTTAGATGTAAAATCAAGCCAAATTTGATCAGTGAAAGAAATGGTACTCAAAAGAGTAAGATAATTGATATGTTTACTGCCAGTATATAAATGAAAAATGATTATACCTATAACCACCGTAACATGATAGAAAAGGTGGAATTGCATAAATAATGTGGTGATCAGAGAGATAATTTGAGGATTTAAATCATTGAATAACTATACTACATGAAGAGAACATGATTGTTTCATGATCTATGATTGTAAGAGATGATCTATAATAAAGTCTGCAATGAGATGCAGCCTTGATGAAATAAAAGAGAAAATGAATATTGGGGACAATAAAGAGTCCAAAAGAGAAATGATGATATGGAAGTGATTAAAGATTGAAGATCTAAATAGAATCACGTTCCATTATTGGAATTCTCTATTCTCTAGTGCCTTAGTCGCAGTATGAGTGAGAAACAGTCAAGATGTATATGTACAGTTCCAGTGAGTATTACATGTGATGGGAGTCTCTGAGATGCCATATGCTTAATGAGAAATAGCAAAAGGCTTTGAGATCCCAAGTGTATTGATAGCATCGCTCCGTACTAATGTGAATATCTTAGCGTAATATTGAAACGCTTGAAGATACATTGAGAGAGCAGATGCATGAGATATGAAAGCTACTGGGACAATTGCATATAACTGGTTGACATGTGTACATGATAGTACCGAATCATGTCGACTTGGCACTAAGTGAGAAAAATGGATGATGAATAGCATAGATCAGTTGTGATATGAAAAATAGTGTGATTGGACTCTATGTGAAAAGACTGGAAATAAATAACTTCCGATTTGATAAATGAACTTATGGGAGTATAGACATATGTGATGAAAAACAGCATGTAGTGGTCTAAACTACTCTTGATGTTGAAAGTGAACTGGCAGTATTACTTGGAGGATGACCTAGAGGTCAAAAGTTGTAAGTATACGACATGTACCACCTTTGGACTTAAGTTAAATTCAGAGGACCGAATTTCTTAAGGTGGGGAAAATGTGATAACCGTAAATTTTTCAATTATTGGAAATTATAAATATTGGAAATAAATAAAATTTTGAGAACGGGATATTGGTGAAAAATCCCGAGAATTGAGAAAGGAACGTATAATGAAAAATCCTAGTGAAGGAAAATAAGATGAGAAATTCGAAAAAAAATAATAAAAAAGGAAATTTAATTTGGATAAATGAAAATCCAAATCAAATAAGAAATTGAGGAAGAAAATATATATATTGTAAATACAATATATATTTTATTATTACATTTATATAGGTATATATAAATGTTATTTATTTTAAAGTATATAAATATATACATATATATTTATACTAGAGATATATTTTTTATATACACAAAATATATATCCCTATATAAAATATATAGTACTGTATAATATATATAATAATAATATTATATGTATTATATATGTTATAAGTATAATATATATGTATAATTATAATAAAAAAAAAGAAAACAGAGAAGAAAGAATCGGGAAGCCTCCCGATTCTTCCTCCCTAAGTGGCTGCCAGCCATTGTCGCCGGAGAAAGAAAGAGAGACGAGGGTGTGACATCCCCATCACTACACCTTACCATTTAACTTTTTCCTCTTTCACTTAACTTGATTAGATTTGCTTGTCAATGTCAATCATACTTTTCTTTCTTAAGCTTAATATCTAACAGCTCAATATGAATAATTCAATTTCAATAAAACAGACTAATGATACATGTATATATGTATCATCCGTTTCCACAGGATCTCATACATCATCTTAACTTAAATCCCCAACATCTTATATACATTAATGTTAGTTGTACTATACCATAGCTGAATTACAATTTACTTTGCCTAATTACATAAGTATACCTTCTATACTACTTGGGAAGCGTCATTCGAAGGTAAACTTTCAAAATCCACTCCGAGGCTCTTCTATCGAGAGCGAGGGATTACTTCAGATAGTCTGTATGAAAAATGTTCGTAAAAGGGTGAGTTTACGCTCAGTAAGAAAAATATGTAAAAGAGCGTGCTATGCCTCTATATGCATTTTTCCTACTTGGCTCTATAATATCATGTAAAGCATTATAAAGCATGCATCATAAACATCTTTCATGCATTGTTTGCAACCAAGCATATTTATTTCAATTGACATGGCAAACATACTTTGTACGCTTCTTTAAAATAGCATACGTATAAAACATGCATCACATACTTCTTCTTCTTATACTTTCTTTAAAACATCATGCATAAACTTCTTTCTTTAAAACATCATACTTCATACTTCATACATACTTTAAAACATACATCGTATACTTCTTTAAATCATCATTTACATACATACATACTTCTCTTAAAACATCTTATACTTTTTTGAAACCGTACATCATATACTTCTTTTAAAACTTCTTATACAAGTACACCAAGTACTTTCGATTTCTTTATTCTTTGAAATCGCATATACATATAGTTTTTGATAACATAAAAACTATTCATACTTTTGTGGAGTTATGCACTGCATCATCATCATCATCATCATCATCATCATGTGGCGTACCCCATAGGGCCAGGAATCCTCCCTTAGCCGAACATGAAATATAAACAGATTGGCCAACTGTGGGTGGCTACAGTTAACACTAGTCAGGTGTCCTTCTGTAGCGACTGAGGCCTGACTTATGGTTCCTCAGCCCATAACATACATCATTTTCAGGACTTGATCAGAGCCCCTACTAGAAACATGATAGTGCATAATCTCAAAACATATGCCATATAGCTTCTTGCCATGACATTTCATACTTTCTGAAAATAGGTTTGAAAACCTCGTTTCAAAACAGGGCAGTCGACTGGCTTAATAGGGCAGTCGACTGGCTTAATAGGGCAGTCGGCTGCTTCTTCATACTTTCATTTATCGAAATTATTTTCATTTAAAATTTCGATATTTTTCATTTTGAAAACGCATGAGGGCAGTCAACTGGTCCATATAGCAGTCGACTGTCCCATATAGCAGTCGACTGGTTTGAAACAGAATGCATTTTTGGCAAATAGCAGTCGACTGGTTTGAAACATAATGCTTCTGGAAAATTAGCAGTCGACTGGTCTCATAGGCAGTTGACTGGTTTTGAAACAGAATGCATTTTGGAAAATAGCAGTCGACTGTCCCATATAGCAGTCGACTGGTTTGAAACAGAATGCTTTTGGGTAAATAGCAGTCGACTGGCTTACATAGCAGTCGACTGGCTTGCATCGGTTTTTGGAAAACGACGTTTTGGTTGTCTCTAGGCAGTCGGCTGCTACTTAAGGCAGTCGGCTGCTCCTAACCTAATTGGTACTAGGAGACAAGTCCGAAAATGCATCTTTTCCTGCACAAAATCAACTGGTGCCTCTCTCCAAAATATGTAAAAACATCATAAAACATGCGGACATAGCCGCCTTACGTCCGTTACATAAATTTCTTACCTTGATTCCTTCGGAAACGCGAAATCACTTGGCGCGTAACCCTAGCTTTCACTCCTTCAAAGCTGTAACATCAAATCAATTTAAACCTTAAATTAAACAACATACACATATCATATCAACTCCATACAACTCCATATCATGAACATAATTGAACAAATCATCTTCTTCTCTTACCTTTTGCTAGTGACCAAAATCTCAAACTTTGAGATCTCTTTCAATACTTGGATTCAATCTACCAAACTTCAGATATAGCCTCGTCTAATGACTATGATCGTTTTTCGTCTAACAAACTTAACGATTTGGTCACTAAACAAGGGTGTTTGTCAAGGTGGATATGGAGGGAGACTTGGAAGCTTGGAGAACACGATGGAGAGGGCTAGAAGAGTTGCTGCCGTGGGGTGATGGAAGGTGAAGATGACTCATGCACTTTTCATTAATTGCTTCTTATCCCATCATCAATCTCAGCCATGCTTTCCCTTGACCATTGACATTTGACTCTTTGACTCTTTTAATTCTCTTCTTCCATTCTCATATCAGCCACATCTCATTACACCAATTAAAATCTGATCTAAATTTTATCATCATCCAATTAAATCATTTCATCTTAACCTTTGACCATTCATTTAATTGGTCTTCTTTCTCCCATATAACACTTGTCTTTCCTTGCACTTAATTTTCTGATATTAATTCTTTGCTCATACCTCAATTATTCTTATAACATCAATTTAATTTCCTTGACTAATAAATCTTCCATTTCATTACTTCTCCTATGTTCCATACATCCTTCATACTTCATAATTCTCATATCTACTTATTTTCATTTAAACTAACATACTTTATAATTATGGAGGAATTTCCTGAAATTGGGGATTTCACATTCTCCCCACCTTAGAGAATTTGGTCCTCCAAATTCAAATCAGGTCATGTCTCAAATGGTTTCGGATACTCCTCTTTAATCAAGCTATTTAGCTTCATGTATCTGTTTCCATGATGTGGTATTGTCAATAATCTTTAACTAATGGGATCATCATAGACTTCTATATCGTATCTTTTCTGTCCAAAATCCCAAATGGCTTTTTCTCATGACTTATGTCTTTCTGAACTTCTAAGGTTTCATCTTTTATGACATAAGAGGAATTCTGGATTATACTTTCGAAGCATTGACATATACAGACATTATGTATTCTCAATAGCTCTGGAGGTAATATCAATTTATTGGTGATATCTCCAATTTGATCTAAGATTTCAATTGAATCGATATAACGAGGGCTCAACTTCCTCGTCGACCAAATCTTATAATTCCTTTGGATGGAGAACTTTCAATTTACTGAATCTCTAACTAAAACATCAATTAATCTTTGACAAGCATTTGTATAACCTTTTTGTCTATTCTGAGCTATCTTATGTCTCGGACCACTCACTTCACTTCTTTAAATGCTTGCTCGACTAAATCAAAAACTAATAACTTTCACTCGCCTACTTCTTCCCACCAATTCGAAAATTGACACTTTCTATTCTTATAACATTTCATATAGTGTCATCTAGATACTTGTATACTAGCTATTATCATAAATAAACTCAGTCAATGGCAGATGGTCGTCCCATGAGCCTTTAAAATACATAGCACCGGCTTTTTACATGTCCTCGAGCGTCTAAATCATGCGCTCGGACTGCTCATCAGTCTGCGGATGAAAAGCTGTGCAACATTTTCGACTGAGATCCCATGGTTCCTTGCTAATCTCCTTAAAGTGAGAATTGAACCTGAAATCTCTATCACATGAAATTGCTCATTGGAACTCCACTTAGTTTAACGACATTCTTTCACCTACATTTCTGCCAAAGCGCTAAGTGCGTCTATAAACTTATTAGGTAGGAAGTGGGCTGACTTAGCAGATCCGTTCATCAATTCTGGCTTAATCATTATACTAGTCATCATTCCCAATTTACTTTAAAGGCATAACATTTAACTTAAGGCTTGTAAATTGCTCAAGCACTTCACACTTTCTTTTCATCGTACCAACCATTATTACTTCATGCTTTCGGTTCAGAGCATTTACCACCACAATGGCTTTCCCTAGGTGATATAATTGCACCTGCACAATCCTTTGAAAACTCGAGTCATCTCTTCTATCTTAATCAGAATCGTAGCCGTAATTTATTCACAATGGCTATCTATAATTTCTTTCTTTTGCTCTCTAAATACCCATATACTGATCACATTTTAAACTATTAGCATAGTTCTTTTAATTCGTATCCAAAAATGTCCTCTTCTCATAGCATCAAACATGCCTAATGAATGAACATCTTCACTCCCTTATGGTGTTCTAGGGATCCAATAGGAAGGATACTATAGTCGGCTAGGTAACCGAGTAGAGTATGAAAGGTACTTTAGAGTACCTGTCGTGTTTCGGTCCCTAGATGCGACTATAGGGAGTAATTACCGTCGTGGAGACAATCCATCTCTTATATTAATTCATATTCTTTTCAGAGTAATGCTTTCATAGAATAAAACATTTAAGTAAAATCGACTAATAAAAGTTAATCATCATTCTCATTTAAACTCCAACTTATATTAAATCACACCATAGTAACTTCAGTCACAAACATTATCTCATGACAACTCTTGAAATTGCTTTTCAAGTTCTTCAAATTTTATTAATGCCATTTGATATGGAAATCTTAAAATGGGCTCATTCTTGGCACCAAATCGATAGTAACATCTATTTTTCTTATCCATCAAGAGTCCTGGAAGATCATTCGGAATCATATCAAAATTTTCCATGATTACCGTAATTTCATTAAGTGTAGAACTTTTCTTTCCTCCTTCCATAACGTAAACTAAAAATCCTTTACATAACCATACTATCTTCTATTAACTTTCTTTACAATTTAGTCAGATCATACAATATACTTTTGCATTATACATCTTCAACATTTACATCATAGTTAATAGGTGTCTTTCCCTTCTCTTCAGCAGTGGCCTTGCGCTGGGGTTGAGAGGTCTTCTCTGATTCCTCGGGTGTCCTCAAGTCCCTCTTGGGACAATCCATGATCATATGTCCCTGTTCACCACATTTGAAGCATGCACCACTTGCCAACCGGCATGGCTGTGATTTGTGGAACTTTCCGCAATGTTCACACCTTTTTCTTGTACTCTTAGGTGAGCTAACGGTACTACTAGTTGAATGTCGGAATCTGTCATCATTTATCTTGATCCCAGTAGCTCTAGGATTCCCTGTACCATAATCATTATAATACTCCCAACTCAATATATATTCCACATAACCATTTAATTTAATTAATAATCATTTTCTTATAATTTACTTGCTTACCTATCGAGGCTCTTTCATATGGCCTACATCTCCCAGATGAGCATCCATCTCTCGAGGTTTTCCTTTCTGACTTCCTCTTTATCGGTTTCTTACCTTTACTTTGGGCTCGAAAATCTGTTTGATGAAGCTCATAGTCCTGCTCACACAACTGAGCCTTACGGACTGTCTCATTATAAGTGGTGATACCCATAGTATACAACTTGGATTTGATAGGAGACTTCAGTCCTTCTATAAATCTGTATATCTTATATCCTTCACTCCTGATGGTCTCTCGATCGAATCCGCTTAGAGAAATAAACTTCAACTCATATTGATTAATTGACATTGTCTCTTGAGTCAATTTCAAAAATTCAATCTTCAATCTAGTCTGATCGGTGCGTGGGATGTACTGCTCAGTAAAGGCCTCTAAAAATTTATCCCACGTAACCTGAACTTGTTGGGCTTCCAAAAAGGCTCGAGTGGACTGCCACCAATACTCTGCATCATCCACTAACAGATAAGCAGCCAAACCCACCTTTTCCTTTTCGGAACATAGCATATACTCGAAAGATCTAGTGACCGCCTTCACCCAATTCACTGCGGCCAACGTGTCCTTATCCCCTTTAAACTTAGGCGGATCTAGCTTCTTATATTCCTTAATTAAGGTCATACTGCAACAAGCTGTGAGATCCCGCCTTTCAATAACCGGGAATGGTGGGGGTAACTCTGTCTGTACTGGTGGTGGCTGTACTATAGGAATAGCGAATGGTACACTTGTGACCACATTTCGAAAGTTCGCCATAAACTGCGTAAACATAGTAATCATATTCTCCACATGCTTCTCCATCTTCGCTAACCTAGTGTTCGGGCTATGCGGTGGAGATGGGAAAGGAGACTGTGTTGGTGACTGTTCTACATAATCCCTTCCTCTTCCTTCACCAACACTCCTTCTATCTGAGCTCATTCTGTCGATAAAATCACAAAATTGAGCTATTTAGTATAACTTCAAACAGTTTAGTATAACTTCAAACAGTTATACATTGTATATGTATTCAGACAAGTACAGTACAATTGGGGATATACTCTACTTCTAACTCACTGACACTGACAAACCTCAATCTAATTGCTCTGATACCACTCTGTGACGTCCCCGTCACTACACCTTACCATTTAACTTTTTCCTCTTTCACTTAACTTGATTAGATTTGCTTGTCAATGTCAATCATACTTTTCTTTCTTAAGCTTAATATCTAACAGCTCAATATGAATAATTCAATTTCAATAAAACAGACTAATGATACATGTATATATGTATTATCCGTTTCCACAGGATCTCATACATCATCTTAACTTAAATCCCCAACATCTTATATACATTAATGTTAGTTGTACTGTACCATAGCTGAATTACAATTTACTTTGCCTAATTACATAAGTATACCTTCTATACTACTTGGGAAGCGTCGTTCGAAGGTAAACTTTCAAAATCCACTCCGAGGCTCTTCTATCGAGAGCGAGGGATTACTTCAGATAGTCTGTATGAAAAATGTTCGTAAAAGGGTGAGTTTACGCTCAGTAAGAAAAATATGTAAAAGAGCGTGCTATGCCTCTATATGCATTTTTCCTACTTGGCTCTATAATATCATGTAAAGCATTATAAAGCATGCATCATAAACATCTTTCATGCATTGTTTGCAACCAAGCATATTTATTTCAATTGACATGGCAAACATACTTTGTACGCTTCTTTAAAATAGCATACGTATAAAACATGCATCACATACTTCTTCTTCTTATACTTTCTTTAAAACATCATGCATAAACTTCTTTCTTTAAAACATCATACTTCATACTTCATACATACTTTAAAACATACATCGTATACTTCTTTAAATCATCATTTACATACATACATACTTCTCTTAAAACATCTTATACTTTTTTGAAACCGTACATCATATACTTCTTTTAAAACTTCTTATACAAGTACACCAAGTATTTTCGATTTCTTTATTCTTTGAAATCGCATATACATATAGTTTTTGATAACATAAAAACTATTCATACTTTTGTGGAGTTATGCACTGCATCATCATCATCATCATCATCATCATCATCATCATCATCATCATCATGTGGCGTACCCCATAGGGCCAGGAATCCTCCCTTAGCCGAACATGAAATATAAACAGATTGGCCAACTGTGGGTGGCTACAGTTAACACTAGTCAGGTGTCCTTCTGTAGCGACTGAGGCCTGACTTATGGTTCCTCAGCCCATAACATACATCATTTTCAGGACTTGATCAGAGCCCCTACTAGAAACATGATAGTGCATAATCTCAAAACATATGCCATATAGCTTCTTGCCATGACATTTCATACTTTCTGAAAATAGGTTTGAAAACCTCGTTTCAAAACAGGGCAGTCGACTGGCTTAATAGGGCAGTCGGCTGCTTCTTCATACTTTCATTTATCGAAATTATTTTCATTTAAAATTTCGATATTTTTCATTTTGAAAACGTATGAGGGCAGTCAACTGGTCCATATAGCAGTCGACTGGTTTTCAAACAGAATGCTTCTTAGCAAATAGCAGTCGACTGTCCCATATAGCAGTCGACTGGTTTGAAACAGAATGCATTTTTGGCAAATAGCAGTCGACTGGTTTGAAACATAATGCTTCTGGAAAATTAGCAGTCGACTGGTCTCATAGGCAGTTGACTGGTTTTGAAACAGAATGCATTTTGGAAAATAGCAGTCGACTGTCCCATATAGCAGTCGACTGGTTTGAAACAGAATGCTTTTGGGTAAATAGCAGTCGACTGGCTTACATAGCAGTCGACTGGCTTGCATCGGTTTTTGGAAAACGACGTTTTGGTTGTCTCTAGGCAGTCGGCTGCTACTTAAGGCAGTCGGCTGCTCCTAACCTAATTGGTACTAGGAGACAAGTCCGAAAATGCATCTTTTCCTGCACAAAATCAACTGGTGCCTCTCTCCAAAATATGTAAAAACATCATAAAACATGCGGACATAGCCGCCTTACGTCCGTTACATAAATTTCTTACCTTGATTCCTTCGGAAACGCGAAATCACTTGGCGCGTAACCCTAGCTTTCACTCCTTCAAAGCTGTAACATCAAATCAATTTAAACCTTAAATTAAACAACATACACATATCATATCAACTCCATACAACTCCATATCATGAACATAATTGAACAAATCATCTTCTTCTCTTACCTTTTGCTAGTGACCAAAATCTCAAACTTTGAGATCTCTTTCAATACTTGGATTCAATCTACCAAACTTCAGATATAGCCTCGTCTAATGACTATGATCGTTTTTCGTCTAACAAACTTAACGATTTGGTCACTAAACAAGGGTGTTTGTCAAGGTGGATATGGAGGGAGACTTGGAAGCTTGGAGAACACGATGGAGAGGGCTAGAAGAGTTGCTGCCGTGGGGTGATGGAAGGTGAAGATGACTCATGCACTTTTCATTAATTGCTTCTTATCCCATCATCAATCTCAGCCATGCTTTCCCTTGACCATTGACATTTGACTCTTTGACTCTTTTAATTCTCTTCTTCCATTCTCATATCAGCCACATCTCATTACACCAATTAAAATCTGATCTAAATTTTATCATCATCCAATTAAATCATTTCATCTTAACCTTTGACCATTCATTTAATTGGTCTTCTTTCTCCCATATAACACTTGTCTTTACTTGCACTTAATTTTCTGATATTAGTTCTTTGCTCATACCTCAATTATTCTTATAACATCAATTTAATTTCCTTGACTAATAAATATTCCATTTCATTACTTCTCCTATGTTCCATACATCCTTCATACTTCATAATTCTCATATCTACTTATTTTCATTTAAACTAACATACTTTATAATTATGGAGGAATTTCCTGAAATTGGGGATTTCACAGAGGGAGAGCGACGTTGCCGGTGAGCCGAGGAGAGGAAGAGAAGACGACCGGCGACGAAAAAGGAAAGAAAACGACGGAAACAGAAACGGGAAAAATAGGAAACCGAAAGAGAAGAAAGGAGAAAGGAAACGGCGGTGCCGGCCGGTCTTGGCACTGCCACAGCCACCTCGACCTCGGCGGAGGTGAGGGGAAGGAGAAGAGAGCCACCGGTGAGGCAAACGACGGCGGAGGAAGGCCGGCGAAGAGGAAGAAGAAACCGAGACCCACGCCGCCAGATCTGCCGCCGTGCCATCGATCCAGGGCAAACGGAGGCCACCGGTAGCTTTGTCGTGCCGTCGGCAAGCTGAGGAGCCGTCGAACCGCCGGAGAACCGGCCACCGGAGGGGAACCGGCCGTGAGGGAGGTGACTGAACCGGCTGGGAAGAAAGAAAAAGAAAAAGAAAAGGAAAAAGAAAAAGAAAAAGAAAAGAAAAAAGAAAAAGAAAAAGAAAGGAAAGAAAAGAGAAAAAGGAAGAAAAAAGAGGGAAGAGAAAAAAAAAGAGGAATTCCGGGAATTTGAAAAATTTCGAGAATTCAAAAATTACGGGAAATCTCGAGAATTACGAGAATCGGTAAGAAATCCCGAAAAGTATTAAATTATTTAAATAATTTATTTATTTAAATAATTATGAAAAAAATTCTAAATTTTAGAATTTAAATTTCAGAGAATTCACTCGATGACCGAGCCGATGGAATCGGGCAAGGTGAACATGGGCGCGACCTTCGAGAGGCAGTCGCCGACCCGAAACAGGTAAGGAAGACATGTGCCGCCTGTAAGGATATTCGGCCATGTTTTTAAATTGCATTTAATTTTTAAATGGTATCGATAATTATCGGTTTATAATGTGGTGATTTATCGGTTTTAAATTGTGGTGAAATACCAGTTGAAAAATATAAACTGTATTTTCGGTGCAGGAGGCTAGCCAAATCGGTAGCCGTTATACTGCCGAAAAATTATCGAAAAATTACTGAAATTTACCGAAAATCACTGAAAACCAAAATAAAAGATTTGATTTCACGTGAATCGATTTTCGGGCACGAAAATCGAGAAATTAAGTAAATTTCATAAAACATGAATATAATGGTATTTAATTTTAAAATATTCATGTTTTCGAGAATGATGAAAAGGAAGTCACCGAAAATTCACCCTATAGATGATATTTCACGTGAAACGAGATGAAAATGAAAAAGAGACTGAAGTGAATATTTTTATAAATATTCTTAAATATTCACTTGATTTCATATAAAATCTTTATAGATTTAATTATGGAAATAATTAATTATGAAAATTCCATAAAGGTTAAGAAATGAAGAAAAACAATGATTTTGAGACTAGAGGTCTCTACACGTGTTTTTAGAAGAAAACATGGTGATGTGAATTTAAAGTTAGAAAATAAATAATTTATTTTCATAAATTATAAAAATGATTTGTTTGGAATTCCGATAATTATAAAACCATGTTTTCGATTGAATGCACGAAAAAGCGTGCATATGTGTTTTACGGTGAAAAAAGGACAGTTTTGCCCTTCTATATTTTCAGTAATGATTTATAAATTGTTTTCACCGTATGGAAAATATGATTTATACCGTTATGAAATATTTTGAGAAATGTTATTTTAATTTAATTATTTCATAAAGGTGATGATTTATTACATGTGAGCCTTATGGATATTTGTGACATATTTCGATTTCCTGTATTTAAAATCCATAAAGGATATGGTACGGCTTATACTGTTTTGAGACTTAGGCCCCGAGCTTCATGCATCACATATACTGTTACTGTCACGTGGCTGATTGACCAGCTAGTCATCAGCGCCCCGGATTGTCGCCTAGCAAGCGTACACCGAGGACATATTATAGATCATGGCCATAGATCTCATTACTATTACTGTGTCCCTAGTGGACGAGATAGCATGATTTACTTGTAGGGTGTTGCCTAGTCTCACTTATTACTTACTACTTACTGTTTACTGAAAGGATTTACGGAATCCTATTTGCTGTACTGTTTACTGTACTGAACTACTGTTTACTGTTTACTGTTACTGATGAAAGACCGTACCAAAATACTGTGTTACTGAACTGTACTGTTTACTGAAATGGTAGCCATTGATTACTGTTTTACTGAACTGAAAGCTACCATTTACTGTTTACTAAATCGAAAGCTACCTTGTACTGTTTTCTGAATTGGTAGCTACTATTTACTGTCTACTGATTGAACCGTATGAAATTACTGTTTTATTGAATATACTGTTTTACTGATATATGATACGGTTATTGATTTGAAAAGAGAAATAAATCTTTATTCTAAAAGAATATTATAAGAATTATTTCTAAGATAGGAATAATCGAAGAAGTAATTATCCAATGATTGGATATTTACAAATCACTGTGCTGTACTGTGTTTACTGTACTGAAGAGAAAAGAAGTAAACCACTATTTTTATTACTGAACTGTCACGTGTTTTAAAGTATATTGAAGTGAAAAGAGACAAGTGGTTTACTTTGTGGAAAAACGAAAATTATATCGTTTTGAAAACAATCGATTTAGTATTCTCTACAGTTACTTCGAGGTTCCGGAACAAGCCACGTATTTCAAAATACCTGCCTTACTCTATCTGGATCCCTAGCCGACTGTAGTATCCTTCCTACATGTGAGCCTAGAGCCAGCTAGGAAGATTTTAATGAAAAAGAAAAAAATTATTTTCAGCATATAGATAGCTGAATATCAAGTGTAGCATAGAACTCTCTTACTGAGCCGTGGTTTGCTCACTCCCCAATTTTAACATTTCAAGTTTTGATGATGGTGAGATCCAATATTTGTGGATTACGGCTGCACATAGTAGACAATGTGATAGACCGACTAATATATATGAGGTACGATCATTTATTTTCTGTGTTTAGACATGTATACAGTACTACATTTTTGTAAATAAGATAGGGGATGTGTATTATATTAACAATGTTATATTAAATATATTTAACATTAAGTGCAAGTGAAGTATCGCAGACAGCCCAACTGAATAAATGGTGTAAAATTAAGGTGAAAAATGTGGTAACGGGTCGTTACACATAGGCCACTACTTTACCATTCTGCATCAACACACACCCTAGACCTTGTAGAGAGGCATCACTATATACTGCAAATCCCCCGGTTCCATTCGAAATTGTCAGAATAGGAGCTGTACTCAATCGCTGCTTCAATTCTAGAAAGCTGCGCTCACATGCATCATTCCACTCAAACTTGACATTCTTGCGTGTGAGTCGGGTTAGTGGAGCAGCCAACTTAGAAAATCCTTCTACAAATCTCCTATAGTATCCCGCAAGCCCTAGAAAGCTGCGAATTTCGGTTACTGTCTTAGGCCTCTCCCAATTAATTACGGCCTCTATCTTAGTTGGGTCAACTGACACACCATCCTTTGACACTACATGCCCCAGAAAACTAATTTGTTCTAACCAAAATTCACACTTACTGAGCTTTGCATAGAGCTCTTTCTCTCGAAGAGTCTGAAGCATAATGTGGATAGGTGGTGTTCATGCTCTTCTCGAGATAGAGAATATACTAGTATGTCATCAATGAAGACGGTGACAAACTTGTCCAAATAGGGCTTAAACACTTCATTCATCAGTCCCATGAACACTGCAGGGGCATTTGTTAAACCAAATGGCATGACCAAGAACTCATAATGGCCATAACGAGTCCTGAAGGTTGTCTTTGATATATCCTCCTTTCTGATTCTTAGCTGATGGTACCCAGACCTCAAATCAATCTTGGAAAATATCTGAGCACCCTTCAACTGATCCAACAAGTCATCAATCCTAGGCAATGGATACTTGTTCTTCACCGTCACTTGATTCAATTGCCTATAGTCTATACACAGCCTTAAACTGCCATCCTTCTTCTTCACAAATAACACTGGAGCCCCCCAATGAGACACACTTGGTCTTATAAAACCTTTATCTAGTAGTTCTTGTAACTGCTTTTTCAGTTCCTCTAACTCGACCAAGGCCATTCGGTATGGAGGTTTGGATATCGGTTGAGTGTCTGGGAGTAGCTCTATAGCGAACTCCGTCTCCCTTTTCGGAGGTAGCCCCGGTAGCTCATCCGGAAACACATCAGAGAACTCCTTGACAATTGGAATGTCGGACAGTTCCTGATGGCTCTTTTCGGCATCCTCAACAAACGCGAGATAGCCTTCATAAATAATTAATCTCATATTAGTGAGACATCAAAAACAATCAAAATCATTCTATTTATCATTTCCAAGGCATAATACAAACGTTTTAGGTAGGGAGAGAGTTACAATCTTCCTATAGCAATCTACACTAGCACGATGGTTGGTTAACCAATCCATGCCTAGTATTACATCAAAGTCATACATATTCAATAAGATCAAATCTACTGTTAAGTACTTATCTCCCACCCTGACCTTACACTGACGATAGACATATTCAGTTGTCTGAGATTCCCTAAAAGGAGTAGTAATATGTAACAGATAGCCTAGAGGTTCTGACTCTATATGCAATCTACTAGCAAATGCAGGTGATATGAATGAGTGAGTTGAACCTCGATCTATAAGTACAAATGCTTCCAAGTCACAGATAGTGAGCTTACCCCTGATAACTGAGCTGGAAGCATCAGCTGCCTCCTGATTGAGTGCAAATACTCTACCCTGCACCATTGGCCCCTTGCCCTTATCTTGGGCCTTCTTCTGTTGTGGCATGTTTTGTTTCTCAACTTGCCTCTCTGTGGCCTTAAGCAAAGGACAAACTTTGATCATGTGACCTGTCTTGTCGCACCTGAAACAAGCCCTAGTAAGTCTATGACAAGGTCGATCGCCATGCTTGTTGCCGCAGATAGTACATGGCTGAGATGTAGTAGTAGTAGTAGGGATGATGGCCAAGGCTCTGTTAGGAGGAGTAGCAGTAGCTGTAGGCCTAATAGCCTGTGGTCGAGGCGCAACAAACCTCTGCCTCTTATTTTGTCCATGGGATCTACTCAGCTTAAACCTCCTCTTCTCATTTCTCCTATCTATGAATGGTTTAGCTTTAGGAGGCTTCCTTGTCCCATACTCAGCTTGAGTAATCTCCAATTCTTGCTCAACAGTCTGAGCCTTTCTAACCACTACCTCATACTCTGTGAGCTCAAATGGAGTGACCCTGCTTCGGATGATAGGTCTCAATCCTGAATCAAACTTTTCTGCCTTCTTTTTATCATTAGCAGCATAATCTGTATCATACTTAACAAAGGCAGTGAACTGGGTCTCGTACTCATCAACCCTCATCGATCCTTAAGTAAGTTCCATAAATTCCTTCTTCTTCTGTCTCCTGGCAGCTTTGGAGATATAGTGGTTCATGAAAGCCTCTACAAGTCTTTCCCATGTAATGACAGGATCCTTAGCCAATAAGAACGTTTCATGAGTCTTCCACCATTTCTGTGCATCACCCCTCATCATATACATGACTAAGGAAACCCTTTTAGTGGTATTACAACCCATATACTTGAAAAGGAACTCCATCTCCTCTATCCATTCCTCAGCCTTTGCCGGATCTTTCTCCCCTTTAAACTGTGATGGGTTCATCTTTTAAAATTGTCAGAGGAGGGTTATATTTCTATCCACTGGATTCCCAGCCTCAGGTATGGCTGTTAGAGGTACAACTGGCAAAGGTGCGACCTGTGGCACTACCGGAGGTGGCGAAGGTGGTGCCTGTTGCGGTGGTGGTGGAGGCTGTGGCATAGCAGGTGCAGTAGGTGGTGGCATAGGAGGTGTAGGAGGGGTGGTGTAGCCTACTGTGTACCAGCTTGGTTGGCCACCAATTGTTGTAATAGGGTCATCATGGTCTCATGACTTTGTTCTATTCTAGCCATCCTTGCCTCAATACTATCTGGTGGTGGAGGTGCGGGGTGTGAGGATGATGGAGGTGTAGTGGATGGGGTCGGACGTGTAATCGGAAACCTTCGAGCCAACCCCTTAGGTCTGCCTCCAATTCTCCTCACTGTATTTCGATTAACAGAAATACCTATACCAAGAGTAGATTAATCTTTGTATAAGTTAGTAACAGTGGTTACATGCAAACATTACATAGTACATAGGATGTAACACTAATAACGACCTCTATGACATTGACACGTACTAGACAAACCGAGCTCTGATACCATTAAATCTATCACGACCCGAAGGCCTTGACGTACACTTAACACTCAAACCTGATTTACTCTTTACCAAATTTACAAACTAATTTTTTTCTTTTCACTTTAAGATTTGTATTCAGTGTCAGTGTCTTCTCTTTACTAAATTCGCATTCCTCACTTGATTTACATTCATCGTTTAATTTACCATTTCTTAAACCATTTGACTTACTTAATATTTTCATTTAATATTAAACTCATAAAAGAAAAACGTCGAAAACTCCCCCTTATATAAAATCAACTTTCCCCAGCTTAATAACCTGCAATAAAATACAACTATTTCCAGCCTCATATTTCAATCCACAATTCTCAGTTCATTCTACTATATACTACACATACTTCCAAAATTATCACATATATATATGGCAGTTTACAACTCATAATTGACACAATTTACTTCTCGGATCATCAATGACATATGCATGGCATTTCATAACTTATAGTCTTTACAATTTACTTCTCGGATCGCACTCGATAATCATATGAGGCTACAATAATCTAGAATGATCATAAGTTACATCCCAAAAATTCCTATAAGCATGTACTGTGCATTAGAATGTCATACATGAATAACAAAATAATCCCTTTTATACCTTAAGAGCAACAAAAGCAACACTCGGAGGATCCAAGCTAGTATCGCTACTTAAGATTGTCTTCGAGGCCTTGCTCCAAAAACTCCAAGTGTGGAGTCTAACTCGTATGATTTGCGATGTTTGTTAGAAAGGGGTGAGCAAAACCACGGCTCAGTAAATAGCTTAAGTAAACAGATACTATGCTCATGTCGGTCTATATGTACATAATTGCATGGTAGCAAATGACATGATATATATATGCATGACATTGTATTTTATGCACTGGTGTATCTTCATGAAACATTCAAATACTGAAAATATTATGATCACAAATAAATTTCGAATGCATTTACTTTGAAGCAGAGAAAGATTACTAAAAACTGATAATTAAATCACTGTAGGTACGAAGCCTTAAAGTATTGAAAACTAATACAGATATCAAAATAGGATTCTGATGTATTTTCTTTAAATCAATGACTTTACAAAAAACTGACAATCTATCAAGTTAGGCATAAAGCCTTAAAGTGCTGAAAACAAATACTGATAGAGTTTAGGCATGAATCCCAGATAACTGATACTGATACTGATGTCCATCCTAGCTAGTGATGGAGTAGGTGTTGCAAGCAACACAATTCCTATGGCCATAGATTATGCTCCAGTCTCGCTGATCAGTCGAGAGCTGGAACTTGCCTGTTGTATTCTCAGACGAGCCTAATAATGCCTAGAGCTCGAGGCTCGTAAGGCGCAGATACTGATACTGATAGTCTAGAGCACATAGCTCAATAGACGAAAAAATAGAACCTAAAGCAAGGCTCAATAGGTTCAAGTGACCTAAAGGTTAATGGATTTGCCTATCCTCAAAAACTTATCGGAAAACATTTCTTTTGTGTAGCTTTTAGCTTCCATAGATTTCAAAATATTGATAAGAAATACTTTCGAGCTTAAATATATAAGGTTTTTGAATTCATCTCAGAGTTGGCTCAAACCAGAAAATTCTTAAGTTAAACGGTATGCAGGCCATTATACATTAAAAGAACTCGTGCATAAAATAGCTTGTATTAGCACACATTATATGTAGATGCATGTATGCATCCGTAAAAGCCTCTTTATGCATAATGCACTGCTACTACGTGTAGTCTAATATGGGCCATGCATGCGTGTACCAACTTTATTCAGACATAGTAACAAGTTCATATAAAGGTTTGGGAGTAGTGTCTTTCATGTTATTCAACATATAGTCTTTGCTTGCTAAAACATATAATATAGAAAAACTATATTTCAATTTCAGCCCAAGCATTCTTTTCAACTTTATACTTTAAACCTTTCTTTACATCTTACCTTAGTAGCCCGATTGACGATATCTTGTCCTTTAATTCATAAGCTAACGTAATAAGTAAGGAAATTTAAATGTTCCTACGAAATGGTACTAGTAAAGCTTACTTAACCCACTTACCTTAAGACTTAGCAATTTATCGCCGACAAGCTTTAAGTTTGTACTCAATCTTCCACTTCAGTCCAAGCCATTGTAACTATTTAAAATCACAACCTACATCATAATTGATTCCATGCTACAAGAGGTGTATCTTAAAGTCACTATTACTTAAGCTCCACTTCTATGCCAAGAGCTAACAACCCATTAGTCTAGAAATTCATACGTATGTATAAACGGGTATGTGTATATACATATATTAACTTTTGCATAAATATATATATATATATACACACATTAATCTTAACCAATGTATAACTTTTCCGTAATGAAAGTCTTCTCTTGGTCAAGGTTTTATCTCCCTATTTCTCTCCTCCAAAATATTCATAAAAATCAAATATCAAATTCGTCCCAAAATTTATTCTTCATTTTCATACTAACAATATATATACATATATGTATGTATATGTATATATATATGTATATGTATTTTTGTGTATATATAATTATACATCACCCAACTTTATCTTAATAATGGCCTTTCTATATGTACACAACATATATTTTTATATATATATATATATTCATATATAATTTTAGCTAGATTTCCTCACCTAGCCACGCAGGACAGCCTTCAATCCCAACCTGAAAACTACCTCATGTCTGGCACTTAAGGACTCTCCAAATAGCCACCGAAAATTGCTCACCAACTTAAATTTCCAGCCTTTTTTTTTAGTCACCGAAACCCCTGTTTTGGCACCAAAATGTTTAATTCAAACCCTTCATCAGACGCCTGAACAATGCAGCAAAATTCTTGGTCTAACTCTGTCACTCCAAACACCACTCAAGTCAGCCTTTGTTGCCTTTGTTACAACCCTTGGAAGTGCCTGGTTTTTGAGTAGTAGAAATGGGTCTTTGACCAGTTTGGTAGCTCACGTTCTTGCCTCATTCACAACCAAGTCAAGACCAAGCTATAGCTAGTTCGTGAGCCACCAAAAGACCTCTTTCATAGCCTCCCAACCGATCCAAATGTAGCCACTAATCAGCCTTTATTCACGCATCTAGCTGGTTTTTTTTCGAACCCTTTTTCTCACGCAGGTTGCTGTAGTTTCGGTCTTCTTCTTCTTCTGTTTCTCCTCGCCACTTCCAGCCCTAATTGAACATACAAACACTCTATTTCCCTTCGTTTTTCCTGGTTCTCTTCAACCCTCTTTCTCGTGCTTCTTGTTCTCTCTTTGCTGTAGGTTTTCTTCTCTCCCTCGTCTCCCTTTTTCTTCTTTTCATTTTGCTGCAGAAAGCTTTTCCTCCCCTCTCTCAATCCACGCTGATCATGGCTGGAGACCAGGGTTTCCTTTCTCTTCTTCTTTCTCTCCTTTCCTTTCTCCTTTTTCTCTTCCCTTTTCTGACCGAGATCTCTCTTTTCTTTCTCTCCTTTTCTTTTTGATCGAATTTCTTTCTGTTTTCTTCTGCCCGTTTCTTTTCATGACAAACCTTCTCCTCACGTGGGAGCAGGTGATGTCTTTGATTGGCTTAAGCCAATCATATTATTTATCTATTTATTTATTTATTTTATATATATTTATTTCCTATTCAATATTTATATATAGATGTACTTTTTTATATGTATATATAAATACTAATATGTATTTATCATTTCATATATATATATATATACACACGTATATATATTATACATTTTGTTTTATTTTATTTTATTGGTATTATTTCTTGTATTATTTAATCACATTTCCCATTCTAGTTTATATGCATATACATATATTTTTCTTATATTGTATATTCATCTTTATTCATATATATACATATATATAATTATATATGTATATGTATTTTTTTATCTCAATTATATATATTAGATATATATTTAGTAATATATATATTTAGTAATATATATATACACACACATAGCAATAATGTCCTTAATTTAAATTTATTTTCTTTATTAAATTAACGCATGTCTTGAACTTAATTATATAATTCTAATTTATGCTAGCACTCATCATTTATTGGTAATTGCTCCTAAGTAAAACATTCGTTTCCATTACTAAAGGAAATTACAAGTACAAACTAAATCTCAATTTCTTAACGTAGTTGAAGTCCTCTATTTATCAACAAAAATAAGTATGAAATTGCAGCCTTCACATTAGTCCAGCAACCGTAGGGCCTTAGGTGGGAAAGTCACATCCTCACGCCCTAAAGTCAGCCTACTCTTGCCCAGGATGCTTTGCACAGCGAAAATCTCAACACCCTACTGCACACAAGTTAAGTACACAAGCCAACAAGCAAGCAGACACACGTAGCAAGCACACACACACAAGGCACAAACGTAGGGGCATACGATGTGGGGAATTGTACACTTGTATTCCACTCAACTCAACAATGTACAGGAGCTGTTACAATAGGCAAAACCAGCCTATGGCCTCAACTATCTCGACTGGACACACCCAAGCCATCCTAGGAGGTTCCCACAAGGGCCTCAACCTATCAATCAGCTCACTCCCTCAACCACACGTAGAGACTCTCCCCTAAGCCTCACTCAGCTCTCATGAGTGTATCTCTATATACAAATGTGGGGAAAGACACTCCTTTATATAGGCAAGCCCTCATATAGGTGTGTGGTAGTGGTTAGGCCAAGTGTGTGGCTGGCATACTGTTTTGGGAACCTTCCCCGCGTAGCTGGTGTGCACTGGGCCTTGCTGGAAGCCTCTAGAGCTGAACTAGACTGGGGCCTGCTGGTGCGCGCACTGGGCCGAGCGGGATCCAAGCCTTTTCGGTCAAGGCCCGCGTTTGGTGGAGCACTTGGGGCGTCACAAGTCTGACACGGTTCTGCCCGAGAATCTGTATCAGCTGCATCCTTGCACTCACCTGCTCTATTCGCTCGCCTGCCTGCCTGACTGGCTCATCTGGGCTTGGCGACTGGGACCTTGCTCGCCCACCTGGCTAGCCTCGCCCAAATGTTCGGCTCGCCTAGTTAGCGTCTCGCCCAACTTTCCTGCTCGCCTCGGCTGGTTTCAGTCTCGCGCATCTGTGTGCCTATCTCCCCACACACCTTCTGGCCAGCATCCACTTCACTCCCACTACCTTAGGTTGCCTTGGTTTGGTCCTCCAGCCTCTCAACCCCTTGGTTGGGACCTGATTTGGCCTACACCCGTC
Organism: Heritiera littoralis; assembly: GCA_031772115.1. Lineage (NCBI taxonomy): Eukaryota > Viridiplantae > Streptophyta > Magnoliopsida > Malvales > Malvaceae > Heritiera > Heritiera littoralis. Next base: position 2,342,243 of record JAPDPK010000002.1, read on the forward strand.
CATCAGGCCTTGGACTTGCGTGCGGGACGTGGCAGGTGTCATTGTGCTAATTTAGAAGAGGATAACATGGAAATATCTTCTAAAAATGGACAATTAGGTAAAGACAAGTGGCAAGGGATGCAAACTCATCAACCATGCACAAAGTCCTCTTTACTCTTACTATGGTGTCTATTTAAATCAAATGAAGAGTAAGGGCTTAAAAGTCGGCTGCTAGGTTTTTATTTGGTTTATTTTCTTGTTTTCTTATTGTTGTTTTCATAGCTTTAGGCAGCTACCATTTGCTTGTTAAATTTCCTATACGTTTCTTTGTTAAATCTAGGTGTTTCCTTTAAATTTGCTTAGCAAACTTTGTATTTCTTTTGAACTTTTGAACTTTCTTTTGAGCAATGAAGTCGTCTTCCATTTCCAGTAATAAGTCATGTTTTTTTTTCGTTTGCCATTTTTAGCTTTGGTTAAGCTTTATGAGCATGAGAAAAGAAGTTGAAAAACTACCTTAATAGCTCATGCGTTTAAGCTTAGTCGACATTGATTTCTCTTGAAACTTATTTACTGTTTTGGTTAATTTGGCTGTTGTTTGGGCAGTGTTTTTACTATTTTCATGTTCATTTTCATTTTTAAAATCATTTCGTTAAGGTTTCATGTTGCTAAAATGGTTTGCAAAGTTTAGATTTTATTAGTTTCTTGTTAGTTTGTCTTTTAGATTTTTCTTTAGCACTTGCAACTTTCAATTCCAGCCCATAAAACCGTTACCGTCCAGTCCACTTGTAGTTGCTGTGTTGGCTATTTTCATGTCTTGTTTCAGTAGTTTCTAGGATCATTTCATTTAAGTTTCATGTTAAAATGGTTTTCCAAGATTAGCTTGCATTAATTTCATATACGCTTAGTAATAGGAATTTTTCTTTAGCATTTTAACTTTAATTCCAGCCTTAAAAACCGTCCCTGTCATTGTTCATTCAACTACTGTGCAGCAACTTTTCAAGACTCGTTTCATAAGATTTAAGTAGTCTTAAGGTCAATCATGCATTAGGTAATTTTTAGTTAATGTTTGAGTCAATCACCATTGCATTTCCTTACCATTTTAAGTTACCATTTCCATTTTAATTCCAGTTCTGTCCAGCTGATGTTTAGGTTATGTTATGATTATTGTAGTAGGTTTTGAGTGGTGTTATGGTAGTGCATATATTAGGTATAGCTTAGAAAGTGTTAGATTAAATTTCTATCGCATATTTCTAACATTTTAGAAATTTTCTATCCAGCCCTTTTTGCACCGCTTCTTTTTAGCCTTATTTTCATCACTGTCTAGCCCGTTTAGGTCATGTTTAGGTGTGTTTTATGTGGTCTTACTATGGTACAAGAATAAGGTATAATTTAGATAGTATGTAATTAAATTCTTAGGTCATTTTGATTAGTTTTACATTACACTAGCTGGGTTCCATTTAGTTTTATTATTAACGGTTTTGTAGCATTTTTAGCCGCCGCTTTTAAGTGCTGCATTGGATTAAAAAAAGGCCATGCATTAGAGGTTTAAAAATTCATATTAGCTTAGTAATAGGTTAATTCCATGCATATTTAGATTGCATTAATTTTCATTTAAAAAATACAAAGATAAACATGTTTTACATGCATTCCTTAGCTTAGGCATTCACGGTTTTTTACTATATTTTGATGCATTATGTGTCCATTTTGGTTAAGTAAGGAAGTTTAGGGTTAGTATCATTTGCATTTTAGAGTTAGTAATATAGGGTGACATTTTAGGCCATTAGCATTTTCATGCATTAGTTTTCACTTCTTTTAATTTTCATTTAATGAAAAATTGTTTTCAAAAGATTTTCAATTTTCCATTTCATGCGTTTTTAGTCTTAATTTAGCAGTTTATGTTTTTTTTATTATTTTTATTTTGTACCGTATTTTTGTTATTTTCATTTTTAATCCAAATTTTTTATTATTTTCATTTTTGTCTAATTTCTTTTGTAGTCTCTTAATTGTCAACATAGCACTATAAGTTTTCTTATTCTGCATTTAATTTTTATATTTTTGTTTCATTTGTTTTTATTGGTTGTTTTTAATTATCAAATTAATCAAATTCCATAATTTGCTAGAATATACTTAGGGTGGTAATTTTTGGTAATTAAGGCCTAAATAATCAATCTTTGTAGGACGATAAATTGGGGATTGACCTGTATTACTTGCTTGACTACGTTCCTTTGCGTGTAAATACTTTTAGGGTTGGACAAGTATTTGGCACTGTTGTCGGGGATTGGAAAAAGCCTTAGTTAATAGTAGAAAATGCATTCTTATGTATAATTTTAGTGCTATAAATACTTTGTTTGTAAATATTGCCTTTAGGTTAGACTAGGAAACACTGCAGTTAGATTTTTCTTTTGATTTTCACTATTTTTCTCTCTAAGCTTCTCACATTTTCTTTCTTCACTTAGCCATTTAAATGGCAAAACACATGTGGCCGGTCACTGAAGGGGCTGATTTTAGTAATATTAGTATATTTTAATATCAATTCATACTTATCGCTTTAACTTTACAAGTAAATATCTCATATTTCTTTCTTTTTTCTAATAATTTATTAATTTCCCTTTTTCCTATTGGTTCTTTTATTCATGTTAGGTGAGAATACCTTTAATTCCCTATATGTCCTAGCTATATAGGACAAAATATTGGCCTTGGCCGGTCATGAAGGATAATTTATGAGGTTTTGGCTTAGTTTAGCCTTTTTTGGTCCTACTGAAAAATCTTGACTCAAGGTTTGACATGTCGATATGACCCTTAAAGTCAAATTACTTATTGGTATTGACCATTAGTTCGAGCAACCTATGGACAAAGCCATCATTTTCTCATTTGTTTCTCAGTTTCCACAAAAATTTCGGATTGAGTTCAAATCATTGTAAAAGCATTAAATTGGCTTACCTGAGGCCATACATCATCAGTATATGATGATTCGGACACCTCTGGGCAGATGCACACTTCGTGGGGCCCACGAGCTTGTCCATATGAAAGTTTGAACTTAAAGCACTAGAAACTAAAAATTTTTAATTTAGCCCTTTTTCACTATTCATATAATCAGAATTCAATTCGTATGCATATCAAATTGTAATTATTACATTAATGGTGATCCACATGAGTAATACATGAACCTTTAGTATGGTAGAATTGGGATATGATCCCAGTTATGCTAGTAGCTTGAGTTTCTTGAAACTCACCATAAGGGAATATAAAAAATGTCTTTTGATTTGCACAGTGAAAGTATGGGGCAGTAAGTACAAGGTTTTTGCAGTTATATTCTTTGCCACAATTGTGTTAAAACAATTATATTAATATTAAAAATCAAAGCCTACAGGATATCTCAAATACTTGAAAACCTTCCTCCTACTTTAATTGTTGCAAATTACAAGGATTTTGCTAGAGTAGTTGTCACACCCTGCAGGGTTTCTCTCTCCTCTTGTTGCACCTTCTCAAGGAATGGGAGTGCATGTGCCACCAACTTCACGACGAGGTATCAAGTGTAAGTTTTTGGCTATAACAAAGATTATATAGCCTAGGGATTTCAAATTTTAATTCTACTAAGCTTTGGACTTAAGTTATAACTATTTTACTTCAGGCCTAAGTTATCATTAAACCATTTAAGTGGATTATGGTCCCTGACCCCATTAAACTTCTTTTAATTGAATTAGCCAAATGTATACTCTATTAATTGAAAGACGGCTGTTAGTAATTTAATTAAACCTTTTAATTAAATTTCCTTGACCAAACTTCTAGCTAAGACTGTTAATTCTTTTAATTAATAATTGGACCAATGGATTTAATTAAGCCCCTAATTTAAATCCATTATAATTAAATGTGGGCCTTTATGATTTAATTAAACTATTTAATTAAATCCACTTAATTAAACATATTTAATTAAGCACACATAATTGTAATTCTCTCTCTTTAAATCCAAATGGAAAATATCAGATTTTCCAATCCGCTATTCCTTTTAATTCATATATTACTCTTTATATGTGACTTATTAGGTTTCCAACATGCTAGCAATGAACTTGAATTTTGATTTAAATTCATAAATCATTAGTGGCATCTAGCAATACATCATGATCACTCAAATGTTAGAAAGGTCAAGATGGTTTAACCAATTTTTAATAGTGCAATATCTTAATGTAATTCAATGCTTTCATTAACAATATCTCAGAAATAACTAAAACTTGCTTCAATGTTTGTTTTAAGTATATTTCCATATTTATCCTTAAGCTTCAAATATGAACTCTTCTCAAGAAGTTCTTTGGCCAAAGACTTTATGAGTTAATACAAGTTAGGATACACGAGATATTATACCCTTAAAGTCACTCGGGGTGATGAGTCCTCATCTTGACTACTCATCCACTTCATATGCTTCAGGCCATACTTGAAAGCATTCATTTTAGCCATTTGGGCACTTTAAAACCCATAAATATAAAATCAAAGCATGAGAAACTCATATAAGATGTCTTGGCATCTCAAGTTAAAGGATCACTAACACTACTGACACATGGAAGTGTATTCCATAGACACCTAAGTGACACTACCAAATAAAACTGCCATTTGGGGTCATGTTCAGTGAACTTATTCCCAAATATCTAGCCACTTGCTATCTTTCAATATCTCCATATTTCAATTTATGAGAACAATTGCTTACTTCATAAGCAATGAGGCTTATCATGTATTGATCTTTAAGAACTATCAATGCTTTGTCTCAACATTACAATGACCAAGAATAATTTTTAGGAACTAAGCTTTGATGCATAAGAACTTTCATACTTGTAACCATATTATAAATCCCTTTTAAGACTTTTGTTGTTCCATAGGCTTTACCTCTTGAAGTTATTTTGTGTCAATATAATTGACTAAGATGGTGAAGGGAAACCTTTCATGTGTGACAACTACAATTTCTATGCATACTTCATAAGCTACTGGATGTTTGATTGTATTCAATAATTGAATAGTGACAATTTGAAGTATTATATAATTTTTTTTTGCTCTGAATTTGAAGTATTATATAGGGACGCAAGTATGTAGCTGCACAAGTGCGTGGATCTCCCGAAAGGTCATACTTCCCTAAGATCATGGAATTTCTCTATCCCAGGCATGATTAAGATCGGGTAAGACATTTTAACTTAAGTAGCTACGGTTACAGTGTACATTGGAATAAGTGCAATAAACCAAATAATGACAATTTAGTCCATAGGGTGATGAATCAAGCTGGTCAAATGAATAATGTGGTTTGACTTTAAGATTTCAAATAAGTAATGTCAAACCTTAAAAGTGCTAGGTCAAACCCTATATCAAGATTGACCAAGTTAAACCCTAAATGGACTAGATAAACCCTAAAAGGACTAAAAACATGCTAAACCCTATTTTATCTTAACATGGCCGACCACCTCATCGAAAAATCAATAATATCGTCTTCCATATATGTATTAGAATACTAAATATTAGCCAAGTAAAATGAGAATGAATAAGAACCATGCAAAATTAAGATATTAGGAAATTATGAAACTAAATTGATAATACTAACATATTTAATTATTAAAATAAGAAAATATCTTACAAGGCTTCATGAAGAAGCCAAGTTAGTCTTCCTTTGACCATGGTTGAATGAGTCCTATAGCACTAAGTGTTTTATAGACAAAATCATTTGGCCATAAGGGAATTGAGGGAGAAAAACAAAAAATAAATTAAAAAAAGAAAGAAAAGAGCAGAAAAGAAAGGGAGAAAGAAAGAAGAAGAAGAAAAAGAGGATAAACCCTACCTTCTAATTGACTATCCATACGTTAGGAAGCTAGAAAACTTACTGTTTTATGGCTGAATGAGTTTTACATGAAGCAAAACTTTGAGAAAGAAGGTGAAGATGGTTTCGGTTAAGGTAAAGTTTATGGGGTAAGAATTGTTTCCTTGCTTTTATGTTAATATATATACATATATATTGTCTGTACAATGATTTTAAGATGTTTTATGGTGTGAAATTGAAGTAAAACTTTGAGGAAGAGGAAGGCTTAGTTTTGGCCAAAATGAGATCCACAGGGTAAGAGATGTAAGGCTTAGTTTTGGCTGCTCTGCTATGATCTTGATATATATGAGTTAGATGATGATTCTAAAGTGTATAGTGGTGTTGATTTCTAATGAAAACCTGAGGAAGGTATTTCCATTTTACCTTAAACTTGAGCTAAAGGTGAATTAATGAAGTGTGAAGTGTTCTATGAAATTATGGCCATGTACATGTTGTATACTAACTATTAGTATGTTTTATATGTAGAAGAGTACCTAAAGTAGTGACTTGTACATTCGGCCAAGTAAGGGTATTAGGGTAAGTTTGGTATAATGCTATCCCATTTCATTTCTACTATGTTTATAGCATTGTTCTAAAAGGTTTGATGTGTTGGAATTGTAGATAATAGTGCTAAGTGGTGGGTATGCATATTCAGCCAAGGCATAATTTTGCCTAATTATAATATAGCTTTAGTAAGTTAGTTATATAAGATGGATGTTAGTTATATAATTATAATTTTGCCTAATTAATGGATGTTGGCATCATATGGTGTAAGCGTGAATGTTTGGAAGCTTTAATATGATTAAGAATGTTATATATATAAATATATAAATATATATATATATATAAAGGTGCGCTATTACCGCTTAATGAGGGCATAATAGCCCATGTGGTATATGTGGTATTATATATATATATATATATGTATATATATGAATGAATTGTTGATGCTAGCTAAAGCATGATGTCTTATGTGGAAGTAAGAATTATGGATGATTATGTTTAGGTCATACTAGTGCATAAGTTGGCAATGGTGTCATTTGGATGTCTAGCCCAATGCATTCAGTCTAGCTTTGTTTAATGTGCTATTTTTTTACTCATGTGTAGTGCATTAGCTCAAAGCATACATAGCATGAGATTTGAAAATTATGCATTGATTTATAAATTCCCATGTGAGAACTTTTAAAATCTGTTAAACATGTCTTGGAATGAATATGACATAATGTTTATGCAGAAGTGTATTTTAATGAAAGCATGACTTAGCTTTCACGGTTTCAAAACATGTTAAGTATTTGAGTTTCAAAACTATTAGTGTTTCAAGACTATTAGTATTTCATAACTATCATTATTTTAGAAATTTCATAAACTTCAGAACATTCAGAATTGCATACATAGCATGAGATTTGAAAATTATGCATTGATTTATAAATGACCATGTGAGAACTTTTAAAATCTGTTGAACATGTTTTGAAATGAATATGACAATGTTTATGCAGAAGTGTATTTTAATGAAAGCATGACTTAGCTTTCACGGTTTCAAAACATGTTAAGTATTTGAGTTTCAAAACTATTAGTATTTCATAACTATCATTATTTTAGAAATTTCATAAACTTCAGAACATTCAGAATTTTAGAACATTAGAACTATAAAAAAAACTTCGCAACTAATCTGAATATCAAAAACTTTAAAACTTTCATAACTTCAAAATTTTTGAAATATTGCTATTCTCTAATATCAATAATGCATTAGAAACATGCTTAGTTAGAGATTACTCGTTAGGCATTTCTGAGCATGTCCGACCATATTGTTGACAAGTCCTAGCTCACACCTGATCAGTGAGGCTAAGGTTTAGAAATCTATGGCCATAGGTTACACCTTTGTCTATGGTAGTTAGGCTCACTGAACATGTTAAGTATTTGAGTTTCAAAACTATTAGTATTTCATAACTATCATTATTTTAGAAATTTCAGAAACTTCAGAACATTCAGAACATTCAGAATTTTAGAACATTAGAACTATAAAAAAACCTTCGCAACTAATCTGAATATCAAAAACTTTAAAACTTTCATAGCTTCAAAATTTTCGAAATATTGCTATTCTCTAATATCAATAATGCATTAGAAACACGCTTAGTTAGAGATTACTCGTTAGGCATTTCTGAGCATGTCCGACCATGTTGTTGACAAGTCCTAGCTCACACCTAATCAGTGAGGCTAAGGTTTAGAAATCTATGGCCATAGGTTGCACCTTTGTCTATGGTAGTTAGGCTCACTGATAGCTACAATGGAATTACAGTGCACTTTTATTGATATGCCATACAAGATTATGCTATATCTCTATCAAAACCTAATTTTGAGTGTTAGACTTTCAGATTTATGTTTGAATGATGCTAAAGCTTTGTTATCAAAACCTTGCTTTAGAATTTCATATATGTAAACCCTGCACACTAAACATGATTTGATTATTAATTATGACATGATTAAGTCCAGGGCATTATTTTTTGTATAATAACAATTAGATATGGTTTGATAACATATATGACATGATGTTACATCACAATTGTTTTATATATTAGAACTTGAAATATTTTGATATCGTATATGTTTTGAATGTGAAACTTCGGAAGTACTCACATGTTCTCCATATTGAGACATAATATGATTATACATTATTACATGTAAGATATGCTATGTTATGATATAAAGATATTAGAATTTGTACTTATTTGGACTGCTTTGTTTTGATGTCAAGGTAATGGAAAAATGAGGTATGTCAAAGCATCCTTCAGATTGTACCCATAAAAGACTTTAATTGTATTATAGAGTCTTAGTTCACATATGAAAACATTGTTTTAGAGTGTTATGTTCATGTTATGACTGTGAACACTATGCAGGTAAGTTGTGTGCATTGCATATAGAATAGTATGATTCTAACTCTACAATTATATAATTAACTTACTGAGCTTTAACTTACTCCCCTTTATTGTATCCCTTTCAGATTGAGCTTCAGTTAGAGAATTTCTGAATTAGTATCATGCTTCGCAGATTAAGTCTTTGAGATACTCACAGTGATATATTGGGTATATATTTTCATTTGTGTAAATGGTTTTTATTTTAGGCTATTTTCAAGCTGAATTGTAGTTTGAAATGTAAACTAAGTAAATACACATTGTAAATGCAAAACATACTGTATTTGGGATGTGAATAAATTAATATTGCTAAATTCGTCCTTACCAATAAATTAATCGTTAATGTATGGGAATTATCATTTTAGGGTTATGGGATGAATCTATGAGAATGATTTTGACAAGGACCTTAGGCAATAGCCTTATACTAAGTTAGGTAGTGAACTACTTGATGATATAGGACTACACTGAGCGAATGACAAACCTAAGGAAAGGAAAAAGTTTGCTTGTAAAATCATATTCAGCATAGGTTATGTGTTTAAAAATTGTTATGAGGCATGACATCATGTCACTTCCCTAAATGAACACGTTTCACTATAGTACCATGCCTCTCACCAAGTGAGTTAGCTTTAAAGCATATAGTAACAAAAGTGGTTAAAAAACTTCATGCCTAGTTCTTTGAAAAGACTTATCGTGCCTGGTTTGAGTGAAGAATACCAAAACCTAGTTTTCTTTTTAAGAGTTGTAGGAAATGCCTTACACATTATGGCTTTAGTTGTGCCTTTTATTGACATAATGGTTTGAAACATCTCCAAATTGGGTAACTTAAATCCTTTTGGTGGAACGGCCATCTCAATCTCTTTGATGAAAAGGGAGATTATTAAATTGTTAATGTCCAAATATGTAGCCTTCTCTTTCACTCTCCGTTCCATGACTTCCATTTTGGCTTGCCTACCTTGCTATTTCCTACAAAGTCTACAAGCTCTCTTTATTTTGCTTTTCCCTTAAGTTGACCTTTGATCTTCCTTTATCCTTTTCGAGTCTTTGATTAAGTCTCCTTATTGCTTTCTTTTCTCAATTCTTTATCTTAAATCTGCTGCTAACATCAATCCCTTCCACATTTCATCGCTTATATTTCCTTTATTGTGATTTTCTTGTCTTTTTGAAAAGAGATTCGTGGGTATCAAAGATATTGTAGGAAAGCTATAAAATTTCGATGCATCATCAAGTTACCATGACATATCACCTATTTTATTCCCTTCATCCTCTTCTTTCATGATAGTATCGAAACTTGTAGGATGAGTAACTCTTGGTATTTGGTCAATACTGGGTCACACCATTATATAATGCTTTACTACTTTGCTCAAATCATGTAATCCCCTTCTTAGTTTTCTTACTTTATTGTTCCTTCCATCATCTAATCTTGATAATAGTAACACATAAGGCTGCTAGAGTTAACTTCCTCTTTTGGTACTTTTGGTGTAACTCTTGGAGGCATAGTTTGTGAGAACTGCGATTTTTCCTAACCTAATTGGTACTTAACGTGCAAATTAAGCGAATATAATATAATAATGTAACTTTTGAAATTTTAAGTGTATGATCATGATCATATTCATACAAAAAAAAAAACTAAAGTCTCTGATAAGTGAAATGTACATTGATGCAGTATAAGCAATGTACATTAAATGGATATGAAAGGAGTTGTAGTTAAAAATATATATATGATTACGTACACGTGTAAGCCAAACTAAAAGCACACAACATGCATGCATGCATGCGTACGTAAACAAGCATGCATGCAACGTACGCACTTATGTATATAAATGCATATATAAATAAAAGATCAAGTGTAGTGAAAATAAGTAATAAAATAAGAAAATAAGTTAAATACATATAAATAGATATGCATAAATACATATATATATATATATTATAATTATGCACGTAAGGAGAAATACATGTATATTTGCCACGCTTTGATATAGACATTCAATATGACAGTTCATCAAAATTTATAAATGGTTGGACTGTTTGCAGTGTCTTCACTCAATTACTTTACCATTTACTATTATTTATCTATAAGAAACATATTTTATTTATAAACTATATATGTAAATAACAATCATCCATCTAGTATATTATGACCCTTTTTACATCCCTTGCATAATTTACATATGGTAGTACTGTATATACAATGTCTGAATATATAAAAGCAAAATAGTATACCTTTACGGTATATGAAACAATCGCTCGAGAGATACTATTCAACTCAGCCTCTTGTGTGAAATGAACTACTGCAAATAATCTGGAGGAAGGAAAGAGGGGTGAGCTTACGCCTAGTAAGAAATATATATAACAAAGCTGATACTATGTATGGCTATATGTAATTATTTTTAAAACATTCTAACAGTAAAGTAACAGACATTTTATTGGAAGGATTCTATAATCAGTTAGGTAACCAAGTTGAGTATAGAAAGATGCTTTAAAGCACCTCACTTATCTCGGTCCCTAGTTTTGACTATAGGGAGTAATTGATAGTTCGATAAGTAGCAATATGAAACAGTGTGGTAAGCAATTCAATAATTTAGTCAAAAGATAATGTACTATCCAAATTGGTCAAAACAATTCTGTCGATAAGTTCAGTATCAATGTGGTAAACAATTCAAACATACAATACATATTCAATAGTTCACTAAATCTCATTCAATAAAAATACTGTATTTCAGTACAGTAAACAATATAGTGGAACCACGCAACACCCAATAGAAATCATGTCATAATAATATCCCAAGAAGAGAAAAACAGTAACAGTAAAACATATGGCCATAGTCACAGTGGTGTTTTCAATGTACATTGATCAAGTGACAATTGGGACGACTGATGATGTGATCAAAATCAATCAATAGAACAGTAACAGTAACAGTAACAGTAACGGTCAATCAGCATGATATACCAGAAGGTCTCTACGGGGCCAAATAGTCTCAAAACAATTTATAAATAGTAAAAACATTCTTTAGAAATCAATTCCAAGAGAAAACAATCTCGAGTCAATCCATAGTTCGATGAAATCAATAACAGTGACAGTCAAAATATAAAAAATTTGACAAATATTCTCAATTTGAAACCTAGTGTTCAAAATATTTCATTTACACACAAGAAATATAGTATTTTTCATGTATAACTTAAAAACTAAGAAAATCATTAAAATAGGTTCCAGAAACTGAGTTACAAATTTAGTGCTCTTATTGACTTATATGGATTTTTTGGGTTTATTCCAATTTAAACTTCCTATCATTTCTCTTTATTCCTATTTTTGGTTTTTTAAGGTTTAAAGTTCATTTTTACGAAATTTTAGCAGCATAACGGTATGGTAAAACCTAAACTTCTTGCATAAAACACAATTTTAAACACAAGGCCAATTTCCAATTTCCACCAAACCATCCAATGCAATCTCATAAAAATACCATTTTCGTAAATTTTAATGCAACACCGTATCCCTACGTCTCTTACATATATCCCTTACCACTTGGTTTTTGTTGAAGTGCTCGGCAGCATTAGTATTCTACACCTCAACCTCACTTCCGAGCTACAAGACACCACACATATTCTGTAAATTCATAACACTTCAGTTATAAAGAATATTTAACTCTTTGAAATCTAACACTTTGCCTATCGCAGCTTAAAAATCTAGTTTAGTTCATACCGGTATCAACATTGCAATTACTGTCAAATCACCTTTGTTTTCGATTCTGACGGCACCAGCAATCTTGTATTAATTTTTACAATATTCTAGGACCCAAATTACATCAAATCAAGCATGAATTCGATCTCCCCTTCACTAGGCCGAATTCACTATGCTAGGCTACACATCTCATTTCAACAATTTAAGCTTAAATTCATATTCTACACATGTTTTACATTCATTCTACGCCACCTTTACATGAGACAGCACTATAATCATAGAGGTACATGCTTGGTTGAAACCCTAGGATAGAGATTGACATGGCTTTGATTCAATTCAAGGCTAGATACAAGCTTAAATACCTTAAACACATAGCTTAAAACCATTAAAACATGAAAAAACCCACTTTCTCTCACCTTCTTATGCTTGTCCGAAACTAAGGGAAGCCCAAACACCAAGATTTTGGCCACTTTAGTACCTTCTTTTGGTACTATGATGTAGAGCATTGAAAACTGTACAGGTTTGGTGAAGACCGTTTTCAGTTTCAATGTGATTTCACTATGTTTTTAATGGCTTTCTCTCTCTTCAAGAAAGTTAATAATGGTTGAAGAATGAAGAAAGAAAGTGGATGGCATGAGGAAGAAGATGAGTAAAAAAATTTATTTTAAAATATCTTTATGGTGAAATTACGAGAATGCCCTTCAACAAATTTAAAATTCCAACTACGTCCCTCTTCTTTCTAATTTCTATTTAAACATCCAGTTTAACTTTCAAATATTTTATTTACTCAAAAAATATGTGTATTCACATATTCTAATCATTGGATAAGCCTTTGATTGGGTTTAGTTGGTAAAAAGGGTGAAATTACCAAAATATCCCTAATCGTTGAATCACATAATTTTCTACTTTTTGAGTGATTCAGTCTATCAATCAACATGACATAAAACTTTATCAGATGAAGATTTACCAAAAACTCTCAGTTGGTTAGAAGTCAACTTAGATTGACCATTATTTACAATTGTTTTTCGAAATGAGCACAAATAAAGGAATTTTAAGGTGCATATTCTTACCATATGATTATTTTGCTCTGAATATCAGTACTATAAGGTTATATCTCCTTCAAAGCACTAGATGCCCTCGTGGAGTCCATATTCTAAATCTCCATTATGCCTATGAAACATAAGGTATATAAATAGTTATAAGACATGTTAGTTATCCTAGCTTCATTAACAGTATGGAACAATGATAGGAAAGGTGAATCTCATAACATACAAATGAATAGAAGTAACAATGATAGGAAAGGTGAATCTCATAACATACAAGTGAATAAAAGTGTAAATATGAAAGAAAATAAATGAAAAATACATATAAAGATATATGTGTGTGTGTGTGTGTGTGTGTGTGTGTGTGTGTGTGTGTTTGTGTGTGTGTGTGTGTGTGTAATGAAAGATATATATATATATATATATATATTATACAAATAGTTATATACAATTACATTTTTACATGTATAAGAATAGGTATAATAAAATAAATAAAGAATTATAAAAATATATACATGTATATAATTGAGTATAGGTTTATAGGGATATGTACATGTACACACATATTCATAAAAAATAAAAAAATAATAAGTAATAAAAGAGGAAAGAGAGAAATATACATATATATATACAAGATAATTATCTTCTTAAGAGATAAAATCTAAATTCCAAATATATGTATAATAAAAAAATAAAAATAAAATAAGATAAACATAAAAATATAGATATAGATACACATAGAGACATAATTATAAAAAATAATATATATTTTAAGAAAAAATATATAATATTAAAAAAAGGGTTTGGTGGGAAAACATCCCACCAAATCGACAACTCTGCTATGAGGTAGAGTTGCTATACCCCTACATAGCCTTTTTCTATATTTCTTATTATTCATTTAAAAAAAAAACAACAACAATAACCAGTTTTCTTCTTCATTCCAACTCTCTCTTTCTCTCTCTCTTGTTCACTCTCTGCAACTCTTTCTGACTCATGCTCTCGGCTTCCTCACATCATCTTATCTTCCTCCCATCATCATCATCTAAGTGCTCATCCCTGTCATAAGAGCCTTGCATCGAGAGATCTAAGAAGTAGTGGCATTCCATGGAGAAGAATAGGGCCATATGTAGTCATTGAAATCAGTGGTGTTGGCAATCTTTGAGTGGCATTTTAGGAGCTTGATCCAAGGTGCTTGAGTTTTAGAAATGGTGATTGCTGGTTTTGGTTTTTAAGGTCAAAATAAAGGTGAAACAAGGGTTGAAACTAGGGCTATTCACGTGCTAAAGAAGAATGGGATAAGTGACTGTTGAGAGATTTTTGGAGTTAGTTTCAGAATTTAAAATAGTGGCAGAGTAAGGTATTTAAAGGCCACTGTTTATGGTTCTTTAAATGGTGTTTTGGAAATTTCAAGGCCCCACCCATTTATCTGCTGTCGACGAGCATCCCCTAGGCGCCCTCGCCCCAAGTTTGCCTTGACATGTGAGGTTGCCAATCGCCTACACACTCACTATGTATTGTCTGCTTTAGGCGTTCACTAGCCTAACGGCTTTGTCTCTAGGTGCCTGAAGTACCTTACAGGACATTTATCACCTTTAGCGTGTTTCAGTTCGAACCGAGGACCCCTTCAAGTATCTGGGTTCTACAACACTCATACCATTTGGACCTAGATACTTGAAGGGGTCCCAGGTTCGAATTGAAATGCACTCAAGGTGATAAATGTCTTGTAAGGTACTTCAGGCACCTTGATACAAAGCCGTGAGGGTGGCGAGCACCCAAAGTGGACAATACGTAGTGAGTGTGTGGGCAACCGCTAACCTCACGAGTCAAGGCAAACTTGGGGTAAGGGCGCTTAGGGGATGCTTGCCAACGGCAGATAAACGGGCGGGGCCTTGACATAAAAACTATCATTTTTTAAGTAAGGACCCGCATGGCACTTTGGTCCCGTAGGATTGAAGAGATGGCCCCCACAATGACTTTACAATGTGAGGCAGGCTGTCGCCCACTCACTCACTCAACGTATTATCCACTTTGGGCGGTCGCCCACCTCACGGCTTTAATTCCCCACTGGGACGCGTCTTTTCACATTCGAACCCATGACCCCTCAAGTACATGGGTTCTACAATCATCTTACCATTTGGACAAGTCCCGTAGGATTCAAGAGGTGGCCCCTGCGATGACTTTACAATGTAAGGCAGGTGGTTGCCCACTCACTTACTCAACGTATTGTCCGCTTTGGGCGGTTGCCCCCTCACGACTTTAATTCCCTACTGGGGCATGTCCTTTCATGTTCAAACCCATGACCCCTTAAGTACATGGGTTCTACAATCATCTTACCATTTGGTGAGGGGGCGACCGCCCAAAGCAGACAACACGTTGAGTGAGTGAGTAGGTGACCGCCTGCCTCACATTGTAAGGTCTTTTATGTAAGGACCAGCGTGGCACTTTGGTCCCGTAGGATTCAAAAGGTGGCCACCATGACGACTTTATAATGTGAGGCAGGCCGTCACCCACTCACTCACTTAACGTATTGTTTGCTTTGGGCAGTTGCCCCCCTTATGGCTTTATTTCACACTGGGACGCGTCCTTTCACGTTTTAACCCATAACCCCTCAAATACATGGGTTCTACAATCATCTTACCATTTGGACAAGTAGTCCAAATAGTAAGATGATTGTAGAACCCATGTACTTGAGGGGTCATACGTGTTTTTTATGTAAGGACCAGCGTGGCACTTTGGTCCCGTAGGATTCAAGAGGTGGCCCCCACGACAACCTTATAATGTGAGGTAGGTGGTTGCCCACTCACTCACTCAACATATTGTCCGCTTTGGGCGGTTGCCCCCTTCACGACTTTATTTTCCCATTGGGACGCGTCCTTTCACGTTCAAACCCATGACCCCTCAAGTACATGGGTTCTACAATCATTTTACCATTTGGACGCGGCCGCCTGCCTCACATTGTAAGGTTACCGCAGGGGCCACCTCTTGAATCCTATAGGACCAAAGTGCCACGCAGGTCCTTATAAGAAAGGCTGAAAGGGTTTGTTTTGTTGTGCTTAAAAGAGAAGGTTGTTTGGTGGAAAATTGCAGGCAGCTCTGACGTGGAACAAAGCTGCACTGAAAAGGAAAAAAGAAAGAAAAGCCAATCTAAGTAGTGATGAACCGAGGTTAAGGGGTTTGAAAGACAGTGGAACTAAGGCTGGAAAATAGGGCATTTGGTGGTTGATTTGGAGTAGTAAATTAGGGGCATGAAGTTGTGTGAGAGTCACATATTTCGATACTGTTACATATACCGACCTCTCACTACTGCTCAATTCCTGTGTATTTTGCAAGTAATAAAGAAAATAATGTTATGGGTCCCATAGGCCCTACAGTGCTTAGATGGATGTAAGATTAGACGTATACTGTACGGAGAGCCAAATAAGCCTATGGTAAGAATCTAGAACCCAAGTTCCCTTATTTAAGTTATTTTTGGAAAGTGTGCCAACAAATTAGAAAATAACTACTAAGGACATAAGCTGGTTTCGACCAAGAGTCACATATTCCAATACCGTTACATATGTCAGACCTCTCACTACTGCTCAATTCCTGTGTATTTCGCAAGTAATAAAGAAAATAATGTTATGGGTCCCACAGGTCCTATAGTGCCCGGATGGACATGAGACTAGACGTATACTATATAGAGAGCCAAATAAGCCTATGGTAAGAATCTAAAACCTAAATTCCCTTATTTAAGTTATTTTTGGAAAGTGTGCCAACAAATTAGAAAATAACAATTAAGGACATAGACCAATTGAACTTTCGTAAATAATAGTCAAATTAAATTTAATTTCGATGAACTGACTGAAGTATGATAATCTAAGTATAAATAAGTCATAGGCTATGTGAATAGATAGATTAAATCGGTAGTGAAATAAAAAATTTACGCGATTAGCTTGGTAAGGGTATTTTCGTAAGTTTACCCTTATAGTCAGTCAAATCTTAATAAAACGCAATCCATTCATTAAATCATGTTCAATAATAATATTTGGTGATGAAATAAAATATTTTGGAGTTAAATTGAATTGTTAGAAAAATTATGTAAGTTTAAGGGTAAAATTGTCCAAAATTATTATAACCATGGGCATTTTGGTCATTTTACTATTAAGTGAAGATTCTAAATAATTCTCCACACTTAAAGGGCCAGGCACACGTCATCATCTTCAACCTCCCATCCTTCCTCCATTAACAAGCTTAGGGAAGAAAAGAAAAAGCATAGAAAGCACCTATTAACTACCTTAAATGACCAAACTTTCTTTTACAAAGTTATTCCAAATTTAATTCTCTACAAACCTATACCAATATCTTGCCCTAAAATTGACAAAATCAAGAGAAAAAAGCTCCTATAGCATTCAGTCACATTAAGGTATTTTTAAACTTTTATGTTTTTTAAATTCTAGTGATAGAAAATGATGAAATCAAGTGTGTTAAGCATGATTCTAGCCTTGGATTGAATTAAATCACACTCAAATGTCCCCTTAGGGTTTCGCCCATGATAGGAAGCTTATGAATTCTTGTGCTTTGATGCATGAAAATGGTGTTAGATGGAAGAAGGATAATGGTTAAGAATGATTTAATGGCTAAATTGTTGAAATAACATGTTTATGGCGTCATGTTGAATTCGGCCAAGGTAAGGGGACCATGTGGTTGTGTTCAATTTAATGTGTTCTAGGTTCCATGAGACTGTATAAATTAAGAGGAGACTATCGGTGCAATCGGAATTAAAATCGGAGTTGATTTAGGCATAGTTATGTTTTTAGCATTGGTGTAAATTATATTAGTTTAATAATTTTTGTAGACATTGTGATAGAATTTAATGGAGGAAAATTAGTTATAAATTAGAATGTGGAGAAATGACAGTATTGGTATGATGTTTTGCAGCCTAGAGTGAGGAATTGTTATGTGGTGCAGTTGGTTAGTTGGTAGAAAAAGACAGGTAAGGAATGAGTATGGGAGACGTAAGGATACTGTGAATGCATGTTATAGTTTAAAATAATTTTCATGAAATTTTTTTGAACTAAATTGCTTTGAAATTGGTGAAATTATGGATTCTGGTTGGTTTATAAATTGTGTTTTCAATACAGGAGGGCTAGGTTAGAAATAGCTGTTATACTATCGAAAATTCTAAAAATTTTATGAAATTATCTTTAATATCCAAAAATATTGGAAGTGAACAAATTATTAAGTGATTTTCCATCTCCTTCATTAAAATTGCATATTTTATCAAATACCGAAAAACAATATTTAAAAATTCATGTTAATAAATTTTACGTACGAGAAGGTACCATCATGTGCTTAATGTTCATAAAATGTGAATATTTTATGAATTTTTATTTCTGAACTGACTATATTTTTCAATATATCTATTTATGAACTGATATTATCATTGAAACTGATTTTTAAATTGTGTCTTTACTGTTTATAAACTGTTTTGAGACTATTAGGCCCCGAATCATGCTGACTGTTACTGTTACTATTACTGTTGTTGATAGACCCGCCAAGTCTTCAGCTTCCACAGTTGTCACCTGACAAGTGTACACTGTGACTATGGCCATATGTCGTACTATTATTATTTCTCCCTTTTTGGGATACTGTTTTGGCATGATATTCATTGGGTGTTGCTTGGTCTCCACTATACTGTACTGTACTATTTTACTGAACTGAATTTACTATTAAAACTGAAGTGAGTGATTTATATATCGATTGTAATGTGGATTTATAAAGTGTTACTGAACTGTTTACTGATTTCTGTACTAAACTATTTATTGAAGTGATTTTAGTTAAAGTGATTGTATATTGTTTATATATTGAAAAGTGCATAAAATGATTTTAAGTGATTTACACTGGTTATATATATCATCTTCAACTGTTTACTCCCTATAATCGCTATTAGGGACTAGGACACGAAAGACACTTTAAAGTACCTCCTATACTCCATCCGGTTTCCTAGCCGACTATAATATCCTTCCCAAATTATACCTTAGTGTTTCGTTAGGAACTATAGGTTTTTATGCATATAGATTTCATAGTATCAATTCTTGTAAAGAATTTCTTACTGAGCATATTAGCCCACCCCCTATTTTTCCACATCATAGATTATTTGCAGTAGTATACCGTTCCATAGATTTGGCTGCACTTTAGTACCTTGAGGTAGCTGTGATTGGATCTTGGAGGTATATTTTATTTTTTGTATATGTTCAAACTTTTTATATACAGTACTACATTTGTATAATTATGTACAAAGGATGTAGAATATGAAATTTTACTAGAAATAGTATTATTGATGTAAATATTATTATCGATTATAAATAAAATTTTATTTTAAAAGTGGATTACTGTGAAAAGTGAATGTGATAAAGGCATCGTAGACAGCCCAACCAACTTACTGTATGTGTGATTATGGATAATTACTGTACATGACAGATTGTCACAGCCCATGACCCTATTTTTCACCTTATTCTATACATCTTATTTGGTTGGGCTGTCTGCGATAGTTTACTTTTCTTTTACATATACACAATTTCATATTAAATTATAATATGAATTACATCCCCGATTTCTACTTCATAAGAAAGTAATACTGTCGATAAGTATAAATACAAAAAATAAATGATCATACCTTATTAATTAAATCGACCTGTCGCATCGTCCCCAAATGCGCAGTCGAAGATCCTTTTACTGCTAGACTCTCGGTCTTCGAAAACCTAAAATGTTAAAATTAAGGGGTGAGCAAACCACGGCTCAGTAAGGGAATTATATGCCTCACTTGATACTCAGCTTCCTATATGCTGAAAAACTTTTTCATTTTTCCTATGGGCTCTAGGCTTGCATGTAGGAAGGATACTACAGTCGGCTAGGGATCCGGATGGAGTAAGGTAGGTATTTTGAAATACCTAGCTTGTCCCGGAACCTAGAAGCAACTGTAGAGAATAATTTCCTTTTCATTTGGAATTTTAATCCTTTTTACCTTTTTATTCCATAATATTCTCATATTCTTTTCAAAATAATGCTTTTATAAAATAAAGCATTTAAATGAAGTAACTAATATTCATATTTTCTTTGAAAAGAATATTAGTTAAATTCTCATCATTCTCATTTAAAACTCATTTCATGTTTTACTGTACAACCATAATTAGTACAGTACTTTAATAGCAAAATCAGCTATTAAATCCTTTTCGTATAACATATATATCATTTAAATCTAATATTCAATTTAAAAATTAAAATAAGAGTATTAGATTTATTTTCCTCCTCTTTCCTTTTTGTAAAACATATTACATATTCATGTCACATATAGTCTAATATTCGATTTAAAAATCATAGTAAGAATATTAGACTTATAAACTCTTTTTCCTTTTGAAAACATATTACATGTTCATATCACATGTCATATGAAAATCATCTCCTAGTACTAAAATCAGTACCGAAATAAGCATTATATAAAATGCTGTAAATCACTTTCATTTAACTTATCACATATCATGTAAAACATTTACATTTAACATATAACATATCATATAAAACATTTTTCATATATGGAGACTTAGGCACACACGCCCAGCCCGTCCACTAGGTCGTTACTCATATCATGCTATAGACCCCGAAGGGTATAAATAATCATGTCAGATCTATGGCCATAGTCTATAAATGTCCTCGGCGGATCACTGATCAGGTGACGGCCGGGACTACATATCACATATTACATATCACATATTACATGTCACATATCACATATCAGCAAGATAGGATGCCAACTAGTCTCAAAACCATATTTTTCATCATCTGAAAACCTTTATGGAATTTATAAAAATAATAATTCCATAATTACAACCATAAAGGTTTTATAATAAATCAAGTGAATATTTAAGAAAATATTTATAAAATATTCACTTTTCCCTTTTTCATCTTTCATTTCATATTACGTATAATTCATATATCGAGAGAATATTTAGAAAACTTTTATAAAATATTCTCTTTATCCCTTTTTCATTTTCCATTTCATATCACATATAATTCATATATCGAGAAAATTTTCGGTGATCTCATTATCACCAATTCCTAAAACATGAATATTTAATAATCACTTTCATTTTATTCATGTTTTTATGAAAAATATTCATTTTCTCGATTTTCGTGGTTGGAAATCATTTCTCGTGAAATAAAATCATTTATTATGATTTTATGAAATTTTCTAGAAATTTTCAATAATTTTCGATAATTTTTCGGCAGTATAACGGCTGCCGATTGGCTAGCTTCCTGCACGAAAAATACAGTTTAAAATCCAGCCAGTGTATCACCACAAATTTCCAACCAATCATTCATCGCAATATTTTCATAAAATATTTCATAATTAAAATCATGCAGATTGAATATCCTTACAGTGCTGCACATGCATCCCTTACCTGTTTCGGGTCTGCGACCGCCTCGTCCGTCGCGTCCGTGTTCACCTCGCCCGATTTCATCGGCTCGGTCATCGAGGGAATTTTCTGGAAATTAAAATTCTAAATTTTAGAATTTTTCCATAATTATTTAAATAAATAAATTATTTAAATAATTTATCACTTTCCGGGATTTCTTACCGATTCCCGTAATTCTCGGGTTTCCGAATTCTCTGGATTTCCCGTAATTTCTGAAATTCTCCTTTTTCTCTCTCTTTCTTCTTTTTCCTCTTTTCTTTCTTTCTTTTCCTTTTTCTTTTCTTTTTCTTTCTTTCTTCTCTTTTCTTTTTCTTTTTCCTTTTCTTTTCTTTTTCTTTTCCTTTTTCCCGTTGGCCGGTTCCTCGCCGGTTCCTTGCTGGCGGCTGGTTCTCCGGCGGTTCACTGGCTCCTCAGCTGGCCGACGGTACGGCAAAGCTACCGGTGCCCTCCGTTTGCCCTGGATCGGCAGCACGGCGACGGATCAAGTCGATTTTCCCTCGGTTTCTTCCGCTCTTCGCCGGCCTTCGTCCACCGTTCTCCGCCCCAACGTTAGCCTCCATCCTCTTCCTCTTCCTCTAGCGAAGTTTCGGTTGCAGTGGCAGCGACCGGTTTGGCCGGCACCGCCACTTTCTCTTCTCTTCTCCCTCTCGGCTTCCGCCGAATTTCCGCCCCTGTTTCGGCTTCTGTTCCTTCCGTTTCCTTCGCCGGTGGTCTTCTCCTCTCTGACCGGCGCCGTCTCTTCCTTTTTCCCTCGCCGGCGGTGGCAGCTCCGCCACCGTCGGTCTCGCCTGGGGGGAATCGGAATTCTTCCTCGATCTTCCTTCTCTGTTTTGTTTCTTTGTTTTTTTTTATATATATCCATATATATACATATATTATATATATACATAATACATATAATATTACTATTATATATATTATATTACTATGTAACTATATATTATTTATGTATATAAAGATATATATTATGTATTATCAAAATACATCATTAGTGTGTGTGTGTGTATATATATATATATTTGTTTAATTTAAATTGCTTAACATTTATATATTTCTTTATATATAAATGTAGAAAATTCCATATATATTGTATTTACAATATATATATATATATATTTTTCAACTTTAATATAATTTAATATTTGCATTTTCTCAAATATGTATATACTTATATATACATAAAATGTCATACTTGAATACATATGTATTATTTAAATTTATCAAATAGTATATATACTTATATATACGAATGTATATTTAATATATATTATATACCATACGGTATTTAAATACATATGTATTTACATCAAAATACATTTATATAATATAAAATTATATAAATATATTTCATTTTCTTTCTCATTTTATTATTTAATTTGGATCTCCATTTATCCAAATTAATTTCTTCCATAAAATTTATCAATTCCTTAACTTCATTATTTACGGAATTTCCAACAATATTCCATCCTGTAAATAATTCCTTTATTTACTTTAATTTATCTATTTCCTCGTCTATTTTCTTTAATATTTATTTCCAAAAATAGAAAATTTGCGGTTATCACATTCTCCCCACCTTAAGGAATTCGGTCCTCCGAATTTAACTTAATTCATAAGGTGGTAGCATCCTGTATACTTATCATTCTTGACCTTTTGATCATCTTCCATATTATACTGCCAGTATACCATTAACATCTGAATCTCTTTTGATACCATTGTATATCATCTTTCGTCATATACTTATACTCCCTTAAATTTCTTATCAATTGGGAGTTATCCATTTCCACTCCTTTTCATATCACATAATAGTGAATTCATGCTATTCATTATTCATTTTTCTCAATTAGTGCCAAGTCGATATAGTTTGATAACTATCATTTATACATTGTATTCAGTAGTATGTAATCGTCCCAGGAGCTTTCATATCTCATGCATCCGCTCTCTCAACATATCATCGAGCGTTTCATACTACGCTCACATATCTATATCATGTACAGAGCGGTGATGTCTATAAATTTGGAATCTCAGAGCCTTTTGCAATTTCCCATAAACATATAGCTACTCAGAGATTCCCATCACATATAAGGCTAACTGGAACTTCACATACATTCCCATCATCTTTTATAATCATATTTCGACTATGGCACTATAGAATCTAAGAGTTTGATAAAGGAGAAGTGATTTCATTAGACTATCAGTCTATAATCACTTCCATATTATCATATCTCTTATAGATTCTTCATTATTATCTCCAATATTCTTTTCATATTTATTTCATCAAATGCTGCAGTTCATTTGCAGACTTTACCATTCACCATCTTTTACCATAATTTAATCAGGAGACAATTATTTCCTCCCCATATCTACTTCCATGTAATCTCATCATTACATCTCTTATTCTTAAGGTATACTCTATATCACTTAGGTTTTAGAATATACCGAAGAATATACTCTTTTGATAATTTAGATTCCATCATGGCATCATCAAATTATAATTTAATCTTCTCATTATACATATAATTTCACTATTTCCATCATTTCGAAGTGGTATATATATTTATCATTTTTCCATTTACATTACTGGCAGTAAAATGTAGATCATTTCTTTACTCCTTGGAGTATGGTTACCTTTCCTTTATCGAATTTGGCTCGATCTTATATCCAACCATAATCATGTGATAACCACAAAATCACTGTTAGCTTTTAACTTCGGGAACTACTTCATATTCGTGTTCCCTTTTCATCATGTACTTTCCTCTTATGAAATATTCATCCTTTCCTTTGTCATCATTTCAGTCACTTTTCTTTAGCGATAACATATTCCACTATTACCTCTTTTAACATCTTATATGTCATCTTTATATTTACTCATCCACTTTAACTTCTTTAATTAGCAGTCACATCTACAGAGCAGCTAACCCAGAACTCTTCTATAGACTGGCAATAATATTTAGCTAGACTCATTACTTTCGTATCTCAATCATTATCTCGTCATCCTTGATAGATCCACATCGCTCTGTCATTCGAGATCGTATAGCTTAGAAAGACATACTGTTTAGCTAAATTTTCTATTTGCCATTCTTAACATACACTTCACTGTCTTTAAGAGTCTGTGGGGTTATACCACTATGCTGCTCATTTTCCATTTGTGCCTTAGACTATATCCATATCTCATCATTTTATTCATATATGGTTGCCTCATTCATTAGGCTTATATACCTCACAAGGTATTTCGTTAACCTTGTAAACCTCTATAGGAACTCGTGATAATTTTATCGAGTTCAAATCATTATCATCTTATGACCATTAGTCTTCAACTTTTCATCTAATGATGCCTTTTTACAGGGATTTGGCTTATGAACTCCTTATACATCTCCGATTAAATCAAATAAGGCATCACTTCACATAGGCGATTATTTGTTCTTCATAAGAACTTTATTATAAAATAGGAACTTAATTGCCCATTTATATTTCATCCTCAATCACATCATTTGTATTTCCATCAATTCCTTTTATACAAGTGAATTTCATTATCCACTAATTTTCCAGAATTATTTCTTAAGCTTTTCGGATCCTCAATGTTCTCCGATATAAACTTAGAATTAGATTTCATATAATCAATTGTGTCAATGTTAGCTCGAAATCTCCAATCCATATAACTCTGAAATTTGTCAAGAATCACTTTCGATACTTTCTTTAACCACACTCTCTTATCATTTTGGACATTTTATCACTATGTCCTATCATTTCCACTATATATCCTCAAGGCAGAGACATTTAATATTCAAATCATTTTAACATCTATTCTGCCTTGATTCACTTATTTCCTCATACTTCACAGCATATCAATCATCTTAATTTATATGCTGGATTAAGTATAACCGTTTCATTAACACCATTTTACAGCTAACCGATTTATTATTTAAATTTTTTTTTTCATTTATAATTAAGGTTAGCTATCATCATCCTCATCTCTTATCTTCACTTACTGACCTTATGTATATTCTCCAATTTCATATACTCCATACAGTACATCATTTCTATAAAACATATTTCAAAATATTCTGGTTCTATAATTATCTGTTTGATACCTCAAAACAGTAGGAATATGTAGAACCAGAATTTACAGTACTGATATAGATTTCATCTATACTGATTTCTTTCTCAGTGATCTCCAGCAATCATATTACTTTTCATCATATCCAATGATCCCGTAATAATATCCTGTTAATACACCTTTAATTTAGACCCATAAAATCAATACTAAGTCGCTCATCCTGCGACTTCCCTATCACTATTTGGGTCGTATGAGTAACCTAAGTGCAGTGAAATTTATAATCGGGATCGTTATACACATATTACGTCCTTTATGCCATTAATAACTCCATTTCTATTAATGGAATTCAAGATTGACTTGGTTTATTACTATTCAAACCATAATCCCTCATAGGGGCATTTTCGTCATTTCTACATTTATTTCTTTCTCCTCAATATACATTTAAATCAGTGATCTTATTATCTATTTGCTGATAGTACTCCTCCTTTCTCATACCAATATCAACAGTTTAAAATCTTTTTCGATTTCGATAGAGAAATCCAATAGAATCCATAATTAGCTTATTTTGCCTAAAATGCAGCTTTACATCATCAATTTCTCTATCAGATCGGTCAATTCCAACTTCTGGTGATCTATTTTGACTCCCGGTAAAATTTTGAGGGTAGGGGTATTTTGGTCATTTTTGGTCAAAAATTTTCTCTCCTCAAAATACCTTTAATCGGTGATCTTAAGGTCTATTTAATGATGATATCTCATTCCCCTCCTTTATATCATCACTTTCAGGTCTCAGTTCGATCCGAGCAGAAAAGTACTGGTAGGGCCCTCACCGAGTCCATTTCTGTTCCTTACCGAACCGACCTTCATTTAGATCATAAGATCACCATTTCAGGTAACATTCCTGAGCCGTTTTCCCTTTTTAGCATTTCTTATTTCATAATTGCTCACTCCCTTCTAAACACTTAATTAAATTTGTAATCATTTATTTTCTCTACGTATTTAGACTACACAGTAATACAGGAGATGTTAACCTTTTCAATACATTTTCTTTTTCAAAGTATCGACAGACATCAGGCCAACCGTGCTCTGATACCATTAAATTTGTCACAGCCCGTGACCCTATTTTTCACCCTATTCTATACATTTTATTTGGTTGGGCTGTCTGCGATACTTTACTTTTCTTTTACATATACACAATTTCATATTAAATTATAATATGAATTACATCCCCGATTTCTACTTCATAAGAAAGTAGTACTGTCGATAAGTCTAAATACAGAAAATAAATGATCATACCTTATTAATTAAATCGATCTGTCGCATCGTCCCCAAATGCGCAGTCGAAGATCCTTTTACTGCTAGACTCTCGGTCTTCGAAAACCTGAAATGTTAAAATTAAGGGGTGAGCAAACCACGGCTCAGTAAGGGAATTATATGCCTCACTTGATACTCAGCTTCCTATATGCTGAAAAACTTTTTCATTTTTCCTATGGGCTCTAGGCTTGCATGTAGGAAGGATACTACAGTCGGCTAGGGATCCGGATGGAGTAAGGTAGGTATTTTGAAATACCTAGCTTGTCCCGGAACCTAGAAGCAACTGTAGAGAATAATTTCCTTTTCATTTGGAATTTTAATCCTTTTTACCTTTTTATTCCATAATATTCTCATATTCTTTTCAAAATAATGCTTTTATAAAATAAAGCATTTAAATGAAGTAACTAATATTCATATTTTCTTTGAAAAGAATATTAGTTAAATTCTCATCATTCTCATTTAAAACTCATTTCATGTTTTACTGTACAACCATAATTAGTACAGTACTTTAAATAGCAAAATCAGCCATTAAATCCTTTTCGTATAACATATATATCATTTAAATCTAATATTCAATTTAAAAATTAAAATAAGAATATTAGATTTATTTTCCTCCTCTTTCCTTTTTGTAAAACATATTACATATTCATGTCACATATAGTCTAATATTCGATTTAAAAATCATAGTAAGAATATTAGACTTATAAACTCTTTTTCCTTTTGAAAACATATTACATGTTCATATCACATGTCATATGAAAATCATCTCGTAGTACTAAAATCAGTACCGAAATAAGCATTATATAAAATGTTGTAAATCACTTTCATTTAACTTATCACATATCATGTAAAACATTTACATTTAACATATAACATATCATATAAAACATTTTTCATATATGGAGACTTAGGCACACACGCCCAGCCCATCCACTGGGTCGTTACTCATATCATGCTATAGACCCCGAAGGGTATAAATAATCATTTCAGATCTATGGCCATAGTCTATAAATGTCCTCGGCGGATCACTGATCAGGTGACGGCTGGGACTACATATCACATATCACATATCACATATTACATGTCACATATCACATATCAGCATGATAGGATGCCAACTAGTCTCAAAACCATATTTTTCATCATCTGAAAATCTTTATGGAATTTATAAAAATAATAATTCCATAATTACAACCATAAAGGTTTTATAATAAATCAAGTGAATATTTAAGAAAATATTTATAAAATATTCACTTTTCCCTTTTTCATCTTTCATTTCATATTACGTATAATTCATATATCGAGAGAATATTTAGAAAACTTTTATAAAATATTCTCTTTATCCCTTTTTCATTTTCCATTTCATATCACATATAATTCATATATCGAGAAAATTTTCGGTGATCTCATTATCACCAATTCCTAAAACATGAATATTTAATAATCACTTTCATTTTATTCATGTTTTTATGAAAAATATTCATTTTCTCGATTTTCGTGGTTGGAAATCATTTCTCGTGAAATAAAATCATTTATTATGATTTTATGAAATTTTCTAGAAATTTTCAATAATTTTCGATAATTTTTCGGCAGTATAACGGCTGCCGATTGGCTAGCCTCCTGCACGAAAAATACAGTTTAAAATCCAGCCAGTGTATCACCACAAATTTCCAACCAATCATTCATCGCAATATTTTCATAAAATATTTTCATAAAATATTTCATAATTAAAATCATGCAGACTGATATATCCTTACAGTGCTGCACATGCATCCCTTACCTGTTTCGGGTCGACGACCGCCTCGTCCGTCGCGGCCGTGTTCACCTCGCCCGATTTCATCGGCTCGGTCATCGAGGGAATTTTTTGGAAATTAAAATTCTAAATTTTAGAATTTTTCCATAATTATTTAAATAAATAAATTATTTAAATAATTTATCACTTTCCGAGATTTCTTACCGATTCCCGTAATTCTCGGGTTTCCGAATTCTCGGGATTTCCCGTAATTTCCGAAATTCTCTTTTTTCTCTCTCTTTCTTCTTTTTCCTCTTTTCTTTCTTTCTTTTCCTTTTTCTTTTCTTTTTCTTTCTTTCTTTCTTTTCTTTTCTTTTTCTTTTTCCTTTTCTTTTCTTTTTCTTTTCCTTTTTCTCATTGGCCGGTTCCTCGCCGGTTCCTTGCCGGCGGCCGGTTCTCCGGCACTTCACTGGCTCCTCAGCTGGCCGACGGTACAGCGAAGCTACCGTTGCCTTCCGTTTGCCCTGGATCGGCGGCACGGCGACGAATCAAGTCGATTTTCCCTCGATTTCTTCCGCTCTTCGCCGGCCTTCCTCCGCCGTTCTCCGCCCCAACGGTGGCCTCCATCCTCTTCCTCTTCCTCCGGAGAAGCTTCGGTTGCAGTGGCGGCGACCGGTTTGGCCGACACCGCCACTTTCTCTTCTCTTCTCCTTCTCGGCTTTCGCAGGATTTCCGCCCCTGTTTCCGCTTCTGTTCCTTCCGTTTCCTTCGCCAGTGGTCTTCTCCTCTCTGACCGGCGCCATCTCTTCCTTTTTCCCTCGCCGACGGTGGCAGCTCCGCCACCGTCGATCTCGCCTGGGGGGAATCGGAATTCTTCCCCGATCTTCCTTCTCTGTTTTGTTTCTTTGTTTTTTTTTTTATTTTTTTATATATCCATATATATACATATATTATATATATACATAATACATATAATATTACTATTATATATATTATATTACTATGTAACTATATATTATTTATGTATATAAAGATATATATTATGTATTATCAAAATACATCATTAGTGTGTGTGTGTGTGTGTGTATATATATATATATATATATATTTGTTTAATTTAAATTGCTTAACATTTATATATTTCTTTATATATAAATGTAGAAAATTCCATATATATTGTATTTACAATATATATATATATATATATATATATATTTTCCAATTTTAATATAATTTAATATTTGCGTTTTCTCAAATATGTATATACTTATATATACATAAAATGTCAGACTTGAATACATATGTATTATTTAAATTTATCAAATAGTATATATACTTATATATACCAATGTATATTTAATATATATTATATATCATACGGTATTTAAATACATATGTATTTACATCAAAATATATTTATATAATATAAAATTATATAAATATATTTCATTTTCTTTCTCATTTTATTATTTAATTTGGATATTTATCCAAATTAATTTCTTTCGTAAAATTTATCAATTCCTTAACTTCATTATTTATGGAATTTCCAACAATATTCCATCATGTAAATAATTCCTTTATTTACTTTAATTTATCTATTTCCTCGTCTATTTTCTTTAATATTTATTTCCAAAAATAGAAAATTTGCGGTTATCACACAGATCGTTACAGTTTAATTAGTATCAAAGCAAGGTTAGTCTGATGTCTGTCGGTGTCTTTATGTCTAAATAGGAGTACATCCTCTATAATACTGTATAGTATGAATGTATAAATGCTTCAAACGACTGAAAATCGATTTGAATGTCTGTGCTATGCAAAAATGAGTGGGCGAAGGGCTACCCAACAAGGTAGAGGACAAGGTAGGGCGGAGCCTACTTCAGAGCCAGTATCGGAACCTGTCCTAGAACCTGCTCTCCTTATGCAGCCCGAAAGTCCAATTACTAAAATTACGAGGGTGGAACGAATGTTGGCAAATTTCATAGCCATGTATAATGCAAACAAACCTGCTGACAGAGTTATAGCAGCAGCCTTACCAGAAGTAGCACAGCCTCACCTCAGCCTGCACAGGCACTGGCACAGCCAACTCTCGAGCCACAACCTGCTCCACAGCTTGAGCCCAAGCCATAGGCCGCACCGTAGCCACCAACACAGCCGTAACCTACAAATATCGAGTCGTATTGTGACATTAATCTAGTACGGCAGTTTAAAAAGTTGGATCCTCCAAAGCTTAAGGGGGATAAGGATCCAATGGTGGCAGAGCATTGGGTAAATGAAATCGAGAAGCTATAAGTACATGTGGTGTTTCGAGATAGAAAGGTGGGCCTGGCTGTATTTCAGTTGACTGAAGATAAGAGCGCTGGTGGAAATCAACTCAGACTGTACTGTTAGCTTAGCATCCAGTGGTGACCTGAACCATATTTTTGGAGGCTTTTCATAAACAGTATATTCCCCAGACAGCACAGAAGAAGTTACAACATGAGTTTTTGGAGTTGACTCGGGGGAGTATGACTATGGACCAGTACGAGTCCAGATTCACCACACTCAATCAATTCGATCCTCAGACTCGGACTAGTGAGGAGCATAATATTGATAGATTCATGGAGTTTGAGGCCTTCTATTAGGACTCGGTTAGTTTCATTCGATATCAAATCATATGATGAGGCGGTAAGACGAGCACAGCTCTGCGAGCGAGACTATGAGCAGTTCCATATTGATATGGGTTCTAAGGGTAAAGGTAAAGGGAAAGAGAAGGCTAAGAGGGGTTTCGAGGATCAAACAGGGAGATGGCAGCCTAAGAAGGCTAAGACATCGGGCATTCGAATTTTAGAGGATAAGCTGATTAAGCCTGCTACTACTAGCCCCACCTCTACACAGAGGAGTCTATTGACCAGGTGTGCACATTGTGGGAGGTCGCTTAGTACTTGGCCTTGCTACCTACTTACTAGGGCCTGTTTTCGATGTGGATAAGACAAGGAATTTGGTTAAGGATTACCCGATGTTGAGAGAGGCAGCTGCATCCACTGTTCTTGCTATAGTTCCATCTCTGGCAGCTCCAGTATTGAGTGAGCCTGAGAAGGCAACACTCTCATAGCCGAGACAAGCTACAGCAGCAGAGAAGGGTAAGAAGGCTGTGACACAGGTTTGTGAGTATGCATTAGATCAGAACGCTGCTGATATATCCACAGATGTTATTAAAGGTAAGATTTATATTTTTGATATTTCAGTACTTGCATTATTTGATCCTGGTTCACACACTCTTTTGTGTCACTTGCTTGTGCTAGTAAGATACTTGTAAAACCGAACCCTTAAGGTAAACTTTACAAATAAATACTCCCTTTAAAGAATCTCAAATGACTGACATAGTGTATAGAAATTTTAAAGTGGCAGTAGGAGAAAAGGAAACGATAGCTAACCTAATTTTGTTAAACATGTATGATTTTGATGTAATCCTAGGATTGGACTGATTAGCTGTAAACCATGTTAGTTTGGACTATTATACTAAGTTCATTACCTTCTCTCACCCTGAACATTACACTGTAAAATTGTTAGATACGTAATGAAAGTAAAATATTGTTACTAAACTGTTTGAGTGTTATGTGTGATGTGACTGAAGTTTATATTGCATATGTGGAGGACTTAGAAAAAAACATCCAAAGCTACATGAGATTCCTATGGTTAAGGATTTCTTCAATATGTTTTCGGATGATTTACCAGGGTTACCACTGGATTCGAAGATCGAGTTTACCATTGACTTGGTACCCAATATGAAACCCATTTCTAAGCCCCCATATCGAATGGCATTAGTGGAGTTAGAGGAGCTTAAGAAGCAGCTCAAGGAATTATTAGATAAGGGCTTCATTCGCCCTAGTGTGTCACCATTGGGTGCAGCAATTCTATTCGTTCGGACGAAGGATGGTAGCTTACAATTGTGCATAAATTACCGGTTGCTTAATAGAGTTACCATTAAGAATAAATATCCCTTACCTAGGATTGATGATCTGTTCGATCAGCTCAGGGTGCATAGGTGTTCCCAAGATTGATCTCAGATCAAGGTATCATCAGTTAAAGATTCAAGAAGTTGATGTCACTAAGATGGCATTTAGGATTCAGCATAGCCATTATGAGTTATTGGTGATGCCATTTGGATTGACTAATGCCCCTACAGCTTTCATGAGCTTGATGAATGAGGTATTTAAGCCATACTTGGATAAATTCATCATTGTGTTCATCGATGACATTCTGGTATATTCCAAGTCAGTGGAAGAGCACGAGTAGCATCTCTATATAGTCCTGCAAACCCTCAAAGATTGGAAGCTCTATGCTGAGTTTAGTAAGTGTGAGTTTTGGCTAGATCACATCACATTTCTAGGACATATTGTGTCTAAACACAGGGTGTCTGTTGATCCATCTAAGGTAAAGGCCATTGTGCAATGGGAAAGGCCACAGACGGTGACGAAAATACGAAGTTTCTTGGGTCTAGTAGGATACTACTAAGGGTTTGTCGAGGGATTCTCGAGATTAGTTACTCCATTGACTG
The DNA here is from genome assembly GCA_031772115.1 of Heritiera littoralis. Classification (NCBI taxonomy): domain Eukaryota; kingdom Viridiplantae; phylum Streptophyta; class Magnoliopsida; order Malvales; family Malvaceae; genus Heritiera; species Heritiera littoralis. The sequence goes on from JAPDPK010000002.1 coordinate 2,375,770, forward strand.
TCTCGCACGTAAGGATGTTAAGTTCGAGTGGACATATGTGTGTGAGTGCAGTTTCCAAGAGTTGAAGAGGAGATTGACTACTAATCCTATTCTTGCCCTCCCAGCAGATTAGGAGGTTTTTCAGTCTACAGTGATGCTTTCGATTAGGTTTGGGTTGTGTTCTCGTGCAAAATGAAAGAGTGGTTGCTTATGGTTTTAGACAGTTTGAAAAAGCATGAGAAGAATTATCCTACGTATGACTTGTAATTAGCTGCCGTGGTGTTTACACTGAAGATATGGCGGCACTATCTCTATAAAGAGAAATTTTAGGCATATACAGACCACAAGAGTCTCAAGTATCTATTCTCGCAGCGAGAGTTAAATATGAGACAATGCAGATGGATGGAGCTGTTAAAGGATAATGACTATGAGAGTTTATACCACCCAAGAAAAGCAAACGTGGTGGCAGATGCTTTGAGTAAGAAGCATACGGGTATGGTATCATACATGATGGTCCAGGAGTATGATTTGTTAGAGTAGTTCTCGAGCCTCAATTGGAATGTGATTTCTTTTAAGAGATATGGATTCACAGCTAGTTTCTGGATTGAACCAGATTTCATGGACAGAATCAGAGATGCTCAGAAAAGTGAATTTTATTGCATAAAGGTTGCCAGTCAAGTGTAGATAGGTGTTCAGTCGGATTATGGGATTGGAACCGATGGCATACTGAGGTTCAAAGGTAGAATTTGCATTCTTGAGGATCCGTAGCTAAAGCACTTGATTTTGACAAAGGCCCATACATCTAGGTACACTCTGCATCTAGGCAGTAATAAGATGTACCACAATCTGCATAGGGTATTATGGCCTAAAATGAAATGAGGCTTCGTGGAGTTTGTTACTAGATGTCTCACATGCCAACAGGTGAAGATTGAGCACCAGAAGCCTGCAGGGTTGCTACAGCCTCTACCGATTCCGATGGGGAAATGGGAGCATATCACTATGCACTTCATTATGGGTTTATCCAGCACTCGGAGGAATCATGATGTTATATGGGTTATTGTTGATCAGTTGACGAAGTCTGCTCATTTTCATGCCATCAAATCTACTGATTCTCCTAGTGCTTTAGCCGATTTATATGTTTAGAAGATTGTAAGGTTGCATGGTGTTCCAGTGAGCATCACTTCTGACAAGGATTCTTGGTTCACTTCACATTTTTTGGAGAGATTTCAGAAGGCTATGGGATCCCAATTGAACTTTAGCACCGCTTTCCATCTGCAAACTAACAGACAGTCCAAACGCACCATCCAGACACTCGAGGATATGTTCAAAGCATGTGCACTAGATTTTAAAGGCTCTCAAGACGATCATTTGCCATTGGTGGAGTTTGCATATAATAATAGTTAAATCTCCAGTATCAACATGGCACCATACGAGGCTCTATATGGTAGACGATGTATATCACTAGTTACATGGGAAGAAGTAGGTGATTGAAAATTATTAGCTCCCGACTTGGCAGAGCAGGCTTCCTAGGATGTACATATTATTTGTGAAAGGCTAAAGCCTGCAGAGAGTTGGCTTGGTAGGGGTATTTTCGTAATTTCACCCTTACAATAAGTCAAATCTTAATAAAACCCCATTCATTCATTAAATTATGTTCAATAATAATATTTAGTGATGAAACAAAATATTTTGGAGTTAAATTGAATAGTTGAAAAATTACGAAAATTTAAGGGAAATTTGTCCAAAATTATTATAACCATGGGCTTTTTGGTCATTTTACTATTAAGTGAAGATTCTAAATAATTCTCCACACTTAAGGGGCCAACCACACCTTATCATCTTTAACCTCCAATCCTTCCTCCATTAACAAGCTTAAGGAAGAAAAGAAAAGGCTTAGAAAACACCTAGTAAACTACCTTAAATCACCAAACTTTCTTCTACAAAGTTGTTCCAAATTTAATTCTCTACAAACCCATTAGAATTCTCGGTTGGAGATTTTATATTTCTAAAAGTTTCACCATTGAAGGGCATCATAAGATTTAGTAAGAAAGGAAAATTAAGTCCTCAATATATTGAGCCGTTTGAGATCTTAGACCGTGTGGGAGATGTTGCCTATCGGTTAGCACTACCACCAGAATTATCCAGAGTGCATAACGTCTTCCACATATCAATGTTGAGGAAGTACCATCCAGATCCATCTCATGTAATTCAGTACGAGCCACCGGAGATCAGAGAGGATATGAGTTATGTTGAGAGATCAATTCGAATCTTGGATCAAAAAAACAAAATGTTACGGTCTAAGACTATTCCACTAGTAAAAGTGCTCTGATAATACCATTCCAGGGAGAAGGTGACATGGGAACTAGAAAGCTTAATGAGAAAAAAGTATCTAGAGCTATTTCAGTGACTGGCTCAATCAAATTTAGAGGACCAAATTTCCTTAGGGGGGGGATGTGAGAGTCACATATTCTAATATTGTTACATATGTCAGACCTCTCACCACTGTTCAATTCCTATGTATTTAGCAGGTAATAAAGAAAATAGTATTATGGGTCCCATAGGCCCTACAGTGCCCGAATGGAAATGAGACTGGACGGATACTATACGAAGAACCAAATAGCCTATGGTAAGAATCTAGAACCCAAATTCCTTTATTTAAGTTATTTTTGGGAAGTGTGCCAACAAATTAGAAAATGATGATTAAGGACATAAGGCGGTTGAACTTTCGTAAATAACAATCAAATTAAATTAACTTTTGACCAACTGAATGAAGTATGATAATCTAGGTATAAATAAGTCCTAGGCTATGTCAATAGACAGATTAATTCAGTGGTGAAATAAAAAATTTACACAATTGGCCTGGTAAGGGTATTTTTGTAATTTCACCCTTGCAGTCAGTCAAATCTTAATAAAACCCCATCCATTCATTAAATTATGTTCAATAATAATATTTAGTGATGAAACAAAATATTTTGGAGTTAAATTGAATAGTTAGAAAAATTATGAAAATTTAAGGAAGAAAAGAAAAGGCTTAGAAATCACCTAGTAAACTACCTTAAATCACCAAACTTTCTTCTACAAAGTTGCTCCAAATTTAATTCTCTACAAAACCATAGCAATATCTTGTCCTAAAATTGACAAAATCAAGAGGAAAAGGCTCCCATAGCATTCGGCCACATCAAGGTACTTTTATACTTTTATTTTCTTTAAATTTTAATGCTAGAAAATGATGAAATCAAGTGTGTTAAGATGATTCTAGCCTTGGATTGAATTAAATCACACTCAAATGTCCCCTTAGGGTTTCATCCATGATAGGAAGCTTATGAATTCTTGTGTTTTGATGCATGAAAATGATGCTAGATGGAAGAAGGATAATGGCTAAATTGTTGAAATAACATGTTTATGGCATCATGTTTAATTTGGCCAAGGTAAGGGGACCATGTTGTTGTGTTCATTTGATGTGTTCTAGGTTCCATGAGATTATATAAATTAAGAAGAGACTATCGATGCAATCACAATTAAAATCGGAGTTGATTTAGGCATAGTTATGTTTTAGCACTAGTGTAAATTATACAGGTTTAATAATTTCTGTAGGCAATGTGATAGAATTTAATGGAGGAAAATTAGTTATAAATTAAAATGTGGAGAAATGACAGTATTTGTATGATCTTTTGAAGCTTGGCAGTGAGGAGTTGTCATGTGGTGCAGTTGGTCAATTGGTAGAAAAAGACGGGTAAGGAATGAGTATGGGAGACGTAGAGATACTGTGAATGCATGTTATGGTTTAAAATAATTTTTATGAAATTGTTTTGAAGTCAATTGCTTTGAAACTGGTGAAATTGTGGATACTGGCTGGTTTATAAACTGTGTTTTCAATGCAGGAGGGCTAGATTAGAAATAGCCGTTATACTGCCGAAAATTCTAAAAATTTTATGAAATTATCTTTAATATGCAAAAATATTGGAAGTAAATAAGTTATTAAGTGATTTTCCATCTCATTCATTAAAATTGCATATTTTATTAAATACTACAAAACAATATTTAAAAATTCATGTTAATGAATTTTACGTTCGTGAAGGTACCAGCATGTACTTATAAATGTTCTACAGATAAATAGAACATTTTTAAAAAGAATACCAAAATGTGAATATTTTATGATTTTTTATTCTTGAACTGATTATATTTTTCAATATATCTATTTATGAATTGATAGAAGATATTATCATCGAAACTGATTTCTAAATAGTGTTTCTACTGTTTATAAACTATTTTGATACTGTTAAGCCTTGTATCATGCTAAATGTTACTGTTACTGTTGCTGATAGACCCACCAAGTCTTCAACTTCCATAGTTGTCACCTAGTAAGTATACACCGTGGACCACTGTGATTATGGCGATATGTCGTACTGTTACTATTTCTCCCTTTTTGGGATACTATTATGGCATGATATTAATTGGGTGTTGCCTGATCTCCAGTGTACTGTACTGTTTTACTGAACTGAATATATGACTGAAACTAAAATGAATGATTTATATATCGATTGTAATGTGAATTTATAAAGTGTTCTGTACTGTTTACTGATTTCTATACTGAACTGTTTACTGAAGTGATTTTGGTTAAAGTGATTATATACTGTTTATATATTGAAAAGTACATAAAATGATTTTTAAATGATTTAAACTGTTTATATATATCATCTTCGACTATTTACTCCCTATAGTCGCTAAACTAAACTACTTCAAGGTGGCTAAACTACACAGCTTCAAGGTGCTGAAATAGGATATGAACATGGGCTGTTGAGTGGTGTCATTCAAGGCTGTTCAAGGAGGTGGTTGCTATTGTGCAATGTTGGCCGAGAGGAAAGAAGAAAGAAAAAAAAGCAAAGGAAAAGAAAGAGAGAAAGAAAGAGAAAAAAGAAGGAAAGCAAGGGAAAGAAAGGAAAAAGTAAAATAAAATAAATTTATATATTCTTTGACTTGAGTTATAGGTAAGCCAATACCATTCAAATATATATATTAAATTTATAGTAAATAAATTATCGATATTTGAAGGTGTACACGCGTCATGCTTAGTGTACGTGCAAAATTCGGTGCACTCACTCAGCTTGGATTTCACTTGCATTAAGCTTTAAATTGATAAGACAATTTCGAAGTACTACATATTACAAAATTAAATTAGAAAAAGACTCTTGTAAATTGGCACTAATTTGGTACAATTGTGTTTAAGGGTGTAGCACAGCGTTAAGGCGACAACCTAGCCGGACTAGGCTCATTGTACGAGCTTTGAGCATAGGAGTTGGTAAAACGTTTATATAATTCAGAGTTAGAATTATATTGTATAAGTATAGTTAGGATTGAGTGATGATGGTTATGTAAGTATAGTTAGGATTGAGTGATGATGGTGATGATTAAAGGTTGAGAATTAGTGCTACATAAGGAATGATATGTTTATGGTATAATGATAATTGACAAAAAAGATTGAACATTATTGGTTTTGTGATCGGATGACCTATAGAATAGGCTGTGATGAGTTCATTTTTAATTAAACTGATTTTTCTCATGTATAATCCTGTTGAAAATGAAAGTATGGAATTGAGGAATTTAAAGTGAAATGGGTAACAACCTTGAGTTGGATATAGGTGCTACATTTATATGTTTTGAGAGTAAGGATACTAATAGGACTTGGCATTATGGTTTGTCCTATACAAAATGATATTACATTGACACATCACATGGGCATTGTGGTATACATTTTTAAACTCATGCTTTAAGTTGCATCACCTTTAAGCATGTCTTGTTTACGACTAGAAATTTTAAAATAATGCATCCATTTAATGTTTATATGATACCATAAATTATTGATTAGTTTTGAAAAAACACTATATGGTTTACATGTTTATACATTTATGTGTATAATTGACCTTAAAGAAATGTACTATATACTTCACACAATTTTTGACAAGAAAAGCTAAAGGTATAAATGTTTTATGAGACTATAGGCACTCTAAGAGAGTTAAACTCAATAAAGCATAGTGAAAACAACCTAATTGGAGATTACTCACTAGGCAGAGATGTTTGTCGACAATATTCGTGGACAGGGCTTAGTCACACCTAACTAGTACGACTGAGAGATATAAGGTCTATGGCCATAGATAGCGCCCTAATTGGTTTTTAGAGGACGATGACCTGATTTTTCGTTGCTAGCTATAGTGAGCTAAGTCTTTATTGATAGAGTGTTAGGGATTCAGCCTAGTTTCAAACTTGATATGAAATGCTGTCTAGAGTATGGTTCTCTTTGATAAGAACTCTAGACTTAAAATGATTTTACAATATATGAGAAATTTTTTGAGACTGTACATGTTTTAGACATGCTATAACAGTGAATATGAGATGTTTTGAGACATTACATATTTTTAAACATGCTTTAAAAAGTGCAAGCAATATGATTTGTGAATTGTACATGCTTTAGCCATGTCTTAAAAGTAAACATAAAATGATATGAGATTTTACATGTTTTGAACATGCTTTAAAAGTATATGTAATATGATTTTGATACTATATATGCTTCGTATATAACTATATGCTAAATGTGATACGATTTGAAATAATAGCCGTTTTATATAGTAAAGCTTGCATAAGTTTGCATACTAAATTATGACATAACGATATGCTTTCTACATAAAAGATGTTACCTTATATTGCACATGAATATGAATTTTATATGAAGAATGTCATGACTATATACTACATGTGATCATGTTTTCCACATCAAAAGTGGTATGATTTGATATAGCACAGAAACATAATTTCTATATGAAAAGTGGCTTGATTTGATATTGAAACTTAACATGGTTTTTATATAAGATGTAAATATGACATGATATCCTATGGATTAATGACAAGAGGATTGAAAAATGATTGAATTGCCATGATCAAAAGGCAAAGTGATAGATATGTGCTGGGACGGAGATGATGAGGTATTTTTAAATATTCTTCCCATCGATAGTTAAAACCCCTGCACACTTAGAGTCCTTTAAGGCATGATTTGAGATGTTTGATAAACGATTATAGAATGACTTATAGAATAAATATGATATAAGAATCTTTAATCAAAGGTTTCATGCATTTGCATTAGAACAGTATAAGCCTAATTCTAAACTTATATAAATGAATTATTGAGCCTTCGTTCATTAAACAAGATTAATTTCTCCCACAGATTGATCTCAAGTTAGGAAGGCACGTATGCATAGTGTAACAGTCCAGTTACACAGTAATACACATATCATTACACAATTATGATGGTTGGGCTGTCTGCGATACTTTACTTTTCAATTACATTTACACAATTTCATATGAAATTATAATATGAATTACATCCCTTATCTTAATTCACAAGAAAGTGGTACTATAGATTAGTCTAAATACGAAAAATAAATGATCGTACCTCATGAAGTAAATCAAGCTATCGCATCGTCCCCAAATGCACAGTCGAAATCCCTAGATATCAGACTCTCAATCCTTAAAATCTGAAATGTTAAAATTAAGGGGTAAGCAAACCACGGCTCAGTAAGAGAGTTATATGCAACACTTGATATTCAGCTATCTATATGCTGAAAAACTTTTTCACTTTCTTTAAATTTTCCTAGATGGGCTCTAGGCTCACATGTAAAAAGGATACTACAGTCAACTAGGGATCCAGATGGAGTAAGGCAGGTATTTTGAAATACCTGTCTTGTCTCGGAATCTAAAAGCAACTGTAGAGAGTACTATATAAATTGCTCCCAAAACAATTTAATATTCGTTTTTCGTAGAGTAAACCATTTATTTCTCTTCACTTCAGTATGTTTTAAAACACATGATAGTTCAATAGTAAAATAGTGGTTTACTTCTGTTATCTTCAGTACAGTTAAAACACGTGACAGTACAGTGGTTTGTAAATATCCAAATCGTTGGATAAATAATTCTGCAATTATTTCTATCTTAGAAATAATTCTTATGTTATTCTTTTTGAATAAACATAAATTCCTCTTTAGTTCAGTAACCGTATCTTACAGTTCAGTAAAATAGTAATATTCAGTAAAACAGTATTTTGATACGGTTCAGTCAGAAAACAGTAAACAGTAGCTACCAATTCAGAAAACAGTATACGGTAGCTTTCAGTTCAGTAAACAGTAAATGGTAGCTTTCAGTCCAGTAAAACAGTAATCAGTGGCTACCATTTTCGTAAATAGTACAGTTTTGTAAACAGTGTTTTGGTATGGTTCTTCATCAGTAAACAGTAAACAATACAGTAATTCAGTACAGTAAACAGTGTAGTACAATAAATAGGATTCAGTAAATCCTTTCAGTAAATAGTAAACAGTAAGTGAGACTAGGCAACACCCTACAATTAAATCATGCTATCATCGTCCACTAAGGGACACAGTAATCATCATCCCCAAAGGGACATAGTAAATAGTGAGATCTATGGCCATGATCTATAATATGTCCTCGGTGTACACTTGCCTGGTGACATCCAGGACGCTGATGACTAACGGGTCAATCAGCCACGTGACAGTAACAGTATCAGTGTGATGCATGAAACTCGGGGTCTAAGTCTTAAAACAGTATAAAACAGTACCATAGCCTTTATGGATTTTAAACACAGTAGTGTAAAACATTTCACAATGATCCATAAGGCTCACATGTATAATTCCTTACCTTTATAAAATAAATAAAATTTTTCAAAATATTTCTTAAAGGCATAATTTACATTTTCCATACGGTGAAATAGTTTATAAAATCATCACTGTAAAATATAAAAGGTCATAACTGTCCTTTTTCATCGTAAAACATATACGCACGTTTTTTCGTGTTTTCTATCAAAAACATGGTTTTCAAAGTTAACGAGATTCAAATCAATTATTTTTATGATTTATGAAAAATTAAAATATTTATTTTCCAAATCAACACTCCCGTCGCCATGTTTTCTCTGTAAACACATGCGGAGACCTTCTAGTCTCAAAATACTGTTTTCTACCTTTAATTAACCTTTATGGAATTTTCTATAAATACTTATTTTCATAATTAAAACCATAAAGAATATTTATAAAATCAAGTGAATATTTGAAGAAATATTAATAAAATATTCACTTCGTGTCTTTTCATTTTTCATCTCATATTACGTGTAATCTTACACTTCGAGAGAATTTTCAGTGATTTTATTTCCACAATTCTCGAAAACATGAATATTTTACAATTAAACATCAGTATATTCATGTTTTATGAAAATAATCGATTTCTCGATTTTCGTGATTGAAAATCATTTCTCGTGACATAAAATCATTTATTATGATTTTCGATAATTTTCGATAATTTTTCGACAGTATAACGGCTGCTGATTGGCTAGCCTCTTACACGAAAAATACAATTTATAATTTCAACCGGTAAATCAGCACAATTTTCCAACCGATCATCATCAACAGCATTTATAAAATTAAATGCATATTTAAAACATGTGTGCCGAATATCCTTACAGGTTGCACATGTCACCCTTACCTGTCCCGGGTCGGTGACCGCCTTATTACGTCGCGCACGTGTTCACCTCTTCCGATTCTAACGTCTCGGTCATCGAGGAAATTTTTTTGGAAATAAAATTCTAAAATTTAGAATTTTTTCATAATTTATTTAATTAAATAATCAGAAATAATTTTCGTAATTCTTACCGAATTTTCGAGATTTTCATAATTTTCGAATTCCTGGGAATTTTTGAATTCCCGGAAATTCCTTTTCTCTCTCTTTTTTTCTCTTTTCTTTTCTTTCTCTCTTTTCTTCTTACTTTTTCTTTTTCTTTTTCCTTTTTTCTTTTCTTTTTCTTTTTCCTTTTTTCCTTTCCTGGCCAGACCGGTTCAAACCGGTTAGCCTCCCCTCATCACCGGTTCTTCTCCGGTGGTTCTATGGCTCCACAGCTAGCCGAGGTGGCGACGAAGCTGGAGCTGGCCTCCGTTCAACCTAGATCGACGGCACGGTGGTGGATCTGGCCGGAATGGGTTCGCCCTTTCTCCTCCTCTTTCCTCCTTCCTCAGCCACCGTCGTCCTCACCAGTGGCTTCCTTCTTCTTCCCCTTACTTCCGTCGAGGTTGGGGTCACAGTGGCAGTGACCGGATCAGCCGGCACCGCCGTTCTCTCTTTTCTTTTTCCCTTCGGTTTTCCTCGATTTCTCCTTCGATTTTTTTCCTTTTCCCGTTTCGAGCCGTCGCCGGTCACTTCTCCTTTTCCCCCTCGTCTCGCCGGTGACACCCTTCTCTCCTTTTCCTTCTCTGGTGCCGCCGATAGTGGTCGACTGGCTTCCTTTGTTTTTAGACAGAAACGAGGTCCTGATCCTGTTTCTGTTCTACATTTTTTTTATACAATATACATATAATTATATTTATATAATTATATCTATAATTATTATATTATAATATATATACATATATATATATATATCTACACTTTAACTTTAAAATAATATATATTTCATATATATATTTATTTGTATACATAAATACATATATATTTATTTTATGATATAAAATAGTATATACCCATATATAATATTTATACTATATTTCATATATATATACATATGTAATTATATAAAACATATATAATATATTTAAAAATATATTTATATAATAAAATTATATAAATATATAATTACTCACATTTGTATTTCTTATAATTTGGATTTCTTAATATCCAAATTATATTTCTCCATTTTCATTTCTTATTTAATTTGGATTTCAATTTATCCAAATTAAATTTCCTTTATTCATTATTTTCCATAATTCCAACCTTATTCTTATTTCCAATTTAATTTTCCCTCACTCGAATTTCCCAATTCGTTTACTTCCTCAATTCACGAAATTTTTCACTAATATTTCGATCTCATAATTATATTTATTTATTTCCACTTATCTATTTTCTTTAATATTAATTTCCACTATTAAACAGTAGAAATTTTGCGATTATCATAGATAGTCATGGTGGTTGAGTAGTGTCTCAATTCCCGAGGGCCTTGCCTCGGATATTCTGGTATGATAATATTATTTTCTGCATATGCTTTTACTTTCGGGTAATTTTGTACAGTACTATTGGATGGGATGTAAACTAGGATAATAAATGGTTGATATGACATTTGATGTACATGATATGTATGTGACTTGTTATAGATATTATGACTGTTGAATTGGGAAAGACTGTCGTGTTGCATTGTGTTAATGAATTTGATTTGCAGGTAGTTGATTAGGGAAAGTCCGAAAATATAAGGGAAAATATTTTCAATCTGTATCTAAGTAGATTATGTTATGCGCTAAATATGATCATTTCCTACTTTAGGAAGTAATTTAAGCCACTTATGGATTAAAGGATGAGTGAAAATTACGTAGAGACTACATTGACACCAAATACAAATTGTAAAACGAAGAGGAAATATTTAATTCATAAATTTCTTAACTAGATTAAATGTAAGTGTCAAGTATATGTCACGGCTTTCAGGTCGTGACATAGTTGCTTCCACATTTGTTCTATTAAGGAAGTGCAGGCATCTCCTTAGTGCATGGCTAGAGTCTCACTATTCCCTTAAGTCTTTTTTTAGGTACCATGCTTGGTATAGGTGAGATGTTGTTTTCCAAGTTACCTTAATCTCCTTTTTAGCTGGTTCCAGCAAGAGTTCACCAAAGGGAACTTCCTTGAGTTTGACTCTAAAAGAAAGCACTAATTTTTAAAGGTGTCAACAATGTAAGAAAAGTAAAGTGGACATCAGGATTTACATGATTCAGCAAGAATGCCTACTCCATGGTGGTATCTGAGGTTCCACTATATAAATAACATGAACCAGATCGTTCACAAGTTACAAACTCTTGCTTGAATAGGTCAAGTGTCCACGCATGACCAAAGTACAAATGAGCTAGAAGGATAAATTTGTAAAGTAATACAAACAGAGCTTGAACAGTAAATACAAGCAAAAAGATCCATTTGCCTTGGAAGGAAGGCATATATATAGGTTATGGGAGGTACACATATCATGCCATGTGTCACTATATTGTGGTTTTGTTTGTCTAAGTGAAATTTGTATGTCTTCAAACCATGAGATGAAAGAGACGAAGAGACTGAACATGGCCTGAACTAGACTTGTTGATCTAGTCTAGGTGCAACTATCTCCTAACTCAATACATCCTTAACACATGACATCATATATGTTGCGTGATGCTCATGCTTATCCGTATTAGCTTCTTGTAACTCAAGGATTAAGTCTAGTTGCTTTGCTGGGTAGATTGTATGGATTTATATGGTTCTTCTTTGGATTGAGTATTTCTGCTTAAGATCCATTATTCACGGGGATTCCATAAAGTGCAAATATGATACTTTGATTTTGGTAAGAAGTGATCCAAACTCCCAAGGCATTTATTAAGATTTTGTTCACAAATATTTCTTGTAGCATTTGTAAAATTTGTAAATAAACAAATTTTTTTCTTGTTAAAGATAGAAAGATATTTATTGATGCAAATCAATTGCAAAATTCCATGAAGAAGAAAAAGTAACGTAAAAAATAAATCGAGACTCACTTGGGCAATTCTACAGTAAGTTTATAAAATTTGACCTTATTGTAAGGTAGATGAATAATAACCCTTAGATTAGTAATATTTAGTTTCAACCATTGATTAAATTTTAAATGTAAAAATAATCTTAAATTTAGTAACCTGTTAAATTGGTTTTCAAAATTATCTTTATATATTAAATATTAATAAAAAAATAATAGTATATTCCTAATTTAACGTTCCTATAGTAATAAAAAAAATATAAGAGTGTATTACTAATGTAATCTTCGTATCATGGATTTATGCTTATTATTGTGATTTTACAACAATTCTCATCAATTTTATGCTTATTCGCATAATTTTTATGTTTAATATAATATTTTACGCTTATGTTAATCAATTTTTTAGTTAATTATGTTAATATTAAGTTTAATATATATATATATATATATATATATATATATATATGCAATCAAATGCTCGATAAAAGCATTAAACTGCCCATGTATAAAACAATCACAGAATGTATTTTAAGCTTAAGCAATTAACTGCTCTAATATAGAAGTTGACTGCCATGCATATTTTGTAACTCTCATTAATATTCTGCTTACAGCCTACTTATGAAAAAATATTAATTCTTTAATGAAAAAAATATGATAACTAATCATAAAATATAATAACTAATTGTAAAATTTATGCGATTTTATCGTAATATTTATGAGATTTATCATAAATTTTATGTCATTCATTATCAAATTTATGATATTCATCGTAAAATTATTAGACTCATCATAAAATTTATAAGATTCATCGTAAATTTTATGATATTCATCGTAAAATTTATTAGATTCATCGTAAATTTTATAAAATTAATCATAAAATTTATTAGATTAATCGTAAAATTTATGAGATTCATCGTAAATTTTATAACATTCATTGTAAAATTTATGATATTTATCATAAAAATTATTAGACTCATCATAAAATTTATGAGATTCATCGTAAATTTTATGATATTCATTGTAAAATTCATTATATTTATCGTAAATTTTATAAGATTAATCATAAAATTTATTAGACTAATCATAAAATGTGATAACCGTAAATTTTCCATTTATTGGAAATTATAAATATTGAAAATAAATATTGGAGAAAATAAATCAGAGGAAATAAATAAAATTTGCGAGAACGGATATTGGTGAAACTCTCGAGAAATTAAGGAAGTGAAAGAATTGGAAAATTTGTGTAAAGGGAATTAAATTAGATAAATTAAAAATCCAAATTAAATAAAGAAAACGAGAAATGAAAATAAAGTATTATATAATTACAAATTATATAAATGTATTTTTATACAAATACATATGTATGTAAATACTATATAGTATATTAATAATTACATGTTTGTATATATGAATATATATATATATATATATATATATATATATATATATATATACACACATACACACTACTTCATGAAGTTACATAATACATATGTGCTTAAGTATAATCTTTTATGTATATATAGGTATATATATATATACATATATATTTGAGAAATGTTTATATTTGATTTACATTAAAGTTTGAAAAATATATATTGTAAATACAAAACATATTATATTATAATATATATATATATATATAGATATATATGTAAAGATTAATTATTTTAAGTATATAAATATATACTTATATATCTATGCTAGATCTATAATTTTAATACACAAAATATATATTTTATATGTAATATATATAATACTATATTATATACATATATGATAATAATAATATTATGTGTATTAAATATATAATATAAGTACATGACATATATGTATTATTATATTAAGTGTATAAAATATAGTATACTAAATATACTAAAAGGGGAAATAGAAAACAAACAAAAATAGAAAGAAAACTAAAATACAAACAGAATCGGTTTCCCGATTCTGTCTTCCCGAAGTGGCACCGGCCACTGCCGCCGGAGAAGGAAAGGAGAAGGGGGAAGAGAAATGTCGACGCCGGCAAAGGAAGAGGAAGCCGACGCCAACGCCGGCGAAGTGAAACGGAGAAAAATCGAAGGGAAACAGAAGCAAACGCCGGAGAAGAAGAGGAAATGGCCGACGGCGATGCCGGCCAAATCGGTGGCCGGCACTACCACCGAAGCTTCACCGGAGGAAGAGGAAGCCGATGGAAGCCACCGGCGACGCAATGGACGGCGGAGGAACGCCGGCGAAGAGGAAGAAGAAACCGAGGCAAAACCGCCTCGATCCGCCACCGTGCCGCCGATCCATGGCGAACGGAGGGCACCGGCAAGTTCGTCGTGTAGCCGGCCAGCTGAGGGACGCCCGAACCGCCGGAGAACCGGCCGTCGGCGAGGAAAGGAGCTGGACCGGTCTGAATCGGTCTGACCGGGAAAGGAAGAAGAAAAAGAAAAGAAAAAGAAAAGAAAAAGGAAAAAGGAAAAAGAAAAAGAAAAAGAAAAGAAAAAGAGGAAAAAGGAGAATTTCGGGAATTCGGAAAATTCCCGGAAATTCGACAACCCGGACATTTACGAAAATTCGGTAAGAAATTCTCCGGAAATTTAAATTCAGAAAAATTAAATAAATTATGAAAAATTCTAAAAATTAGAATTTTAATTCCAGAAATTATTTTCAGCAATCGAGATAAGGAATCGGGAGAAATGGAGCACGGGCGCGATCGATAAGCGGAAGTCGCCGACCCGGAAAAAGGTAAGGGATGCATGTGCAGCACTGTAAGGATACTCAGTCTGCATATTTTAAATTGAAATATTTTATGCAATTATTTTATGAAAATTATTATGATGCATGATTTGCTGAAAATAATTTGGGAAGAAGTACTGGCTGAAAGATTTTAAACTGTATTTTCCGTGCAGGAGGTTAGTAAATCGGCAGCCGTTATGCTGCCGAAAATTTTAGAAAAACTTTATAAAATCATATTGAGTGATTTTATTTCCGAATTTCGATAATAAATCACGAAACATGAGGAAATTACTAAATTTCATAAAACATGAATATAATGAGATGGAATTTTAAAATATTCATGCATTCGAGAATGGTGACAACGAAATCACCGAAAATTCTCGAAATAGATAAATTACACGAAATACGAGACGAAAGATGAAGTGAAATATAGTGAATATTTTTATGAATATTTTTATAAATATTCACTAAAGGATTTTAACCCTTATGGTTTTAAAATATGGAATTTTATATCTATATAAATTCCATATAAGTCTATTTGATGATGAAAACTACGGTTTTGAGATTGGTAGGCATTCATATCATACGGATGCATGATATGTGATATGTTTAGTCCCGGTCGACACCTGATCTGCGACCCACAGAGGACAACATAGATTATGGTCATAGATTTGACCGGTTTATTTCTTTACCCTCCGGGATTTATAGTACGATAAGATTGATGTCTATCATAGACTCCATAAATAATAGGTGACATGTTAAAAAGGAAAGTGTTTTACATGACATGGAATATGTCAAATGGGAAATGTGATATGTGATGTGTGACATGTGAAAAGAACATGTTTCATATAATATGAGAAGAAAATCAATTGAATTATAGCATTTTTATAAAATGCTCATTTCGGTACTGATTATAGTACTGTGAGATGATTCTCATAAGACATGAGATACAAACCTCTAATATGTTTAAAAAAAAAAAGGAAGAATTGATATACCTGACATTCTCACCATGAATTTAAATGAAACATTAGATTATAAGTGTTTCACGAATTCCGAACCGTGGGAGCCACCTCTAGAATCCTTCGGGAACTAAGTGCTACACGAGCTTCGATGTACTAAAGGCCAAACCGAGCAGAGACTCGATGATTGTACCGTGTGAGCCACGGACGAGTGATGAAGCTAGGCAATCGTTGTCTGATGGGCCCAGAGAGGTTGCCATGGCCGATTGTGCTGGTTCGTCACAACCTCTAAAACCTCGAGTGGACTTTGGGCCATAGAGGACAGTACGGATGTACTAATGGCCAAACCGAGCAGAGACTCGATGATTGTACCGTGTGAGCCACGGATGAGTGATGAAGCTAGGCAATCGTTGTCTGATGGGCCCAGAGAGGTTGCCATGGCCGATTGTGCTGGTTCGTCACAACCTCTAAAATCCTTCAAGAACTAAGTGCTACACGTGTTCTAACGAAATATGAGAAATCGTAGGATATTGTGACTATAAGTAAGTGATTGTGATTCGTGAATGCGATGAATGTCGAAGGATGAAATAGATCTTAGGCATATGACACATGATGTATATGATTATTGGATGATGTCTATATATGCCATTGAACATGTACTACTTGAATGTTTGTGCTTCCACACATAATTATACTTTTAATAAGAACGATGCCTTGTATAACTAAGGATGAAAAGTAAGCATGAATAAGTTATGACATGGGTGCACTTACGAAATGGTAATAAACCTTAGTATAATCCATGCATGCTAATTTACAATAACTCAAGCATGTATGATACGAATATTAATTATTTTATTTAATTGCTTTATTTAGTAGAAGCATTTTTAAAAAGAATATGAAAAAGGTTATGAAAGATTGAAAAGGATTTATTAATTCATAACAAAAAGGAAAATTTATCTCTACAGTTGCTTCTAGGTTCCGTAACAAGTATGGTATTCTAAAATACCTACCTTACTCCATTCGGATCCCTAGCCGACTGTAGTATCCTTCCTACATGCGAGCCTAGAGCCCATAGGAAAAATGAAAAAGATTTTTCAGCATATAGGAAGCTGAGTATCAAGTGAAACATATAATTCTCTTACTGAGCCGTGGTTTTGCTCACCCCTTAATATTAAACATCTCAGGTTTTGATGCTGGTGAGTTCAGTGGATTGTGGATCCTGGCTGTACACGAAGAACAATGTGTCAGACCGACTGATTATTTGAGGTATGATTATTTATTCTCTGTATTTAGACACGTCAACAGTACTACTTATCTGAATTGTTACGATAGGGGATGTGTATAATAAAAACAATATTATGTAAAATTGTTTAACAGTCAGTACAAGTGAAGTATCGCAGACAGCCCAACCGGTTAAGTTGTGTATAAGAAGATGAAAAATGTGGTCACGGGTTGTGACATAAAATTTATAAGATTTATCATAAATTTTATTAGATTCATCGTAAAATTTATCTGATCTATCATAAAAATGTATAGCATTCATCGTAAATTTTATAAGATTTCTCATACAATTTATGAAATTCATCGTAAAATTTATTAGTCTTTGTTGTACAAGAATAAAGTCACTTCTGGGGTTTGATGAAGATGAAACAACTTGAACTTGATCTCGAACTTGACATTTCTATTTGTAAAGAATAATTTCAATTGATATGTTCTTTCAATCAAGCGATATGATTTTTCATTTGTGTTGTTTGATTCAACAAACATAATTATTAAACAAAATCAGATCTTTTGGAATCCAATGGTCATGTTTCTTAATCATTTAAAGCGAAAGAATAACTTTAGGAAAAATTTGTAACTCTTCCGACAAAAACTTTTGTATTCAGTTTTACAGTAGAGCAGTTGAATGCCCGAAAATGGTAGTCATGTGAGAACCCTGTATTCTAGTACTTTTATACATGTAGGACTACTCACTACTGTTCAATTCCTGTGTATTTCGTGGGTACGATTGGAAACAGTGTTGTGAGTCCCACAGGCCCTACAATGCCCGGATGGACGTGAGATTGGATAGATACTATACAGAGAGTCCAATAAGCCTATGGTAAGAATCTAGAACCCAAAATCTCTTATTTAGATTATTTTTGGGAAGTGTGCTAACAATTTAGAAAATGACGATTAAGAACATAACTCGATTGAACTTTCATAAATAACGGTTAAACTAAATTGACTTTTGACCTATTGACTAAAGTATGATAATCTACGTATAAATGAGTTATAGGCTATGTTAATAGATAGATTCAATCAATTGTGAAATCAAAAATTTACGTAATTGGCCCGATAGAGGTATTTTCGTAATTTCACCCTTACGATCAGTCAAACCTTAATAAAACCCCATCCATTAATTAAATTATATTCAATAATAATATTTAGTGTTAAAATAAAATATTTTGGAGTTAAATTGACTAGTTAGAAAAATTATAGAAGTTTAAAGACAAAATTATCCAAAATTCTCATAACTAAGGGCATTTTGGTCATTTTACTATTAAGTGAATATTCTAAAATGTTCTACACTAACCAGCCAGCCACTCAATACCATCATCTTCAACCTCTCATGCCACCCTCCATAACCAAAGCTTGGCAAAAACAAAAACACCATTAAAATTACATTAAATCACAAAAATTCCTTCTACAAAATTGTCCCAAATTTAATTCTCTACATGCCCATACTAATATCTCATCCTAAAATTGACAAAATCATGAGGAAAGGAGTCCCATAGATTTTGGCCAAGGTAAGACATCTTCATGCTTGTGAATTCTTTAAGTTCTAATGTTGGAAAATGATGAATTCAAGTGTGTTAAGCATGATTTTAGTGTTAGATTGAATTAAATCACACTCAATCCTTCCCTTAGGGTTTCGGTCATGATGATGAACTTGTGGATTTTTGTGTTTTAATGCATGAAAATGGTATAGGAAGAATGGAAATTAAGGATAAAGTCCGAAACAAGTGTTAAATTATTGAAATTCCATGAGATTTGCCATAGGTACCATTCAGCCAAGCTAAGGGGACTATGTCATTATGTTCAATTTGATGAATTTAGGGTTCCATGAGATTGTATAAATTAAGAGAAGACTATTGGTGAAGTCAGAATTTAAATTGGAGTTGATTTAGGCAAAGTATATTTTCGTACCGGTATAAATTACACTGGGTTTAATGATCACTGTGGACAATGTGGTAAATTTCAATAAGGAAAAATTTATTAGAATTGAATTATGGTGAATAATTGTGATTGGCATAATGTTTTGTAGCTTAGGAGTGAAGAATTGTCGAGTGGTGCTATCGGCAAGTTGGAAGAAAAACGACAGGTAAGGGATGAGTGTGGAAGCTGTAAGGATACTATGAATACATGTTTTGATTTAAAATAATTTATGAAATGATTTGGAAATCAATTGCTTTGGAATTGGTGAAATTGTGGATTTTGGCTAGTTTATAAACTGTATTTTCAATGCAAGAGGGCTAGGTTAGAAACAGCCGTTATTTTGTCAAAAATTCTAGAAATTCTATGGAATTATCTTTAATAGATTTAAATATTAAAAATAGAGAGATTTCCAAGTGAATTTCATATTATTTATGAAAATTGCATATTTTTATTATTTATCGAAAAACAATATTTAAATATTCATGTTAATGAATTTTAATTATGTGAAAGTACCAGCATATGTTTATAACTATTCTACAGATAAATAAAATGTTTTTAGCAAAGAATACTATCGTGTGAATATTTTATGAATTTTTATTTTTGAATTACAGATTTTTTCCATATAATTATTTATGGACTGATTGAAAATATTATCATTGAAATTGATTCTATAAATGGTGTTTCTACTATATATAAACTATTTTGTGACTGTTAGGCCCCATATCATGCTCACGCATTACTATTACTGTTACTGTTGTTGATAGACCTGCTAAGTCTTCAGCTTCCACAATTGTCACCTGGTAAGTGTACACTGTGGACCACTGTGACTATGGCCATATGTCGTACTGTTATTGTTTCTCTCTTCTTGGGATACTATTATAGCATGATATTCATTGGGTGTTGCCTGGTGTCCACTGTACTATATTGTATACTGAACTAAAAATGTTACTGGTACCGAAATGAATGTTTTAAATATTGACTGTAAACTGTTACTATATTGTTTACTGGATTCTATACTGAATTGTTTACTAAAATGATTTTAAATTAAAATGTGTTAGCTTTAAATTGACATATGTATTTTGAAATGACAAAAACTTAAGTAAGCTTTAATGCTTTAATTCATATTGTAAATTTGCCTTATCACACATGATTTTCTCAATACATTTCAAGTGATCATATCAAACATTAAGACCATGATTTAATGATGCATACTCTTATTGGTCTTAATACTTTGTAAATGTTTTGAATATTTTAGAAAATCACTTGATGAATTTTTAGACCATGTTTCCATATGAGAAAGTCAAGAAAAACTCCCTTAAAACTTATAAATGGTTTGGGTTGAATTAGGATCAAAGGTCATATCATTTCTAACCCAAAAGTGCAGGAAAAATGCCCTCTGGAAGAAAAGGATCGATCCCCACTGTAGCAGGATCGATCCCCTTTTGGCAGAAAGTCTTCCCAAGGTCCCTGAAGCCCAGAATTAAGATTCTGGACAAAAGGGATCGATCCCCACTGTAGCAGGATCGATCCCTTTGCACCAGAAAGCCCCCAACGGCTCTTTTCTGTGAGACACAACGGCTACTTTCTGTTTTGGCTCCAACCAACGTCCACAAACCATCCAAGGGACTATAAATAGAGGCTTAGAAGCTAAAGGAAAGAAGGGGAACAACCAAGCAACATCTTTCATCATTTTATTCATCTTCCTCAAGCCTCAACATCAATTCAAGAGATAAAGAGTCTTCATCTTCTATCACTCATCTATTTCTTGTATTGCTTAGCACAAACTTTGTATAGGCTTTTACTTGTGCTTAATCTCTGTAATCACTTGCCTATCTAGAGGCCTTCTTTGATTACATCTCTTGTAAACCAAAATCATTCCTTGTAAAGGGGAGGTTTCTCTTTAGCCTAAGAAAAAGAGGGAGGTTACTCTTTAGCCTAAGAAAAAGAGGGAGGTTACTCTTTAGCCTAAGAAAAAGAGGGAGGTTTCTCTTGAGCCTAGAAAAAGAGAGAGGTTTCTCTTTAGCCTAGAAAAAGAGGGAGTGTAACAAATTCAAGATAGTGGATTTGGAGAAAATCCTTGGGAGTGTCTCAAGGTAGAGGACGTAGGCAAGGTTGCCGAACCTCTATAAATCGCTTGTGTACATTTCTCTTTCCCTACTCTCGTTAATTACTTGCAATTATATTTGTGCTTATTGTATTGAATTTGGATTGCATGATTGAATAGCCTAGAGAACTTAGAAAATGTCAATATAGGCTAGAGAATTTAGAGAAATCGAAAAACGAGCTTAAGGGTAGTTAAAAACCGATTCACCCCCCCTCTCGGTATAGCCTATAGAGCCAACAATTGGTATCAGAGCTTGGGCTCGAGATTAAATTAGATTAACCTCTATCGAGCAAAACGATCTTAAATGGCTCACTTGAATGTAGGCACACTCCTAGGAGAAGAGGGACAATCGTTAGTTAGACCTCCACTCTTCAATGGAGAAAATTACTCTTATTGGAAAACAAGAATGATGTTATTTGTACAATCCAATGACTATGAAGTGTGGAGAATTATAGTGAATGGTCCTAGAATTCCCATGAAGAAAGTAGATGGAAAAGATGTCCTTAAGCTAGAGGATGAGTGGGACACAAATGACATGAGAGTGGCACAATTGAATGCCAAGGCTATGCACACTCTCTTTTGTGCATTAGGTCCCAATGAATATAATAGAGTGTCCCTATGTGAAAATGCTAAGCAAATATGGGACAAATTGGCCATCACACATGAAGGGACCAATCAAGTTAGGGAAACCAAAGTAGGAATGCTCACACATGATTATGAGCTATTTAGAATGAAAGAAAATGAGTCCATGAGTGAAATGTACACTAGGTTCAATAACATAATTAATGGACTTAAGGCATTAGGCAAAAGCTATTCCAATGTAGAAATGGTTAAGAAAATCTTGAATAGCTTGCCAAAATCTTGGGAGGCAAAGGTGACTGCTATAGAAGAATCTAAGGATCCTAACACCTTGTCTCTAGATGAACTTATGGGCTCCCTACTTACATATGAAATGAAATTAAAAAGAAATGAAGAGCCTTCAAAGAAAGTAGGGGTAGCACTTAAGTCTTCCACTCATGAGGTCATTGAAGATGATGGAAATGAGAGTGGAAATGAGGAAGAAAAGGAAATGGCAATGTTTGCCAAAAGATTCAATAGGTTCATGAGAATGAACGAGAGAGAGCAAAATAGGAGACATCATAGGGGAGAGTCAAGTAGAAGAGAAAAAGATCACTTAGTGTGTTATGAATGTAATGAACCGGGTCACACTAAGTTAGATTGCCCCTTACTTAGGAAGGAAAAGGATAGGAGGCCTAGGAAGAAAGCATTTGTGGCTGCATGGAGTGATAGTGATAGCTCCGATGAGGAAAATGTAGATGAAGAGGTAGCCTACTCATGCTTTATGGCCATTAGTAATGATGAGGCTAGTAGTAGTTCTAGTGAAGATAATGATTATACCTTTAGTGAACTACAAAATGCCTTTGATGATTTAGCAAATGAATTTCAATGCATGAATTCTTCTAAATATAAGAAAATCATTGCTAAATTAAAAATAGAAAATGAAGCCTTGACTAGTGCCAAGATAGAATTTGAAAAGAAACTAGAAGATGCCAACTTAGAAATAAATGAGTTAAATAAAAAGAACACAAATTTGCATAACTCATTTTCTAGGTTTTATATGGGTCAACAAAAGCTAGATCACATGTTAGAGACCCAAAGAGCTTTCTTTGATAAAGATGGGTTAGGTTATAATGCAAAACAAAAAGAAACTCATCTTAAGAACTTTTTAGTGAGCAAAAATACCTTGCATGATACATCTCTCACATGCTCACTATGTAATAGGATAGGCCACTCCTCACAAGCATGCACATATAGAAAAACTACATTTAGAGGAAGAGTAGTGAAGAAAATATGGGTACCTAAGCATGCTGTAAATAATGATGAATTGTGCTTGAAATGGATCCCAAAAGGATCAAAAATTATTTGTACTAACTCTCATGGACCCAAGAAAATTTGGGTACCAAAGCATGCTTGAATGTGTTTATTGTAGGAGTGTTAGAGCATGGGAATACAATGGAACAATGGAGTTTGAATGCTCAACACATCCTCATGGAGTTTGCTTGTGCTAATGAGAAAAAGGAAGAGCTTGAGGATCCATCCTTGGCAAGGTCACAACAATTCTTCAAAGAATGGCACAAGGTGGACTCAACTATTCAAGGCAAAGCATTCTCTAGCAAAGGAGTTTTGTAAGCTTAATTCTTTCCTCATTAAAAATTTTTATTTGATTATTTGTGCATTGATGAAAAATGTGGTTGATAATCTTTGTGAGTTGAATGATTGATGAAAAGGCATGAAAAATGATTTTTGAGTGGTGCATTGGATTATTGGATGAAAAGCATGTCTAGCAATTTTGAAATGATTATTGGATTTCTGTAGTTTGAGCAAGTTTGATATGTTTAGATAATATATTTAGTTGCTCAAAAGTTGTCAAATATGTCATATATGCAAAATGCCTTGTCATGAGCCTTAATGAAGAACTTGTATTTTGACAATCATGGCATGTTGTTCACAAGATATATGTTTTAATGATATATATGCTTAAAATCTATGTGAACAAGTTTGTTTTGACATATTTATGTAATTCAATGCATTGGTTTGGTCAAAATATGTTTAAATCTCAAAATGACCTCCTTTGAGGCCAAAAATGTGTTTTATTGTGAAAATCTTTCCAAAATTGCAAAATCTTTTGTAAAATGGTTTTTGATTCATGTTTTTCATTCATACAAGTCCAAAATCATGTTTTACAAATGTTTAAACCTTTACTTGGACTTAAAACACTCAAAAACGAAGTTTTGGTACCTCACAAGTCCAATTTTCTGTCAAAACAACTGCAGAATCTGCAGGAACATATGAGGGATCGATCCCCACTGTAGCAGGATCGATCCCCCCAGGCCAGAAAAGGCACTCCTGCATGTTTTCAACCGAAATTGAGAAGAACTTTTCATTGTTTTGATATTTTCTCTCTTCTCAACTTAAAATTCATTGTTTTAACTTCTTTTTGATGATCGGTAATATATGAAAACTCATTCTTCATTGATATCATGCCTCAACTCCATCAATTAATATCATTTCCAACAAATGGTATCACTCTCAACAATCATTATCATTTTTCTTAAGCTCACAAGTGCAAAATCATTTTTCTTGTTGTAAACATTCATGATTTGCATAACTCTTGAAATAACCTTGAAATATACTTTCAATGAATGCTTAACCATAATTTTGAGAATTATTTCAAGAATTTATGGATATATTTGAGAATTTGATGAACTTGTACATAATAAATATGTCTCATTCTTTTTGTTCATCTTAGTCAAGCATGCTTATAGGATTATGTCTCTTAGCTTGACTTATCTATTCCACACTAGGTTTCATGATAATTTTACATCTAGTGGATTGATTCCAAATGTAAATTCAACAATTGGTAATAGTCATTGGCCTATAATTTGTGATGGTAAATGGATCCTAAAAGTTAAAATGCATAAAACTTTATCATCCTTGTACTTAAAGAACTAGGGTCTTAATGACAACACCAACACTCAAAGATAAATGCAAACTTGAACAAACTTGATATCCATGCATTTATTATTTGAATCTTTCCTTGCTCATAATTGGTTAAGGACTTGAATTAGAAAATGAGCATAGGATTTGTGTGCTTGAAACCATGGGAGAAAATGTGTTTGCTTGAATACCTTGATTTTATAAATCTTCCATATGGTATAAATTTGTGAATATGAATATGGATTAATACTTTATGATAGTGTGCTAATGATTAATTGATCCATATGCATATTTGATGATATGTGTTGTGTTCTTGCATATTTGGAATGATTATTTTCTTGATATGAACACACTACACATAGATATTGATTCATGCAAAATGCCTAAGTCAACCATTAGTAACAATTGGTATTTAGATTGAAATAACAATTAGTATCATTGGCAACCATATTTTCAATAATTGGTAAGCCAAATCTAAATTGCCAATTGGTATGAGCTTTAAATTGACAATTCTTCTCATGCTCTTTAGTTTGAAATGACAAATAGAGAAGAATTCTCTTAGGATATTTTTGCATGAAACTCTTGTGTGCTAGAACTTGTAGTTACTTGCTATATGTCTTAATTCTATGCACACTCTTACTTGAACATGATTTATGAGCACATGCATATGATATGTTATATAATTTTAGCTCATAATCATGATGTATTACCATGCACCTTAGTTGGACCTTAGAGAACAATTGATATACTTAGGTGCTTGCTTAACTTCTTACCAATTGGGAACTTCTTGCAAAATTACTTATCAACAATTGGTATCAAAATTATTTATAAACAATTGGTATAGGATCATAAGTCATATTCATTGCATGAATATTTCATACTCTTTGTGAATATTGACTTATTTATTTGTGCTATAAGTCCCATGTACTAACATGTTTCTTGTTGGATGGAGCATTTTTATTTGTTCTCACATAGCCATGAATTTAGGGGGAGTATATTATTTTTCCTTCTTTTTGCTATGACAAAAAGGGGGAGAGATAGATAAAGGGAGATAAAGGGAGAGATAGATATAAGGAGAGATATTAAGGGGGAGAGATAATGGGGAAAATAGTTTGAAAATTCTTCTTCAAAACCCATGCATATATTAAGGGGGAGCTTTATAAAATCCTGCTTTATTTGAGGGAGAGTATTTTATCAAAGAATTTTCAAAGCAAATTTACATTAAGTTTTGTCATATCAAAAAGGGGGAGATTGTTAGCTTTAAATTGACATATGTATTTTGAAATGACAAAAACTTAAGTAAGCTTTAATGCTTTAATTCATATTGTAAATTTGCCTTATCACACATGATTTTCTCAATACATTTCAAGTGATCATATCAAACATTAAGACCATGATTTAATGATGCATACTCTTATTGGTCTTAATACTTTGTAAATGTTTTGAATATTTTAGAAAATCACTTGATGAATTTTTAGACCATGTTTCCATATGAGAAAGTCAAGAAAAACTCCCTTAAAACTTATAAATGGTTTGGGTTGAATTAGGATCAAAGGTCATATCATTTCTAACCCAAAAGTGCAGGAAAAATGCCCTCTGGAAGAAAAGGATCGATCCCCACTGTAGCAGGATCGATCCCCTTTTGGCAGAAAGTCTTCCCAAGGTCCCTGAAGCCCAGAATTAAGATTCTGGACAAAAGGGATCGATCCCCACTGTAGCAGGATCGATCCCTTTGCACCAGAAAGCCCCCAACGGCTCTTTTCTGTGAGACACAACGGCTACTTTCTGTTTTGGCTCCAACCAACGTCCACAAACCATCCAAGGGACTATAAATAGAGGCTTAGAAGCTAAAGGAAAGAAGGGGAACAACCAAGCAACATCTTTCATCATTTTATTCATCTTCCTCAAGCCTCAACATCAATTCAAGAGATAAAGAGTCTTCATCTTCTATCACTCATCTATTTCTTGTATTGCTTAGCACAAACTTTGTATAGGCTTTTACTTGTGCTTAATCTCTGTAATCACTTGCCTATCTAGAGGCCTTCTTTGATTACATCTCTTGTAAACCAAAATCATTCCTTGTAAAGGGGAGGTTTCTCTTTAGCCTAAGAAAAAGAGGGAGGTTACTCTTTAGCCTAAGAAAAAGAGGGAGGTTACTCTTTAGCCTAAGAAAAAGAGGGAGGTTTCTCTTGAGCCTAGAAAAAAGAGAGAGGTTTCTCTTTAGCCTAGAAAAAGAGGGAGTGTAACAAATTCAAGATAGTGGATTTGGAGAAAATCCTTGGGAGTGTCTCAAGGTAGAGGACGTAGGCAAGGTTGCCGAACCTCTATAAATCGCTTGTGTACATTTCTCTTTCCCTACTCTCGTTAATTACTTGCAATTATATTTGTGCTTATTGTATTGAATTTGGATTGCATGATTGAATAGCCTAGAGAACTTAGAAAATGTCAATATAGGCTAGAGAATTTAGAGAAATCGAAAAACGAGCTTAAGGGTAGTTAAAAACCGATTCACCCCCCCTCTCGGTATAGCCTATAGAGCCAACAAAATGTTTATATATTGTTTTATATATATATATATTGTAAAATGCATGATTTGTTTTCAAGTGATTTACACCATTTATACATGTCATTTTCAACTTACTACTCCCTATAGTCGTTTCTAAGGCTGAGACTGTAATGACCCGTTATCACATTTTTCAACTTATTTTATATAACTTATCCGGTTGGGCTGTCTGTGATACTTAATGTTAAAGAATTTCATATAACATTAATAATATTATATACATCCCCAATCTTAATTTATAAGTAGGTAGTACTGTACACATGTCTAAATATAGAAAATAAATGATCGTACCTCATATATCTCAGTCGGTCTGTACATTGTCCATTATGTGCAGCCGTGATCTACAAATATCGGATCTCACAATCATCAAATCCTGAAATGTTAAAATTGGGGAGTAAGCAAACCACGGCTCAATAAGAGAGTTTTATGTCACACTTGATATTCGGTTAACTATATGCTGAAAAACTTTTTCACTTTCTTTTAAATCTTCCTAGCTGGCTCTAGGCACATATGTAGGAAGGATATTACAGTCAGCTAGGGATCCAGATAGAGTAAGGCAGGTATTTTAAAATACCTGACTTGTTCCGGAACTTAGAAGCAACTGAAGAGAGTACTAATTTCGTTGTTTTCAAAACGATATAATTTTCGTTTTTCCATACAGTAAACCACTTATTTCTTTTCACATTCAGTATACTTTAAAACATGTAACAGTTCAATAGTAAAACAGTGATTTACTTCTCTTCTCTTCTTTTTAGTACAGTAAAAACACGTGACACTATAGTGATTTGTAAATATCCAATCATTGGATAATTACTTCTTCGATTATTTCTATCTTAGAAATAATTCTTATGTTATTCTTTTAGAATAAACATTTATTTCTTTTTTCAAATCAGTAACCGTATCGTACAGTTCAGTAAAACAGTATGTTCAGTATTCAGTAAAACAGTATCTCGATATGGTTCAGTCGGTAACAGTAAACAGTAGCTACCAATTCAGTAAATATTATACGATAGCTTTCAGTTCAGTAAAACAGTAATCAGTGGCTACCTTTTCAGTGTACAGTACAGTTCTGTAAACAGTGTTTTGGTACAATTTTCATTAGTAACAGTAAACAGTGAACAGTAGTTCATTACAATACAGTAAATAGGATTCTGTAAATCCTTTCAGTAAACAGTATGTGAGACTAGGCATCACCCTACAATTAAATCATGCTATCATCGTCCAATAATGGACCAGTAATCATCCCCTAAGGGACACAGTAAACAGTATGCAATGTGATCTATGGCCATGATCTATATGGTGTCCTCGGTGTACACTTGCCAGGTGACATCCGGGACGTTGATGACTGGCGGGTCAATCAGCCACATGACAGTAACAGTAATAATATGATGCATGAAACTCGGGGCCTAAGTCTCAAAACAGTATAAACTGTACCATAGCCTTTATGGATTTTGAATACATTAAATCAAAATATTTCATAAGTATCCATAAGGCTCACATGTAATAAAATCACCTTTATGAAATAAATAATTTAAATCACATTTCTCAAATATTTCATAAAGGTATCAATCATATTTTCCATACGATGAAAACAGTTTATAAAATCATCATTGTAAAATATAAAAAGGTATAACTGTCTTTTTCACCGTGAAACATATACGCACGCTTTTCCGTGCTTTCACTCAAAAACATGGTTTTCAAAATCATCAGAATTCAAATCAATTATTTTTATGATTTATGGAAAATAAAATATTTATTTTCCAATTCAACAATTCCACCACCATGTTTTCTTCTAAAAACACGTGTAGAGACCTCTAGTCTCGAAATCATAGTTTTTCATCAGTTCTTAACCTTTATGGAATTTATATAATTAATTATTTTCATAATGAAAACCATAAAAGTTTTATGTAAAATCAAGTGAATATTTAAGAATTATTTATAAAATATTCACTTTGGTCCTTTTCATTTTCCATCTCGTTTCACGTGAAATATCACCTACCGGGTGAATTTTCGGTGATTTTCTTTTCACCATTCTCGAAAACATGAATATTTTAAAATTAAACTTCCGTATATTCATGTTTTATGAAAAATACTTGATTTCTCGATTTTCATGTTTGAAAATTGTTTCTCGTGAAATCAAATCACTTATTATAATTTTCGGTAATTTTCGGTAAATTTTCGGCAGTATATCGGCTGCCGATTGGCTAGCCTCCTACACGAAAAGACAATTTATATATTTCAACCGGTATTTCACCACAATCTCAAATCGATAAATCACCACAATTTAAATCGATAATTATCAACTGCATTTATAAAATTAAATGCAATTTAAAAACATGTGGCCGAATATCCTTACAGGCGGCACATGTCTCCCTTACTTGTCTTATGCCGACGATCGTCCCAGTAATGCTAACCGAAATCCGTCTACCCGGGCTGCAAAATAGTTTTATCGAAAATTATTAATAATTTTCTTCTTATTTTTAAATCACCAAAATTCATAAAATGCAGCCATTATCCTCATGTTATGAGTACAACCAGTATAAATTATACTACTATTTAAAATCAATTTCTTCATTATACTTCCTTTTTCAGTTGTAATTTCACCGAAAATTCCCTTTTAATTTCTCCAATTATTCTTTACCAATTTCCAAATTTTTCAACACAATTTACCTTACTTTTCAAGTTATGGCCGAAACCTCTCATGGCCATTTTTATTGACTTTTCAACACTTTCTTTCCATTTTTTTTTTTTTGCACTTCGTTCCTTTCTTGTCTACGTGAATCTCATATTGCCAATTTTGCATGAAGCCATAAATGCATTCTGTTGGCTCTAATAGGCAATACCAAGAGGGGGTGTTTTTCGGTTTCTCTAAATTCTCTAGCCTATTTGAATATTTTCTAAGTTCTCTAAGCTAGGCAAGCATGCAATTCAAATTCAATACAATAAGCACAAATATAATTGCAAGTAATTAAAGAGTAGGGAGAGAGAGATTTACACTAGCGATTTATAGAGGTTCGGCTACCTTGCCTACGTCCTCTACCTTGAGACACTCCCAAGGATTTTCTCAAAATTCACTATCTTTGAATTTGTTACACTCCCTCTTTTCAAGGCTCAAGAGAAACCTCTCTCTTTTTCTAGGCTCAAGAGAAACCTCTTCTCCCTTTTTTTACAGGCTAAAGAGAAACCTCCCTCTTTTTCTTAGGCTAAAGAGAAACCTCTCCTTTTACAAGGATTGAATGTGTTTACAAGAGAAGTAATCAAAGAAGGCCTCTAGATAGGCAAGTGATTACAAAGATTAAGCACAAATAAAAGCCTATACAAGATTTGTGCTAAGCACTACAAGGAATAAGAGAATGATAGAAGATGAAGACTTTGGAGTCTTGATTTGTTGTTTGAGGCTTGAGGATTTGAGGAATATGTGTTATGGAGTTGCTGAGTAGTTCCTCTTGCTTCCTTTAGCTTCTAAGCCTCTATTTATAGTCCCTTGGATGTATTCTAGCCCTTCGGTGGAGCCAAATCTCGAATATTACCGTTGTCTCACAATAACTAGCCGTTATAGGCTATTTTCGGGCAAAGGGATCGATCCCTTTCCATAGGGGATCGATCCCTTTTGTCCAGAATCTTGATTCTGGGCTTCAGGGACCTTGGGAAGACTTTCTGCCAAAAAGGGATCGATCCT
Organism: Heritiera littoralis; assembly: GCA_031772115.1. NCBI lineage: Eukaryota > Viridiplantae > Streptophyta > Magnoliopsida > Malvales > Malvaceae > Heritiera > Heritiera littoralis. Next base: position 2,407,033 of record JAPDPK010000002.1, read on the forward strand.
GCTACAGTGGGGATCGATCCTTTTCTTCCAGAGGGCATTTTTCCTGCACTTTTGGGTTAGAAATGATATGACCTTTGATCCTAATTCAACCCGAAACATTTATAAGCTTTGAGGGAGTTTTTCTTGACTTTCTCAGATAAAAACATGGTCTAAACATTCATCAAGTGATTTTCTAAAATATTCAAAACATTCATAAAGAATTAAGACCCATAGGGATGTATCATTAAATCATGGTCTTAATGTTTGATATGATCACTTGAAAATGGATTGAGAAAATCATGTGTGATAGGGCAAATTGACATTATGAATTAAAACATTAAATCTTAAGTTTTTGTCATTTCAAAATATATATGGCAATTTAAAGCTAACAATCTCCCCCTTTTTGATATGACAAAACTTAATGTAAATTTGCTTTGAAAATTCTTTAATAAAATACTTCCCTTCAAATAAAGCAAGATTTTACAAAGCTCCCCCTTAATATAAGCATGGGTTTTGAAAATGAATTTTCAAACTATTTCTCCCCCATTATCTCTCCCCCTTAATATCTCTCCCTTTTAATATCTATCTCTCCCCCTTTTTGTCATAGCAAAAAGAAGGAAAAATAATAAAAGATATGCTCCCCCTAAAATCATGGCTATGTGAGAAGAAATAAAAATGCTCCATCCAACAAGAAATATGTTAGTACATGGGACTCATAGCACAAATTCATAAGACAATGTCCATAAAGAGTATGAAATGTTTAGGCAAGCAAAGGACAAGGCTTATTTTCCTATACCAATTGTTTATAAATAATTTTGATACCAATTGTTGATGAGTAATTTTGCAAGGAGGTTCCAATTGGTAAGAAGTTAAGCAAGCACCTAAGTATATCAATTGTTCTCTAAGGTCCAACTAAGGTGCATGGTAATTCATCATGATTATGAGCTAAAATTATATAACATATCATATGTATGTGCTCATAAATCATTTTCAAGAAATATTGTGTCTAGAATTAAATCATACATCAATTAATCACAAATTCTAGCACAAAAGTGTTTCATGCAAAAGTGTCTTACATGGATTCTTCCCTATTTGTCATTTCAATCTAAGGAGCATAAGAAGAATTGGCAATTTAAAGCTCACACCAATTGGCAATTTAGTTTTGGCTTACTAATTATTGAAAATATGGTTGCCAATGATATTAATTGTTATTTCAATCTAAATACCAATTGTTACTAATGGTTGACTTAGTCATTTTGCATGAATCCAATATCTATGTGTAGTGTGTTCATGTCAAGAAATTAGTCATTCTAAATATGCAAGAACACAAGACACATCATCAAATATGCATATGGATCAATTAAACATAAGCATACTATCATAAAGTATTAATCCATATTCATATTCACAGAATTATACCATATGGAAGATTAAAAAAAAATCAAGGAATTTAAGCAAACACATTTTCTTCCATGGTTTTAATTACAAAAATCCTATGCTCATTTTTCAATTCAAGTCCTTAACCAATTATGAGCAAGGAAAGATTCAAAATTACCATTTTAATCAATTAAAAGCCATATCCCTAGTTGTTATCATCATTTAACGTTCTAGAGGGTATATGCTATTTTAACTAAAATGGCTTCACCTAAGTGAATCAATATTATCAAGCTAAAATATATTTTATCATTAAAATCCATAAACTATGAGTGAGGTTAAGCACATAATATCATGAAAACAACTATTCTCATCTCATAGGCATGATTGTTGATTCAACTTAAGTAAACATGCATGTTCAACATCAAAAACAATCAAGATACAATGCATGTATATCAATAGTTGGTGTTGTCATTAAAGCCCAAGTTCTTTACCAATTTGGCCATAAGAAAAATTTAAGTACATGGATGATAAATTTTCATGCATTTGAACATTTAAGATCCATTTATCATCACAACTTATAGGCCAAGGAAAATTATGACCTTATACCAATACTTGAATTTACATTTGAAATCAATTCTTAAGGTCAAGTTTTAATTATTCTTCCACTAGATGTATAATTATCATGAAACCTAATGTGGAATAGATAAGTCAAGCTAAGAGACATAATCCTATAAGCATGCTTGACTAAGATGAACAAAAAAAAAAGGAATGAAGAATATTCATTAAGTACAAGTTCATCAAATTCTCAAATATATACACAAATCATTGAAATAAATCTCAAAATTGTGTTTAAGCATTCATTGAAAGTATATTTCAAGATTATTTCAAGATTTATGCAACTCATGAATGTTTTCAACAAGAAGAATGATTTTGCACTTGTGAATTCAATAAAAATGATATTGATTGTTGAGAGTGATACCATTTGATGAAAATGATACAAATTGATGAAGTTGAGGCATGATATCAATGAAAAATGATTTTTCATATTTTAAAGTTCATCAAAAAGGAGTTAAAACAATGAATTTTAAGTTGAGAAGAGAGAAAGTATCAAAATAATGAAAAATTCTTCTCAATTTCAGTTGAAAAAGTGCAGAAAAGCCCTTTTTGGCTTGGGGGGATCGATCCCTATAGGAGGGGGATTGATCCCTTAGTTCCAGAATACGCCAATTCTGTGTTCTGCTCAAGGGGATCGATCCCTCATCCTTTTTCTGCAGATTTTGACAGAAAATCCAACCTTTGAGGTACCAAAACTTCGTTTTTGAGTAAGTTAAGTCCAAGTAAGGGTTTAAACATTTGTAAAACATGATTTTGGACTTGTATGAATGAAAAACATGAATGAAAAACCATTTTACAAAAGATTTTGCAATTTTGGAAGAATTTACACACTAAAATGCATTTTTGGCCTCAAGGAAGGTCATTTTGAGATTTATGCATATTTTCACCAAACTAAAGCATTAGAAACCACAAATATGTCAAAACCAACTTGTTCACATAGGTTTTAAGCACAAATATCATCAAATTATACATCGTGTGAACAACATGCCATGATTTCCACCATATAAGTTCTTCATTAATGCACATGAAATGGCATTTTGCATATATGACATATTTGGCAATTTGAGGCAAGTAAATACATTATCAACACATAGAAGACTTGCTCAAAATGGAGAAATCCAATAATCATTTTAAAATCATAAATCATGCTTTTCATTCAATACATCAAGAATTGTCCATCTAACACTCCTACAACAAACAAATTCAAGCATGCTTTGGTACCCAAATTTTCTTGGGTCCATGAGAGTTAATACAAATAATTTTTGATCCTTTTGAAATCCATTTCAAGCACAAATCATCATTATTTATTGCTTGCTTTGGCACCCATATTTTCCTAACACTCTTCCTCTAAATGTGGTTTTCCTATATGTGCATGCTTGTGAAGAGTGTCCTATTCTATTGCATAGTGAGCATGTAAGAGATAGATCATGCATAGTATTTTTGCTCACAAGGAAATTCTTTAGATGAGTTTCTTTTTGTATTGCATTATATCCTAACCCATCTTTGTCAAAGAAAGCTCTTTGGGTCTCTAACATGTGATCTAGCTTTTGTTGACCCATATAAAACCTAGAAAATGAGTTATGCAAATTTAAGTTCTTTTTATTCAACTCATTTATTTCTAAGTTAGCCTCTTCTAATTTCTTTTCAAATTCTAGCTTAGCATTTATCAAGGCTTCATTTTCTATTTTTAATTTAGCAATGATTTTCTTATATTTGGAGTTCATGCATTGAAATTCATTTGCTAAATCATTAAAGGCATTTTGTAGCTCATCAAATGTAAAATCATTATTTTCACTAGAGCTACTACTAGCCTCATCATCACTAATGGCCATAAAGCATGAGTAAGCTACCTCTTCATCTACGTTTTCCTCATCGGAGCTATCACTATCACTCCATGCAGCCACAAATGCTTTCTTCTTAGGCTTTCTATCTTTTTCTCTCCTAAGTAAGGGGCAATCTAACTTAGTATGACCCGGTTCATTACACACTAAGGGGTCTTTTTCTCTTCTACTTGACTCTCCCCTATGATGTCTCCTATGTTGCTCTCTCTCATTCATTCTCATGAACCTATTGAATCTTTTGGCAAACATTGTCATTTCTTTTCCTTCCTCATTTCCACTCTCATCACTATCATCTTCAATGACCTCATAAGTGGAAGACTTAAGTGCTACCCCTACTTTCTTTGAAGGCTCTTCATTTCTTTTCAATTTCATCTCATATGTAAGTAGGGAGCCCATAAGTTCATATAGAGACAAGGTGTTAGGATCCTTAGATTCTTCTATTGCGGTCACCTTTGCCTCCCAAGATTTTGGCAAGCTATTCAAAATTTTCTTAACCATTTCTACATTGGAATAGCTCTTGCCTAATGCCTTAAGTCCATTAATTATATCATTAAACCTAGTGAACATTTCGCTAATGGACTCATTTTCTTTCATCCTAAATAACTCATAATCATGTGTGAGCATTCCTACTTTGGTTTCCCTAACTTGATTGGTCCCTTCATGTGTGATGGCCAATTTGTCCCATATTTGCTTAGCATTTTCACATAGAGACACTCTATTATACTCATTGGGACCTAAAGCACAAAAGAGGGTGTGCATAGCCTTGGAATTCATTTGTGCCAATCTCATGTCATTTGTGTCCCACTCATCCTCACTCTTAGGGACATCTTTTCCATCAACTTTCTTCATTGGAATTTTGGGACCATTAACAATCACTCTCCGCACTTCATAATCATTGGATTGCACAAATAACATCATCCTAATTTTCCAATAAGAGTAATTCTCAGTATTGAAGAGTGGAGGTCTAACTAATGAGTGTCCCTCTTCTCCTAGGGTATGCCTACATTCAAGTGAGCCATTTATGATCGTTTTGCTCGATAGAGGTTAGTCTAAATCAATTTCGAGCCCAAGCTCTGATACCAATTGTTGGCTCTAATAGGCAATACCGAGAGGGGGGTGAATCGGTTCTTCGCTAGCCTTAAGCCCGTTTTTCGGTTTCTCTAAATTCTCTAGCCTATTTGAATATTTTCTAAGTTCTCTAAGCTAAGCAAGCATGCAATTCAAATTCAATACAATAAGCACAAATATAATTGCAAGTAATTAAAGAGTAGGGAGAGAGAGATTTACACAAGCGATTTATAGAGGTTCAACTACCTTGCCTACGTCCTCTACCTTGAGACACTCCCAAGGATTTTCCTAAAATTCACTATCTTTGAATTTGTTACACTCCCTCTTTTCAAGGCTCAAGAGAAACCTCTCTCTTTTTCTAGGCTCAAGAGAAACCTCTTCTCCATCTTTTTACAGGCTAAAGAGAAACCTCCATCTTTTTCTTAGGCTAAAGAGAAACCTCCCCTTTTACAAGGATTGAATGTTTTTACAAGAGAAGTAATCAAAGAAGGCCTCTAGATAGGCAAGTGATTACAAAGATTAAGCACAAATAAAAGCCTATACAAGATTTGTGCTAAGCACTACAAGGAATAAGAGAATGATAGAAGATGAGGACTTTGCAGCTCTTGATTTGTTGTTTGAGGCTTGAGGATTTGAGGAATATGTGTTATGGAGTTGCTGAGTAGTTCCTCTTGCTTCCTTTAGCTTCTAAGCCTCTATTTATAGTCCCTTGGATGTATTCTAGCCGTTGGGTGAGCCAAATCTCGAATATTACCGTTGTCTCACAAAAACTAGCCGTTATAGGCTATTTTCGGGCAAAGGGATCGATCCCTTTCCATAGGGGATTGATCCCTTTTGTCCAGAATCTTGATTCTGGGCTTCAGGGACCTTGGGAAGACTTTTTGCCAAAAAGGGATCGATCCTGCTACAGTGGGGATCGATCCTTTTCTTCCAGAGGGCATTTTTCCTGCACTTTTGGGTTAGAACTGATATGACCTTTGATCCTAATTCAACCCGAAACATTTATAAGCTTTAAGGGAGTTTTTCTTGACTTTCTCAGATAAAAACATGGTCTAAACATTCATCAAGTGATTTTCTAAAATATTCAAAACATTCATAAAGAATTAAGACCAATAGGGATGTATCATTAAATCATGGTCTTAATGTTTGATATGATCACTTGAAAATGGATTGAGAAAATCATGTGTGATAAGGCAAATTTACAATATGAATTAAAACATTAAATCTTAAGTTTTTGTCATTTCAAAATATATATGGCAATTTAAAGCTAACACATTCATATTTTTTTTTATGTTCAACCGAAACCTCATTCTTCCATTATCAAAATTAGTTCTTTCATCATCTAAGTTTTCCTAAGCTTTCCTTTCATTTTATCCAATTTCCTTTAAATCATTTCACATCATCAACTACCAATTCAACTCAATTTCCTTCTTGTTCTTCATCTATTTCAAGCTATGAATTCATTCTATTCCCATGATCTAACAAGAATAATTCAAAAGCAAGACTAAAATCATGCTTCTCATGCTTGAAATCATAGATTTATATCATTCAATCTCAAGAAATCATCAAATCTCACCTTGATTAATTTGTGTTTCTAAAACAGAATTTATATTCTGTTTTGTTCCTCTTCCACGTCAACTTCTAGCTTGAATTCTTGCTTGATTCTTCAATTGAATAAAGGTTAAACAAGCAAGAAGGTTGAATATCATAATGGAATAATTTTTTGGATTTTTCTTTTGGCTGAACCGAAGTGAAGAAACAGAACAAAACGAGGTAGAGTGTGGCTCTTTTAGATAGCAAATTTTCGGTGATGAAGATGGTGTTTTGCCGATATTTGCTTGTTTCTTATTGTTTCTTTCTATCCCAAACAACCAATACAAATTATACACATAATATATCATTTTATGTCTGTCACGACCTGAAGGTCAATGACGTCCACTTAATACTTATTTAATTTCTTATGAAAGTTTCGAACCAAATTTTTCTTTCTCTACTTACGGTTTGTATTCGGTGTCAGTGTAGTATCTAAATCCAATCCTATATTATTCATATTATTTCTCGATCTATGTCACATTTCTCAAGGAGGTTTTCCTTATGATTTTCGTCTTATTTTACTATTCCCCAAAAGAGGCAGGTCAAAAACCTCCCCTTTATATTTTATCAATTTCCCCAGGTATAATTTCCTGCACAAAACACAATTTTAAATCACATGATCTGGCAGCTGGTGGTTCTCCACAGTTTCATGCAATCACTATTTCAAGGACTTCAAGAGTTGAGTCATTACTAAGTTCACTTATATCACTTCATCCATATATAGTTTAAACATACATTTTGACCCGGATCGGACTCGATAACCACCTAGACTCACATAATCATCTAGTACGACCCAAGGTTACATCCCATATACTTTCCTAATACTGTGAAATTTAACGTACACATAGTTATCAAGATGATATACTAGCAGTATACCTCAAAATACAAAATGCTAGCTCCGGAGAACGCAACTGAGTACCACTACTAGGTACGGTTTCTCGGAAGCCTACAGAAGCCTGAGCCGGCTATCAACTCATATGATCTGCAGATGTTAAATTAAGGGGTGAGCAATCCACGGCTCAGTAAGTAGTTTAAATAAAACTTACTAGGCTCATATCGTAAAACACGATCATACATGCTTGAATTATTGTAAATTAGCATGTATGGATTATACTAAGGTTTATTACCATTTCGTAAGTGCACACACGTCATAAACTTGCTCATGCTTACTTTTCATCATTAGTTACACAAGGCATCGTTCTTATTAAAAGTATAATTATCTGTGGAAGCACGAACATTCAAGTAGCACATGTTCAATGGCATATATGGACATAACTTAATAATCGAAAGAAACAAACATTCAAGTAGCACATGTTCAAATGGCATATATAGACATAACTCAATAATTGAAAGAAACGAACATTCAAGTAGCACATGTTCAAATGGCATATATAGAAATCATCCAATAATCACATACATCATGTGTCATATGCCTAAGATCTATTTCATCCTTCGACATTCGTCGCATTCACAAATCACAATCACTTACTTATAGTCACAATATCCTACGATTTCTCATATTTCGTCAAAACTCATGTAGCACTTAGTTCCCGAAGGATTCTAGAGGTGGCTCACACGGTTCGGAACTCGAGTCTTTGCTCGGTTGGACCTTTAGTACATCGAAGCTCGTGTAGCACTTAGTTCCCGAAGGATTCTAGAGGTGGCTCCCACGGTTCGGAATTCGAGTCTTTGCTCGGTTAGGCCTTTAGCACATCGAAACTCGTGTAGCACTTAATTCCCGAAGGATTCTAGAGATGGCTCCCACGGTTCGGAATTCGAGTCTTTGCTCGGTTAGGCCTTTAGCACATCGAAGCTCGTGTAGCACTTAGTCCCCGAAGGATTCTAGAAGTGGCTCCCACGGTTCGGAATTCGAGTCTTTGCTCGGTTAGGCCTTTAGCACATCGAAGCTCGTGTAGCACTTAGTTCTCGAAGGATTCTAGAGGTGGCTCCCACGGTTCGGAATTCGAGTCTTTGCTCGGTTAGGCCTTTAGCACATCGAAGCTCGTGTAGCACTTAGTTCTCAAAGGATTCTAGAGATGGCTCCCACGGTTCGGAATTCGAGTCTTTACTCTTGGCACATAAGGCTAGGTGCTAATTGAGGTCTATGGATTCAACATCGGGGCGATATGTATATGTGGTACTCAACTCACGTATCCATACCCAAAGCATAACAATATGTTAACATGTTCAGTAATCATAAGAGTGCCATAACACATAACACATTACACAGTGCACGACAAAGATCACTTTCAAATAAGGGCATTTCACAAGCACATTATGTTCGATTTAAAACTCTTACATAATTATTCTAGTTATCTTACCCGTAATGCTCAACCAATATCCTATATAATTTAATTAATAATTTAATAAGGATTCTTTCATCTCTTACGAGATGATACTAGTAAGATTTATTTAACCCACTTACCTCGATGCTTGGTAGGTTACCTTTCCTCGATCCTCAACTCAAGCTAAACTCCTACACCGCTCCAAATTCACTACAATTAAATCAAATGATATTTCAATAACACGTCTTAATTACGTTTTGATCACATATCAATTATATATTTTAGAATCTAGACTATTCTAACTCATTTCTTTGACGAGGAACTAAATTCTTTATGTGTCTCTCGAAACATTACTTATTCGATTTAATAACTCTTTACTTATATTCTTTATAAGATAATAAGAGGTTTATTAATTGTATTCGCTATTTTCCTTTCGTTAGATATATATTTATATAAAGCCGAATAGTTATATAATTATAACTATATCTTAAACACTTATACAATTATACTTGTATTTATATCTTAACAAACCTCTTTTTCCTTTCTTTGCATTTCTTCTCTTTGTCTCTTGTTTAGTTTTCAAGTGAGTAGCATATATATCTATATTTATATATGTATGTATTTAGCATTTGCATAATAAGGTTTCTGAGGATTTACTATACTTCTTTATATAAGCACTATACATACATATATTTATTTATTTCTTTGTTTTTCAAGCAAGTAGTATACTTATATATGTATACTAGTAATATATATGGTTATTTGATGCTAGTGCAAATCTAAGTCCTTAGATTTTATTCCTTCATTTTCTAAATATGCAAATATATATATATATATATATATATATATATATATATTGTAAGACCCGATTTTATAGTATTGTACACTATATTTTTGTAAATCCTTGATAGTGGAAATAAATTAATTGGTAAAATTAAATAAATATTTAATGTGGATTCCACTTTAGATTTTTGGAATTATTGGAGTTATGATTTATAATATGGTGTATAAAATGTGAAATAAATATTAAATGATAATTGAAGGTATAGAAATAAATAAAGAAATAAATCTGAAAATTTAGAATTGAAATGCAATTTCAATGGCATAAAATTCAAATAAATGATATTTAAAGGAATGGAATTGATTTATTGAACATGTGATTAATTGTGAGTGGTTGAAATATACAAAAGAAGGGGGAAAGGAGTCAAACCATGCAGCAAAATGGTCTTCACCGCCTCTCCTTTGCTGCTGTGTTTGTTTCACGTGTGGAATTAGTTATAAATGAAAAGAAATGAAGAAAGAAAGGTGTTAGTGGGCTATGTGGCAATGAGCGATTGGATGAGGTAGTAATAAAACAAGGTTTATTCAGCCTTTTTTCAGCTCATCACCGACTCTGTCTCGTGCCATTTTTTGCTGCTCACGATTTTACTCCATTTCCTGGCAATTTCTCTCGTTTCCTTCATTTCTACTCAAGAATCTCACCAGGTTTATTACCAAAACATTAACCACTTCACAAGTCTGACCTCCATCGTGAAAACATCTTAAAAACCCGAAATTTATAGTGGCTGACGTGAAGAAATAGCATGGGTTTTTGGAGAACTCTGTTCGGTTTTGGCTAAAAAGGTGAGGGGTGATAATATTTTCTTAATTTCAGCTATGGTTTGTGATTAATATATGTATGGGAAACTTGTGTGAAGCCTTAATTTAAAACAAAGTGATTTGTAGTGACAGTAGAGGTGTTCGACTATATATGGTAGAAAAAAAAATTGATTGAAAATTTTAATGTATATTACGTAAAGATTGGTAGAAAAATGATGAATTAAATTGTTGGAAACTTGGTTTGAGTTTAGATGGAATGATACATTGTGAAACCATGGAATTGGCTTGATGACGTTTCAAAACAGAGGAGGTGGCGTGAAAAAGAGGCAGTCACCGATCATGGCATTAACTGAACGAGAATGATAATTTTTGTGAACCAAAGGCATTTGATGAAAATCCTAAGTGACTAAGAGTAGTTACAAGATAGGAAATTAGAAGAAGAATAAATGAAACTGTTAAGAAGAGGAAAATAATGGAGCTGCTAGCCGTGTGATGGAAAAATAGAAAATGAAAAACTAAGAAAACATGACCATTAAAGGTCACGATTTTGGCTGCTGAAAAATAAAGCTAAGGAAACTTTAAATACAAGAGAAGTATAGAGCAAAAATGTTAGGACAATAAGGAGTAATTAAGAAAACAAAAATGATAAATATATATATATATATATATGTATAAAATCTTCATGGTGTAAGATATGAATAATTGGACAAGACATTGTTCATGAGAGATTATCATGTCAATTTTATGATTAATGATTAAAGAAAAATAGTTAAAGATGAGTAGAAAATATTTTCTAAAATTAATTGAGAAGGGAAGTAAAGGAAATAATAGATATGCATAAATGGGATTAAGGAAAGAATAGATGAATCACCTTAAGAAGGGGTTTAAGAAGACATTTGGCCATGAGCAATTTTGGATTGTTATTATGCTGCGTTTTATGGTTTGAACATGGGAACTGACTGTGGAAATTAAGAAAATAATTAACGACAATTTTTGATAAAATTATTTTGCAGCATGAAAAAAATCGGATTTCGTGTAGTGACATCAGAAAGTTCGACACCACGAGACAGGTAAGGGATGCATGTGCAGCACTGTAAGGATATTCAGTCTGCATATTTTTAATTATGAAATATTTTATGAAAATATTTATGAAAATATTGAGATGAATGATTGGTTGGTAAATTGTGGTGAAGTACCGGTTGAAATTATAAACTGTATTTTTCGTGCAGGAGGCTAGCCAATCGACAGCCGTTATACTGCCGAAAAATTATCGAAAAATTCCTGAAAATCATAATAAATGATTTTATGTCACGAGAAATAATTTTCATCCATGAAAATCGAGAAAATTAAATATTTTCATGAAAACATGAATAAAATGAAAATGATCTTAAATTATTCATGTTTTCGAGAATGGTGATAATGAAATCACCGAAAATTCTCTTAATATATAAAATACATGTAATACGAGACGAAAAATGAAAAGAAGTAAAGTGAATATTTTTATGAATATTTTCGTAATTATTTCTTAAATATTCACTAAATGATTTTATAACCTTTATGGTTTTAAATGATGAAATTATATATTTTATAAATTCCATAAAGTTTTTCTGATGATGAAAAATACGGTTTTGAGACTAGATGGCATCCTATCATGCTGATATGTGATATGTAACATGTGATATGTAATATGTGATATGTGATATGTAGTCCCGGCCGACACCTGATCAGTGATCCGCCGAGGACAATTATAGACTATGGCCATAGATTTGACATGATTATTTATACCCTTCGGGGTCTATAGCATGATATGAGTAACGACCCAGTGGACGGGCTGGGCGTGTGTGCCTATGTCTCCATATGTGAAAATGTTTTATATAATATGTGATAAGTTAAATGAAAGTGATTTACAGCATTTTACAAAATGCTTATTACAGTACCGATTTTAGTACTACGAAATGACTTTCATATGATATGTAATATGAACATGTGATATGTTTTCAAAAGGAAAAAGAGTTTATAAGTCTAATATTCTTACAATGATTTTAAATTGAATATTAGACTATATATGACATGAATATGTGATATGTTTTCAAAAGGAAAAAGGAGGAAAATAAATCTAATATTCTTATTTTAATTTTTAAATTGAATATTAGATTTAAATGATATATATGTTGTACGAAAAGGATTTAAGAGCGGATTTTGCTATTTAAAGTACTATACTAATTATGGTTGTACAGTAAAACATGAAATGAGTTTTAAATGAGAATGATGAGAATTTAATTAATATTCTTTTCAAAGAAAATATGAATATTAGTTATTTTATTTAAATGCTTTATTTCATAAAAGCATTATTTAGAAAAAGAATATGAAAATGTTACGGAATAAAAAGGAAAGGAATTGAATTTCAAAACAAGAAAGAATATTACTCTCTACAGTTGCTTCTAGGTTCCGGAACAAGATAGGTATTTCAAAATACCTACCTTACTCCATCCGGATCCCTAGCCAATTGTAGTATCTTTCCTACATGCGAGCCTAGAGCCCATAGTAAAAATCGAAAAAGATTTTCAGCATATAGGAAGCTGAATATCAAGTATGCATATAATTCCCTTACTGAGCCGTGGTTTGCTCACCCCTTAATTTTAACATTTTAGGTTTTCGAAGACTGAGAGTCCAGTACTTAAAGGATTTTCGACTGCGCATTTGGGGACGATGCGACAGGTCGATTTATTTAATAAGGTATGATCATTTATTTTCTGTATTTAGATTTATCGACAGTACTACTTTCTTATGAAGTAGAAATCGGGGATGTAATTCATATTATAATTTAATATGAAATTGTGTATATGTAAAAGAAAAGTAAAGTATCGGAGACAGCCCAACCAAATAAGATGTATAGAATAAGGTGAAAAATAGGGTCACGGGCTGTGACAGATTTAATGGTATCAGAGCAGGGTTGGCCTGATGTCTATCGATACTTTAAAAAAGAAACGTGTCGAAAAAGATTAACATCCCCTGTAGTACTGTGTAGTCTAAATACATAGAGAAAATAAATGATTGCAAATTGAATTAAGTGTTTAGAAGGGAGTGAGCATTATAAACTAAGGATGTCAAAAAAGGGAAAACGGCTCAGGAATGTTACCTGAAATGGTGATCTTATAATCTAAATGAGGGTCGGTTCGGTAAGGAACAGAAATGGATTCGATGAGGGCCCCACCAGTACTTTTCTGTCCGGATCGAAATGAGACTTGAAAGTGATGATATAAAGGAGGGGAATGAAATATCATCATTAAATAGACCTTAAGATCACCGATTGAAGCTATTTTGAGGAGAGAGAAATTTTTGACCAAAAATGACCAAAATACCCCTACACCCAAAATTTTGCTGGGAGTCAAAATAGATCACCAGAAGTTGGAATTGACCGATTTGATAGAGAAATTGATGATGTAAAGCTGCATTTCAGGCAAAATAATCCAATTATGGATTCTATTGGATTTCTCTGTCGAAATCGAAAAAGATTTTAAAATGCTGATATTGGTATGAGAAAGGGATACTATCAGCAAATAGATAATAAGATCACTGATTTAAATGTAAATTGAGGAGAAAGAAATAAATGCAAAAATGACGAAAATGCCCCTATGTGGGGCGATGTGCTGAATAGTGATGAAACCAAGTGATGAAAATTCCTTGATGATAATGGAATTATTAATGGCATAGAGGATGTCATAAGGATATACCGATCCCTATTATTGATTCCACTTATACTTCGATTTTGGACGCAAATTACGAGTGACCTAGTGAACGGGCTAGGTCTCATGACGAAACCTCGAGGGGTGACCCAGTGAAAGGGCTGGGCATTCTCAAAGAGGTTAGTACACATGTGTATAGGCGGACGGCGGACGGGCCGGGGCCTTATATGATGCGATCCAATAAGAGTGTATAGTGGAAGGTCATAAGATGATCGGCACGGTTATTGATGATAAGGGCCTGAATTATGAGGTACTGAATTGGGTATTATTACGGGATCGTTAGATATTATGAAAGTGAAATGAATACAGAAACTGATTGAGAAAGTGAATAGTACAGGTAATGAAATCCATAGCAGTACGGTTGATTGAGGTTCTATACATATATACTGTTTTTGAGATATTAAATGAATAATTAATTATAGAACCGGAGCATTATGAGATATGCCTTGCAAATTGATGTACTGTATGGAGTATTGTGAATTGGAGAATATGCACAAGAATAGTAAAGTGATAAAAAAAAAGATGACAGCTAACCTAAGTTCTTCAGGACCCTTGAGAAAAAATGAGACAGGCGACCCAATGATGGGCGACCCGCAGTGAACAATATGTGTGAGATGCAGGCAAACTATGTTATCGCCGACTCACTTGTAAGGGTAAACCTGGGGCGAAAGGATCGCTTAGGGGATGCTCGCCGACGGCCGATTCGAACGGGCGGGACTCTTACAAGGAGTTTAATGATAATACAAGTGTAAGGAACTAGGTACGTAAGGGTGCCAAGGTTCGAACCTCGTGGATAACATGCTCAAAGGAATTAAACCTGAATTTATTAAATGAAATTGATTTTAAAGTAAATTGCAGTGACAATAAATTGGTTAGCTGTAAAATGTGTTGATAACTGTTGTACTTTATACAGCTTACTAGATTGAGATTAGTAATGCTGTGAGGTATACATAAATAAGTGAATCAAGGTAGAGTATGAGTTAAAATGATTTGCATATTGAATGTCTCTGCCTTGAGGATGTACAGTGAAATGATGGGACACAAAGATGAATATCCAAAATGATAAGAGAGGTATGATTAAGGAAGTATCGGATGAGATTCTCGATAAATTTTCAGAGTTATATAGATTGGAAAAATCGAGCTAACATTGACTCGATTGTGAATATGAAAGTTATTCCAAGCTTATATCGGAGAACATAGAAGAATCCGAAAAGCTTAAGAAAATAATTTTGGAAAATATTGTGGATAATGAAATTCACTTGTATACAGTTAAAGGATGGAAATACAGATGATGTGATTGAGGATGAATTAAATGGTGAATTTAATTCCTATTATGAAATAAAGTTCTTATGAAGAACATATAATCTTTTTTATGAAATCGATGCCTTAAATTGATTTAATCGAAGATGTATAAGGAGTTCATAAGATAAATCTCTGTAAAAAGGCATCATCAGATAAAAAGTTGAAGACTAATGGTCATAAGATGATAATGATTTGAACTCGATAAAATTATCACGAGTTCCTATTGAGGTTTACGAGGTTAATGAAATTCCTTATGAGATATATAAGCCTAATGAATGAGGCACCCAGATATGGATAAAATAATGATATACAGATACAGTATAAGACATCAATGGAAAATGAGCAGCATAGTGGTATAACCCCACAGACTCTTAAAGATAGTGAATTATATGTTAAGTATGGCAAATAAAAGATTTAGCTAGACAGTATCTCTTTCTAAGATATATGATCTCGAATGACAGAACGATGTGGATCTGTGTATGATGAAGAGATAATGATTGAGATACGAAATGTACTGGGTCTAGCTAAATATTACTGCTAGTTTATGGAAGAGTTATTGGGTTAGCTGCTCTACAAATGTGACTAATAAGTAAAGAAGTTAAGGTCGGTGGACGAATAAGTGTAAAGTAAAGAAGGTATTCAAAATGTTAAAAGAGGTAATAGTGGAATATGTTATCATTGATGAAAGGTGACCAGAACGATGATGAAGGAAAAGATGAATATGTAATAAGAGGAAAGTACAGGATAAAGAGGAAACACGAATATGAAGTAGTTCCCGAATTTAAACTAAAGGTAATTTTGTTGTTATCACATGATTATGGTTAAATGTAAGATCGAGCCAAACTCGATGGAGGAAAAGTAATCATACCCAAAGGAATAAAGAAATGATTTATATTTTTACTGCCATTTATAAATAGTTTAATTTTATAAATAGAAAAAGGATATATATATATATATATACCACCCTGAAATGATGAAAAGAGTGGATTTATATGGATAATGAGGTGATTAAATTGATAATTATAGATTTAATGATGAATTTAAATAATGAGGAGATTAAATTATAATTTGATTATGCCATCATAGGATCTAAATTATCAAAAGAGTATAATTTCAGGTATATTCAAAAAAAAAATTAAAGTGATAATGAATATACCACAAGAATAAAAGAGGTTAAAAAAAAAAAAGATAGAATGCTACATGAAAAGATGATATGGAGAGAAAATGGTTGCCTCCTTATTCAATTATGGAAAAAGATGGTAAATAGTAAAGTCTGCAAATGTGCTGTAGCATTTGTTAAAGTAAATGTGAAAAAAATGAGTATTATGGATAATGAGGAACCCAAAAGAGATACGATGATATGGAAGTGATTATAGACTAATAGTCTAGATGGAATCACTTATCCACTTTCAGGTTCTTAAAGTCTATAGTGCCATAGTCGAAATATAATGATGAAACGATGAGAATGTATGTAAAGTTCCAGTAAGCCCTACATGTGATGGGAATCTCTGATTAGCTATACGTTTATCAGAAATAGCAAAAGACTCTGAGATTCCAAATTTACTGACAGCATCGCTCCGTACTGATGTAAATATCTGAGTGTAGAATGGAAACACTCGAAGATATGTTGAGAGAGCGAATTCATGAGATATGAAAGCTACTGGGACGATTACATACTACTGAATACAGTGTATAAATGATAATTATCAAAATATATCGACTTGACACTAAAATTGAGAAAACGGATGATGAACAGTATGAATCATATGTGATATGAACAAGAGGTGAAAATTGATAACTCCCAAATTGATAAAGTAATTCTTAGGGAGTATATATATGTGATGAAAGATGACATGAATGGTCTAAAAGTGATTTTGATGTTGAAAATATGCTGGCAGTATTAATTAAAAGATGATTAAGAGGTTAAGAACAATAAGTATAAAGGATGCTACTATATTTTAACTTAAGTTAAATTCGGAGGACCGAATTTCCTAAGGTGGGGAGAAAATGTAAGACCCGATTTTATAGTATTGTACACTATATTTTTGTAAATCCTTGATAGTGGAAATAAATTAATTGGTAAAATTAAATAAATATTTAATGTGGATTCCACTTTAGATTTTTGGAATTATTGGAGTTATGATTTATAATATGGTGTATAAAAGGTGAAATAAATATTAAATGATAATTGAAGGTATAGAAATAAATAAAGAAATAAATCTGAAAATTTAGAATTGAAATGCAATTTCAATGGCATAAAATTCAAATAAATGATATTTAAAGGAATGGAATTGATTTATTGAACATGTGATTAATTGTGAGTGGTTGAAATATACAAAAAAGGGGGAAAAGAGTCAAACCATGCAGCAAAATGGTCTTCACCGCCTCTCCTTTGCTGCTGTGTTTGTTTCACGTGTGGAATTAGTTATAAATGAAAAGAAATGAAGAAAGAAAGGTGTTAGTGGGCTATGTGGCAATGAGCGATTGGATGAGGTAGTAATAAAACAAGGTTTATTCAGCCTTTTTTCAGCTCATCACCGACTCTGTCTCGTGCCATTTTCTGCTGCTCACGATTTTACTCCATTTCCTGGCAATTTCTCTCGTTTCCTTCATTTCTACTCAAGAATCTCACCAGGGTTTATTACCAAAACATTAACCCCTTCACAAGTCTGACCTCCATCGTGAAAACATCTTAAAAACCCGAAATTTATAGTGGCTGACGTGAAGAAATAGCATGGGTTTTTGGAGAACTCTGTTCGGTTTTGGCTAAAAAGGTGAGGGGTGATAATATTTTCTTAATTTCAGCTATGGTTTGTGATTAATATATGTATGGGAAACATGTGTGAAGCCTTAATTTAAAACAAAGTGATTTGTAGTGACAGTAAAGGTGTTCGACTATATATGGTAGAAAAAAAAATTGATTGAAAATTTTAATGTATATTACGTAAAGATTGGTAGAAAAATGATGAATTAAATTGTTGGAAACTTGGTTTGAGTTTAGATGGAATGATACATTGTGAAACCAGGGAATTGGCTTGATGACGTTTCAAAACAGAGGAGGTGGCGTGAAAAAGAGGCAGTCACCGATCATGGTATTAACTGAACGAGAATGATAATTTTTGTGAACCAAAGGCATTTGATGAAAATCCTAAGTGACTAAGAGTAGTTACAAGATAGGAAATTAGAAGAAGAATAAATGAAACTGTTAAGAAGAGGAAAATAATGGAGCTACTAGCCGTGTGATGGAAAAATAGAAAATGAAAAACTAAGAAAACATGACCATTAAAGGTCACGATTTTGGCTGCTGAAAAATAAAGTTGAGGAAACTTTAAATACAAGAGAAGTATAGAGCAAAAATGTTAGGACAATAAGGAGTAATTAAGAAAACAAAAATGATAAATATATATATGTATAAAATCTTCATGGTGTAAGATATGAATAATTGGACAAGACATTGTTCATGAGAGATTCTCATGTCTATTTTATGATTAATGATTAAAGAAAAATAGTTAAAGATGAGTAGAAAATATTTTCTAAAATTAATTGAGAAGGGAAGTAAAGGAAATAATAGATATGCATAAATGGGATTAAGGAAAGAATAGATGAATCACCTTAAGAAGGGGTTTAAGAAGACATTTGGCCATGAGCAATTTTGGATTGTTATTATGCTGCGTTTTATGGTTTGAACATGGGAACTGACTGTGGAAATTAAGAAAATAATTAACGACAATTTTTGATAAAATTATTTTGCAGCATGAAAAAAATCGGATTTCGTGTAGTGACATCAGAAAGTTCGACACCACGAGACAGGTAAGGGATGCATGTGCAGCACTGTAACGATATTCAGTCTGCATATTTTTAATTATGAAATATTTTATGAAAATATTTATGAAAATTTTGAGATGAATGATTGGTTGGAAAATTGTGGTGAAGTACCGGTTGAAATTATAAACTGTATTTTTTGTGCAGGAGGCTAGCCAATCGGCAGCCGTTATACTGCCGAAAAATTATCGAAAAATTCCTGAAAATCATAATAAATGATTTTATGTCACGAGAAATAATTTTCATCCATGAAAATCGAGAAAATTAATATTTTCATGAAAACATGAATAAAATGAAAATGATCTTAAATTATTCATGTTTTCGAGAATGGTGATAATGAAATCACCGAAAATTCTCTTAATATATAAAATACATGTAATACGAGACAAAAAATGAAAAGAAGTAAAGTGAATATTTTTATGAATATTTTCGTAATTATTTCTTAAATATTCACTAAATGGTTTTATAACCTTTATGGTTTTAAATGATGAAATTATATATTTTATAAATTCCATAAAGTTTTTCTGATGATGAAAAATACGGTTTTGAGACTAGATGGCATCCTATCATGCTGATATGTGATATGTAATATGTGATATGTGATATGTAGTCCCGGCCGACACCTGATCAGTGATCCGCCGAGGACAATTATAGACTATGGCCATAGATCTGACATGATTATTTATACCCTTCGGGGTCTATAGCATGATATGAGTAACGACCCAGTGGACGGGCTGGGCATGTGTGCCTATGTCTCCATATGTGAAAATGTTTTACATAATATGTGATAAGTTAAATGAAAGTGATTTACAGCATTTTACAAAATGCTTATTACAGTACCGATTTTAGTACTACGAAATGACTTTCATATGATATGTAATATGAACATGTGATATGTTTTCAAAAAAAAAAAGAGTTTATAAGTCTAATATTCTTACAATGATTTTAAATTGAATATTAGACTATATATGACATGAATATGTGATATGTTTTCAAAAGGAAAAAGGAGGAAAATAAATCTAATATTCTTATTTTAATTTTTAAATTGAATATTAGATTTAAATGATATATATGTTGTACGAAAAGGATTTAATAGCGGATTTTGCTATTTAAAGTACTGTACTAATTATGGTTGTACAGTAAAACATGAAATGAGTTTTAAATGAGAATGATGAGAATTTAATTAATATTCTTTTCAAAGAAAATATGAATATTAGTTATTTTATTTAAATGCTTTATTTCATAAAAGCATTATTTAGAAAAAGAATATGAAAATGTTACGGAATAAAAAGGAAAGGAATTGAATTTCAAAACAAGAAAGAATATTACTCTCTACAGTTGCTTCTAGGTTCCGGAACAAGATAGGTATTTCAATACCTACCTTACTCCATCCGGATCCCTAGCCGACTGTAGTATCTTTCCTACATGCGAGCCTAGAGCCCATAGGAAAAATCGAAAAAGATTTTCAGCATATAGGAAGCTGAATATCAAGTATGCATATAATTCCCTTACTGAGCCGTGGTTTGCTCACCCCTTAATTTTAACATTTCAGGTTTTCGAAGACTGAGAGTCCAATACTTAAAGGATTTTCGACTGCGCATTTGGGGACGATGCGACAGGTCGATTTATTTAATAAGGTATGATCATTTATTTTCTGTATTTAGATTTATCGACAATACTACTTTCTTATGAAGTAGAAATCGGGGATGTAATTCATATTATAATTTAATATGAAATTGTGTATATGTAAAAGAAAAGTAAAGTATCGGAGACAGCCCAACCAAATAAGATGTATAGAATAAGGTGAAAAATAGGGTCACGGGCTGTGACATATATATATATATATATATATATATCTATAGCAATATATAGATATACCTTTTAAATACATAGCACTTACATGGTATACATTTCCAATTTCAATTCCCGACTTTCCTACATCTTGATACATGTGTATATCTATATAGATATATATTTGCATCCACATATATATATGTGTATTACATATATTTATATATATATATATATATATACATATCTTTTAGATCTTCCTTTTTCTTTTATCCCTTTTCTTTTTATTTTTTTTTTTGTTTCTTTCTCTTGTTTCCTACTTGTTTCCAAGTAAATAATATATATACATGCACACACACACACATATATATATATTCATATACTTAATATTGATATATTAAGGTTCTCAACTCTATTCTTCTCATATTAAATGTATATTTTCTTACCTCTTTTAGGCTTTCCTTTTTGTGGCTTAGATATTTCTTTCTAGCCTTTCTTGAATATATATAAATACCTATATGTATGTGTATATATATACATATCTATATATATATCATTTTACCTTGCTCATAATTAATTCTTCATATTTACTAATGACATGCATATATATATATATATATGTATATGCATTTAGCCAATTTTGTTTCACCATCCTCACCAATATATATATATATATATATATATATATATATATATACACACCTATTGACCTATTAAATAAAACATCATTTCATATTGATTTACATATTAAACACATTTATTAAACTTAACTAAGGGAGACAAATCTTACCCCTTGGAACCTTTTAAACCAAACCACACTTGTTCTAGATTTCCATTGGACCAAAAGGTAGAAGCAAATCAAGCTTCTTTATTGCTGTCCCGTATGTGCTGAGGGGAGGAGTTTTCCTGCACCAATTGGTCTGTTGCTGTAGCTTTCTTGCCCAGCCAAGTTGCCCCCCTTTCGCTGCCCTGTTTCAAAGCCGAAAGGAACAATAATGGTTCCTAAGCTGCCTCACGTTCCTTGCCCTAACTTTCCTGATGTTTTATAGCATCACCTCAGCTCCATTTCAACACTTTGAAACCCTGTTTCAATGTCACTTCCAGCGTTTATCTTGGCTTGTAAATCCAACCCGAGACTCCCTTGTCCTCTAGCCTTAAATGCCACTTGAGATTCTCTGTGATTGTCACCTTCTAACAGCTAGGAAGCAGCCAATTTCAGTCTTCAATTCCCTATTTTGAGCTTCACAAACCCAACCTCAAACAGCATCAAAATCCCACATTACTAACCTCAAAAATCTGACAGTAAGGGCCTCTGAACAACATCCTTGCTATACCATTAAGTTCCTCATGGCATTGTCATAAAATCTCCTCCTTCAGCTCACGGTTCCAGCAGTCATCACCGTACGAGCCCCATTTTCATAGACTGGTTTTGCTCCTCCTGTACATCTGAAATTTCCTCTCTTTTCCCGTTCCTTTACTGCACAATTTTTGTTCCTCCTCCTTCACTGCAACGTCTCTTTCTCTCCTTTTCCTTTTCTTCTTTCTTCCAGCATTCACTTTTCCTTTCTTTCTTTCCCTATCGGCTTCTCCTTTCCTTTTCTTCTTTCTTTTCCTTGTTTTTGCCCGAGCCTTTAACTCTTTCCTGTACTTCTTTTCCTCTTCCGTGTTTTGTTTGTAAAGCTTCCTTAAGAAGCTTGTTACATATTCTGATGGAGTTAGTGGAGTTTGATGGGGTAAGGTCCCATCAAACCCCACTAACACATATATATATATATTTTATTTATATATATTCATATAAACTGAAATTATATTTACATATAACAATGTATATTTATACATGTATATAATATATGTATATTCTTATATATTTATTTATTTGTTATATTTCTACATAAAATGTGTATTTATATTCGTATTTTAAATTCTTTAATATAATAATATGTATACATACCCATAGCCATATACAATATATATATATATATATTCTCATATCTAATATATTTTTAGTATGGTATGTGTATACATATTAATTCTTCAATTTATTTTAATTATTCATTTCTCATACATACTACATTTCCTTTAATATACTTGTATACTTGTTTTATTAAAACAAACCTACCTATGTATTTGGTGGAATATATGCATCTCATTAGTTCATATTTAAATTCTTGAACTTAGTTATGAGATTTTCCAAATGCAACAAAAGTATAAATTATTTGTTTTCTAATTCCACAAATTTAAGGTTTCATCCTCATTACTTGGCATAAGATTATTACTTGCAACATATATCATAATACTCAACTTACTCCATGTCTTTTATTTATTCATCAATATGGTACAAAGTTTGTAGTTTTTACATCCTCCCCACCTTAGGAAATTTGGTCCTCCAAATTTTCCGTGTCTATCTGAAATAAGTGAGGGTTTTTCTCTTTCATTAAACTTTCTAACTCCCATGTGGCTTCCTCTGAAGAGTGGTGCTGCCAAAGCACTTTGACTAAAGGGATTGTCTTAGACCTCAATATCTTATCTTTCCTGTCTAAGATCAGAATTGGTCTCTCGACATAACTTAAGTCCTCTCTAATCTCCAGTGGCTCATACTCGATCACATGAGATGGGTCCGGATGATATTTCCGTAGCATCGACACATGAAAGACGTTATGCACACCCGATAGCTCCGGGGGTAATGCTAGTCGATATGCTACGTCACCCACTCTCTCCAATATCTCAAACGGACCAATGTATCGAGGACTCAACTTCCCTGTCTTGCCAAATCTCATTATGCCTTTAGACGGAGAGATTTTCAAGAACACTTTATCACCCACTTGGAACTCTAAAGGCCTCCTTCGACAGTCGGCATAACTTTTCTATCTCTAACCAATCACATATGGACTTTATCTTCTCAGAAACTTTCTCTAACATACTTCTATGTTAAGGCACTGACTGAATTAATAGCCTTTATAGCTAGGAAGTGTGAGGACTTGGTTAATCCCTCAATAATAACCCGAATTTCATCGTGACTCCTATGGTCTTAGTGTGCCCTATGGTGAAGCCCATAATTACATGCTCCTATTTCCGAATTGGCACGTGTAAAGGATTGAGCAACCCTATTGGTTTCTAGTGCTCGATCTTAACTTTTTAGTACGCTAAGCATCTGGGCACAAAAGTCATTATATCTTTCTCTGCACCAACCCAAATATACACTTCGTTCAAATTCTAAGGCATCTTCGTATTCTCGGGTGCATCGTGTACCTGGAAATCATGTGCCTCTTTCGTTATTTGTCTCTTTATGACTTCACTATTTGGAATGCATATCTTTTCATTATATCTTAGTACACCATCTCAATCGATTCATAAGTATAGTACTAACCAAAATGCCTATCACCACTATAATCATCTATTTCAAACACCTCAGCATGATTTCCACACCATGCTAAATACATTCATCACATGTTATATCAAAAAGGTCAAAATTTTATGTCTTGTATCCACGTTTCTTATGCACTACACAAGCTTATATGCGCTCATTAGTCAATGAGAGTACACAATTTTTATAAACATATACTTTTACATAAGCATCCTACATAGTAGGATTCACAAAATGTCGTAATTCAATATTTTCTCAGTCTTGTTACTACAATAATGATCAAAATTAACAATTCTCCATGGCCTCAATGAATCTGTCACACATCAATTAACTGTCTCTCAACAATACCTCAAGACATGAAAATCACCTTACAATAATCATTATACACAGTAAACACATGACACTCCTTATACATATCACAAATACTATTTTCAAGACATCATTATCGTAGTGTCATAGAGTAACTAACCTATGTAACCTATTTCCACAAGGTCACACTCCAAGTTTTTTTTTTTATTTTCCTTAATTTACTAGATGGGTCATAATTCACTTTTCCACAAGAAAGTAGTTCACCACAGGCACCTCACGTTCTGTAATCATTGATTATGTTCATTCATGATCAGGTTTCCACTTTCTTATAGACAATTCATTTGCGCCAACCATTGCATAGTATGATAAAATCATACACGTCAATTCCAGTCCATCCCCACATGAGTCTTTCACTTCCTCAACAATCCACATAATAGCATAATCTTAACTCTTACCTTTGCAATACACAAATGTATATGTATACAATTACATAAGTAAATGTACGCTTAGTGTATAAGACATCACAAGCATAATTCTTACTCTCATCATCTCAATCTCAAATCAATCTTATAAATTGGCTCATCTAATAAGTCATTAATCATAGGTAGCAGTTATTTATTCTTAATTGTCGCCTGATTTAACTACTTATAATCTATATACAATTTCAAGCTGTCGTCTATCTTTTTCACTACCAATACCGGAGTCTTTATGGTGATACCCTTGGGCGTGTAAAACCCTTCTCTAGCAACTCTCGTAGTTGCTTTTTAAGTTATTCCTGCATTGATCAATGTCCTCCTAACATATGACGGAGCTTTTCTCTATCATTCTCTCTATCTCATATCATATTAAAGTCCTGTAATTTGAAGAATAGTTTTCCATATTATCACTTATCTTAAAGGTCGTATCGTTCTCATATCAATTTCAAAGCTTAATACTCAATAGGTCCACCGAATTGGACATATCTCATTAGATCACACATTGTGACCTTTTATCCTCCTATAATATAGAAACTATCAAACTGAGTTAAGACCAATGCCAGGACATCATGGTCTCTAGTTTCTTATTTCACATAATCTTAACTTCTACATCAATTTATTTTCTTACACGACATGCTCTAATGATCTCCAGTTTTCCATTCAAAGATCCCTTTTCTATAACCTGACGTATTTGTTTCAACTTTACTAGTGAGAATACGAAGAGTCTTATGGGTCTTGAATCCACATAGATCAAAATCATAAGGTTCACTTCAATAGACTTTCAAGGTCCATGTAATTCAAAGAGGCAAATTTCAATAGTCAAATAATTTGAAATTCATGTAGTCTCCAATTCATATATTTTCTAAATCACATTGTTTTCTGAAGGCCATACACTTCTCAACATGTATGAGATCTTGAACATCTCTTAAATCCATAAGGAAGTTAGACAAATTTTTTTTTTCAACAAATCAATATTTAAATCGTTTTAATATCCAATCATTTCACATTCAATTCAGTGGAGACAGTCACATCCAATAGAATCATGCATGATACGGTATTCCCAGAGGGAAAATCAGTAACGAGTGGCTATCATTGAAAGTCACAGTTCGCACGGGTCAGGTGCTCACTGTGAAAACCTGTGGGTTTGACCATTTCCCACAGTCATAAATCTGCGGATTTGATCAAGATCTCGCAGTCATATACACTCAGTATGCATGATCACTAAGGAGCAACTGTCTCAAAACATTTTCATAAATTATATAAAAGAATGATTATTAAATTTGGAAGCAATAAAGCTCAGTAAAAACTCATTGAAAACTTTAAATATACCAATAACTCGTTGGTACATAAATAAATAATAAATCGTTTATGTAAACATAATTAAAATATCATTTATGCTATTTAAAACATATTAAGACTTTAAGCAAATTAAAACAATTAGAACATCATATGCACTTGGAATAAATCTATATTTTATGCAATTTAAAACATTTCATGTAAATCATTCTATGTAACTCTCATACATGTCCCTTACTATAATGCTTGATCACATATATATACTATTCTTAGGATGCACTATCATAACTCAATTTTATATCTCAACACAATTCTCATGTATCCAAACTCATTCCACAATTTTCATAGTCTCTTATCTCTTAACATCAAATTTTATTTTTTTATTATTGTTCTATCAAAAGCCTCATAGTACCCATCATACGTTTCTGCAATTCCATATCAACGAATTCCTCTTGCATCTTTCAATCAATACCTATTTCTACATCAATCATATAAGATGCAATAATTCTATCTCTTTCAAAGTAAATTGTATTCCAATCGATCATCTCAGATCATTGCATGACCTATCTTAAGCCAACTATGCTAGATTGCTTCACAATTAATTCCATCAGACAAAATTCTTAAGCCTTGACAGGCATACCATCTCAATCTCCACAACCAAATATTACCTATTGGCTATTGTGCTCTTTCAATTCTTGTCGTACATCACACTACCTTATAGGCCATTGTCTCACTTCTTGAGGCTTCAAACCATCCACAACTAAACTGTTTTATGCACCTTGTTATCATTTAATTTCAATGCAAAACACATGCATTTAGAATAGTTTTCTGCACTTATTGAGCATTTAACATTCAAGCATTGACAGTACTATAGGTGACTATCCAGTCTATACCCAAAGTGAAACCAATGTCGTAAAAGTGCAACAATATTAGATCTACTATTAGGTTTTTATTTCTGACCTTCACTTTACACTGATGATAAGCACTCTCTTTCATCTAAGACTTCCTTGAATGGAGTGCTAGTATACAATAGATGACTTAAAGTTTCGAACTTTATATATAGCCTATTACACGTCCAGCATATGAGGGTAATGGAGTCGATGGTTGCATCGTCGACCTCCGAGGTGGCCTTTCGGGCCCACCTTTACGTCCAATCCTCCTCATTCTAATTCGAATTAAAAATGAACTATACCAAGAGTAGATCGATCTCGATATAAGTCAATAAATGAGTAATTTCCAAACATAAATTTCACAGTACATGGGATGTAACACTACAGATGGTCTAAACTACACTAACACGTACTAGACAAACCAGGCTCTGATACCATTTAATCTGTCACGACCCGAAGGTCAATGACGTCAACTTAATACTTACTTAATTTCTTATGAAAGTTTCGAACCAAATTTTTCTTTCTCTACTTACGGTTTGTATTCGGTGTCAGTGTAGTATCTAAATCCAATCCTATATTATTCATATTATTTCTCGATCTATGTCACGTTTCTCAAGGAGGTTTTCCTTATGATTTTCGTCTTATTTTACTATTCCCCAAAAGAGGCAGGTCGAAAACCTCCCCTTTATATTTTATCAATTTCCCCAGGTA
This sequence comes from Heritiera littoralis, assembly GCA_031772115.1. Taxonomy (NCBI): domain Eukaryota; kingdom Viridiplantae; phylum Streptophyta; class Magnoliopsida; order Malvales; family Malvaceae; genus Heritiera; species Heritiera littoralis. The sequence goes on from JAPDPK010000002.1 coordinate 2,435,097, forward strand.
TAATTTCCTGCACAAAACACAATTTTAAATCACATGATCTGGCAGCTGGTGGTTCTCCACAGTTTCATGCAATCACTATTTCAAGGACTTCAAGAGTTGAGTCATTACTAAGTTCACTTATATCACTTCATCCATATATAGTTTAAACATACATTTTGACTCGGATCGGACTCGATAACCACCTAGACTCACATAATCATCTAGTACGACCCAAGGTTACATCCCATATACTTTCCTAATACTGTGAAATTTAACGTACACATAGTTATCAAGATGATATACTAGCAGTATACCTCAAAATACAAAATGCTAGCTCCGGAGAACGCAACTGAGTACCACTACTAGGTACGGTTTCCCGGAAGCCTACACGAAGCCTAAGCCAGCTATCAACTCGTATGATCTGTAGATGTTAAATTAAGGGGTGAGCAATCCACGGCTCAGTAAGTAGTTTAAATAAAACATACTAGGCTCATATCGTAAAACACGATCATACATGCTTGAGTTATTGTAAATTAGCATGTATGGATTATACTAAGGTACCATTTCGTAAGTGCACACATGTCATAAACTTGCTCATGCTTACTTTTCATCCTTAGTTACACAAGGCATCGTTCTTATTAAAAGTATAATTATGTGTGGAAGCACGAACATTCAAGTAGCACATGTTCAATGGCATATATGGACATAACTTAATAATCGAAAGAAACAAACATTCAAGTAGCACATGTTCAAATGGCATATATAGACATAACTCAATAATCGAAAGAAACGAACATTCAAGTAGCACATGTTCAAATGGCATATATAGACATCATCCAATAATCACATACATCATGTGTCATATGCCTAAGATCTATTTCATCCTTCGACATTCGTCGCATTCACGAATCACAATCACTTACTTATAGTCACAATATCCTACGATTTGTCATATTTCGTCAAAACTCATGTAGCACTTAGTTCCCGAAGGATTCTAGAGGTGGCTCACATGGTTCGGAACTCAAGTCTTTGCTCGGATGGACTTTTAGTACATCGAAGCTCGTGTAGCACTTAGTTCCCGAAAGATTCTAGAGGTGGCTCCCACGGTTCGGAATTCGAGTCTTTGCTCGGTTAGGCCTTTAGCACATCGAAACTCGTGTAGCACTTAGTTCCCGAAGGATTTTAGAGGTGGCTCCCACGGTTCGGAATTCGAGTCTTTGCTCGGTTAGGCCTTTAGCACATCGAAACTCGTATAGCACTTAGTTCCCGAAGGATTCTAGAGGTGGCTCCCACGGTTCGGAATTCGAGTCTTTGCTCGGTTAGGCCTTTAGCACATCGAAGCTCGTGTAGCACTTAGTTCCCGAAGGATTCTAGAGGTGGCTCCCACAGTTCGGAATTCGAGTCTTTGCTCGGTTAGGCCTTTAGCACATCGAAGCTCATGTAGCACTTAGTTCCCGAAGGATTCTAGAGGTGGCTCCCACGGTTCGGAATTCGAGTCTTTGCTCGGTTAGGCCTTTAACACATCGAAGCTCGTGTAGCTCTTAGTTCTCGAAGGATTCTAGAGATGGCTCCCACGGTTCGGAATTCGAGTCTTTACTCTTGGCACATAAGGCTAGGTGCTAATTGAGGTCTATGGATTCAACATCGGGCGATATGTATATGTGGTACTCAACTCACGTATCCATACCCAAAGCATAACAATATGTTAACATGTTCAGTAATCATAAGAGTGCCATAACACATAACACATTACACAGTGCACGACAAAGATCACTTTTCAAATAAAGGCATTTCACAGGCACATTATGTTTGATTTAAAACTCTTACATAATTATTCTAGTTATCTTACCCGTAATGCTCAACCAATATCCTATATAATTTAATTAATAATTTAATAAGGATTCTTTCATCTCTTATGAGACGATACTAGTAAGATTTATTTAACCCACTTACCTCGATGCTTGGTAGGTTACCTTTCCTCGATACTCAACTCAAGCTAAACTCCTACACCACTCCAAATTCACTACAATTAAATCAAATGATATTTCAATAACACGTCTTAATTACGTTTTGATCACATATCAATTATATATTTTAGAATCTAGACTATTCTAACTCATTTCTTTGACGAGGAACTAAATTCTTTATATGTCTCTCGAAACATTACTTATTCGATTTAATAACTCTTTACTTATATTCTTTATAAGATAATAAGAGGTTTATTAATTGTATACGCTATTTTCCTTTCGTTAGATATATATTTATATAAAGCCGAATAGTTATATAATTATAACTATATCTTAAACACTTATACAATTATACTTGTATTTATATCTTAACAAACCTCTTTTTCCTTTCTTTGCATTTCTTCTTTTTGTCTCTTGTTTAGTTTTCAAGTGAGTAGCATATATATCTATATTTATATATGTATGTATTTAGCATTTGCATAATAAGGTTTCTGAGGATTTGCTATACTTCTTTATATAAGCACTATACATACAAATATATATTTTTTTCTTTGTTTTTCAAGCAAGTAGTATACTTATATATGTATACTAGTAATATATATGGTTATTTAATGCTAGTGCAAATCTAAGTCCTTAGATTTTATTCCTTCATTTTCTAAATATGCAAATATATATATATTGTCACGACCCGTGACCACATTTTTACCCTTCTTATACACAACTTAACCGGTTGGGCTGTCTGCGATACTTCACTTGTACTGACTGTTAATAAATTTTACATAATATTGTTTATATTATACACATCCCCTATCGTAACAAATCAGATAAGTAGTACTGTTGACGTGTCTAAATACAGAGAATAAATAATCATACCTCAAATAATCAGTCGGTCTGACACATTGTTCTTCGTGTACAGCCAGGATCCACAATCCACTGATTTCACATTCATCAAAACCTGAGATGTTGAAAAATTAAGGGGTGAGCAAAACCACGGCTCAGTAAGAGAATTATATGCCTCACTTGATACTCAGCTTCCTATATGCTGAAAATCTTTTTCATTTTTCCTATGGGCTCTAGGTTCGCATGTAGGAAAGATACTACAGTCGGCTAGGGATCCGAATGGAGTAAGGTAGGTATTTTAGAATACCATACTTGTTACGGAACCTAGAAGCAACTGTAGAGAAAAATTTTTTCTTTTTGTTTTGAATTAATAAATCCTTTTCCTTTTTAATCTTTCATAACCTTTTTCATATTCCTTTCAAAATAATGCTTCTACGAAATAAAGCCTTTAAATAGAATAATTAATATCCGTATATTCCTTGAAAAGAATATTAGTTAAATCATCATCTTATTTCTTTAAAACTTATTTCATGTTTTAATGTACTCTCTTAATTAGTTCTGTCCGTTAAAAAGCAGAATAAGCTATTAAAATCTATTTCATTCTTTGACATTTGTCGAATTCACGAATCACACTCACTTACTTATCGTCACAATATCCTACGATTTCTCATACTAATATCGGAACACGTGTAGCACTTAGTTCCCGAAGGACTCTAGAGGTGGCTCCCACTGTTCAATCATCGAGTCTCTGCTCGGTATGGCCTGTACTGAAACATCAGAACACGTGTAGCACTTAGTTCCCGAAGGACTCTAGAGGTGGCTCCCACTGTTCAATCATCGAGCCTCTGCTCGGTATGGCCTGTACTGAAATATCGGAACACGTGTAGCACTTAGTTCCCGAAGGACTCTAGAGGTGGCTCCCACGGTTCAATCATCGAGTCTCTGCTCGGTATGGCCTGTACTGAAATATCGGAACACGTGTAGCACTTAGTTCCCGAAGGACTCTAGAGGTGGCTCCCACTGTTCAATCATCGAGCCTCTGCTCGGTATGGCCTGTACTGAAATATCGGAACACGTGTAGCACTTAGTTCCCGAAGGACTCTAGAGGTGGCTTCCACGGTTCAATCATCGAGTCTCTGCTCGGTATGGCCTGTACTGAAATATCGGAACACGTGTAGCACTTAGTTCCCGAAGGACTCTAGAGGTGGCTCCCACTGTTCAATCATCGAGTCTCTGCTCGGTATGGCCTGTACTGAAATATCGGAACACGTGTAGCACTTAGTTCCCGAAGGACTCTAGAGGTGGCTCCCACGGTTCAATCATCGAGTCTCTGCTCGGTATGGCCTTTTCCGTTTGACATATTCCATGTCATGTAAAATATTTCCCTTTTTAACATGTCACCTATCATTTATAGATTTTAATATAGACGTTAATCTTGTCGTACTATAAACCCTGGAGGGTAAAGGACTAAACCGGTCAAATCTATGACCATAATCTATATTGTCCTCGGTGGATCACGGATCAGGTGTCGACCGGGACTAAACATGTCACATATCATGTATCAGCATGATAAGAATACCAACCAGTCTCAAAACCGTATTTTTCATCGGAAAATACACCTTATGGAATTTATACAATTATATAATTCCATGATTTAAAACCATAAGGGTTATAATCCTTTAGTGAATATTGATAAAAATATCCATAAAATATTTACTATATTTCACTTCATCTTTCGTCTCGTAATTCGTGTAATTTATCTATTTCGAGAATTTTCGGTGATTTCATTATCACCATTCTCGAATACATGAATACTCTAAAGTTCCATCTCATTATATTCATATTTTATGAAATTTAGAAATTTCCTCATGTCTCGTGATTTACTATCGAAATTCGGAAATAAATCATTTAATATGATTTTATAAAGTTTTTCTAAAATTTTCGGCAGCATAACGGCTGCCGATTCACTAACCTCCTGCACGGAAAATACAGTTTAAAATCTTTCAGCCAGTACTTCTTCTCAAATTATTTTCAGCAATTCATGCATCATAATAATTTTCATAAAATAATTGCATAAAATATTTTAAATTAAATTATGCAGACTGAGTATCCTTACAGTGCTGCACATGCATCCCTTACCTTTTTCCGGGTCGGCGACTTCCGCTTATCGATCGCGCCCGCGCTCCATTTCTCCCCATTCCTTATCTCGATTGCTGAAAATAATTTCTGGAATTAAAATTCTAATTTTTAGAATTTTTCATAATTTATTTAATTTTTTTTCTGAAATTAAATTCTCGGGAAATTTCTTACCGAATTTGTAAAATCCCGGGTTGTCGAATTTCCGGGAATTTTTCGAATTCCCGAAATTCTCCTTTTTCCTCTTTTTCTTCCTTTTTCTTCCTTTTTCCTCTTTTTCTTTTCTTTCTTTCTTTTCTTTTTCTTTTTTCTTTTTCTTTTTCTTTTTCCTTTTTCTTTTCTTTTTCTTTTCTTTTTCTTCTTCCTTTCCCGGTTAGACCGGTTCAGACCGGTTCAGCTCCTGTCTTCGCCGGTTCCTCGCCGGCGGCCGGTTCTCCGGCGGCTCGTTGGTCCCTCAGCTGGCCGACGTCGAGGCGAAGCTGCCGGTGGTCTCAGCTTGGCCTGGATCGGCGGCACGGCGGCGGATCCACTCGGTTTACCTTCGGTCACTTCTCCTCCTCCGTCGGCCTTCCTCCGCCGTCGTTGGCCTCATCGGTGGCCTCCATCCCATTCCTCTCCTTCCACCGATGCTTCGGCTGTAATGGCGGCGGCCAATTCCGCCGGCAACCGCCAGATCTAGTTTCGTTTTCTTCCTCGGTTTTTCGCCGTTTCGCGTCGATTCCTTCTCCGTTTCGCTTCGCCGGCGTTGCCATCAGCTTCCTCTTCCTTTGCCGGCGACGACTTTCTCTTCTCCTCTCTCCCTTTCCTTCTCCGGCGGCCGCTGACGGGGGCGATCTCGCCTGGGGAAGGCAGAATCGGGGTCTTCCCGATTCTGTTTCTTTTTTCTGTTTAGTTTCCTTTTTTTTTTGTTTTACCTTTCTTTCTATTTTTAGCATATAAATATATTATATACTATATACTTTACACTTTATACATATATATATACATACTATATATTACATATATATTATTTCATATAAGTATAGTATAATATATATTATATATAATATATATTGTATATTACAAATATATATTTAGTATATATATTTGTATATTTATATACTTTAAAATACATAACATTTATATAAGTATTTATATAAATGTATTAATTCCATATATATATTGTATTAACAATATATATATTCAAACTTTAATGAAATTTAATATTTACATTTTCTCAAATATGTATATACTTACATATACATAAAATATCATACTTGAATACATATGTATTATTTAAATTTATCAAATAGTATATATATTCTTATATATACCAATGTACCTTTAATATATACTATATACCATACAGTATTTAAACACATATGTATTTATATCAAAATACATTTATATAATTTGTAATTATATAACCATATTTTATTCTCATTTCTCATTTTCTTATTTAATTTGGATTTCCATTTATCAAAATTAAATTTCCCTATTTTCCTCATTTAATTTCCCTCACTTAAATTTCCAAATTTTATCACTTCCTCAATTCTCGGAATTTTCACAATATTCCGATTCTCACAATTTTATATTTATTTCGTCTTATTTAATTTCTCTAATATTTATTTTCAATATTTCTAATTTCCAATAAATGGAAAAATTTTACGGTTATCACATCCTCCCCACCTTAAGAAATTCGGTCCTCCGAATTTAACTTAAGTCCAAAGGTGGTATATGCCGTATACTTACGACTTCTGACCTCTAGTTCATCCTCCAAGTAATACTGCCAGCACACTTTCAACATCAAGAGTGCTTTAGACCACTACATGCTGTCTTTCATCGTATATGTCTATACTCCCGTAAGTTCATTTCTCAAATCAAAAGTTATTCACTTTTACTCTTTTCATATAAGAGACATACATAATATTTTAATATTACAGCTGATTTATGCTGTTCATCATCCATTCTTCTCACTTAGTGCCGAGTCGACATAATTTGGTACTATCATGTACTCATATCAATCAATTATATGTAAGTGTCCCAGTAGCTTTCACATCTCATGCACATGCTCCCTCAATATCATGGAGCATTCACATCTCACGCTCATGTATATAAATATATATCAGTATGGAGCGGTGCTATCAATACACTTGGGATCTCAAAAGCCCTTTGCTATCTCTCATTAGCACATGGCAACACAGAGACTCCCATCACATGTAAGGCTCACTGGAACTGTACATACACATTCACACCGTTTAACACTTATACTTCGACTAAGGCACTAGAGAATCTAGAAGTCTGATAATAGAAAGTGATTCTATTTAGATCATCAGTCTTTAATCACTTCCATATCGTCATTTCTCTTTTGGACTCTTTATTGTCCACAATATTCATTTTCACACTTATTCCATCAAGGCTACATATCATTGCAAATTTTACTGTTAATCATCTCTTACAGAAATAAGTCATGAGACAATCATTTTCTCTCCATGTCTCTTTTCATGTAGTATGGTCATTACATCTCTTACTCTTATGGTATATTCAATATCATTTAAATTTTAGAATATACCTGAGAATATACTCTTTTCATAATTTAGATTCTGTGATTGAATCCTCGAATTATCCATTTAAGCACCACATTATTTATACAATTCCACCATCTCTATCATTTCGAGGTGGTTATGTGTACAATCATTTTACTGGCAGTAAACATATCAATTATCTTACTCCTTGGAGTATCATTACTTTCACTTATCAGTTCTGGCTTTGGTTTTACATCTTGCCACAGTTATGTGATAGCCAACACCATTCACTTTCAGTCTTAACTGCGGGAACTGTTTCATATTGATGTTCCCTTCTCATCAAGCAATTTATTTCCTTATTCCACTTTCATTTTCGTTTTCATATTTCTACTATTTATCTCTTCATATATATATATATACATATATATATTTTTAATTGGCATGGTACTATACTGCTAAGATCTTTTAAAATCTTGCGTACCATCTTTTTCTTTACACTAGCCATCTGCCGACTTTAATTTCTTTAATTAGATCTCGTCTATAAAGCAGCCAGTCTCATCACTCTTTTATAGGCTGACAATAGTATTTAGCTAGACTCATTACTTTCGTATCTCAATCATTATTTTATATCATAGACAGGTTTACTGTCACCCTGTCGTCTCAAGATCATATATCTTAAGAGGAGATACTGTCTAGCCAAATTTCTTAGTTGTTAATCTTAGCACAATTCCACAGCCTTTAAGAGTTTAAAGATTATATCACAATGCTGCTTATGTTCCATTTATACTTTAGACTCTATCAGTATTTCATCAATTTTACTCATGTAAGGATGCCTCATTCTTTAGGCTTATCTACTTTACAAGGCAACTCATTACCCTTATAACTTCAATCGGAACTCGTAAAATTCACTTCGAGTTCAAATCATCTTCTTATGGACACCAACCTTCAATCTTTTATCTAAGGACTCTTTATACAGCAGCTAGTCTTATTTACTCCTCACGTATCTCTAATCAGATCAATAAAGTGTCTATTTACACGTAGATTAATACTTGTTCTTCACCAGAACTTCATCAATGATAGAAATTTAATATATCCTTTTTGATTTGTCAACAACTCAACATCATTTGCATTTCTCTCATTTACACCTATACAGATAACTCCTTTATTCTCAATTTTTCATTATCTGTATTTTCGTCATTCAGACCCTTTACACGTGAATTTCATTATCCACACAATTTTCAAAATTATTTTCAACTTTTCGGATTCTTTCTACATCCTCCGATATAAGCTTAGAATTTAACTTCATATTCAAAATCGAGTCAATGTTATATCGATTCCTCTAATTTATATAACTTTGGAAGTTTTATCGGAAATCAAATCTGATACTTTCTTTAATCGTACCTTTCTTATCATCTTGTGACCATCGTTCTTTAACTTTTTATCTGATTATGCCTTTTACAAGGATTGCTCTTATAAGCTCCTTATACATCTCCGATTGAATCATATTTAAGGCATCACTTCCATATAATATTTATTTGTTCTTCATAAGAATTTTAGTGTATAACCAAAAATTTTAATACATCATTTAATTCATCCTCAAATCATATCATTTTATTTCCTTTCTTTACATCGATACTTGTGAATTTCATCATCCGTAATATTTTCCAAAAATTATTTTCTTAAGCTTGTCGGATTTCTTCTATATTCTTCGATACAAGCTTAAGAATAAATTTCATATCCGCAATCGAGTCAACATTCACCTAATTTCTCAATCTATGTTACTCTGGAATTTATCGGGATTCTGATCCGATAGTTTCTTTAACCACACTTCTTTTATCATTTTGGACCTTCATCATTGTGTCCCATCATTTCACAGTATATTCTCAAGGCAGAGACATTCCATATTCAAATCATTTTGATACATACTCTACCTTGATTTCATTACCTAGTCATACTTTACAGCGTTACGAATCTCATTCTGGTAAGCTGTATCAATTACAAGGGTTATCAACACACTTTACAGCTACTCGTTTCAATTCAGTTATTCACTTGAAAACCATTTCCATTTACTGAATTCAGGCTTAGTTCCCTCGAGTATATTCTCCACAAGGTTTGAACCTTGGCACCCCTTACGTACCTAGTTCCTTACACTCGTGTTACCGTTGGGATACTTATAAGGGCCTCGCCCGTTCATATCGACCATCGACAAGAATCCCCTAGGCGATCCTTTCGCCTCAGGTTTATCCTTACTAGTGAGTCGGCGATGAGATAGTTCGCCTATATCTCACGACACATGATCCACTACGGGTCGCCCATCATTGGGTCGCCCATCACAGTTCTGTCTCAAGGGTCCTGAAGAACTTAGGTTAGCGGTCTTCTTCTTTTTATCACTTGACTGTTCTTATAATTATCCTCTAATTCACAGTACTCCAAACAGTACCTCATTTTGTAGCACATATTCCAAGATACGTCGGTTCTATGTACGATTATCTGTTTGATACCTCAAAGAAATGAAAACGTACAGAACCATAAGTAATCATACCAGTATGTATTTCATTATCTGTACTTTTCACCTCATCAGTCAATTCTTGTAATCATTTCACTTTTCACAGTATTTAACGATCCTGTTCAATACACTCTTAATTTTTCGACCCTTTCAGTCAATAACCGGGCCAAACATTTGATGACATTCCACTACACTCTTTGGATCGCATCATATAAGGCCCCGGCTCGTTCGCCGTCCGCCTGTACACGTTTTATTGTGATGCCTCGGATTTGCCGGTCTCAAGCCGGAGGGGCCCGAGCCGCACCACTCATCCGTGCTGTCCGCTCTGAGCTCTAGAGGTGGCCCCCGTCACACAGACGTGGCACTTAGTCCCTCACGGATTGTTTTATTGTGAAGCCCAGGATTTACCACTATGGCCCAAAGTCCACTCGTGGGGGAGCCCTGGCCGCCTCACTCAACCATACTGTTATCCCCTATGGCCCACAGTCCACTCGGGGTTTTTCTTTCGCGTCCGTAATCTAAGTGTTAGTGGAATCAGTAATAGGGATCGTTAGATTCATATGACATCTTCTATGCCATTAATAATTCCATTACTATCAATGGATTCCAATTCAGCTCGGTTTTATCACTATTCCGACATCGCCCAATATAGGGGCATTTTCATCATTTCGACATTTATTTCTATCTCCTCAATATACATTCAAATCAATGAACTGATCATCTATGTGTTGATAGTATCCTTTCTGATACTTATAACAGCAAGTTAGATCTCGTTCGATTTTCGACAGAGAAGTTCACTAAAATCCACAATGGGATTAATTTACTTGTAATTCAGCTTTATATCATTAATTTCTCTGTCAAATCGATCAATTCCAACTTCTAGTGATCTATTTTGACTCTCAGTAAAATTTTGGGGGTAGGGGTATTTTGGTCATTTTTAGCTAAAAATTTTCTCTCTCTTCAAATTACCCTCAATCAGTGATCTTAAAGTCTATTTAATGATGATATTTTATTCCCCTATTTTATACCATCACTTTCAGGTCTCAGTTCGGTTCGGACAGAAAAGTACTGGTGGGGCCCTCACCGAGTCCATTTCTGTTCCTTACCGAACAGGCCTTCATATAGATTAGAAGAATCACCAATTTTTTTTTGGTAATTTCTGAGCCTATTTTCTTCTTTTAACATTCTCAGTTTATACTTTCTCACTCCCTTTTAATTATTTTACTCCATTACAATCATTTATTTTCTCTATGTATTCAGACGACACAGTACTACCGGGGATGTTTAACTCTTTTCTTTCCAAAGTATCCACAGACATCAGGCCAACCAATGCTCTGATACCACTAAATCTGTCACGACCCGTGACCACATTTTTACCCTTCTTATACACAACTTAACCGGTTGGGCTGTCTGCGATACTTCACTTGTACTGACTGTTAATAAATTTTACATAATATTGTTTATATTATACACATCCCCTATCGTAACAAATCAGATAAGTAGTACTGTTGACGTGTCTAAATACAGAGAATAAATAATCATACCTCAAATAATCAGTCGGTCTGACACATTGTTCTTCGTGTACAGCCAGGATCCACAATCCACTGATTTCACATTCATCAAAACCTGAGATGTTGAAAAATTAAGGGGTGAGCAAAACCACGGCTCAGTAAGAGAATTATATGCCTCACTTGATACTCAGCTTCCTATATGCTGAAAATCTTTTTCATTTTTCCTATGGGCTCTAGGCTCGCATGTAGGAAAGATACTACAGTCGGCTAGGGATCCGAATGGAGTAAGGTAGGTATTTTAGAATACCATACTTGTTACGGAACCTAGAAGCAACTGTAGAGAAAAATTTTTTCTTTTTGTTTTGAATTAATAAATCCTTTTCCTTTTTAATCTTTCATAACCTTTTTCATATTCCTTTCAAAATAATGCTTCTACGAAATAAAGCCTTTAAATAGAATAATTAATATCCGTATATTCCTTGAAAAGAATATTAGTCAAATCATCATCTTATTTCTTTAAAACTTATTTCATGTTTTAATGTACTCTCTTAATTAGTTCTGTCCGTTAAAAAGCAGAATAAGCTATTAAAATCTATTTCATTCTTTGACATTTGTCGAATTCACGAATCACACTCACTTACTTATCGTCACAATATCCTACGATTTCTCATACTAATATCGGAACACGTGTAGCACTTAGTTCCCGAAGGACTCTAGAGGTGGCTCCCACTGTTCAATCATCGAGTCTCTGCTCGGTATGGCCTGTACTAAAACATCAGAACACGTGTAGCACTTAGTTCCCGAAGGACTCTAGAGGTGGCTCCCACTGTTCAATCATCGAGCCTCTGCTCGGTATGGCCTGTACTGAAATATCGGAACACGTGTAGCACTTAGTTCCCGAAGGACTCTAGAGGTGGCTCCCACTGTTCAATCATCGAGTCTCTGCTCGGTATGGCCTGTACTGAAATATCGGAACACGTGTAGCACTTAGTTCCCGAAGGACTCTAGAGGTGGCTCCCACTGTTCAATCATCGAGCCTCTGCTCGGTATGGCCTGTACTGAAATATCGGAACACGTGTAGCACTTAGTTCCCGAAGGACTCTAGAGGTGGCTCCCACGATTCAATCATCGAGTCTCTGCTCGGTATGGCCTGTACTGAAATATCGGAACACGTGTAGCACTTAGTTCCCGAAGGACTCTAGAGGTGGCTCCCACGGTTCAATCATCGAGTCTCTGCTCGGTATGGCCTGTACTGAAATATCGGAACACGTGTAGCACTTAGTTCCCGAAGGACTCTAGAGGTGGCTCCCACGGTTCAATCATCGAGTCTCTGCTCGGTATGGCCTTTTCCGTTTGACATATTCCATGTCATGTAAAATATTTCCCTTTTTAACATGTCACCTATCATTTATAGATTTTAATATAGACGTTAATCTTGTCGTACTATAAACCCTGGAGGGTAAAGGACTAAACCGGTCAAATCTATGACCATAATCTATATTGTCCTCGGTGGATCACGGATCAGGTGTCGACCGGGACTAAACATGTCACATATCATGTATCAGCATGATAAGAATACCAACCAGTCTCAAAACCGTATTTTTCATCGGAAAATACACCTTATGGAATTTATACAATTATATAATTCCATGATTTAAAACCATAAGGGTTATAATCCTTTAGTGAATATTGATAAAATTATCCATAAAATATTTACTATATTTCACTTCATCTTTCGTCTCGTAATTCGTGTAATTTATCTATTTCGAGAATTTTCGGTGATTTCATTATCACCATTCTCGAATACATGAATACTCTAAAGTTCCATCTCATTATATTCATATTTTATGAAATTTAGAAATTTCCTCATGTCTCGTGATTTACTATCGAAATTCGGAAATAAATCATTTAATATGATTTTATAAAGTTTTTCTAAAATTTTCGGCAGCATAACGGCTGCCGATTCACTAACCTCCTGCACGGAAAATACAGTTTAAAATCTTTCAGCCAGTACTTCTTCTCAAATTATTTTCAGCAATTCATGCATCATAATAATTTTCATAAAATAATTGCATAAAATATTTTAAATTAAATTATGCAGACTGAGTATCCTTACAGTGCTGCACATGCATCCCTTACCTTTTTCCGGGTCGGCGACTTCCGCTTATCGATCGCGCCCGCGCTCCATTTCTCCCGATTCCTTATCTCGATTGCTGAAAATAATTTCTGGAATTAAAATTCTAATTTTTAGAATTTTTCATAATTTATTTAATTTTTTTTCTGAAATTAAATTCTCGGGAAATTTCTTACCGAATTTGTAAAATCCCGGGTTGTCGAATTTCCGGGAATTTTTCGAATTCCCGAAATTCTCCTTTTTCCTCTTTTTCTTCCTTTTTCTTCCTTTTTCCTCTTTTTCTTTTCTTTCTTTCTTTTCTTTTTCTTTTTTCTTTTTCTTTTTCTTTTTCCTTTTTCTTTTCTTTTTCTTTTCTTTTTCTTCTTCCTTTCCCGGTTAGACCGGTTCAGACCGGTTCAGCTCCTGTCTTCGCCGGTTCCTCGCCGGCGGCCGGTTCTCCGGCGGCTCGTTGGTCCCTCAGCTGGTCGGCGTCGAGGCGAAGCTGCCGGTGGTCTCAGCTTGGCCTGGATCGGCGGCACGGCGGCGGATCCACTCGGTTTACCTTCGGTCACTTCTCCTCCTCCGTCGGCCTTCCTCCGCCGTCGTTGGCCTCACCGGTGGCCTCCATCCCATTCCTCTCCTTCCACCGATGCTTCGGCTGTAATGGCGGCGGCCAATTCCGCCGGCAACCGCCAGATCTAGTTTCGTTTTCTTCCTCGGTTTTCCGCCGTTTCGCCTCGATTCCTTCTCCGTTTCGCTTCGCCGGCGTTGCCATCAGCTTCCTCTTCCTTTGCCCGCGACGACTTTCTCTTCTCCTCTCTCCCTTTCCTTCTCCGGCGGCCGCTGACGGGGGCGATCTCGCCTGGGGAAGGCAGAATCGGGGTCTTCCCGATTCTGTTTCTTTTTTCTGTTTAGTTTCCTTTTTTTTTTTTTGTTTTACCTTTCTTTCTATTTTTAGCATATAAATATATTATATACTATATACTTTACACTTTATACATATATATAATATACATACTATATATTACATGTATATTATTTCATATAAGTATAGTATAATATATATTATATATAATATATATTGTATATTACAAATATATATTTAGTATATATATTTGTATATTTATATACTTTAAAATACATAACATTTATATAAGTATTTATATAAATGTATTAATTCCATATATATATTGTATTAACAATATATATATTCAAACTTTAATGAAATTTAATATTTACATTTTCTCAAATATGTATATACTTACATATACATAAAATATCATACTTGAATACATATGTATTATTTAAATTTATCAAATAGTATATATATTCTTATATATACCAATGTACCTTTAATATATACTATATACCATACAGTATTTAAACACATATGTATTTATATCAAAATACATTTATATAATTTGTAATTATATAACCATATTTTATTCTCATTTCTCATTTTCTTATTTAATTTGGATTTCCATTTATCAAAATTAAATTTCCCTATTTTCCTCATTTAATTTCCCTCACTTAAATTTCCAAATTTTATCACTTCCTCAATTCTCGGAATTTTCACAATATTCCGATTCTCACAATTTTATATTTATTTCGTCTTATTTAATTTCTCTAATATTTATTTTCAATATTTCTAATTTCCAATAAATGGAAAAATTTTACGGTTATCACATATATATATATATATATATATATATATATCTATAGCAATATATAGATATACCTTTTAAATACATAGCACTTACATGGTATACATTTCCAATTTCAATTCCCGACTTTCCTACATCTTGATACATGTGTATATCTATATAGATATATATTTGCATCCACATATATATATATGTGTATTACATATATTTATATATATATATATAGATATCTTTTAGATCCTCCTTTTTCTTTTATCCCTTTTCTTTTTATTTTCTTTTTGTTTCTTTCTCTTGTTTCCTACTTGTTTCCAAGTAAATAATATATATACATGCACACACACACACATATATATATATTCATATACTTAATATTGATATATTAAGGTTCTCAACTCTATTCTTCTCATATTAAATGTATATTTTCTTACCTCTTTTAGGCTTTCCTTTTTGTGGCTTAGATATTTCTTTCTAGCCTTTCTTGAATATATATAAATACCTATATGTATGTGTATATATATATACATATCTATATATATATATATCATTTTACTTTGCTCATAATTAATTCCTCATATTTACTAATGACATGCATATATATATATATATATATATGTATATGCATTTAGCCAATTTTGTTTCACCATCCTCACCATATTATTTGACATATATATATATATATACACACACCACACACACCTATTGACCTATTAAATAAAACATCATTTCATATTGATTTACATATTAAACACATTTATTAAACTTAACTAAGGGAGACAAATCTTACCCCTTGGAACCTTTTAAACCGAACCACACTTGTTCTAGGTTTCCATTGGACCAAAAGGTAGAAGCAAATCAAGCTTCTTTATTGCTGTCCCGTATGTGCTGAGGGGAGGAGTTTTCCTGCACCAATTGGTCTGTTGCTGTAGCTTTCTTGCCCAGCCAAGTTGCCCCCCTTTCGCTGCCCTGTTCCAAAGCCGAGAGGAACAATAATGGTTCCTAAGCTGCCTCACGTTCCTTGCCCTAACTTTCCTGATGTTTTATAGCATCACCTCAGCTCCATTTCAACACTTCGAAACCCTGTTTCAATGTCACTTCCAGCGTTTATCTTGGCTTGTAAATCCAACCCGAGACTCCCTTGTCCTCCAGCCTTAAATGCCACTTGAGAGTCTCTGTGATTGTCACCTTCTAACAGTTAGGAAGCAGCCAATTTCAGTCTTCAATTCCCTATTTTGAGCTTCACAAACCCAGCCTCAAACAACATCAAAATCCCACATTACTAACCTCAAAAATCTGACAGTAAGGGCCTCTGAACAACATCCTTGCTATACCATTAAGTTCCTCATGGCATTGTCATAAAATCTCCTCCTTCAACTCACGGTTCCAGCAGTCATCACCGTACGAGCCCCATTTTCACAGACTAGTTTTGCTCCTCCTGTACATCTGAAATTTCCTTTCTTTTCCCGTTCCTTTACTGCACAACTTTTGTTCCTCCTCCTTAACTACAACGTCTCTTTCTCTCCTTTTCCTTTTCTTCTTTCTTCCGGCATTCACTTTTCCTTTCTTTCTTTCCCTATCGGCTTCTCCTTTCCTTTTCTTCTTTCTTTTCCTTGTTTTTGCCCGAGCCTTTAACTCTTTCCTGTACTTCTTTTCCTCTTCCGTGTTTTGTTTGTAAAGCTTCCTTAAGAAGCTTGTTACATATTCTGATGGAGTTAGTGGCGTTTGATGGGGTAAGGTCCCATCAAACCCCACTAACACATATATATATTTTTTATTTATATATATTCATATAAACTGAAATTATATTTACATATAACAATGTATATTTATACATGTAAATAATATATGTATATTCTTATATATTTATTTATTTGTTATATTTCTACATAAAATGTGTATTTATACTCGTATTTTAAATTCTTTAATATAATAATATGTATACATACCCATAGCCATATACAATATATATATATATTCTCATACATACTACATTTCCTTTAATATACTTGTATACTTGTTTTATTAAAACAAACCTACCTATGTATTTGGTGGAATATATGCATCTCATTAGTTCATATTTAAATTCTTGAACTTAGTTATGAGATTTTCCAAATGACACAAAAGTATAAATTATTTGTTTTCTAATTCCACAAATTTAAGGTTTCATCCTCATTACTTGGCATAAGATTATTACTTGCAACATATATCATAATACTCAACTTACTCCATGTCTTTTATTTATTCATCAACATGGTACAAAGTTTGTAGTTTTTACAATGTCTTCATCATTTCATGCATTAAACTTCATTTAATGCATGAAGAAAACTGCAACTCCATGTGGCGTAGGAGAGCCTTATTCTACTCGTTATTGTCCAACTTTTCTTTTGTTTTTATCTTTCTCCTTCAGCAGAATTTCCAGCCACTTAATATATTATTTTTCATGTTTCTTTTTACAATTCTTTTGTTCCTCTTCCACATCAACTTCTAGCTTGAATTCTTGCTTGATTCTTCAATTGAATAAAGGTTAAACAAGCAAGAAGGTTGAATATCATAATGGAATAATTTTTTGGATTTTTCTTTTGGCTGAACCGAAGTGAAGAAACAGAACAAAACGAGGCAGAGTGTGGCTCTTGTAGGTAGCAAATTTTCGATATTTGCTTGCTTCTTATTGTTTTTTTTCTATCCCAAACAACCAATACAAATTATACACATAATATATCATTTTATGTCTTCATCATTTCATGCATTAAACTTCATTTAATGCATGAAGAAAACTGCAACTCCATGTGGCGAAGGAAAGCCTCATTTTACACGTTATTGTCCAACTTTTCTTTTGTTTTTATCTTTCTCCTTTAGCAGAATTTCCAGCCACTTAATATATTATTTTTCATGTTTCTTTTTACAATTCTTTTACCAAGAGTTAATGGTTTCGGCAGCCTTTACAAAAGATACAAAATTTGCAATTAAAACAACAAGTTGGTGTGGACTTGGCATGGCCGGTCATGTGTTCTAATTACTTCTTCTTGTCCTTACTTTATTTCCAACCAATAGGACTCCAATATAAGTACTTACATCTGCTTTATCTTTAATTGTTATTACCTATCCATTTTATACCAAAAAATCAGATTTCATCAGCCTTTTATGGCTGGACATAGGCTGGTACGAGGGCAGCCTCAAATGGCGTGGTAGTCTTCCTTGCTTCATGCTTATGTGGACTTTTCCACTCTTCTTTGCTTTAGGTTAACCAATGAAATTCTAAAGAAAATTACTTTTTTATTTACTTTATTCTTAGACTTCATTTTCACTTGTTTATATTATAAAATCTACGTTTTTATCAACTTTTGGAGGCTGAACCGAATCAATCTTGTATAAAAGTAAGTGGCGTGAAATCCACTTGTGTATCCACCTTTCTTGACTTTTCTTTACACATATCTTTCAAAGTTTCCACCAATAAACTTCTAAGCCCTTCTGTTATATATAAACTTGACTTTATTATATATATATATATATATATATTATCCATGCATTGAATTCCATTTTTTTTCCTTGCCATTTCCTTCCAACCGAATGCAACAAGGCAGCAGAATTTGTTGTTGGCGTGAAAGGCAACTTAGTTTCTCCTCTTCTCTTTCACATTCCATCCAATAAAATAGCTTTGCATGAGTACACATTTAATTCATCTTTTCTTCATTTCTTTGATTGTTATTAATCCAATAGTTCCAACAATCAAATTTCCATTCTTATAATCTTAGATTTTCATTCTACTTCACATGCACCATATAAAATTTAAATTCCAAAATTTCCAAAATGTGAAGTGGAACATCTTCGTTATTTATTTAATTCCATAATTTAATTTACTCTAATTATCAATTGTGTACAATATGATACTATATATGCAAAATACCGGGTCTCACAGAGACACGACAGGTACTTCAAAGTACCTCCCACACTCCATCCAGTTTCCTAGCCGACTATAGCATTCTTCCTTATTTATACCTTAGTATACTGTTAGGAATTAAATATTTTAAGCATATAGATTTTATAGTACCAGTCTTACCTACGATTCTCTTACTGATCACGTTAGCTCACCCCTTATTTTTCCACTCCACAGATCACTTGCAGTGATGTGAAATCCCCAATTTCCTGTAAATTCCCATAATTGTATAATAATTCCAGCTTGGAATAAGTAAAGAAATATGAAATTTTGATATGTAGATGATATGTGGGACATGGATGGAATAATAGCAATTGAATGTTCAAATGGTCTTAAGTCAAAAAGTCAATGGCTGAGATGATTAGGGGATAAAGATACATTAAATGAAAATGCATTGTCATCATCCCACACTCACCTTGACAAACAACTAACTCCTGTCATCGAATCATTAAGTTTACTAAACGAAAATTTATCCTCATCACTAGCTAAAGTTATAGTCGTAATATGAAAGGCTGAATCAAAGGAATTGAGGAGATCTAATTACTGTTATTTTGGCTATTGATTAAGGTAAGAAAAGAAGTGATTTCATTTAATTTTGTCCATGGTTTGGAGTTATATGGAGTTGGCATAGCATATTTATAGAGGTTTCTTAAAGGTTTGAATCCTTATGATATTTGCAGCTTTGAAGAGTTGAAAGGAAAAGTGTTGAATTGCAACGAAGTGATTGCACTTTCGATGTTAATTGAGGTAAGGAATATGTGTAACGGACGTAGGGTGACTATGTCTGTTTTGGTTGCATGTTTTGATATGATATGAAATGGTTTTAAGTGCAGGTGGTTTAAATTCTCGGTTTTACTCCTAGTTACAATTTGGCTAAGGGCAGTCGACTGCCTTGAATAGCAGTTTGTTGCCTAAAGAGAACCGAGACGTGGTTTTTTCGAAATCGACTCAAATCAATGGACTGCCCTCTATAGCAGTTGACTGCAATTTTCCAAAAAGCACTCTGTTTTGAACCAGTCGACTGCTATAGAGCCAGTCGAATGCCTTGTTTTAAAAAAGATTCTGTTTGCAAACCAGTCGACTGCCCTATTTGTTTTCGAAAAATAAAATATTTGAATTTTAAAAAGAAAAGAAAATCAATCAAGAAATATATATGTCATAGCAGCCGACTGCCCTATATGACCAGTCGACTGTGTTGGCTCACCGAGAGGGAGGGTGAATCGGTTTTTCTACTTATTTAAGAATTTTCTAACTCTTAATGCACAATTAAGACTAATGAAACAACAATGAAATAAGTGTAGTAAAAAGAGTAAGGGAAAGAGAAGCAAACACAAATTTATAAAGGTTCGGCCAGTCTCTTGCCTATGTCCTCTCTCCTTGATTCTCTTGTCAAGGTTTTGATTCAGCTCTTCCTTGAGAATCTTTACAAACCACTTCAAGGTGTGGTGAGACCTCTTACAATATTTCTTGAGGACTTAGAAATCACCTTCCAATCCTCTCCCCTTGTAATTCTACCCACACTCTACAATAGCATACCTTACAGGGATAGCTCACCCCTTTGAATAACAGAACTTTCAGTAAATGGGTGATGAATAACAAGAAATCTCACAAATGGAGTTACACAATAGGAATTTTCAGATTGGATTTTCTCTCTTGAAGCTTGAGGATTTTCTGAGTGCTTGTTCTACCTCCAAACTTCATAAATGCCTCTATTTATATCCCACCGACTGACTGGAATCATTGGTGAAGAATTTAATGCAAATTCTCCTGTTGAAACCCTCAAAAACTAGCCGTTGGAGTCAGGTTTCGAGCAAAGAGATTGATCCTTTTACTGGAGGGATCGATCCCTTTTCTCCAGAAAGCTTTCCTATCCTTCTCTGGACCTCTTCCAAGTATTCTGCCACTTAGGGATCGATCCCTTTACTGGGGGGATCGATCCCTCATAATTTCCTGCACCTATTTTGCTGCAAATTGATACAAATTGATGGCTTTTGTGCTAAGTCAGTTCAAAACCTTCTAACACTTTTCTAAAAATATTTACTGACTTTTTCAACTGAAATCACAAACCAAAACTTTGTTTAAAATATTTTCTATCATTGAGTTCATTTAAAGCAAATTTACTTTGGAAAAATCATTCTTAAGCTTACTTGAGTTTTGTCATTTCAAAATACTTGTCAATTTAAAGCTAACAATCTCCCCCTTTTTGATATGACAAAACTTAAGGTAAATTTGCTTATATGTTTGAAAATTGAGGTTACTTAAATTTTAGAAAAACATTGCTCCCCCTCAATATTTGCTCCCCCTCACTTTAATATAAATTTACCACATTAAAATTTACCACATTAATTCTCCCCCTTTTTGTCATAGCAAAGGCATAAAAAAATCAAAACTAAGATATAGAGATACTCCCCCTCAATAAGAAAAATAAATAACATGGAGAAATGTTTAGTGGTAGAAGTCAATTTAAAGCGAGATAGGAAATATAGACCAAGCAAATGGATAAACCAAGCCAATGGAAATATAGATTAAACCAAAGTCATACATATAGATTAAGCCAATGGAAATATACACCATAGTTATAAACATAAAACTAAAACATCATAAACACACTAGAAAATGTAATAAACATATAGCATAAACAGCAGACATAGTAGAAGGTTCGAAATCATAATAAGCTAAACGCTTATTTCACACAACAATCATAATCAGCGCCTAGGGAACGTCTTATAGTACTGAGTCATGAAATCCTCTTGCTGCATACGGACATCCTGGACTTCATCGTACAAAGCAGCTTGTGTCTCTTCCACATTGTCGAGACGAACATTGAGTTGACCAAATTGATCATCGAGCTGATCAAAACGCTGAGTGAAGGTTTGCTAGAGATGTTGAAGCATGAGCATGATCTGGTCATTAGATGCAGACCTCGATGGTGCAGAGGAAGAAGCAGGGGCTTCCTCTTCGAGAGTAGGAGCGTCCTCTTCACTAGCATGCTCGAGAGATCCAGAAGCACCATGAGCCTTTTCCCATACTACAATATCACCTTGCTGACGAGAATACCATCCAAGATTATGTAGTGTAGCAAGGTTGATGGTGGTACCGGGTTCCGGAAGGACACCAACCTCACATGAATAATCAATGCCGTGATCGAGCAGATAAAATGCAAGTGGCTATGGAAAGACAATCGTGTGGACCTTGCCAAGAACAAGCTTCACCCAATCTTGGAGAATGAAATGAACAAGGTCTGGCTGCTCACCTTCAGGGGAATGAATGTGGTGGAGCCAGAAGCGATCAAGTCACCAGAGTTGAGAATATTTGGTCCCTAGTGGGCGAAGATTCCAAGAGATTATAATGTAAAGAAGTCTTACGAAGATGGGAAGGTCACCCACACGGTCATTGACTACATTAAATTCTAATGGGACATTAACACTTTCGTGCACAAGACCATGCTCCGGAATACGAAAGGCACACGAGAGAGAATATTTGGTGATTTCAACATCTTTACCCATAACAAAAGATTGAATTCCCACCACTTTGCATGGGTCATTTGGAGAATAGATAACTTTGGCATTTGAAAAGAATGCTCAGATGATGTTCAAAGGAGCCAGAGTGTTGATTTTGAGAAAGTGTGTCCAATGGAAGGCTTCAAATTTGGCCAAGTAGGGAAAGTTAATCGATTCCAAGAAATCGAAGTCAATTGGACAACAATGCTTAATGCGCATATTGGCAAATTGGGTATTGTAACGATTTTTCTCTTCCGCATTGCAAAAGCATCGATTGAAAGTGGTTGGAATGGAATAGGATGAGGAAGAAAGATGAGTTATTTTTCTTGTGAAGGCATGTTTGATTTTAGGAGCCATTTGGATTGAAGATTGAGGTCAAGAAATGAAGGAAATTTCCTTTAGGAATTTCATCGAACAGGTGATGGGCACAAGTTTGGTGAACTATGGATGAGTGTATGGGGAAATGTAAACCTATCCAACAACATAATACCACAGATCAATATGCAAGCAATAATTTTGATGAAGAAATGATGCTGAAATATTCAAAGGATTCTAAGTTATAAACACTAGAAGTTAGATAAAAAACATGGGTTTTATGTGAAATGAAAAATATAGTATAGTGAAAATTGATGCAGAAACGTGAAATGGGTTAACAAGATATGATAAAATAATCAAGATATGCAAGAAAAATTGATGAAAACGAGTGAAGAACACTTACAATTAGATGTAGGGTGTGAATAGTGACAGACACAAGAGGGAAGAGAGGAAATCGAGATTCTTGAGGTTTGGGTGTGAAAAGATGGTGAGAAGTGAAAGAGATGGAGAAAAGATGAAGAATGGTGAAGAAATGAAGCGATTTGGTGAAGAAACGGAGTAGATCTTGAAGATTTTGTGAAGAGGAATGGAGAAGGAGGAAGAGTTTCTGTAGATGGGGAAAAGGAATAGTGGCTAAGAGAGGAAATCTCGATTTTAACAAAGGCCAGTCGTGGATTCTGGCCCAAGGGGATCGATCCCTTTAAGGATGGGATCGATCCATTTTTGGCAGAATACACGTCCTGCCCATTCTGATGCTATGGGATCGATCCCATGGTGAAAGGGATCGATCTCTCATAGCGAAACCTAGATTTTTGGGCTTAAAAGACCTGGAAATCAATCCTATTTTGGAAGAATTGTCTCCTCAGTCACTTGCCTCATTTGTGATGCATAAAAATGTTTTGAAAAAAATGGAACTTATGCATTTTGACTATTTGAAAATCAAAATCTTGTTGTTACCACTTGGGATGCATGAGATGTGAGTTGAAAATTGCAGAAAAAGTGCAGAAAAATGCAGGAAAGTGCAGAAAAGTGCATAAGTATGCAGAAACGTTGCAGAACAGTTTTGAACAATAAGTGACCATGACTCTGATAGTGTCTTAAACATCAGAAATGGGTTTTGGCTAATGAAGAGAGTTTAACATGATCAAAACACACAAAGTTTAACAATTCAATCTCAAAAAGCTAAGTACATGAACAGTAACATGGTAAGTTAAGGTCATGAATTGCAAGTGGTAATTATATTCTTCGAATTTCTTTCTTGCAATCTTCACAAACCAACTTACTTCATTCATTCAACATTAAATCAATTCAATGAGCATTCATAATACCTAATTCACCTCTAAGAATGCAAAATCTCTCCTTGTCCAATGGTTTTGTGAAGATATCGGCTAATTGGTGCAATGTATCTACATACTCTAGAATTATGTCACCTTTTTGCACATGATCTCGTATAAAATGATGTCTAATCTCAATGTGCTTGGTTCTAGAGTGTTGGATGGGATTTTTTGTAAGATTGATAGTACTAGTGTTGTCACACTTGATGGGAACTTGGTTCATTTCCATTCCATAGTCTCTCATTTGTTGTTTAATCCATAAAACTTGAGCACAACAACTTCCGGAAGCTATATATTCAGCCTCGGTTATGGATTGAGCTACGCTATTTTGTTTCTTAGAGAACCATGAAATAAGCCTACTTCCTAAGAATTGACATGTTCCCCATGTGCTTTTCCTATCCACTTTGCATCTGCCAAAATCCGCATCAGAATAAGCATGGAGATCAAGTGGAGAATCTTCAGGATACCAAAGTCCTAAGGAATAAGTGTCTTTAAGGTATCTAAGAATTCTTTTTACTGCTTGTAAGTGTGATTCTCTAGGAGATGACTGAAATCTAGCACACAAGCATACACTAAACATTATATCGGGTCTACTAGCAGTTAAGCATAGCAATGAACCAATCATAGACCTATATAGTTTAGTATCTACACACTTTCCTCCTTCATCCTTATCAAGCTTGATATTTGTGCTCATTGGTGTAGAGTAAGGTTTAGACTCATCCATTCCAAATCTTTTGAGCAAATCTTTAGTGTACTTAGCTTAATTTATGAAAATACCTTCTTTGCATTGTTTAACTTGAAGTCCTAGAAAGAAGGTTAACTCTCCCATCATACTCATTTTAAATTCACCTTGCATTAACTTTGAAAAGTCCTTACACAATGACTCATTGTAGATCCAAAAATGATATCATCTACATAAATTTGAACTACTAATAAGTCATTACCCTTAGATTGAACAAACAAGGTTGTGTCTACCTTTCCTCTTGTAAAACCTTTTTCGATTAAAAACTTTGAAAGTCTTTCATACCAAGCTCTAGGAGCTTGTTTTAATCCATATAAGGCTTTTGATAGTTTGAAAACATGGTTAGGGACCTTTGGATTTTCAAAACCGGGAGGTTGCTCAACATAAACCTCTTCATTTATATAACCATTTAAGAAAGCACTTTTTACATCCATTTGATATAACTTAAAATCCTTATAGCATGCAAAAGCAAGTAGAATCCTAATGGCTTCTAATCTAGCTACCAGAGCATAAGTTTCATCATAGTCTATCCCTTCTTCTTGTCTATATCCTTGAGCCAATAACCTAGCCTTGTTTCTAACAATAATGCTATTCTCATCCATCTTATTCTTGAATATCCATTTGGTTCCAATGATGAGATAATCTTTAGGTCTTTCCACTAATGTCCACACTTTGCTTCTCTCAAATTGATTGAATTCCTCTTGCATGGCCATAATCCAATTTTCATCTTTCAAGGCCTCATCCACATTCTTTGGCTCAAATTATGACACAAAGGCTACATATTGATATATGTTTTTATAGGTTGACCTAGTTCTAACTCCAATGTTTGGATCTCCAACAATATCATTATCCTTCACATATCCAAGTTCTCTTGGACACTTAGATTCTTTCTCAATTATTTCTTGTTCCATGGATTCCTCATTTTTGTTAATATTAAGATCTTCTAATTGTTCTCTAACATCCTTATCTTGGGATGGATCAACTATATGTTCATCAAAGATCTCTACTTCATCATCAAGATTGGTTCTACTAGTGATATTTGATTCATCAAAGATTACATGTATTGACTCTTCTACTACTAGTGTTCTTTTATTGAAAACTCTATAAGCCTTAGAATTCAGAGAATAACCAAGAAAAATACCTTCATCACTTTTTGCATCAAAATTTTCCTAGGTTATCTTTACCATTGTTCAAAACAAAACATTTACATCCAAATGGGTGAAAATAACTTATGTTAGGCCTTTTTCCTTTATAAAGCTCATAGGGAGTTTTCTTTAAAATAGGCCTTACCATAGCTCTATTTATAACATAGTAGGCAGTATTTATTGCTTCAGCCCAAAAATATTTAGGTAAGTTATTTTCACAAAGCATGGTTCTAGCCATTTCTTTTAAGGTTCTATTTCTCCTTTCAACTACCCCATTTTGTTGAGGAGTTCTAGGAGCTGAAAATTATGGCTAATGCCGTTTTCATTGCAAAATGTATCAAAACCAAGATTTTTAAATTCTTTTCCATGGTCACTCCTAATACTAGTAATAGAGTAACCTTTTTCATTTTGAACAAGTTTTGAGAAAACAATAAATTTATCTAAGGCTTCATTTTTCACACTTAAAAAGAACACCCAAGTAAACCTAGTGTAATCATCAACTATGACAAAACCATAGTGTTTTCCTCCTAAGCTAGTTGTCCTAGTTGGTCCAAAGAGATCTAAGTGGAGAAGTTAAAGTGACCTAGGTTGTAACACACTTCTTAGATTTAAATGATATCCTCTTGTGTTTTCCTTTTACACATGCCTCACAAATTTTATCATTTTCAAATTGAAGTTTAGGCAAACCTACCACTAAGTCTCCTTTGACTAATTTAGATAAAACATGCATGCTAGCATGACCTAGTCTTCTATGTCATAACCAAGGTTCATCTTCTCTAGCGGCCATAAAGCATACACTTTTGCTATTTAGTTCATCTAAATTAACAATATAAATATTTCCTTGTCTATGTCCAATAAAGAGAATTTGGTTAGTTTTAGGATTAACAACATTACAACATAAAGCATCAAACACAACTTTAAAACCCTTGTCACACAATTGACTAATACTAAGCAAATTATGTTTTGATCCTTTAACATACAAAACATTCTCAATAGTTGAGGAAGAGTTACCAATGGAGCCAATTCCTTCAATTTGTCCTTTGGAGTTGTCTCCAAATGCTACTTCTCCACCACTTTTATGCTTTAGGAACTTGAATTGGCTCTTGTCACTCGTCATGTATCTTGAGCATCCACTATCAAGGTACCAATGCTCCTTGGACTTAGCCTCGTAGCAATACTCTTCCTCCTGCATACAAACACATCAAGCTTTCATCTTAGGTACCCAAATTTTCTTGGGTCCTTGAGAGTTAGTACTAATAATTTTTGATCCTTTAGGGATCCACTTTATTATTAAGGACTCATCACTTGAATTTAACACATGTGTAGGCACCCAAATCTTGACAGCCATTTTTCCTCTAATGATGGTCTTCCTAGAGGTGCATGTTTGTGAAGAATGTCCTAGTTTATTACATAATGTGCACACAACAAATTTTTTATCTTTAACTAGAAAATTTTTTAGATGAATCTCTTTGTTTGATGCATTATAGCCTAACCCTTCTCTATCAAAGAATGCTCTTTGAGTCTCTAGCTTATGATCAAGTTTTTGTTGACCCATGAAAAATCTAGAAAAGGAATTTTGCAAATTAGTGTTTTTCTTATTTAATTCCTCTATTTTTAGATTTGCATTTTCTAATTTCTTCTCATATTCTAATTTAACATTCACAAGCATTTCATTTTCCTTTTTCAACTTAGAGATCATTTTCTTATATTTCAAATTCATGCATTCAAATTCATTTGCTAACTCTTCAAATGCATCTTGCAATTCATCAAAAGTGTATTCATTAGTATCTAATGAGTTAGATGTTACCTTCTCATCTTCAAAAGCCATAAAGCAAAGGTTGGCTACTTCATCTTTCACATTCTCTTCATCAGAGCAATCACTATCACTCCATATAGCCACCATTGCCTTCTTCTGTGGTTTCTTCTCATTTTGCTTTCTATAAAAAGGACAATCAAATTTAATATGACCAAGTTTTTTGCATTCATAACAAATAATTTGGTCCTTTTCTTTCTTACTAGTTTCTCCTCTATTGAACTCTCTCCTAGGCGGTCTCCTAGAGTTTCCACTAGCTCTCATCCTCATGAATTTATTGAATCTCTTGGCGAACATGGCCATTTCTAAATCCTCATCATCACCACTTTCATCATGATCATCTTTTGATTCCTCAATTGTGGTGGATTTTAGAGCTACTCCAACTCTCTTTGGGGGATCTTGATTTCTCTTAATTTTCATCTCATAAGTAAAGATCCCATAAGTTCATCTAATGAGAGTGTATGAGGATCCTTGGATTCCTCAATAGCAATGACTTTAGCTTCCCATGATTTAGGTAAGCTATTGAGTATCTTTTTCACCATTTCTACATTAGAATATGTTTTTCCCAAGGCTTTAAGACCATTTATAATGTCAGTGGACCTAGTAAACATGTCACTAATGGATTCATCATTCTTCATTTTGAATAATTCATAATCTTGAGTGAGCATGCCTACCTTAGTTTCCTTAACTTGTGTTGTTCCTTCATGAGTAACAACTAGCTTATCCCAAATTTGCTTAGCATTCTCACATTGTGAAACTCTATTGTACTCATTTGGTCCTAATGCACAAAATAGTGTGTGCATTGCCTTAGCATTCAATTGTGCCATTCTAAACTCGTTTGTGTCCCATTCATCTTCTTTCTTTGGCACATCCTTTCCATCCACTTTCTTAATAAGAACAAGGGGACCTTTAACTATAATTCTTTATACTTCATAATCATTGGTTTGAATAAATAACATCATTCTAGTCTTCCAATAAGCATAGTTTTCACCATTAAAGAATGAAGGCCTAATCGTAGAGTGTCCCTCTCCTACCAAAGGTGTAGATACACTAGTTTGAGCCATCTAGATCATTTTTAATCGAAGGAAATTACTCCTAATCGATTCTCGAGCCCAAGCTCTGATACCAATTGTTGGCTCTACCGAAAGGGGGGTGAATCGGTTTTTCCACTTATTTAAGATTTTTCTAACTCTTAATGCACAATTAAGACTAATGAAACAACAATGAAATAAGTGCAGTAAAAAGAGTAAGGGAAAGAGAAGCAAACATAAATTTATAGAGGTTCGGCCAATCTCTTGCCTACGTCCTCTCTCCTTGATCCTCTTGTCAAGGTTTTGATTCAGCTCTTCCTTGAGAATCTTTACAAACCACTTTAAAGTGTGGTGAGACCTCTTACAATATTTCTTGAGGACTTAGAAATCACCTTCCAATCCTCTCCCCTTGTAATTCTACCCACACTCTACAATAGCATACCTTACAAAGATAGCTCACCCCTTTGAATAACAAAACTTTCAGTAAATGGGTGATGAATAACAAGAAATCTCACAAATGGAGTTACACAACAAGAATTTTCAGATTGGATTTTCTCTCATAAAGCTTGAGGATTTTCTGAGTGCTTGTTCTACCTCCAAACTTCATAAATGCCTCTATTTATATCCCACTAACTGACTGGAATGGTTGGTGAAGCATTTAATGCAAATCCTCCTGTTGAAACCCTCAAAAACTAGCCGTTGGAGTCAGGTTTCGAGCAAAGGGATCGATCCCTTTACTGGGGGGATCGATCCCTTTTCTCCAGAAAGCTTTCCTATCCTTCTCTGGACCTCTTACAAGTATTCTACCACTTAGGTATCGATCCCTTTAATGGGGGGATCGATCCCTCATAGTTTCCTGCACCTATTTTGCTGCAAATTGATACAAATTAATGGATTTTGTGATTCTAAGTCAGTTCAAAACCTTCTAACACTTTTCTAAGAATATTTACTGACTTTTTCAATTGAAATCACAAACCAAAACTTTGTTTAAAATATTTTCTATCATTGAGTTCATTTAAAGCAAATTTACTTTGGAAAAATCATTCTTAAGCTTACTTGAGTTTTGTCATTTCAAAATACTTGTCAATTAAAGCTAACAGACTGCCCTATTTGAAAATAAGGTTTTCAAAGCCTATTTGATATAAGTGTATTTGAATTACAAATGAAGTATATGACAAATGTTTTGGAGACTATGGATGCCTTTGGTGATCATGCATATTACTTGTATTTGTACTTGGTTGAGGAACCTTAGTCCGGTCCTCAGTGCCATAGATGTTACCTGACTAGTGTTCACAGTGATCTATAGACTATGGCAATACGTCTCTTATGTGTATTTGGCTTTGGGGAGGATCCCTGGCCCATATGTGGGTACGCACTTACTTGACATCTCTTACGGGATATATTTGTTATCCTATGTGAGATTTATTTGATGCATGATTCTATTGGAAGGTTAATTGTCTCCCATCTATTTGAAGTATTTGAAATTATTTGTATATGTGATTTCACGTGATTTCACATGATTTGAGATACGTGAAACTATTTGAATTAATTGATTATTTGTATATGTAATTTCAAGTGAATTGATATTATTTGAAAGTATTTGATTTAATCGATTTTATGTGTATATGATACTTGAAGAACTTGTATGTTATTTGACGAAAGTATATGTTCTATGCTTTATAAGGGTTTTACATGACATTATAGAGCCAAGCAGGAAAACTGCATATAGTGGCATAGTACGCTCTTTTACATATGTTTCTAACTGAGCGTAAACTCACCCCTTTACAACATTTTTCATCTAGATTACTTGAAGTGATTTCTCGCTCTCGATAGAAGAGCTTGTTTGGATATTATAGTATTCCTTCAAGACACGCTTCCCAATATTCCTTGAAGATATACGCATTTGTTATGTATTTCAACTATTGTACGGTATAGTGCTACAGTGATGTATATTAGACTATTTGGGGATGTAAGTTATGTAAGTTGTGTAAGTTATATGAGATCCTGTATATTTGACTTATATGTATCTATGAAAGAAAACACTTTTAATTGAATTTAACCTTACATTGTAAGTAATGAAGCATAAAGTATAAGAAGAAGAAATGATGACATTAACAGATAGCCTAACCGCCCCCTTATGTGAAGAAAAAGTTAGTTGGTATTTGAGTAAAAGTAGAAGTCATGGGTCGCGACAAGTGACCTACTGATATACCATTCCACTGATTTTGGTTGCGTTTATAGTACCCTGAGGCAGCTTTGATTCGAATCCTGGAGGTATATTTTATTTCTTTATATGTTCAGACTTATTATGTACAGTACTACAGTTGTATAATTGATGTACAGGGGATGTAGAACTTGTGAAAAATACTAGAAATAATATTTTGTTATAAATATTAATATCAGTTTTAAATAGAAATTCATTTTATATAATGTATTACTATTGAAAGTGAGTGTGATAAAGACATCACAGACAGCCCAACCAACTTACTGTGTGTGTGAAAATAGATAATTACTGTATAATAAGGATCGTTACAAGTCAAATGTCCTAGTGTAATTTTGAAACAGAATACAACATCCAGGCAAAGCAGTCTATTACCTTCTCAGGGCAGTTAATTGCCTTAAAGCAGTTTAAAATCTGAAACTGCACTTTTATGGCAGTTGACTACCCTCTATAGGCAGTTGACTTGCCCTCCTTGGGCATCCAACTGCACAAGTGCAATTTTTGGACAAAATATGTACTACACAAGGACAGTTGACTGCCCCATATGGGCAGTTGACTACCCTATACTCTTAGTAAAAATCATTTTATAACGATTTTACTCAACCCAAAATCATACCAAACACTAGTTTTACTTGCCAATTGATTAATCATCATTTTAATTAGTCATTTCCACTTTATTTTGAAATTTTTCTAGTAGGCTCATTGTAAAATTTATGACATTAATCGTAAAATTTATGAGAATAAGTATAAAAGTACTAGAACAAACATAAAAATACGATAACTAACTGTAAAATTGATGAAAATAAGCGTAAAATTACTAATATAAGTATAAAAAAACAATAACTAACCTTAAAATTGATGAGAATAAGCATAAAAGTACTAGAATTATGATAATTAATTGTAAATTTATGAGATTCATCGTAAAATGAAAGTGTAAATATACTAGAATAATGGTAAATTATGATTATTAATCATGCAATTATTATATTTACTGTAAACATACGAGAATAAGTGTAAAGTTATTAGAATTAACTTAAATCATCGTAAAATTTATAAGACTAATCATAAAATCTATGAGATTCATCGTAAAATTTATTAGATTCATCGTAAAATTTATTAGATTCATCGTAAATTTTATGAGATTCATCGTAAATTCAATGAAATTTATCGTAAATTTTATTAGATTCATCGTAGTAAAATTTACGAGATGCATTATAAATTAAATTAAATTTATCGTAAAATTAATTAGATACATTGTAAATTCATGTGATTCACGTAAAATTTATTAGATTTATCGTAAAATTTTATTCATTCATTGTAAAATTTATTAGATTTATCGTAATACATTGATTATAAAATTTATAACATTGATCGTAAAATTTAGACATCTTAAATTTTATTATATTAATAAAATTTATAATAATTAACAGTAAAATTAATGTAATTCAGCATAAATTTTATGTAAATAATTATAAAAACACTATAAAGAGTTTAAATAAATGATAATTAATGGTAAAATAAATCTTATATTGAATATAGTAATCGACTGCTATATTTAAGAAGTTGACAACCTATATGATAGAATCAATTTGTCGAGTAAAATAACTGGGGAAGTCGACTTCCATACACGGGCAGTCGACTTTCCCAACTTTTCTGGGCAATTACATTATATCGTTTAATATAATTCTTAAAAATATTAATGGATAATATTGTAATTTAATTTTTTTAATGGTTAAAGATGTAATTAAAAAATTTTCTTACCTTTTAAAAGGATAGAAATGTAATTTAAGTTTTTTTAATTAAATTTAAGTTTACCTGTTAACTTGTTAATCCATATTAATATATTTATTTAACTTTTAAATTTTATTCAATTTCTCATGAGATATTTAATATCTTATGAGATATCATGAACTTACAGTAAATTCGATATTTTGCGACCTTACCGTAGAAATTTCCGGACTCATTCACCATATTTCATACCAATGGCATAATATTAGGTCCTACGCGGAACAAGCATGTGTTGTGCATAAAGTTTTCTTACGTGGCTAAAATAGTGGGAAGAAAACCTACAAAGACAGCTACATGTCATAGCTAAAATAACAACAAACAAATAAACACCAATGCCTCAAATTGGTTACTAACCTTGCTGCTTTCCGTAACAAATAAACACAAATAACTATGCACCCCTACAATTTTTGGGTGTAGCAATGGTGACCAAGTGTTATTCCATCCGCAACAAATCTCCCATTTATGCGTGTCTCACTTGATTTTTGTTGAGGGTGAAAATGATACGAGTCAAATATAAAGAACACCAAAATTTATGTGATTTAGCAAGAGTGTTTATGTTCATGAAAGGTAGTTGAGAGTACCACTATATCAAGTGCGTAAATCATACAGTTCACTAGTTACAATATTCTTCCTAAAGCTAGTCAAACTCGCCCAGACGTGACTAGAATACAATAGAGCTAGAGAGAGAAAGGAATAATATAGATATATATATATATATATATATATATATATATAAAAAGAGAGAAAAAATTTGGGCAGCAAATAGAAACTAAATATATCCATTTGCCATAGAATGAAGACAAATACATATAGGCCGTGGGAAAGGCTCAAATCATGCCGTGTGTCACCATATAATGGTTCAGTGTACTGAGTAGATTTCGTCTGTCTTCAAGACTTGAGATTGAAGAAGCAAAAAGATTGAGTATGATTTGGATTGTGTCAGTTAGACTAAGCCTAGTGTGACTGTCTCCTAACTAAATCCATCCATAACAACTTCCATTTATATAAACATTTTTCTTTCGATAAGCAAGATATAAATAAGTATGACAAAGTTGTACCAGCCCAGGCACACATACCTATTGCCTATGTAGTCTCCTCTCCTTTCCTGCCATCGCCGTCCCAGTCTTCTGTTCACAACCGCGCTACTATTTACCCCCTGCCTTGGCAATGCTATCTGCTAGAGAATTCCATTCTCTAGGAATTTTGATACATTTATCATCCGCCCCACTATGAATATCTTTCATTTTATAATAAATTGTAAGTGTATAAATCTTGCTTTTCTTGAAAAATATAATGTTATACCATTTTTTTATCTTGATATTAAAGACCATTAAACATCAATATTACAGATTGTACAAAAAAGAAAATCAGAAACAGAGACATTTTCAACTTAAAAGGATAGTTTATTTATTTATTTATTTATATTGGTCTGTCAAATCCGGAGATGATTATGTTCTTCGCAAACGAGAGCTTCTTTAGAAAGTTAATCAAGATATTGTACAGCAAAAAATGGCCTAAGGCTACTTGTAAATGACTTAGAACAATACTACAACAAGAAATACAAACTTCGCAAAGCTTAGATTTGAGGCTGTAAGTTGATGTAACATGTCCGTACAGCACAAAAGGCTCGAGCCTTCTTGTAAATGACTTGGAACAATATTACTACAAGAAACACAAACTTCACAAATCTTGTCTCAACACCTTGTAGGACAGTTAAAGACTCTCATAATGGGAACCAAATTCTGTTCGAAAATAATGTTTGATCATTGGGACATGCTGAATCTTTGCTCGTTCCATGCTTATTGGTGCAGCTATGCGCTCTACAAGCTCAGGGGAAACTATTATCAAATGCAGTTCTTCTAGATGATTGAGGAACTCAATACCACAAGGCAATGTTTTCAATCCTCTGCACACTCTAAGGTATAACTTTTGGAGACTAGGCATAACCCCTTTCTCTATTATGATTTCCTTCAAAAGAGGAGAGTTAGTTATCTCCAAAACTTGAAGCTTCTGACACCCTTCAAAGAAGCGTAATGTTTCTCCTTCATATGCACTGATAAGTGAAAGCCATGCCAGTTTTGGCAGTGATTGGATACAACAAAGTAAATCTTCTCCTAATTTGGACCAACGCAAGCCAAGATATGTAAGATTCTGAAGAGAGCTGAACCAGTGAGGCCCCTTTTTCAATTTTCCTGATAGAAAGAGCTTCTCTAGTTGAGGAGGAGCTGATGACAGATCATCCATATGTAGAATTTCCTCTTCATTGGTTGCAGTCAAAGCTAAGAAGCGCAGGAGTTTCATATTTTCAATGGCAATGCATAACGCACCAGAATATGCTGTTCTCACTTTTACAAGGCTAATCCTTGTTAATTGTGTCATATTGCAGAGTTGTTTGATTAAGTTGTCTTCTGCTATGACACAATCCAGAATTTGTAACTTCTTCAACTTACAAATATTTGGTGGAACTCGTGTTCCCAAAACATAATCTAGATCAGATCCATCATATCTATCATTGCGACAATAAGTGATAAGATGCCGTAAGTTCCGCAATTTCACAATCCCTGCTGGAAGCTCTTGAATTTCAGTGTGCTTAATATTCAAGGTCAGTAAGTTGCAGAGTTTACCTATTGATCTTGGAAGTTCCCTCACTGAAGTC
This sequence comes from Heritiera littoralis, assembly GCA_031772115.1. Lineage (NCBI taxonomy): Eukaryota > Viridiplantae > Streptophyta > Magnoliopsida > Malvales > Malvaceae > Heritiera > Heritiera littoralis. The sequence goes on from JAPDPK010000002.1 coordinate 2,470,793, forward strand.
TTCGCCAGGTTCAAGTACCTTAAGTTGAATAAATTAACCACCTCAGTTGGCAATTTATCAATTGAGGCATTTTCAAGATCCAGAGTCCTCAAAAATTTAAAACCTGATGGAAGTGCTATAGTGGCAGTAGTAAAGACCAAGAAAGAATGAAGCTTTGGCATACCAGAGTTTGTCTTAAGCTCTTTCTCACATTGAATGGACAAGTGGCGGGTTTCATTCTCTTCAATTGCAGATGCCATATCATTCACAGTACAGAAATTTTCCGCTTCTGATATTGAGAGTGAAATCTCCCTAACAATATCATGCATTTTACAAGCTTTGGGCCTGCCGAAGTAATTCCTTAACACCACCTGCAGCATGCTTCGGGAAATGAGTTCCATCAGGTAGTTATCAGCAACCTCTTCTGGTGTCGCCCCTCTAACTTGCTCTAGGAATCCTTCTGCCATCCAAAGTCTTATAAGCCTCTTACGCTTGATCTTATAACTTTCAGGAAAAAGACAACAATACAAAAAACATTGTTTAAGTCTAATTGGCAAATCGTTGAAACTAAGCAATAAGATGCCCCTTAGAATTCTAAGCTCAGGATTATTGCTTAGTTCCCAATTCAAGCTATTATAAACTTTCTTCCACTCATGTTCCATCTTTTTGGAGGACATCATGCCTCCCAAAGCCACAATAGCTAATGGCAGACCTTGACATTTCTCAAGAAGGGCTCTTGCAATGGAATCCAACTCTAATGGGCAACATCCATCAGAACTGCTTGAAAATGTTTTCATGCAGAAAAGTTTCCAAGCCTCAGCTTCTGGGAGTGGTCGAAGTTGGTAAACTTGACTCCCAATTCCATACCAGAAACATGCAACATCTTCTCTCCGAGTTGTAAGCATGATTCGGCTTCCGCACATACCATCTGGTAAGGCTACACATATCTCTCTCCAAAGATTAATACTCCACACATCATCCAAGACAACAACATACCTCTTTTGCTGCAAGTAATTCACCAGAAGCTCTACTAACCGTCTGTAGCTCATGGTTCCCAGGTCTGCTGGAATCTTCTCCTTCGCTTCTTTGAAAAGGTCCTGTATCAATGCTTTAAACAAATCTTCAACAATATAAGATTGTGAGATGGTGAGCCATGCATAGCAATCAAAGTGTTGTCTCAGAATTTTACTATTGAATGTGTTGGCAACAAGAGTTGTTTTGCCTAAACCACCCATCCCAACAACTGAGATAACAGCTCGTTGTGGTTCTTCACTCAGCAGCCATCTCATTAGATTCTGTTTGGCAGTTTCAATTCCAACAAGATTATCATCATTGAAAAAAAGTGATGACTCACTGTGATTTTTCACCCACTGACAATCATAGCTGGGAGCAATTCCTTCTAATCTGTCGATTCCATATCTCTTGACAGTCTCTGGAATGGCTTGAATCATGCTTTTCATCTTCTGCAACTTATTGGCCATTTGGTGTCTCAACCAGAGATGTTTTGGATAGGGGACCCACTGAAAGAAGGTACCTTTATTCACACAACACATGAACTCGTCAATAGCATCTTCAATTTCGTAGGCTATGTTTCTCACATTTGCCACCCAAGTTTTCTCGCCCGCAATAAGGGTCCCCTTTCTGTCTGCTTCCTCAAGAAAGGATCTCATGCTCATCAACTCAAGCTTGATTTTGTCAATTTGATCCTGAACTCCTCCTATCGCTGATGCTTCATTCTCTAGGAAAGAAAAAATCCTACCAATCACATGGTCTATTACAACCGAAGCCATTTTCCCTACCTATCCAGCTCTTCTTGGCTATGAGTCGGATCTGTCAAATGACATCATATTAGAAAAGCTATGTAAAGTAATATATTATATATATATATATATATAAAAATTTATGGATGCAAAAAGCGGTAGCATAACGGTGTCCGGCCGCTATTTCGCGGTAGTTACCACCGCTGCCATTTAATAAAAGAAACACAGAGGAGAATTATAATCAAAACAATAACGGCGCAATAGCGGCCGCTGAAAACATGAATAGCAGCGACAACAGCCCGTCATTGCCGCTATTCCTGCTGCTATTCCATTTTCAGTTGAAAATGGCATATAAAAAGTATCAAAAAAAGATTCCGGCCTAGAAAAACAGAGATGGTTTTCATTTGAGAAAAAATAAAACAAACAAACTAAGCCTAGATCAGAATCATCTGATCAACATATATTCCATCCCAAATTCAACCTCAAATCTCAATTAAAAGTGCACAAGTAACTGATTTGAAGGTAAGCAACTATAAAACTTAAAATTACTTTTTTAGTTTGCTGATTCTGTTGGACTTGCAAAAACTGGAGCCTGCTGTGGTGAGTGAGAATCAGTCGGCATCTATGATTGTACTGCTACGAGGCAGAGGCTGGCCTGGGGATTTATGGTCGATCAGGGGAGGGGAAGATGCTTTGCTAGTTTCCTGCTTGCGTCGATAAGTTAATCAGTGAGAAGAAGGGGAGGAAGAGAAGAAGAATGCAGCGCGTCAGCAAATGCGTCTGGTGGAGGGAAAGCAATCACTAGGACTACACGGGCTGGGATGGCAATTGGCACCGTCTATTTAGTACGATATTGATATTATTTTTAACGAATATGTTCATGAAAATTAAGAACATGACCCAACCAAGCAAATGGCTCGTAGAATTAATGAGTTGTGCTAGGTCAAATATGATATTATTTTTTGTGTTATATCATGTTAAGTATAATTTATTAATAAATTTTTATTTTTATTATTTTTAAAGTTTTTTTATCAAATCCTTTGATAATCAAAGGTTCTTTGGGCTTCGACTAATCTGAAATTGATGCAAGAAAAATAAAAATAAAATAAAAAGATAAATAATTTACTTAGTCAAAATGTCTATGGCTATATTCATGGGAAAATATAATAAAATTTAAGGTAAATTCCATCAAACTCCTTAGCATTTGACTATAATCTAACTTTAGTTCATTAGTTTAAAAATGAACACTCTGTCTCAAAAAATATAAACATCGTTAATAATAATTAACAAAATGTGTAAAACAACAAAATTATCATCTTTGAAAGTTTTAATCCAAACCGTTTCTCATGTTGTAATATCCCTATTTGTGTGAACTAACTAAGTATAATTAATTTCATATAATATTTAATTAGTAGTATAATTACGTATAAAGTGTGACCCATAATTAATTATATTAAATATATAATATATGTGTATAAACCTATAATGGGATGGGTTTGTATACGAATCCCATGGAGGGAGATCTCTACTCTCAACCTCTATATATATGAGACTGGTCCATTAAGTTTCATAACTTTCTTTGAAGAGGGATGAGAGTAGATTCTCCCTTTCTCTCTACCTCTCTCTCTCACTCTTCCGTTTTATCTCAGTTTCAAGTCCGAAGACAGTCAATGGAACGCTATTGGAGAAGGCTTTGACAACCCGGTAATATGGTATAGCGGGATCGAGCTCTCGCCCGCATCCAGGTCAGTTATACTGCGTTTCAATTTCGTGTTAGTGACTTGGTGAGGTTTTAATAAATTCCAACAATTGGCATTAGAGCCAGACTCACCAAAGTCACTAACCATTACTGGTTTGCACAACAGAAGCCATGGAAGCTTCGGTTTTGAAGTTTTTGGATTTTGGGTTTTTTGAAACCCATGCCATTTCTTGTAATTTTTGACTTAAAATTGTTAAATTCATGTTGTATGATGTTTAAGGGTGAAAAAACCCTTAGTTTGGAGCAAAAAAGGGCGAGAAATAAGCCCATTTCGGCTGAATCGGGTCGCACGACCCGTTTTTCTGAAAAACGGGTCTGTCTCGCGAAGAAGAAAGGGGGCGCGTGTAATGCACGCACTCGATAGCCTGACAAGGCGCCCTGTGCGCGCCTTGTTTCTCTAATGCGGGCGCGTGTAATGCACACGCCTGCTTATGGAAATTCATAAAAAATTAAATAAATAAATATTTTTTTGGCCCTTCTAGCCATTTTTTTTTGTATTTGGGCCACCGATTTTTCGGCCCAAATTTGAGTAATTTTTTTCTGGGCTATATTTTTTTTGGGCCGATTTGTTTTTTGGCCAACGATTTGGGCTTTTTTTTGTATTTTATGGGCCAATGTTTGGGCTGTTTTTTTTAAGTGGGTTAATTTGTTTTGTTTACTATTTTGGGCCATCATCTTTTGAAATTTTATGGGCTATCTTGTTTTATTTAATTAAATCTTGAAATTTTAATTTAATTTTAGGCCAAAATTAATTGTGTTTTATTATGGGCATTATTCATTTATTGTTTTATCAATTGGCCATTTAGTATTGATTAATTTTGGGCAAATAAAATTAATTAATTTAGAGGTCATTTTGCCTAAATAATTTAGGGGCCATGTTGATTAATTATTTTTATTTGACTATTAAATTTAGATTAATTTATGGCTATTTTGCATAATTAATTAAAAGGCCATTTTGAATTATGATTTTAAGGGCCAATTTTGATTAATTAATTATGGGCCATTTAGTTGATTAATTTGGACAATTTTGGTCATAACCAAAATTTATTTAATAGCCATAATTGATTATTAACCCAAAATTAGTGTGATATAAGTGAATTTTTTTGGAGGAATTAATTTTGGAGTAATTTTTAGAAATTTAATTACTCATTTATTTCATAATTCACTTAATTTTGAAATATATACTCATGCCCATAAATTACTAATATTTGGCCTAATTAAACAAGTTTAAATAAATTATTTGGGTATTTTGTTGAGCTATTTTGGATTATGGTTTACTCATTCAATTAATAATTTATTTAAACAAATAAACTCTCTAAAATTGATATTGCCTTATTATTTGAATATTCGCATTTATATGAAATTAATTTAATTAATTAATGTTAGACCTGAAATTGCTACATATGCTTAAGAAATTGCATATTTTGCATGTAGTTAATTTTTGGTCAATTAATTATGTGAATATTCTTAAAATTATAAATCATTAATTAGATTGACTAGTACTTGCCTGTCGCAAGAATAGTCATGAAGATTTTTTGACGATTTATTTTGATAATTTTAAGGATATAATAATCATGCAATGCATAGTGATAGTTGCAGTTGCATAAATTTACTGAGGTCTCTAGAAGTGGCTAGTCTCTCCCTGTCAGATTGTTAGTTGCTTTTAGAGATGCTTGGGATTGAGAGGATTCTGGTTGGGATATGACACGGTCTTCCTACCCTGTCGGTGGGCGATCATTCAGGTTGTATTCACCTTGTTTTGTCTTATCCTCAGTAGTGTATTGTGGAATTTATCGAGTCATTCGACTAGCCTCCATATTATGCAACTATCACATATCGAATTTCTAGCAGGATCAAATTAGATAGATAGTATGAATTATTCTCTATGGTTAGGGACATATTAAACTAGGAAGTAGTCCCGAGAGTCGATCTATCTTTTATACCCAATAATGTGAGCTCTTTGAGGACAAAATATTTGAAATTTCAGGAACACTCGAGTGAAAATTCTCTGATTATATAAGGTATACCATGAAAGAGTACATCAGAGGAAGTGTTCCGATTAGGAATAACCAAGAAGCATTTATGGATGCCATTAGAAAATAGTTCGCATAAGATGGATAAAGGTTGTTATAGGATTTTGATTCCATATATGGCAGATTCAGTACTACTTCCTTCTAGGATGGAGAATTGGAGATCTTCCAGTTTTACAGATCTCATTTAATGTAGAAGGAAGTATGACATTTTAATATCAAAATTGATATTGTCATTTAAGAGTGGGAGATCTTTCAAGTTAACAGATCTCATTCAGCCATAATGATGACATATGCCAATATCACTGCCAAAAGGAAATATTATTAAGAGGTCTCAATAAAAAGGTCATTTTAAAAGAAGAAATTTGCCAAGTCTATTTCCCATTTTGATTCTACCAACATCTCTAAATATCAAAGTGTGCCACTTCTATAATAATCCTGGGCACAAGAGGATAGATTGCAAGCGTCCTCTAGATTGGAATGTGTAAAAAGGCATTCCGTTTGCCTTTATTTTGAATCCAATCTAGAAGATATGCACTCTAACTGTTGGTGTTTGGATACCGGTGCTATTATTGATAAAGCTATAAGCAACCGGAGATAGAATAAGGGAAAATTGTTGTGAATTGAGGCTATAGAGTTAAAATCCATATTGAAAACATAGCCAGATTGTTGTTACATTTTGAAGACAGTTTTGGAACTACTGTCAGTTTATACTTTTCATCTTGATAACAGAAAAGTATTTCTATTTAGTAACAACATGTGTATTGATTCTTATTATTCTGGCATTCTATGTAATGGATATTTAGTAGACTTATACCCCAATATTAGGTAAATTTTCTTTAGTTATGAATGACGTGACTATCGATTCAAATTATGATAGAATAAATAGGAAATCTGTCGTATAGTGGCGTAAGAGTTAGGAATATTTTGAGGCACATGTAAGATTGTATTAAGGCAAATCTTACTGCTAATATTAAGGAAATGATCAGCAGATATTGAAATGATTAGGAGCTGATATATACTGACAATTGTAGATCATTTCCACATCCTGTATTTAGTGGATATAAGTGTTTCATCACCTTCACTAAAGACCATTTTGATTTAGGTCATATAGAGTGAAAGATCTGATCTTATAGAGGCCTTAGGCATTCTGATTAATTTCGCTGCACTGCTTAAGGCAATGATCAGACAGTAGTAATGAATTTTATGCTCGGTATAATGAAACCAGGAGAAATCCTATACTAGTTTTTTGAGTTAAGTGCACTGTAGGATTATGTATTGACGCCTAGTATGCATGCTTGGAATACCGACAAGGATGAGATTGCAGTAATAATCATTCGTACATTTTGATGTGGTACGATTTCTGTTGAATCACTTCAAATATCCGGAATTTAGATGGAGTGAAATTATAGAAACTGCAATTCACATGCAGGGTTGATCTCCAAGCAAGACCAATTCTTAAATGCATCCCAAGTTGTAGTCAGACATTAAGCCGATTTTATGTCGCTTCTTGTGTTTAGGGTTATAAGGTAAGGCAAAAGAGCTATAACCCACAGTCAAGAAAACTTGATGAGAAAACTATCAGTGGCAATTCTGTTGGCTTTTATATCGGCTAGAAAGATTCTAGATTTTATTTCTCGTTATGTGACACTAGAATCATTAAGTCTGACAATGCATCTATTTAGTGGATGACTTGAAGAGTGGGAGTTGTGAATTCCACAAAGTCATTATTAAAATACATTTTGTTGTGCCATTCCCATATATGCATCATCTTTAAATGATGAAATGCCACAACCAAAAGAATCAACGATTGATCCCAATACCATATTTTGAACCTGCACATGACTTTACAGAAGAACATGAATATGAAATTCATATGTCTTCTGTTTCTGATATTTGTCGGGAGACTATACTGATTCGAACTCTCAGAGTTAGATATTAGTAACGCAGGATGAGTAAGCATCTATGTTGTATAAAGATGCTTGGGATCTATTTCAATTGTCACATCATTCTAGACAAAATGGAGACTCAAAAGATTAGGTAGATGATCTAAAGCCAGATTTGGCCAAGGCTTTAAACAATAAGAAGAAATTTGTTATGTGAAAACCTTTTTTCCTGTTTCTGCTTAAGATTCTTTTCGAATTATGATGACGATTAGTAGCTCATTTTGATTAGGAGTTACATCTTAGACAGTAAAATGTCTAAATAAAGCAACCCAAAAGTTTGTAGTTCCTAAAGTGGAACATACAGTTTGTGAACTCAAGGAGTTCATTTATGAACATTAAAAGGCATCCAGATTGTAACATATAAAGTTTAATGAGATTGTCATTTTGAGGAGAACATTATCGTTTTATAATTGGATCCATTGCGAGGTCAGTGGGAGTTATGTGCTTATTGTGCTCTAAATTGATGATATCAAATAGCAGCCTATAGCACTGACCTATTGTATGAGACATTCCATGTTGTCATGTCACTTTAGGATGAAGAATCTAAGTGAGGCTCTATTTCATTTTAAGGATTGAGATTCTTCGTGACATATCAATAGGCATACATTATTGGTCTCATGGAACCTATATTGAGTGTTGAGTAGGTTTATTGTATGTTGTTCTCCTAATGAGACATCATTTAGTAAAAGGTGACATATTGTGAAAATCTCAAAGTCCTCAAAGATAAAAATGAAAGAGCTCATATCGAGTGTTGTGTATGCCTTATTGTGGGTAATTATTGTATGCTCAAGCTTATACACATTTGGACATTGTGTATGTTATAGGTGTATTTCGGAGATACTTGAGCGATCCTGTAATAGAGAACTGGAAGCTATAAAGAGAGTATTTGGATATTGATAAATCTGACATTTTGAGTTTGGTCAGATATTCTGATGTTAATTTTGCAAGCTCTCCAGATATTGAAAATTATTTTGGTTATATATTTGTGGATATAAAAGAATTGTATTTTGGAAAGTGTAAAGCAAACACTTACAGCATCCTTGATTGTGGAGGCTAAATATGTAGCATGTTGTAAAGCTGCATGATGGGCCATTTAGGCTGCAAAATTTCGTCTCAGGGCTAGTTTTGTGTGGTTTCCATTTCGAAGTCCTGAAGGTCTACTGTGGTAATGCTACAGCAAGTACTTTCTCTCTCAAAATGTTAGGAGTTCCTCACACTCCAAATATTCAGATATCATCATTCGATTTGTTAGAGAGAAAATAATGGAATCCATTGCTTGATTGGATTGTAGAGCACATAGTGAAAGAGCTTATTCTGGCTAACTGAAAGTTTGGCTGCTAAAGTGCTTTGACGACATAGCACTTGTATGAGGCATATGGAGCTTTTGCTGTATTTAGTTAGTGGGAGCTCTATATATAAGGAAATCAGTTGCAACTGTGTGGATGGATTCCTATTTGTCATATATGCATATTTTGTTTGAGCGCATTCTGGTAAATATGACATTCTATTAAATGAGACATTCTGTATTGGTCTCATGAGCTTCTGTTGAAGCAATGCATCATTCGATTTAGATGCATGGATCTAATGGAAATGGTTATTGATTTTGTTTTCATATCATTTCCATTTCACACTTTATACTACTCTTTTGTTGCAGTCTTTATGAGTTTACGCATTTGTACCCTGTCGGTATGATGCATTATGAAGCTTATAAAGGCTTCTTGTTGTTGTTGTTAAAGTATTTGTAAACCTACACATTTGTACCCTTTCGGTACAATGTATTTAGAGGGCTTATGAATACATAATGATATTACATGATGATTTCATTAATTAACTTAATTGTCCAAGTGGGAGAATGTTGTAATATCCCTATTTGTGTGGACTAATTAAGTGTAATTAATTTCATATAATATTTAATTAGTAGTATAATTACGTATAAAGTGTGACCCATAATTAATTATATTAAATATATAGTATATGTGTATAAACCTATAATGGGATGGGTTTGTACACGAATCCCATGGAGGGAGGTCCCTACTCTCAACCTCTATATATATGAGGCTGGCCCATTAAGTTTCATAACTTTCTTTGAAGAGGGATGAGAGTAGTTTCTCCTTCTCTCTCTCACTCTTCCGTTTTATCTCCGTTTCAGGTCCGAAGACAGTCAATGGAACGCTATTGGAGAAGGCTTCGACAACCCGGTAATATGGTATAGCGGGATCGAGCACTCGCCCGCATCCAGGTCAATTATACTACGTTTCAATTTCGTGTTAGTGACTTGGTGAGGTTTTAATAAATTCCAACATCTCATTCATAGAAATTTTCCTTTCCTATCTTTTGTTTAAATTTTTCTTATCCACATAAGGTTCTTTCGCTTTCACTTTTTCACAAAAGCTTTCTAAAATCTTTCATTTCTTACTTACCTTTCAAAAACTAATAAGCAATAAATAATAAACAAATAAATAATATCTACTAAATTAATGTACTAAAGTAAAAAAAAAACAATAAATAAATTAGAAGTTAAAAAAATACTTTCAAAGCCTAGTAGTACCTCTTCTTAGTGTTTTTTTTTTCATTTTTGATTATGGCAAGTATTTAAAGCTTTCCAAATGGTCAAATGGGTAAAATGGTCTCAAAATTAAGCTTTTAATAGTTTACTTAATGGTTGATTAACGAAAAGACTTAGGTGTTGTTTGGTAAGCTGAAAAATTAAATGCTGAGAAATTAAGTATTGAATTTTTAGTACTAAATTTAATAAGTATTGAATTTGAACTATGAAAACTGTTTGGTATTTAACTGAAAATTAAGACTAAATATAAATTTATTGTTTGATAACAATTAATGTTAAATTTTGAAATTTTGTTATTTTACATTTTTACCCTTATTGTCATATTATTTCAAATAAAATCAATTTTTTATTGATGTTTTCTATTTTATAATACAAGTATAAAATATAAGAAAAAATATAACTATAAAATTCAAAAACAGCATAAATTAAAAAAAAATAAAGTAACATTTAAATATAATAAAATAATTTTTTAAAATCAAAAACCCGAATCACGTTTAGATTAAAAAAGCATTACAAATAAAAGTCGTGGGATCATTACTTTTTCAAGCAATGATCTGCAAAATAAAACAAAACAAAAAAATTTGGATATCAATGATAATTGAAACATCAAAATAACAAAAAAGTTGAAAAAAAAAAGGTAATATGCACCATTATATGGTGTTTAGGGCTGTAGTATATCAACCTTCAGATCTTCAAAATCTTCAACTTCAAAGTTAAATCAAACCAAGTTATCTTCAATAGTAAAAGAATAATGGCAGAGAAACGTTAAGTATGTACAAAAACTTGATAAAATAATAACATAACGTTAGTCTGGTTGGAGTTTGTACGTAACCT